>JAZHRO010000063.1:177790000-178390000 GCA_037157565.1 Thalassia testudinum
CTCCGTGATAATAGGTCGTTTCAGGTTATTCAAAGAAGGGTGATGACCTAGATTCAGTATAATCCTGGGGAGAGTAGGTGTTATAATCATCATATCCTTCCTGATTGTAGATCAGGTTAGCTTGTTCATAAGAGGGCGGTGATCTATAATCAGTGTAGCTTTGGGAAGGATAATAATCATGATCATGATGTCCAGGGTTAGGTCCTGGACATTGAGGTCCAGAATCATATCCCCAATGAAAGTTATCCTGACTAGTGGATGGGTAATCATAAGTCGAGTCGGGATAGTAATCACCTTGAGGATACGTAGTGGTAGGAGGGTAGGATTGAAAATATGTGTAGGATGTGGAAGCATACATGGTGAAGTAGGAGGGAAAATAGAGGAAAGAAAGGTGTCCTGCAGTATAATCAGTCAAACCTATCATTAAATTGGGTAGCTTAAGGACCTATGCCTCATAAATGAACTCTGACCACACAACGAATTTGATGTTGTCCTTACTCCTGAAGGTGGTAAAGTTGGGCCAGCAAAGTAGGGGGAGCATGTCCCGAGGGTCGTAATTATGCCAAACCACTACTTACTTAAGTCATTTGATAATCGGGCCCCCCAACTTAGCATCTTTTAAAGCAAGTAGACGTCACTAATTTGAAATACGTTCAAGACAACACCCTGACACAGACTCAATGAATCCTAGGGCCAACGTCTACTCAATTTTAATTAAGTCTTGGGATGATTGTGCTCTTGGAATGTGATGGGCCCTTTAGATGGGTTGTGCCATTAATTATCAATTTTAAAATGTGTATGTGAACAACCAGGTTTTCAAACAGGGTTATTATGATGTGTCTTTTAGGGTTTAATCTTTAGGTTGGTTCAATCAAATTTAGTAGAACACTTCAAGTTTTGAAATCACAAGTGATGGTATATTTGTTTAAAACTCAAAAATAATGTGGAGTGCTTGGTTCAACCCTAAAAATCAACCCTATGGGGTAAGCTACTGATGAATCACTTTTATCTTAAGTGGTGCAGCCCAAACAGCTCAAACAATTAGCTTGTTGCACCCCTTAGTTAAGGCACACAAAAAATATTTAACCTATTCAGATTTCTAATCACTTATGTATGTGTTAACTTTGTGTGTACCGGATCCACAGGTCGGAATCCCGGTTAAGTGATTAAATCAGAAAAGGTGTGCCTCAAGTCAAGAAATTTGTGGGTGTGTGAGGTGTGTAAATTTTAGTTATGTCCCACAAGAGAAGAGTTTTTTTATTTTTTTAATTTATGTGAGTAGGTGAGGTGATGTGAAGTGACAATCAAACAACCAAGACTAACCTAGGGTTTATGCAAGCTCCTAGGTTAATTAGGGTTTGAGTTATTAGTGTGACGAAGTGAAATCTAATGGGTGGGGGTGGTGGGGATATACTTACAAAACCTTCTAACTGCGCTTTACTCTGATCTATTCTACTTTGGCTCACCTTGGAAGGGTACCTGTAATCACAGAAAGAAAGGAGCAAAGTGAGCTAAAAAGTTAAGGTGGAAAATGAAGAAAAACCAAAGAGCGTTGCCTCTCTGGCAACGGTGCCAAAATGGTGAGCATATTTTCTCAATGGAAAAATCAGGGTTTTGGAGAACCCATCATCATAGTCGCAAAAATTACTACCAGATAAAATTTATACTGAAACTCAAAGTGAGTCCCGAGTCGAACATAGGGAGGCAAACATTCGGTTTGAAATTCGCGCTTCGACTTTATTTGTTTTTGGTGTTTTTATCCTTTATGATCAAGTCGATAAAATCTAGTTAATCTACTTGCAAAATAAGAAAAAGAGCAAGAGAGAGAGAGAGCATCAACATATTTGTCTAACCAAAGTTTGCTATAAATAAACAACTATACTAGAAAGCAGTAAAAGATAGATAGAGGTGAGAAGGGTTCCCCTCGACGGTTGCTTGGAGGATGACTCACTTTGACGTCACGTGGAAGATGGTGGTGAGGAGCTGAACGAAGAAGAACGATGTTAGAGGAAGGAGGACGGGGCAAGACGGCGTTGCGGCGAGGATCTTCTTTCCAAAGGAGGTGAGAGGACGGCCAAGGGATGCTCACGAAGGGGGATGAGAGGAGGGGAAAATGTTTGATTTTCTACTCTAGAGGAGCATCCCAGGCCTGGGACAAGCTCTCTCTAGAGCCTTGGAGGTGGTGTGGGAGAGAAAGGAAGAGATGTAGAGAAATGGGAAGGGTAGGGGTCCTTGTATAGTGGAGGAGAGATGACATTTCGTGCATGGGACATTTAATGACATCAAAGGCATCGCTAAAGATCCACTGCAAGCGTTGCTAAAGCCCTAGCTCAAGTGCCTAGGCTGGTGCCCATGCGCCCACAGTTGCCACACGTGGTCGATGAATCGTGGCCATCAATCGCGCATTAGAGGGCTGTGAACGCTTGATGATCGCGCTTGAGATCACACCTTAAACTTGCGTTGGATCGAGCGTGTGTTTGCGCGTTATCAACTGCATGCATGAGCCGTGGTCATCCAGTGCACGAGGATGCGCCACGTGGGAGCTCTGGGACCTTCTAATGGAGATCAAGCTGGCAAATTTAGTGCTAGCGCCCCACACTAGGAATTGAAGATGGCCATAGGTCTTGAACTTGCACTCGTGGGTTGCAAATGCTTCTCGCGACCAATGCGCTATGGGCGCTTTTGTGTCGAGAGGATGTTTTTGTGGGTGCGGCGAGGAGTTGATCTCAACCATTGGATGGAAATCCAATGGTTGATTCCATCCAACGGCCAAGATTAAGGCTGCTCTGATGAGAGTGTTGAGACCAACGATGTGGTGAGCTTAGGGTCATTGGATGCCAATCCAAGGTCCTGATCTTGTGATGGAAACACATTTGAGGAGGGGTAGCAACCGAGGGCGGATTTAGGTGGCTGGGATGGTGCCACGTGGTGCCATTCTGGCCATCCATCTTCTTTACTTTGCATATGGTACCACAGATGCCGGATTGGGTCGATTTTTGCACCGTTAGGCTGCGATCGTCAATCCAGATTCATCCATGTGGTCAAATTTGGCATTTGAGGTTCAGGTTGGTGCCACCTTTCCCCTTGGCCTTTGATTTTCCTCAGACTGCATAATGTGCTACGGGACTCTGATCAAGACGATTTCGAAGGTGTTGGACTTCGATCGTCATCCTGATCACATCTGTATGGTTGAATTGTCAATCTGAGGTCCTGAAATAAATCTCCTTCTCTCCTGGCCATAAAAGGACATGAATTAACCTAAACTTTATACAAACTATTCTAAATGCAGAATCATGGATGCTATGCAATATTTATACTGTGGAATGAATATCTAAGCCTAGGAACATGCATAATGGGTATTTTAACCTAAATGGATGCGTATACATCAATACCCTTCCCGACCATAATTACGAACTCTGACTTTGAATCAGTGGTCGGCAACATCAATGACTTGGAGCCTTGTCTTCAATCTTACTCTCTTTCTGATTTCTTATAAAACCCACCTACACTAAATTCACCCAACCCTCATCACACTGACTCTTCTTCCATTCCATTTCCCTTGGACCTACCACTCGACCAACTCGAGTTTGGCTTTCATCATAAACTCAAACCATGGCCAGACTCGAGTCATTCTTCCATTTTTCCATCTTATTTTGATCCTCATATTTTTATCACTCATCTTTTAGGGGATCCAGATGAAGACATCTTTCATGATGGCACTCACGTGTCCAATTTTCTACATGATTGTTTGTCTTCTATGCATTGCTTCACACCTGGTTGAATGGCGTAAAAGATAGCACTACATGGGAGGTAACCCATCATTTTTCCTGTTTTCTTTTTCTAGGTTTTGATCATCCTGAATCCGACCCCTTTTTACTAAGGTGATCTCTTAATGCATTAGGACATCGCATATCATAAGCATGGGGGTTTTTTTAAATTTTGACGATCGATTCAAAATTTTCAAAACCTAAAAATATTCAAAGTTTCTTTTGCATGCATCTTCATAATAGAAAAATCATAAAAATTTTTGAGGAAAATTTTGAAAATCGGGATTAAGGTTGAAAATTCATTTTAAGGTACAATAGGATTTAATATTTAACAAACTAGGGACTAGGATGCATATTTGATTGTTAGAATTTCTGGGTCTATTTTTTATACTAGATCAAGTATCCTTCTCTACATTTCACCTGAACTTGTGAAGATTCAGGTGACTGGATCTCTTTTTGCGACCTAGAAAATATTTGGCTTAGTTTTCAACCCAAAAACTTACGTCTCTTGCGAAGTTCTTGTGTCAAATTGCACACACAAAGCCAACACCTAAAAATAATTAGAAAAATTTGAGAAGCCCCTTGTTTAGTCTTAGTGAAATCTGAGGTAGGTGATTGGCTTGAGTTCCCACAGTCGAGAAGGAGGAAAATGCCTCCTTTGAGGATGTGATGTTAGCATATTATCATCTCGACGCTGCTCTATATATATATTTCATATCTTTAAACGGAGCATTAAGGCTCAATTTTGTGGCTCAAGTGTCTTGGACGGTGCTCTACCCATAACGTCGGAGCAAGAACCTGGGTTCTCTTAGAGCACCCCTTTACACTGCATTATGTTTTGGGGTTGTGAGCTCCTAGGTGGTATCTTGGACAGTACTATCTCGAAGTGCTGGTGCTAGAGCCCCCTCGAGGAATAGTAATGGGAATGATTTTCCCGATACATCTGTTGTAGGATTAAGCTTGGAATAAGCATAGGGGAAACAGAAAAAAGGTTCAAAAACACGACCTTATAAATGTTGGCATTCACAAGCATTGACAAGGTTTTAAAAGTTATGTGAGTTGCGAGTCGGATTCAAAAGCCAAGGAAATCCTAACTGCAAAGTGATTTAGGGTAATTTGAATTTCCATAGAGTTAACTTGTGAATTTTTGAGGGGTACATTGATCTCGATTAATCTAGCTTTTGGATCTAAAGATGGATCCTGTTATTTTATCCTTAAAAAATCCCGTACCTTTCATATTTTCAATCAACCAAGGTCCCGTAATCTTCTTCTCCTCAAAAGTAAAAAAATTAGTCTTTCCTAAAAATCCATTTTTGTGCAAATAGTTTTGCTAAGAGACTAGCAAAAGATAAGCATGAGGGTGTGATAAATGTCAGTTTATCATCATTCTTATGCCCTAAAACTAACCTATCTCTTAGGGTTTTAACTCCTTAAAAGGGGTTTTTGCTCTACATTAAGGCATTTACCTAGGTTAGGCATGAATTGCATTTTATTGTGTTTTTGATGTGTTTATTTGAGTGTCAGGGATAGGTAGAGAGTCAGATCCCACAAATCTTGGCACTCACAAAGGCATAAGATGAAGGAGAAGCTTACCTCAGTTGGATCTCAGTTGGATCCAGCTCACCCCAGCTGGATCCTAGCTCCTAGCTGGATCAACCCATCCTTAGCTCCATTTAGCTCACCTCAGTTGGATGATAGCTCAAACTAGCTCAAGTTAATTGATCCTAGCTCCATTCTAGCTCCTCTTAGCTCAAGATAGTTCACTAGAAGCTCTACCTAACTAAGACTAGCTACTACCATCAATTAGCTAATCCTAGTTAGTTGAAGAAGTCCTTACCCAGCTCAGGCTAGCTCAAGTATAGCTCAAGTCTAGCTCCTGGAGACTCAACCTAGCTTAACTTAGTTGAGCTTAGCTACCTAACCTAAGCTAGCTACTCCAACTAGCTAGGTAATCTCCGGGAAGACCAAACTCAGCTCACCTCAGCTCATATCAGCAAAAGCCAACTCATCTTAGCTTGGCTTAGTAGCTAGCAAAGAACTAGTTAGATAAGCTAGATAATAGGCTTACATGAAGCTCTCCTCAGCAGCCATTTACTTCAGTGCAGTTCTTTCCATCTCCTCTTTAGCTCCTCCTCTCAAACCCTATCTCTTTCCACCACCTACCCTACTCCCTACTAGCTAAGCTAGCTTATCTATCTTAGCTAACCTAAGCTCCACCTCCATGGCCATCCACTCCACCAAAAACACCACCTATTTCCTCCTTGTTTTGGTGCCAACCTTCATAACCACCACCATCATCTTGACACCCTTTCAAGGTGGCGCCAAAATGATCACCCATGCACCCCTCAACCACCACCAAGAGCCACCTAAGTTGGTGCCAAATCACTCTTTTAGAAACCTTATTTTTTGGCACCAATTTATCCCTATATCTCTACCCTACACATCATCACCCAAGCCATCTCCACCCTCCATCAAATCCATGCCAAATAGCCCCCCTTCTAGAACTTATTTTGGCGCCAAATCAAAGGGCACCAAGGAAGACAACCACCCATAATCACCAACCATGAACCCCTTCACTTGGCGCCAACCTACCCCACCTTAGGATCACCTAACCATTCCCATGAGACCATCTTAGCCCTCCATTCAATCCACGCCAACCACCACCTCTTTCTTCCTATATCTACCCCATCTAACCACCACCATAACCCATCTTCTCCCTTAGTTTTATTCTGCCTACATCCACTACATCCCACGACCAAGGAAGAAGAAGAAGAGAAGAAGATCAAGGGGGCAACCTACCCACCCCCTTGGCGCCTTCTTCCTCTCTCTTCCTTTCCCTTGTCCCATGCCAAGGAGAAGGTCTTCATTTAGAGGAGACAGCCAGGCATTGAGGAGGAGCAAGGGTTGTGGACGTCCACCCTTGAAGGAGCTTTGGAGGAGAAGTACTCTCTTCAGCAACCTTGAAGAAGGTGCCAAATCACCCTTGAAGAAGCCAAAGAGAAACCCTTTTTAACTGCGGAAACAACTGCAGTCGGAGCAAGGATTTCTCAAAGCATCAATCGAAGGATTTTTCTTCTTCTTTATCTTTCCATTTTCTTGTATTAGATAATGTTTTCTTATCTTTCATGTGACAAGTGATGAGCCCATATTTATGTCTTAATTAGTTACTTACAAGCCTAGGCATTAGATTAATATTAGCGTATACATAGCATGCATTAAGATATAAATAATTTAGTTTATATATATTTGCTTGTATGCATTACATTCATATATAAATTATTTAGCATGTATTAGAATAACATGCATTAGTCTTTAGGTTGCATTATATGCATGTATTAGAATTAACATTTTATGTGAGGGTTTGTACATAAATAAACCAATCTTTTTATTATTCATTTTTATTCTCTCTTCTCTACAGGGAATACGCCACTTTCTTGTTGCCAGCTATGCACCATTGAAGATGGCAGTCAAGGAGGAGCAGGAGAAGTGGATCTGGTCTCCTCGACTATGATAAGAAGATGGAGGCAGCTGTGCTTGGGGAGGCCACCACCCACTCCATCACCGTGCTCCGCTCTCACCGCCGGCCTCCATGGACGAGTTCCACCACACCGTGGGCCAACGAGGTGACAACTCACCGCACCAAACCGGTGGACTTGTGCCAACACTGTGCGTGAGCCTTCACGGCTCCACCTTACCGTGAGCACCTCAGCGTGCACCACCACCATCACCACCTTCGCAGGCACACACCAGCAGCCATCCACGCGCATTTAAGACATCTAGGAATGTTCTCAGAAGTCTGAAGCCCCTACAACACCACCTTCATCCTCACTTCCCCTTCATTTCTTCTTCCCCTGTTGTTCCTCCACCGAAAACAACCCAAACCATCATCACCACATCCACCACCTCATCTCATGCATCACCTCCAGCAACCCTCCTGTGTCACACACTACCAGCAGCTCATGTGCGCAAGCCCCACCATGCACATCACCCTCACGCGCAGCAATGCTCACGCATAGCCACTGCAGAGCCAGCATCCTCGAGTGAAGCCACGCCCTTGCGTGTCATTAGTCACCACCTCGCCACATGTGTAGCCACAATCGGACGACCCACTTTCTATCCTCTTCTTCTTCACCACCGATAGGGAGGAAGGACCCATCACCCACCATCCATGTCCACAAACAACCACTACCTCCATCCATGAAACTTCGTTCTGTCAATGCCATCGACCTCATCTCGCCCTCACGAGGCCCGCAGTCTGCATACGCTACGAGCACGCCTCCATCGCTGACGGCCTCTTCCTCTCCGACGACCGTCGTTGCTCACCGTTCATTGAATCGCGACCACCATTGAGTTCCCCACATAGTGGCTGACCTCCACCATGAGTCTTGTCTCCAGCCGCGACCTCCTTCATGCTCAAGCACAAGGCAACAAATTCCCCTATTTTTGTCCCCATTAATAATTACATTTACATGCCATTGTCAACCCCATTTTTATCATTTAATGAATATTATAATGCTATCCATTTTGTAAATAAGACCTTCCTTTTTCGCATTATTACCATTTTAGCATATCATGCCATTGATTAGCCTAGTTTAAAGGGGATTTCAACTAGATTTTCGGGGGAAATAAATAGTAAACATTGAATTTCAATAGTTGCGAGTTTTAATAGGCCATTGCCTCCCTGTGGACATGACCCGCTCTCTCGAGTGGTTTATTTTAACTATTTTGTTAAGTGATTTTCCACCACTTTGATACTAAAATGGCACATCATTTTATGTACGAAACAACAAAAGTGAAAACCATCTTTTCAACAAGCATTCAGCTACATTCCATCTAGTTTGCTAGTAATACAAGTTCCAATTTTGCCTTCCAATTTCATGATTTCTACTTAGTGTGTTATTCATGTTTTTAGTAGCTTAGTGCTCCACACTCTCTTCTAATTACCCTAGGCACACTTGCCTAGGGTGAGCTTAGAAGAAAGGGTTTATTCTTATCGCTTAGGCGTACTTTTAGCATAGTTCATCTTTGCTTTTATGTGCCCGTTATTTTGAAAACCCTAAAAACAACAAAATCAAAAATACAAAAAGACAAGTGTGGATTTAGGAGGTGAGAGAGGGAACCAACTTTTATGACCAACAAATTGGCCTCCTTGGATGACCCTAGATACTCACCATATCTAAGAATATAAATTTAAAAGTTGATCGATTTTGTGTTTCACAATGACATCAAAACCCGCATTTTTACAAACCGCGTAAAATCTGTAGCAGATTCCTCGTCTCCATCATCAATCCTCAAAGGGTCCCTAGCAATTAATGCTTCGGGATAGCACTGCCTATGGCAACCCCTGGAACCCTGGCAATCGACACACATGATAGTGCTGCTAGCAATCGACATTTCGGGGGCTACCCATGGCACCTGAACAGCATAAGGTGCTTACATGCCCCCGGTAGGATATTTAAATATCTTAGGAGACAAGCGTTGAGAAGATGATATGTTATAATATGTCCTCAAGGGGTGTATTTACTCCTCTTAGCAATGGGAACTCCTCTAATCAACCTGTGTTTTCGAGCCACTCCTAAGTTAGATCTTTGAGAAAATTTTTAGAATAGAAGATTTTTTGGCATTTTTCTTCATTAAGCTCACTGCACCAAACTAGTGTGTGGGATGTAGATGATTAAGTTACCAAGTCTCGTAAATCAAAGGGTAGACAAAGCAGTCGAATAATCCCTAAGCCTTAGACTTAATACATCAGCTTTGCAACCCCTCAACCTCTTGAGGAATAGTCCAGATCTTATCAAATACTCGACTTTTAAAGCTTAAATAGGCCCTAGAGGCCTAAAATCGATATCCCTCACTTTTCTCCTAAGGTTTAGTACTTCAGGTCTTAATTCATCATTTGATCCTACCTAGAATCAGGGCAATTGTATATGCCTTAATTCACAATTAATTACGGCTCCTGCAATAGATAAAAATGGTCTCCCCAAAATCAAGGGCATATCTTGTAATTTGTGCAGCTCTTCCATGTTGAGGATAAGGAAAATAACAAGTCAGTTGAAATCCTTGATGTTGACAACCACATCCTTTACCAGCCCAATCGAGGAGATTGTGGTTCGATTAGCTAGTTGTAGAGTAACGTCAATGAGTTTTAGCTGACCTAGCCATAATTGTTCAAATAATGCAGTAGGGATTAGGTTAACAGATGCACCAAGATCCAGTACAACCCGTTTAAAATTTGTTCCATCGATCTTACAAGGGATCAACAAGGTTCCTGGATTTGATTTCTTAGGAGGTAGACTATTTTGTATTATAGCACTTACAAGCTACCTTTTTTTGAGAAGATCCTTCCATCTCTATTTTGGAAGAGTCAGGTGAAGTAGAGGTGAGAGTGAGGATATCAAGAAATAGGATAGTGACTTGTGTGTTTCTTAATGATCCTGTTATGTCTGATTCGCTTAATCCTCTAGTGTGGAGGTGGGGTAGGATTTGAGATAGGGGGAAAGATTGACTATCCTGAGGGATGGATTTATGCTTCCACCTCTTGGTTTTATCCTCAACCTTCTTGTGTTGACCATGGGTTGGGTGAGATTTAGAAGAATGGCAATGATGCCTAATCTTAATATCCTTTCTCATGCCAACAACATTGATCATAGCATAGTCATAATGTGTAGGAGGAGAAAGGATTGGGCCCTATTAAGGTGCTACAGGGTTGCCCAAAGATGCTTGATTCAAATCAACAGAGGTGGTAGAAGTTCCTGACACTCATGCTTGAGCAGATGGACCTGGATGGGTGTAGTAAACTTGGCCCTGGTTTTGGTTCACAACATGCCTCTGGTTCAACATGTTGTTTGGGTTAGGCAGAGGTTGAGAAGGAAGTACACCAGGCCGGTGAGTCATAGCCATTTATGCGAGTTGACTGCAAACATCTGGAATCTCCGCATTATGCTGCCTTTGCATGGCAGCATTGGTCTTATGCATATTAGCTAGGGTTTGTAGAATCAAGCTCATCTGATCTTCCTTGCTAGGCTCGATTTGAAAGTTCAGGTGGGACCTAGGATGAGCAGGCTGATATGGCTATGGATTTTGTGGTCGAGGTTGGAACTGAGGTCTGGAGTTCTGATTATTCCCCTACCAGGAGAAATTCAGATGATTACGCCATCCAGGGTTGTAAGACTTAGAGAAAGGATCATTCTGGATGGCGTAGAGCTCCTTGCAGGGTTGAGTAGCTCCATAGTAATCAAGATACAGGAGTTTAGAGATCCCCCAACTAGAGTAGGAAGGTTTAGAGTTTCCTCCAAATCCTAGATCAGATGGGGGTGGATAAGCATCCATCCTCGGATAAGAGTGGTGGTGAACATTATGTTCGGCCTCCCTCCTAATCAGTTGTGGCTCATCATAGCTAAAATGCCCAAGTTAAGCTAGAAACTAGGTTAAACACTATCAAATTAACACATGAAAGGGGTTAAGTGTGGGAAATAGAGAAAAAGGCCTACAACACCAATTTTTTGCTAAAAATGCATAATTAGGTTATTTATTGAGATATTTTATTAATAAATGTAAAATAGTGATCCAATTATAAATTAAACACACAAATGAGTTCAGAAGTTCAAATCAAAAGTATAATTAACTTCCTAAATGTTCAATTAAGCTTCCATAAAAACTTGATTGCATTTGGACATCATTAAAGGCTTGCAATTGGAGATTTTCATTTAGGTCCTTAGGTCATCACATTTCATCCTTAGAAATCTCTCCAGGGACTCATTTGATACCTGTAGGGACCTATTTGTAGCACTGTAAGGACTACTCTGCAATGTTTTTCACCACTTATGGGCCTACTTAATATTTGTCTACCGTTTCTCCTGAGGGCCTTTTACGCAAAAACACCAACAGAACTTGAGATGCTTGCAGCTCTTCTGAGCATTGTTCATCGCAAGAATAGGGCTCATCTTGGCCGTTCACCTTGCAATCGAACCTTCGCACGAATCATTGCATGTGGTCACCTCTACCTCCAGATCTGATCTTGCGGCTATGATTTGACTTGAAAACTTCGCGTGCTCTCTCCTCTCATCCTCGCTGCCCATGACCTAAACGCCTAATCTCACCAATGTAGTAAGTGTAATCACTTATCACTCTACTTAAGTGAAAGAGCGATCTTCGTTTGCGTTGAAAATTTTGACATAAAATGTTGTGTCATTATAGTTCATTGCATGCTAGAAAATCGCTTTTCAAAAATATTTAATAATTCAAAACTAACCATGAAGAGTTAGGTCATCTCCACAGGGAGGAATAAGCCTATTTAAACTAGTGAATAATGTCTCGTTTATTCGAGAAACTCAACGCGTATGCATACTAACTGGTGCACGTGTTTTCAACATAAATTCTCGATTTAAATAATTAATCCATAATGTGAGGGTGCACATGCAAAATCACCACAATGGAAACACGTGAATCATGATCTTAGTACTGACAAGCATCATTAATCTTAATCAAAACTGAACTCGTTTCCCATAACCAATATACCATACTCTATCATGCATGAGAAGAGTTCAGCTATCCGTAATTCTGATAGACAGGAGGGATATTCATGCAAATCTTTCAGAATATGATAATTCAATAAATAAATGAATAGTTCTTTTTTACAATGGCATACCCCGTAAATACTATTGCAAGAGGAAACAGAGGATTTCTCCTCTCTCCTCCTTGTGTGATGTGCGAACCACGGTTAGCCGTGAGGTGCTCGGAGGATGTAGAGGGTGCGAAGGGGGTTCTGATGATGTTGATCTCACGGTCGGAGGCAGCCGGCCAGAGGAAGAGGATGTCGGCGGAGGTCGAGGTGGAGGTTCTACATTCTTGGCTGTTCGCGGCCTATGTGGGCCGCAAGATGCTCGGTGGTGGAGGCTCAAAGGAGTGGCTGCGTGGAGGGGGGAGCGGCGGCTTTGGGTTCTTTCGAGGAAGAAAAATGAACAGTGCTGTTGTCCTCGTGTGTTGAGTTGAAGGAAGAGAAGGAGCTAGCTGGCCTCTGTGGTGGTTGCACGCACACGTGGGCTGGATGTGCACGCATAAGGGTGCGCAACTTCTGGCTGTGAGGGGTGTGCAAATGTTGCTGCGGGGTGGCTTGTAGGAGGTTGTGTGGTCACGCGAGGCGTGCTAGGTGCGTGTAGGTGGCTGCTACAACGCCGAGGGTGGTCTGCGGCAAGGATGCAGTACGACGACCACGCGCTATCACCGCGTGACCAATGGAGGTGGAGGTTGCAGTGGTGTGGTGAAGAAGCTCGCAAAGGTTCACAGTGTGCGCTTATGGGTTCACGGTGTATGCTTGTGTCACAATAGTGGAGATGGAGGGATAGTCCCCTTTAGGGGGAAGGGAGATGGATCCTCACAAACATCCTCTAGCCACTCTTCTTATCAGAACACCTGCAGTTTGTTGCTTCTGCCGAATGCTTCTCCAGCCACCCGCGAAGGATGCGAGTGGTTGGAGTGGTAGAATCCGTCAGGCAACCTCTTCATCAGACGTCTGATCAGGCCTTCAAACGTCTTAAAAATGTAGATATCAATAAGTTCCTGCTGGTGGTCCTAGACGTCTGTCATTTTCTCTAGACATCTTATAAATGTAGAAATGGACATCTAGACTCATGTACCTAGCCTGCATTCATCGAATGAATTATATTATCATATCATATGTGGTTAAATGCAAAATTAATGCATAAAATAATATGTAGACTAAGGTAAATTATCATATATCTCCTAGTCAATTAACAACTAAGAGAAAATAATTAAATATTACTTAGGCTAATAATGATCCACGAAAGTGAACTTATCAAATACCCCCATAACTAAGTTTTGCTAGCCTCGAGCAAAAATGAAAAACAATAGAAGTAATCAGAAGATTTCTTCTATCCTTATTTCAAAAATTTAGATATCCAGACAAATGTGAAGTGATAGTAGCCTAAGTAACGGATTCAAGTGAAAAGCCAACTTACATTTGAAGTTCTTACTTAACTCTTGATAAAATTCTATTGGGATAGGCAACTACTTCCCTCGAGGATAAAACAGAAGATAATCTATAATTTGACCCAAGCTTTTAGCTTAGGTAGGAGATATTGAGTTGAATGGATTTGCATTTGGTGGCACACATTCATCTGGTGCTACATGTAATCTAGTACTACCGACTCTAGATCTCTAGACTATTAAACAAGTCAACTCGGAGAGAGGCTAAATAACTGTGCCCTCTTAATATTCCTTTGTGCTCACTCTTTTCCTTCTTTTCTTTCTGAGATCACAAATCTCACCAGATTTAGTAAATGTACTCACTGTTTGGTGGCCTCACATGGCATTCACACTTCAACTAAAGTCCTAATAACTCTAAAACTAAGTTAGAGTCCTCAGCCATTATTCGGGCATTCAAAAATACTGAAAGATAGGTATGGGTCAGATTTGGTGGATCGCGATGGGTGTTTTTGTTGCCTCAGAAATAACGTCACGAAGATAAAATTATAAACTTGGACTCTTTTCTTTTCTCTCTCCTTTCTTCTTTTTTTATTTTTATTTTGTTTCTTTTCTTTTTTCTTTAAACATAATTATTTCATTTTTCTTCTTTTTCTTTCTTTATAAATCAACACGACACAGACATTTATTTATGAGGCATTATTAGGGATGATGATGGTCAAGAGGATATTGTGTGGCTTATTTGGTGGAAGTGCCTACTCCCGACACCTGGAAGGAATGGATAGGACAAGTGTATTTATGACCTTTGACACTATTACCCTCCTTCAGCCGAGGACTTTATGAAGGACGGTCGTAACCATCCACCATAGTCATAGCTTTATTAAGACTCAATCTCTATGTATCTGTCTTATTTGGTGACTCTCAGGAATTCACACAATGTACGCATACAAGAACAGAGTGTGAAAACTATGCCTAACTCTGAGGTATCATCATCTAATTATCCAAAACTTAAGAGTCCTTGCACTAGACTTAGTGCATCAGTAATCTCTCTACTTTCTTCTCACAAATATGAGGTGGATCTACCAGAAGATAGTATGCTTGACTCCCTTTTAACTGTCCAAGGGTTTAGAAGACTAAAAATGCTTATTGGTTCTCTTCAAAGATCCATTACCCAGTCTACGTGCAAGTGAAGTAAATATATTGGATTCTAAACTTAAGAAACAATTTAAGAAGAAAAATCTTTATTGACACCTCCATGACAAAGATGTTTTGCTAGGGACTAACCAATTCAGCTCAAAAAAATTTTTTTATGTTAATGCATCTAACCTAAATGCATGAATACTACCTAAAATGCAAAATGCACCTCCCCATGCCTAAATCCTACAATGCCCTCATTGTAAAATTAAAACAGGGGGAGAAAGGAAGGAAATCACTTAATGATGGTGTTATTCTAGATGCTGGGTTGCCTCCCAACAAGCGCTGCATTTTCTGTCAGTAGCTAGACTTATAGGGAACCTATAAGTCTGGTTCCAGACAGAAAAAGCTAGGCCCTAAAAATATGCGTAATAGCGCGGGCCTAGAAAATAAGTAGCCACAGATGTTGGCGAGCTGATGATGCAGCGTGATTTCAAATGCTCGCCAGAAGATATGAAAATAGAAAACCTCGTAGGCTACCTGGGGAGGTCTAGGGATAACAAAAGGAATATGAAAAGGGACCTCCCAAAACAGAATAAGTGGAGGATAACAAGGGTCTTCCAAAGCAGGAAGGGTTTTAAAAGATATAAACATTATTATTTCAAACCCTTGAATGGCGAGACTAAAAGTACAAGCATCAATCCACACTCGCCATTCTACCTAAGGATGTACTGGCCTAATATGTTCTCCAGAAAGAATGTACATGAGCAGAGATCTGAGCCAAAGATCAGTTAGGGAGTGTAAAGATTGTTTGTTATGTTGGAAGGTAATGATTAAGTCCAATTCCAACAACGATTCAGATTGTGTATTCTCCCTAACAATTGTAGAAAAATTCACGTCACCCTACCTAGCATTAATGATCGGAGTCATATTTTCACCTTCCACTATATGTGAATCAATGGTGGACTCCAAATTACATTCCTTTGATGGCAGGGTCGAAACAACATAATCATTATCATTATTTTCATCCCCGGATTCATTTGGTTCACTTGAATTTTTGTCGGGGTGTATATGTGATTTACCAGTAAAGAGATGACCTGGATCAGTATCCTCAATTATTCTTGAAGGAGGATCAGTCTTAATGTTTTGGAGTAAGCCTATATCACTCAATTCTTTGTTCTTCTTGAGGCATAAATCCTCAATTGACGTGTTTTGTCCTCGAAATTCTCCCCTAGGCTTCTCACTATTGTGTTTGTCTTCCTCCAATATCAACTCCTGGTTTTGTGGAGGATGACTCTCAAAATCGAAAGAAGGGAAGAATCCGGATTTCACCAGATTATTTATGAAGGTTTCCCTACCAGGAGGGGTGACGTAATAAAATGCGGAAATAAAAATATAAAGCAATCTCACAAAAATCAATCGCACAATGTACACAGGTATTTTTAGGTGGAAACCCAAACCGGGTGAAAACCACCACCTAACCCTCTCGAGTTAGGATTTTCCGATCAACCAAGTTGATCAAAATCCACTAAACGAATCACTTTGAACGAGGGTGATTCAACCTCAGTACAACCACGCTACAAGTACGAGGGTAGCGTTCCTCAACCCCTTCTCTCCACGAGAAGGATTTTGTCCCACGAAGGAGACGGGAATTCACAAAGCGAATACCCAATCAAAATACAAAGATAAAATAAAACAACAGTCCTATAGAGCCAACAAAATTAAACCTAGCTTCTATAGGAAATAGGAAACTCCCCTTTGCAAGGAGTGCGTCGATGATGACGCGGTGCGTGTGCCACGCGACGGCGCTACGTCGCTCTCGTTATCAACAGCGGGAGAGCGGGCGCGTGAAGGCTTGATGCTCTCAAGATGATGGAGCTTGAGCTTAGAGAGCAAGGGCCTCAATTGGACACAAAAGAGTGGAACTAAGTTGCTTAGGTGTGTCTCTTGTTTCTCTTAGTGTGTATCTTGTGTGTTTTTGAGTTGCAAAGACTCCCCTCTATTTATAGAGGCCTTAGGAAGGCTTTAGAAGGCTTAGGAAAGGTTCTATAGCCGTTGGGAACAAAGCCCAAGAGAATCAGGCCGAAATCAGGACAATGATTACACTTCACAGGGTTATCAGACGTCTAACTCTGGCATCAGACGTCTGGAAGGCCACTTTAAGACGTCTGATTCCAAGGTCAGACGTCTGATTCTATGCGGGTTTCTCCCTGACTTGAATCAGATCTAAACAGGGTTTTTGTACAAGTCCATCAGACGACATAGAGGACGTCTGGCACTAAGTCTGGACGTCTGGAAACCTACTTTTACCGTGGGAATTGATTTCCAATCGTTGCAACGGCTAGAAAATCTCTGAGAAGAGATTTTGGGTCAGCCGAGGCAAAACGGTCATTTATCAGACGTCTGTGAAGTCTTATGGACGTCTGATAAGGCTCTAACGGTCATATTCTTGAGTGTCTTCTAAGCCAGCCAACGGTCCACTAACTGGACGTCTGGCAAAGTCATCAGACGTCTCCTAAGACGTCTGGTATAAGGTCTGGACGTCCGAATTCATCAGACAGAACTAACTATGTCCAGCCTAACAGTTATCAGACGTCTGAAACAACAGTCAGACGTCTTAAAATCCTTTATCAGACGTCTGATTCGTGAATTAGACGTCTGGAAAGTCAGTTTTAACCCTATATTGGTTTTCTAAGTGTTCTACAGAAAACCTACGTATCCTAGGGTTGTGCAGGTGTTCCTAGGACTACTGTTAGGGTTCTTTGAGGCTCTTTAACATAATGTCTAAGGAAAATAAAGAGCAAGAAAATAAATACAAGAGATACATGAAAGGATAAAAAAGAATCTATCCTATTCTTCTTGTCTTCCATCTCCAATCTTTCGCTCCACGCGAACCTCCTCTATTTTCCGTCAAGCTCCTCCAATCCGTCCTGGATGCGAGCTCGAACTCCGTCTAAACACGCCCTCATTTGCAATTGACCTGAAATCTATGACTCAAATTGCAAATGTTAAATAACACGTGTTTTGTTATCATCAAAACAACTGATCGTGGTGCTCTAGCACCAACAATCTCCCCCTTTTTGATGATGACAAAACCGTAAATAATAATGCATAAAAATCCTCCCCCTTTTTGACATTATCAAAAAGGTTTGATTGGTTTTATATTTCCTATAACTCCCCCTTAAAACATGCTCTTCTATGAATTTATTTTAACAAAGGTAATGTCCTCCCCCTTTTTGTAACAATGAGATAGCTATTATTTTTCTCCCCCTTACTAAAGGAAATTTAGCTACCTTATATCTCCCCCTTAGAAATTGACAATTAGCTCATTAATTTTAACTCCCCCTATCAAATGCTTATGATAAAAAGATAGGGTAAAGGGTTTTACCTCACCTACCATGGCCAATAAAATGGCCCGAATGGTGGTGGTGGATGCCACATCGGATGGGGCTCCCATCCGTAGCTTGGAGGCCCGGGCATTGGCGCCGGTCTCCAATCTGGTGGTCGACGTGCGGCGGGTCCGTCGTTTGTTCGCCGTCTCGTCGGTCTTCTTGTTCTCCTCCTTGGTCTACTCCTTGGTTCTCCCAATTCGAGTTGACCAGCCTTGAGTTTGTAGGTCCAGTCCTGTGTATTGTAGTTATCCCTGAATCCTACAAAACAAGATTCTAATTCTTTCTTCGGTATCCAAGTGAGCTTGGATCCGGATTTGTTAGAAGGTCTCCTTGATGGAGATCCTTTCTCAACCTTAGGGCTATAAAACTTATCTACTTTGTTGATTAATTTGTTAGAATTTTCCCTAAGACATGCAATTTCTCTTTCTATAATTTGCATCTTAGTCTTTAAATCAAAAATTTCTAACTTTAGACTATTATTTTCCTCAATCAATTTATTATTTTCATTGATGAGGTTTTGATTTTCTAATAATAGGTTATCATTTTTAGGACTAGCTTCTAGATCCTTAAGTTGTTTTTCTAACCTATTATTTTCATTTTTAAGAAAACTAAGGTTCTTCTTAATGCTTTTATTTTCTATCCTAAGTGATTTACTAATCTCAAAAAGTTCATTAAAAGCTTCTTGTAAATCCAGGTTTACCTCATTGTCGGAGTCGCTTTCGCTGTCGATGTCGCTTTCTCCGATTGCCATGAAACCAAGGCACGTGGTTTCCTTCTCTCCGAGATCTTCTTCCGAACTCGTCTCCTCATGAGTGCCTTCCAACCTCCTCCATATCTCGTGGGCGGTGGTGCACTCTTGGATTCGTTCGAATTCCTTCGGACTCAACGCGCAGTACAAGGCATTCATTGCCTTTGCGTTGAGTGAGAGCTCTAGAATCTGCACCTGCGAGTAGCCTCCTTGGGGTCGCTTCGGGATCTCATATGGGGTTTCGCAACATCCCCATATCTCGAATTCAGTGGCTTGGAGCCACGTCTTCATCCTCAACTTCCAATATCCGAAGTCCCTCCCGTCGAAATAGGGTGGTCGGACGGTGGATTGCCCTTCGGAGATTCTGACTGCGGCTATGCTTCCCTCCATGATCTAGATCCTCGCCGGTTTGTAACGCCGATTTCGCGAGACCTGCTCTGATACCAATTTAAGGTTTCCCTACCAGGAGGGGTGACGTAATAAAATGCGGAAATAAAAATATAAAGCAATCTCACAAAAATCAATCGCACAATGTACACAGGTATTTTTAGGTGGAAACCCAAACCGGGTGAAAACCACCACCTAACCCTCTCGAGTTAGGATTTTCCGATCAACCAAGTTGATCAAAATCCACTAAACGAATCACTTTGAACGAGGGTGATTCAACCTCAGTACAACCACGCTACAAGTACGAGGGTAGCGTTCCTCAACCCCTTCTCTCCACGAGAAGGATTTTGTCCCACGAAGGAGACGGGAATTCACAAAGCGAATACCCAATCAAAATACAAAGATAAAATAAAACAACAGTCCTATAGAGCCAACAAAATTAAACCTAGCTTCTATAGGAAATAGGAAACTCCCCTTTGCAAGGAGTGCGTCGATGATGACGCGGTGCGTGTGCCACGCGACGGCGCTACGTCGCTCTCGTTATCAACAGCGGGAGAGCGGGCGCGTGAAGGCTTGATGCTCTCAAGATGATGGAGCTTGAGCTTAGAGAGCAAGGGCCTCAATTGGACACAAAAGAGTGGAACTAAGTTGCTTAGGTGTGTCTCTTGTTTCTCTTAGTGTGTATCTTGTGTGTTTTTGAGTTGCAAAGACTCCCCTCTATTTATAGAGGCCTTAGGAAGGCTTTAGAAGGCTTAGGAAAGGTTCTATAGCCGTTGGGAACAAAGCCCAAGAGAATCAGGCCGAAATCAGGACAATGATTACACTTCACAGGGTTATCAGACGTCTAACTCTGGCATCAGACGTCTGGAAGGCCACTTTAAGACGTCTGATTCCAAGGTCAGACGTCTGATTCTATGCGGGTTTCTCCCTGACTTGAATCAGATCTAAACAGGGTTTTTGTACAAGTCCATCAGACGACATAGAGGACGTCTGGCACTAAGTCTGGACGTCTGGAAACCTACTTTTACCGTGGGAATTGATTTCCAATCGTTGCAACGGCTAGAAAATCTCTGAGAAGAGATTTTGGGTCAGCCGAGGCAAAACGGTCATTTATCAGACGTCTGTGAAGTCTTATGGACGTCTGATAAGGCTCTAACGGTCATATTCTTGAGTGTCTTCTAAGCCAGCCAACGGTCCACTAACTGGACGTCTGGCAAAGTCATCAGACGTCTCCTAAGACGTCTGGTATAAGGTCTGGACGTCCGAATTCATCAGACAGAACTAACTATGTCCAGCCTAACAGTTATCAGACGTCTGAAACAACAGTCAGACGTCTTAAAATCCTTTATCAGACGTCTGATTCGTGAATTAGACGTCTGGAAAGTCAGTTTTAACCCTATATTGGTTTTCTAAGTGTTCTACAGAAAACCTACGTATCCTAGGGTTGTGCAGGTGTTCCTAGGACTACTGTTAGGGTTCTTTGAGGCTCTTTAACATAATGTCTAAGGAAAATAAAGAGCAAGAAAATAAATACAAGAGATACATGAAAGGATAAAAAAGAATCTATCCTATTCTTCTTGTCTTCCATCTCCAATCTTTCGCTCCACGCGAACCTCCTCTATTTTCCGTCAAGCTCCTCCAATCCGTCCTGGATGCGAGCTCGAACTCCGTCTAAACACGCCCTCATTTGCAATTGACCTGAAATCTATGACTCAAATTGCAAATGTTAAATAACACGTGTTTTGTTATCATCAAAACAACTGATCGTGGTGCTCTAGCACCAACAATTTATATCCTCAGGGGGCAAGTCCTCAAATAACACATAATCCCCCTGTGATTCACTCCAGATTTTCAGTCTAGGTTCCTCCATTGGCTCATCCTTGTCCTCTGAAATAGAGCCTTTATATCCTTGAGACCAAAATTGATCTAATTCATCCTCCATTCCCTTAGGGTCACCTTCATTGGGTGCATTTAAATCCTCAGGATGCTGAATGGTAGGTGATGTAAGCACATTTACACTACTTAAGATGTCTATTTATGTATGTTCTTAAGCATAGGATTGCATTGCATGATATAAATATTGCATAACATGCATCATCTTGCATTTAGAGTAGTTTGAATAAAATGGAGGTCAATTGTCTCCTTTTATGTGCTTGGACAGGGCAAACTTTTTATTGGGGCCTTGGATCGAAGATCCAACCGTACAGATGTGATCAAGGCGACGATTGGAGTTCAACGACTCCAAGATCGCCCTAATCAGGCATCTGTAGCATCAGATAGTGACCGGGGAACCTTAGAAGATCAAGAGCCAAAATGGTGTAAATCTACACTGCAAATGACAAATCCGACCACACGGATGGATTCGAATCGATGATCGCAGCCTAACGATGCAAAAGTCAAGATAATCCGACACCCGTGGCACCATCTACATCATCCAGAAGATGGACAGCCAAGATGGTGCCACATGGTGCCATCTCGGTGCCCAAACGCCCGCACGCACCCGCTGAAGCTTTCGCATCCGCCCTTCCCCACCGTTGGATCAAGATCCAATGGCTGTGGATGCGGCGTCTTGAAATCGTCTGCACGACCAATTGGGCGAGGCAGCGCAGCAGTCCAGCGCCTTATCGCGAGGCATTGGCGCGCGTTCGAGCCTCGCCACACGAAATCTGGAGTGGGGGATGCGCCTTCAATCGACAGTCAGATCGCTATCCAACGGCCGCGCGTGCCCGATAGCGTCCACATGCTATTGCACGCGCGGCATAACGCGGCATCGCACGCGTTGGGGCGGGCACGCAGCGAGGCGGCCGAAGGCACGATCTGAGCCGTCCAATCTCACGATCGGATGGCTATGGACGGCTGAACGTGTGCAAGCGTTGCTCGCGCGAGCAGACGAGCGGGCGCACGTGGGCAACGCCCACTACGCCCACGATGGGGCTTAGTGGTGCCCTATCTTTGAGTGCCTAACTTAGTGGTGCATTTGTGGCTAATTGTTTAAGTTGTTTGGGCCGCACCACTCTATTTAAAATCAACTCATCAAGTAGCTCCTCCTTAGGGTTTTCAATCTAGGTCTATTCCAGGCACTCCACTCTCTTTCTGGTTTTAACAGAAAACAATCTTCACCCGTGTTTTACAACTTGGTTTGCCTAGAAACTTGATTGCAATCCACCTAATTTGAAACCCTAAAAGCTACTTAAGCAAGATTTGAACATTAAAATTCACACATCACAAATAATCTTGCTTGAAAACCCTGGTTGTGCACGCACTAACACAAATCTCAATCAATCATTAAGGGCACAACCCATTTTAAGGCCCCATCACATTCCATAAGCACCACAATCCCAGGCCTTAATAAAATTGAGTAGACGTTGGCCTTAAGGTTTGATTCGCTCTTCAGGGCCTCGTCTGAGATTGTTTTTGATTAACCTACTTGTACTGATTAATCTGATGTATAGCTAAGGGAGTAGCATCAAACGACCGCGGTTGGGGGGTACACTAGGAACCGGAGCTAAAAGCCGAAGGAAGAACCTTCTCCCCAGTCCCTCCTTCGAACTAGTTGGATTAAATCCACAAGAAAAATTTCGAAGGCAGCTGGAACAAATGCAGAGAATGCAGGAATGGTTCCAGAGAATGAAAGGCGATCAGCCCTTGAAGGATTTTTATGATCCTTCAAATTACTGGGAACATCCCAGCGTCCAAATTCCAGCTAGTGACGTAGAAATCAAGCCCCAGGTGTTAAGCCTGATTAAACGTTATCATGGGCTTGGCTCCGAAGATCCGTTTCAGCACTTGGAGGACTTGACCACTTTGGTCCAGACCACCAAGGCTCGAAACGTAAACGAGGAGCAAATGATCATGAGGCTCTTCCCCCACTCTCTTAGGGATAAGGCCGTGCATTGGTATAGGACAATAGGAAGACCAATTATAACTTGGAATGAGTTGAAATCGGCCTTTCTGAAGAAATTCTTCCCCGTCGGACGTACCAATGCTTTGAGACGGGCAATCACTACCTTCACCCAGCGGCCGGGGGAGCAGTTTCATGTGGTCTGGGAGCGATTCCTAGAGTTATTACGGAGGTGTCCACACCACGAGGTGCCGAAATGGCAACTTGTGCAGATTTTCTATCATGGGTTGACTGAGCAACTCAGAAATCATGTGGATGCTTCTTGCAGAGGCAATTTCCTCAATAAAGATGCAGATAGTGCACATGATTTATTTGAGGAAATGAGTGAGAATTCAATCAATCATGCCTCCATGGATACATTTAGCCAGTCCCAGCAGCCCAGATCAAATGTCAATGAAGTCCATGACTCTCATTCATTTGATATGGAATTGATTTGTAACAAACTTGATAAGGTGGACTTGGTTGCTAAAAGAATGGAAGAGTGGATGGCTAGCAATTCTATGAACAACTCTCTATCCACTCAATCCCAAAATTCAGGATTCCATTCCTCACGAGCTCCTTCTGGACGAGAGTTCGTGAATCAACTCAATGCGGCTCAACCTGTGAGTCAGCATTTTTCGGAACCCCGCGGGTTCCAAACTGGGGCCTTTGATCCCAGTTTTTCTGATCCTTCCCTTTCTTTCTCTCCATCCTCACCCTATGAGGATGTCTGTGCTGTACAAGAGAATGTTAGATCCAACCCTTACTCGAATGCCTATAATCCAGGTTGGAGAAACCACCCTAACTTCTCTTGGAAAAATCCAGGGCAACAGACCCAATTCCGACCTAGCAACTATGTTCCGCAAGGACCAATGGGTCAGGGTCAAGTATATACTCAGTTGCCTCCGAATCAGGTCAATCAGCTAGGTTGGAATGCCCGTCAACCCGCAGGGCAGGCTGATTTGAACCGTCATGGGTAGAGATGCAAGGATCCATGCTCCAGCTCATGCAACAAATGAAAACTTCGCTGGACAACTTGCAGTCCGGGCTCATAGCTAACTCTCATCAACCCGGATCTCTACCATCCCAACCCGTACCCAACCCGCGAAATATTATGAATTCAGGCAACCAAGCCCATGGGTACGGAAATCAGAGGGACCCACACGCACATGCTCAGGTGGTTGAGCAGGGTTCCTCGTCCTCTTCTTCTTCTGCAAATCAACAATTCATGGTTAATCAAGCCCCTCCAATCTTTCCTAACCCTCCCCAAGACCCAAATTCTTATGCTTCTGCAAATTCTGTCACTTTGAGGAGTGGTAAGCAGACTCAGGATCCACAACCAAAATATTTTGATCTTTTGAATCCTGAGGAGAGAGAGGAGAATTCTAGAGGAGAAATCAAGGCTCAGGAACCTGATTCCAAAGATCTGACTCATGTTCCTTTTCCTGAAGCCTTAACCAAATCAAAGAAGAAGAAGTTTGTTGATAGCAATGAGGAGCTTCTGAATCTATTTAAGAATGTTGAGATCAATATCCTGCTCCTTGATGCTATCAACCACATACCGGCTTACGCAAGATTTTTAAAGGAATTATGTACACAAAAGTGTAAGTTGAGAGAATCTGTTCCGAGGAAGGTGGTACTCTCCAAGCAGGCTAGCTCTGTTATCTTGCACTACCTCCCTCAGAAAAAGAGAGATCCTGGTGCTCCATTGATTTCTTGCGTTATCGGAGATTACACATTTGATAGAGCACTTTTGGATCTGGGTGCATCCATCAACCTAATTCCGACTTCTCTTTACGAGAAGTTTGGGTTAGGTGAACTTCGGCCAACTTCAGTAACGCTACAGTTAGTGGACCACTCGGTCACAAACCCGCGAGGCGTTATTGAAGAGGTTATAGTTAAGGTCAAGGATTTCTATTTTCCTATAGATTTCCTTGTCCTTGACATGGATGTACCAGATAATCTAAGGAACACACCCATCATTCAAGGGCATCCGTTCCTGGCTACCGCTAAGGCCAACATTAATTGTGAAAGTGGTAGCATGGAAATCACCTTTGGGGACCAACGAATGAAATTGAATATTTTTAAGGCGATCAACAAATTTGAGGATTGTGGATTTACTGAGCAACTTGATGAGGATAATGATAACATTGAAACTTGTTTGACGGTTTCTTTAATCGAAAGTTCCTCTTTGGATGATGAATTTGACCCACAACCCTCTATGGCTGACCTGACATCTTTGGAAGAGGTTATTGATTTTGTTCACTCACAACCTCTTCCTCTTGTTGAATCTTCAGCATCTACCCTACCATCAATCATCAACCCGCCCCAGCTTGAATTGAAACCATTGCCTAAGAATTTGAAATATCAATTTTTAGGACCTCAGAAGATGCTCCCTATGATTATTAGTGCTAAATTGACAAAGGAGCAAGAGATTATATTGATCAAGGTCTTGAAGGAACATAAGGAGGCAATCGGTTGGACCATTCATGACCTCAGGGGGATCGAGCCATCTTACTGTAATCATAGAGTATTCTTGGATGATGGATCCTGCACTTCTCGCCAGATGCAGAGGAGATTGAATCCAAATATGCGAGAAGTGATCAAAAAGGAAATTATCAAGTGGCTTGATGCAGGAATTATTTATCCAATCTCTGATAGTTCCTGGGTAAGTCCCGTACAGATTGTTCTGAAGAAAGCTGGGATTACCGTTGTGACTAACGAGAGAGGAGAATCTATCACAACTCATTTAGCTTCCTCTTGGAGGGTTTGTATTATTATAGGAAGTTGAACACAACCACTAAAAAGGATCACTTTCCCCTGCCCTTCATCGATCAAATCTTGGAAAAATTAGCCGGGCAAAAGTACTTATGTTTTCTTGATGGCTACTCGGGATACAACCAAGTTCCTATCCATCCCGAGGATCAGGAAAAAACTACTTTCACCTATCCCTACGGAACCTTTGCTTTTCGTAGGATGCCTTTCTGGTTATGCAATGCACCTGCCACTTTTCAAAAGTGTATGCTAGCCATATTTTCTGACATGGTGGGAGAGTTTATGGAAGTCTTCATGGATGATTTCTCTATTTTCGGAGAATCATTTGACTATTGTTTGGCTAATCTCGAAATGATTCTTAAGCGATGTATTAAAACACGATTGGTCCTTAGCTGGGAAAAGAGTCATTTCATGAC
Organism: Thalassia testudinum; assembly: GCA_037157565.1. NCBI lineage: Eukaryota > Viridiplantae > Streptophyta > Magnoliopsida > Alismatales > Hydrocharitaceae > Thalassia > Thalassia testudinum. Next base: position 177,816,442 of record JAZHRO010000063.1, read on the forward strand.
CCAAGAAGGCATAGTTTTGGGTCATGTAATCTCTGAACGGGGAATTGAAGTGGATAAAGCTAAGGTTGATGCTATCGCCAAACTTCCTCCTCCCACATCTGTTAAACAAATTCGATCATTTCTTGTCCATGTGGGATTTTATCGAAGATTCATCAAGGATTTCTCGAAGGTTGCTCATCCTTTAAGCAATCTTCTTGCCAAAGAAATGCCATTTGTTTTTGATGAATCATGCCGAAAGGCATTTGATTTCCTGAAAACGGCAGTCACCTGTGCTCCAGTTCTGCAACCACCAACTTGGACATCCCCTTTTGAGATCATGACCGACGCTTCTGATTACGCGGTCGGGGCTATCCTGGGTTAGAAAATTGATAGAAAGCCCTTTGTCATCTACTACGCCAGTAAAACTCTGGATGAAGCCCATAAGAATTACACTGTTACTGAAAAGGAATTACTAGCTGTAGTGTTCACTTTGAAAAAATTCAGGGCTTATCTCTCAGGGTCTCATGTTATCATCTATATCGACCACTCGGCTTTGAGACATCTCTTGGCCAAAAATGATGCTAAACCTCGGCTTATTTGTTGGATTCTTCTACTTGAAGAATTTGATCTTAAAATCAAGGATAAAATTAGGGTACAAAATGTGGTAGCGGATCATTTGTCGAGACTCCTAGGTGATTCCTCTCGTCCGGACATTCCGATTGCTGACACTTTTCCGGATGAAACTATTCTCACAGTTTTAGGTGTCCACACCCCATGGTTTGCTGACCTTGTTAATTATTTGGCCGTTGGTCAAATTCCCCAAGATTGGACCAAGCAACAACGGGATAGACTCAAATCTGAGGCCAAATACTACTTCTGGGAGGACCCTGAGCTATACCGCATCAGCTCTGATTAGATTATTTGCCGATGTATACCGAAGAATGAATTCAACAGTATACTCGAATTCTGCCATGCATCTAGGTGTGGTGGACATTTCTCCAGGAAAAAGATGGCTGCAAAAATCTTGCAATTTGGCTTCTATTGGCCGTCTTTATTCAAGGATGCCCAAGATTTCTCAAGGTCATGTTCTCGATGTCAGGCACTCAGGAGCATAACTAAGATAGATATGATGCCCCTAAATCCAATTCTTCCCATCGAAATTTTAGATGTTTGGGGCATTGATTTCATGGGACCCTTTATCCCTTCCTTTGGACATCAGTACATTCTTGTTTCTATTGATTATGTGTCCAAATGGATTGAGCCGATTCCCACCCGAACCAATGACCACAAGGTGGTCATCGATTTTGTCAAGAAAAATATCTTTAGTAGGTTCGAGATTCCGAGGGTTATCATCAGTGATGGTGGCACTCATTTTACTAATGCCCAATTCCAGAATTTATTGGCCAAATATGGGTGTTGAAGCAACTGGCTCGACTCGTGTTTTAAAGGTTAATTTCATCGTAGTATAGGTGATCAAGCATCGTCAACAAATAAAAGTTTTATTACTCAAAAATCGGAGTATCCGAGGTCGAACACAGGGAGCAATCGGAATTTACTACTAATCTCAAATGTAATTGAACACTCTAATTTACTCAAAACTTTAATTCAAATATGAATGTATGCATTTAAAAAAAGTAATCCAGACAAAAGAGTAAAATTGGACGTCTGATCATAAGATCAGACGTCTTAAAAGTGTTATTCTTCTTCTTCTGATTCTGATATTTCTTTCTTTCTCTGCAGCCTTTCTCTTCTACCTTACTTCTTTCTCTTCTGTCTTCCTTTTATCTTCTTCTTACTTTGGATTCTGCTTCGGCCTCTCTTCTTCTTTCTCTGCAGCCTTTCTCTTCTGCCTTGCTTCTTTCTTCCTTCTCCTTCCTACGGCTAAGTGTCAACTTCTTCTTTGGCGCTCTGTCTGCTTACACACAAGGTAGCAAAACCTATCCCTTCCCTCTACCCGCACGCATCTCTCTCTCTCTCTGCAAACAGCTCACAGGAAGCTCTCCCAGAGCCGGATTAATGGGTCGGATAGTGTACCCGTGACCAGGCGCACCGGCGTGATACGGTGCGCGAGGTGTGCGTGGGTAGTGTTGGGTCAGATCTGCCAGGTCTGCATGATGAATCCGCGGATGAGAGGGCGTGAGATAGGTGAGGGACCTCACCCCAAGTGCGTTCGGAGGCAAAGGAAGATATGACAAAAATAATTTAAACCACGCCAGTGCCTTGTAGGTTACCGATGTGGGACTAAAGGTTGCTGCCTTTTCTTGCACGTGCCCGCAGAAATCCTTCCTGCAATTGCCACAGCTGCGGACTTCGCAGCATCTCTTGCATGGTCAGACAGCTTCGCAGTGCTTCCCCGAGCGAGCTGCACCTGGAGCCTTGCGGTCCTGAAGCCTGGAGCGAGCTTGGAGCTTCTTCGAGTCGCCGTCAATGGCGGCAGGGGCTATGAATCTGTCAGACACGAAAATGGCCTCACGGCCTAATCAGATCACTAGGGAACCTTCGCCTTGTCACGGCGAAGGTGGAGAGATGGTGGCAGGCCGCGGGGTGGCCTAGGCGTGCGTGCCTAGGTCATCCTTTGGCCGGATGGATGGGTGAGTTCAAGGGATTATTGTGGAGGCGTAGAGGGACGGTGGATGGGCGAATGTTACTCAGTGAGGTGAGGCGGAGGTTATGTGATGGTCGGCGAGGTGTGTGGGGCTGCGGAGCGACGGGAGCGACTCACCGGAGGGTTGCCGGAGGGATGGAAGATGACAGTGGTCAGGCGTGGTCGTGGGGTAATCAAGTGAAATATAATGGGGAAAAGAAAGAGGGAAAGATGTGAAGTAGTTCTAACCTACTTGCAGGGACGAAGGGGGCGGAGAGGAGACTCGCCGTATCGACTGTCGCCGGAGAAGAAGCTGCCTAGTGGAGGAAGACGGCGGCGACGACGGGGCTAAAGCTGCGCACGCGGGTGTTGCGCGACGCGGAGGAGAATGAGGAAGAAGTCTCTGCCACTGGTTTTGTGGCAGAGCGAAGAGGAAAGGAAGGAGAGCTCGTCGGAGCCCGCTGGACACCCTGGCCGGGAGGGAAGAGAGGAATCTGAGGTAGAATCCCAGCCAAGTCGAGCTGAAATTGAGCGGCCGGGTTTGGGGGTTCTTTTATAGGCATAGGCCATGTGTTCTGGAGCGTGGAGAGCAAGCATTCGTCACCGACGGCTCGTCGAAGAAGGAAAGTGGGTGGATACCCAAATCCCTCGTGCGTTCGCACGAGAGATTGGGATCAAATCAGGGATCATGACTGGCCTCAGATGGAAAGGAATTCCTCAGAGAATCTCCCTTCCATTTCTAAGAGGGTATCTCTGAGGAATCAGAGAGTATTCCCTCTCTAATCCTCGCCGGAGCAGGATTCTACCCCAATAATGGCGGAAGGATCTGATTGCAAGGTTGGCGAGGAAGTTAGGGGGCTCTCTGCAATGATTTTCAAAAGTTAGGGACCAAAATGTGATTTGGGTGTAATAAATTGCAAAGTAGGTCAAGATGACCTCCCCTTAGGTCCAAATTTTGGTGCAAACCTAATTTGGACCTAAGGAATCCAATGGTGAAGTTGGATTTTAGGTTTGACCATGTTTGACTAAACATTTTGCGTAAAAACCTAAATTAGGTCAATTGATGAGTTAAGACCCTATTATAGGTCAAATTAGGTTCCAAAGGCCAATTTGAATGTTCTAAACCCTAGAGGATATTTTTCCATGATTTTTAGAGGGTTTACTTGATTTTTATCCTGACCGAAACCTTGTTGAATTAAGCGGGTCTGTTTTAGAGTTACCAAATGTCATTTAATTCCTGGATTGCATGTGAACCCATTTCTGATGGAATCAACCCACTTTTTATGTCATTTAGACCATTTGACCTATGTTTTATCCCTGAGAAATTCCATTTATGTACTGCAATGGTAAAATTACAGTTTTAACCTTTATTTCATGTTTTCTTCTCAGAACACTTATTCCTTATATTAGGCACTCTTCTAGGTTATGTAGGAGCTTTTATTCTCTTTATTAGGTCAAAATGAGCTAGTTATGGATCATGATGAGGCTCTCATTAACGGGGTTAATCACCGAATTTCCACACCTTACCATCTCCAGACGAATGGACAAGTCGAGATCTCCAATCGAGAGATCAAAAACATTCTGCAGAAAATAGTTAGGCCTGATCGCAAGGATTGGACTCAAAAGCTTGAGGATGCTCTTTGGGCCTACCGTACGGCATATAAAACGTCCATCAGCATGTCTCCATTCCGTTTAGTGTATGGAAAGGCATGCCATCTACCTGTAGAGATTGAACACAGGGCATTCTGGGCGATCAAACAATGCAATTTAGATCTGAATTTAGTTGGGAAGACCAGGAAACTCCAACTATCTGAGTTGGAGGAGCTTAGAAATGATGCTTATGAGAATGCCAAGATCTACAAGGCTTGGACCAAAGCTCTACATGATCAACTGATTTCCCGCAAGAGCTTTGAGCCGAACCAGAAGGTCTGGTTATTCGATTCTAAACTTAAGCTCTTTCCTGGCAAACTTAGATCTAAATGGAATGGCCCATTCATAATTGACCAGATTTTTCCAAATGGAGCCGTTCAGATTTCTGACCCAAAGACGGGTAACACATTTAAAGTCAACGGTCAATGTCTGAAACCTGTTATTGACCGTATTCTTCCAGAACCCATCTCAGACACAGTTGCTCTAGCCATTCTGTGACTTCTTTGGTTGGACTTCGCCTAGTTGACGGCATTAAACTCAGCAGTTGTACGTATGACACAAGGCTGATACGAGCTTCATATTCAGGTGACATCTTTCATATTTTACCCTTTCTTTCATGTCTCTTTTTCAATGAGGACATTGCATCAACTAGGCATGGGGGGGTGGATTCATTTTTGAATCATTTGGTCAGCTTTGTGAAATTCATGTAAATTATTTTTCTCTTCTTATTTATACATAAAAAAAATCAAAATTAGGAAGGATTAGTTGGACATTAGGACTTTTCAGTTATAGGAAACTTTACATTAGGATCTGAACACAAAGACCCTTCAGGTCTTTGGACTTAATTAGCCCGTGTATCCACTAAAATGTGGATTTGTCTTTCGAGTCCTCGCCATCTCAATTCTATCGTAATTGGAGTAAATAAGGTTGGGTGATAAGTACATGACTTATCAACCCGCCCTCTGATTTGAGGGAACTTTGAGTTTCTAGCATCTACACACTATCTTGTCACTGACTCGTTATTCGGCGATTCTAACGGAAATTGGGTAGTTAATGAACCTTCTAAGGTGATATGGCTGGCAAGTTATCGTGGGTAACAGCCCATTGGTAGGTTGTCCAGAGCCCAGTCACTGGACCTTTCTCTTTTTGCTGCCTTTAGGTAAATCTTAGACCAGGGAAGCAACCTACTTAAAAAAAAAAGAAAAAAAAATCAAAAAGAAAAGGTGAAAAGAAAAAAATAAATAAGCCACACTTCGCTGCACGAGTATGGCTGGCAAGTTGTCGATGGTAACAGCTCATCGATCGGTTGTCCAGAACCCAGCTCAGTAAATGCACTAAAAATTCCCAAAACACTTAGGAAGAAGTAGAGAAGTAGAATAAACCAGGGAGATATGCACTGGATTCACCCTTCTATTGACCCTGAAAAAAAATAAAAGTAGGGAGAAAGCTACCGGTTGTAAAGATACACCTTTAGGCAGAATTCTTTTTAGGTCACCTAGAGGCATAGAAATCCGAAGTCTGTTTTAATTGCCGATCAACGAGTCTATCACATTCACAATAAGATGCTTAGAACTTAGAGTTCTCATCAAATCTTGGATGAGTTGAATGGCCTAGAAGGCCACTCTTTAACCCTAAAACTTGAAAATCCAAAAAAATTAGAAAAGAGGAAAAAGAGAAAAAGAAATTTTTCTTTGAATAAGGCGAGGGCTTGAGGCAGTCTGCATTTTAGCAGATACTCAGGCACTGTTGTGTCTTTGAAAGTTCAGATCTTAAGTAGACAATTTCTTAATGATTGAAAATAACTTATGCCCAAATAATCCAACCTAATTCATTTATAAATAGCATATAGTTTTTGCTAGGGACTAGCAAAAGATAGGCATGGGGGTATGATGTAAACACATTTACACTACTTAAGATGTTTATTTATGCATGTTCTTAAGCATAGGATTGCATTGCATGATATAAATATTGCATAACATGCATCATCTTGCATTTAGAGTAGTTTGAATAAAATGGAGGTAAATTGTCTCCTTTTATGTGCTTGGATAGGGTAAACTTTTTATCGGGGCCTCGGATCGAAGATCCAACCGTACAGATGTGATCAGGGCGGCGATTGGAGTTCAACGACCCCAAGATCGTCCTAATCAGGCTTCTGTAGCATCAGATAGTGATCGGGGAACCCTAGAAGATCAAGAGCCAAAATGGTGTAAATCCACACTGCAAATGACAAATCCGACTGCACGGATGGATTCAGATCGATTATCGCAGCCTAACGACGCAAAAATCGAGTCAATCCGACGCCCATGGCACCATCTACATCATCCAGAAGATGGATGGCTGAGATGGCACCATCGGTCGCCCAAATGCCCGCACGCACCCGCTAAAGCTCCCGCATCCACCCGTCCCTGCCGTTGGATCAAGATCCAACGGCTGTGGACGTGGCGCCTTGAAATCGTCCGCACGACCAATTGGGCGAGGCAGCGTAGCGGTCCAGCGCCTTATCGCGAGGCACTAGCGAGCGTTCGAGCCTCGCCACGCAAAATCTGGAGCAGGGGGCGCGCCTTCAATCGACTGTCAGATTGCGATCCAACAGCCGCGCGTGCCCGATAGCGTCCACGTGCTATTTCACGCGATGCGTAACGTGGCATCGCACGCGTTGGGGCAGGCGCGCAGCGAGGCGGGCGAAGGCGCGATCTTAGCTGTCCGATCTCGCGATCGGACGGCTGTGGATGGCTGAACGTGCGCAAGCGTTGCACGCACAAGCAGACAAGCAGGTGCGCGTAGGCAGTGCCCACTACGCCCACGATGGGCTTTAGCGACGGTTTTATCCGTCACTAAAGACCCCTTATTTAATGTTTTAAAGATGTAATGACCAATTTGCCCCCACTCCTTGCAACTATGAAAGGAGACCCCCTCCACACAAAATTCTCATCCCTTCCTTCTCTTCTCTACCTCTCCAAAGCTCAAGAGAAGCTTGTCCCACACCTGGGATGCTCATCGCGAGATAAAGTTTAAATTTTCGTCCCCATTCAGTGGATCCCGCGATGACGACGTGCTACCCCATTCCCGTTCTTCTGCTTCGTCCTCCTTTGTCCTGCTCCATTCTCCTTCGTCCAGGCATCATCCTGTTCGGCTCATCCTCCAAGCGATCGTCGAGGAGGATAACTTCTCTCTCCCATTCTTCTTTACATCTTTCTAGTGTAGAATTTTCCTACTTTCTAGTGTAGCTGATTTCCAGCTTTCTAGTGTAATCCTTATTTTGTTTTATTGTATAAACATTTTGAAATATTGAATGCATGTTTTCTCTCTCTCTCTTTTCCTTTTAGTCTGATTATTGTAATAGCTTCATTGTAATTACATCACCTCGCTTTTCAAGAAAAATTCTAAAAAAAATACAATTGCGAATATAGATCGACGTAGCCTCCTTGTGTTTGACCTGGAATTTAAATTTCGGTATAAATTTTATTTGTTGAACACGAGTTCTTCGCTTTCAAGCTACAACGACAAAGTTTTAAAAACCAAACACGTTAGCGTAGCAATTCGTACATTCAACAGCAGGTGTTGATTCCCTAAGTGGAGGGTCAGGATTAGGCTCACTAAGGGTAGAATGGGATTCCACCAGATAATTAATAGGGGAAGTGATATGAATAATACAACCTTGACCTAGGTTATCAAGGGTAAGGAAAATACTATCATTGGGGTCAAGGTCCTCAAGAGGTACCATCTTCCCTTCTTTTGACTCCAATATAGCTCGAGTGGATAATTACTAGGATCATTTTCCTCTAGTGGCCATGTCTCATGGGGAGAGTCTAAGTGAAAGCTACGTAAAATGGGATCCCTATTGTCATTGGTTTCCTCAGAATTATTTTCATGATCACAGTCGTATGGGTTGGGATCAGAATTACTAGGAAGAGCGTAGCTAAGCTATCTAATTTCTTTGTTCAATTGTTGGCTATTCCTTAACATCTCTCCCATAGATTCCATCGTTTGCTTTTGTTGTTTTTGCATTTCTATCATAAAAGAGGAGAGGCTACTATCATATTGGGGAGGATAGTCAATCTCAGGCTCTGGTTGCCTAGGGGTATCGGTCCACCCTTGATACGGAAAATCATGAAGGATGGGAGGGTTGGGCATTTGCGTAGTAGTAGGGATTCTAGGGTTGGAAAATCCCGCTCCTAGGCTCTGCTCAAAAGTGGGAGCTATCGGGCTAGTACTCCCAGGATAGGAGTATGAATGATCCCATGAATTGTCAATGTGCCCATTAAAGGATGGATATGCTCGGGGCATGGGATCTTGGTTAAAATGATAGGAGTCAGGATAGTCCATTTCTTTCAATTAAACAGGTTAAAGTCTCTTAGGATTTAAAAGAAATCAGAAACTTCATAGAGAGTTCCACCACTGTCAAAACAAATGCAACTACAATGGGATTTGTTTTTAGTAGATTCTAGGTCTTAGGTGTTCAGTTGGTGGCCAAACAAGTTTTGCAAGAATTACGCTTCCTAAGCCGACCTTCGTTGGTGCCTACAACCTACTCGCAAGGGATGGAAGTTTCGAATCGAGCCCACACACGAGGAACCGAAGTAACTTGGTGGATAGGCTTGTTGATTCTGACTAACTTCCCTTGTGGTGCAAAGAGGAGAGGTAGAATTTATCTAGTGATATTATGTGTGAGGTGCACAGTGTCTCAGGTGTGCAATCATACGTTCGTGTTTTGAGTTTTGAAATCTCGCAAACAAGATCCTTTTGCACACAATTTTAAGTCACAGATTTTAAGGTCTAGCCTCTTAGCAGTCCCAATTTTTAAAGTGACCACTAAATTAATTCTATTCAAGCACTTTAGTGGTCTTAGACTTAGGTTCAATGCAGATGCATGATAGGTAGTTGATGCTCAAGAAAAAGACGTACCTTACTCTAGCTTTCTTCAATACAGGGATGTCTGCAATGCAATTAAGATAAACTAGATGCTGCTCATTCAGTCCTAGATGATCGCCCTATTGATATGTAGCTTCTAGTAGGCATAGAAAATTTTTTTTTCTTCTTTAAATAATAATATTAAGCAAATAAACCTAATCTAGCTAACTAACCTATATGCAATTCAAACAATTCGACTAATCCTATAATCTAGATAAAATGGGAACACACTCCCGAAAATACATTCTCGCATACAAGAGGATAAGAAATAAAGAATCACTAGGAACACGTTCCCAAAAATGCTCAACAAGGGTCCACAAGACAGAAATTAAGTTTTAATGTCTATCTAAACTAAATCTAAACTACAATCTAATGACTAAATCAAAAAAAGGCTCCTCTATACGCCTACCGCGTGGGATCAAGGCCCACAAGCACTCGTTGCTGGCCTCCAGGTGGCGTCAAGGTCCACCAAAAATATCATCTCCGTCATGCGTGCCCGTCGCATTCGTTGCGTGAGTTTTTGCACAGAAAAAGATCCACAGTCAGTAATTCAGAAAAGCTTTCAAAATAGCATAAAAATAACATAAAATTCCTGAAAAAATTAATAGGCATGTTTCCTCCCCGGCAACGGCGCCACTTGAAAGAGTGATCTTCGTTTTCGTTGAAAACTTTAACATAAAATGTCGTGTCGTTATAGTTCGTTGCGTGCTAAAAAATCGCTTTTCAAAAATATTTAATAATTCAAAACTAACCATAAAGAGTTAAGTTATCTCCACAGGGAGGAATTAGCCTATTTAAACTAGTGAATAGTGTCTCATTTATTCGGGAAACTCAACGCGTATGCATACTAACTGGTGCACGTGTTTTCAACATAAATTCTCGATTTAAATAATTAATCCATAATGTGAGGGTGCACATGCAAAATAACCACAATGGAAACACATGAATCATGATATTAGTACTAACAAGCATCATCAATCTTAATCAAAACTAAACTCATTTCCCATAACCAATATCCCATACTCTATCATGCATATGAAGAGTTCAGCTATCCGTAATTCTAATAGACAGGAGGGATATTCATGCAAATCTTTTAGAATATGATAATTCAATAAATAAATGAATAGTGCTTTTTTACAATGGCATACCTCGTAAATACTATTGCAAGAGGAAACAGAGGATTTCTCCTCTCTCCTCCTTGCGTGATGTGCGAACAACGGTTGTTCGTGAGGTGCTTGGAGGACATAGAGGGCGCAAAGGGGGTTTCGATGACGTTGGTCTCACAGTCGAAGGCGGCTGGAGGCAGTCGGCCGAAGGAAGAGGACGCCGGCAGAGGTCGAGGTGGAGGTTCTGCATTCTTGGCCGTCCGCGGCCTCTGTGGCCCGCGAGATGCTCGGTGGTGCTCGGTGGTGCTCGGCGTCAAGTTCGGCAGTTGGCAGAGGCTCAGAGGAGTGGCTGCATGGAGGGGGAGCGGCGGCTTTGGGTTCTTTCAGGGAAGAAAGATGAACAGTGCAGCTGTCCCCGTGTGTTGAGTTGAAGGAGGAAAAGGAGCCGACTAGCCTCTGTGGTGGTTGCATGTGCACACGGGCTGGATGTGCACGCACAAGGGTGCGCAACTTCTGGCCATGAGGGGCGCGCAAGTACCGCTACAGGGTGGCTTGTTGGAGGTGGTGTGGTCACGCGAGGCGTACTAGGTGCGCGTAGGTGGCTGCTGCAACACCGTGGGTGGTCTGCAGCGAGGATGCGGTACGATGGCCACGCGCTGTCACCTTGTGGCCGATGGAGGTGGAGGTTGCGGTGGTGTGGTGAAGAAGGTGCAAAGGTTCACAGTGTGCGCTTATGGGTTCACGGTGTAAGCTTGTGTCACGGTAGTGGAGATGGAGGGATAGTCCCCGCCAGGGGGAAGGGAGATGGATCCTCGCGAACGTCCTCTAGCCACTCTTCTTATCAAAACACCTGCAGTTTGTTGCTTCCGCCAAATGCTTCTCCAACCACCCGCGAAGGATGCGAGTGGTTGGAGTGGTAGAATCCGTCAGGCTACCTCTTCATTAGATGTCTTAAAAATGTAGATATCAGTAAGTTCTTGCTGGAGGTCCCAAACATCCGTCATTTTCTCTAGACGTCTTATAGATGTAGAAATGAACATCTAGACTCATGTACCTTGCCTGCATTCATCGAATGAATTATATTATCATATCATATGTGGTTAAATGCAAAATTAATGCATAAAATAATACGCAAACTAAAGTAAATTACCATATATCTCCTAGTCAATTAACAACTAAGAGCAAATAATTAAATATTACTTAGGCTAAATAATGATCCACGAAAGTGGACTTATCATTAAGCACATCCCCTGATCACGTGCGTGCCATCGACTCCCTCCCCGTGAGCCGATTCCTTCATCCACACCAGTAGCTCCTCCTTATCCCCATTTCTTCAGGCTGGTTGTGACAGAGCAAGGTCTTCCTCCCTCCTTTCAATTGCCACCAGCCACTGAGGGGTGGATCTTAGATATCTTCATCACCTACTACTCTTCCCCCCCTTTCTTTGTCATTAGCCGCCAGCGGGTGACCTTAGACATCTTCATCCAAATTAGATAGATTTTCAATGCTTTCTAGGAGTAGAATTAATGTAGTTTATTGCTTTATCGGAGTAGGATTAATTAGTGAACTGATTGATGGATTAGATTAGTCTAGGATTAAATTCAACTTTGCCCTCTCTGGTCAATTCAGATCAGAGAGGTAATTTCTTGTATTCATATTGATTTCCCGATCTCCCCCCCATCTCACTGTTCACTTTCACTGACCTCCACTCGTTTTTCACCAATCACCAACCCATCAGAGCATCAAATTAAATATGATGTCCTTGGACATTCAAATCTGATTTGAGCGCTCATAATCCACTTGAGGGACCCTCCATCCATGCCATCCTTTTCACAAGGTCCCTCTTTTGGGTTTGAACGAAAAAATGGAGATTTGGGTTTGTTTTCAGTGGTTTTTATCGTGAGATTTAGACTCTCTCTTCGTGCTATCTATGGCATAAGAGAGAGGATAAATCATATTCTTATGTGGTTTTTAAGCTTCCCTCAAGAGGGAATTAATTCCCAAATTTTTTAGAACATATTTGATGTTTTTAATGGTGAAATTGGGTGTATTGCAATGAGTCTTATACATCTTATTTTGAATTTGAATAGATGAGTTTACACCCTATTTCTCTTTAAATACGGCTTTCGAATGGATTCTAGGTGTGAAAGCTAAGGATAATTAGCATTGCTGATTTGAAGCTCTCTTCGTATTTGCATAGTCAGATCTGAAGGATTTTGAGTCAAGTTTTCACCCTTTGATACCTTGATTAGGGGCTTTGTCTTATATTGTCTATAATATAAGGAGACCCTATTGAGATGTCAATGTCAATTGGGAGATAGGTTTTGTTCTCGCATGATGATTAAAAGAATTTGAAAATGAGTTTTAATGAGTTTGAATGACTCATCTCAAATCTAGGAAGTAATTTTACGACTCTGATCTAAGAAGAGATTTGCATTTCAATGGTATTTCGTGAATATGTGAATTTGGTGCATGATCAGTTTTAAATAGAGGTTTTCAATTGAGAATTTTGGTTTAGAATCTCCTAATTTTAGCACATGAAAAGGCTGCATAGAAACAACATTTTTTATTGGATTAATTTCCAATCTAATCCCATTATCTTTGTTGTCTATGACAAAGATAATGGATTGGATTTGGCCATCCGAGCAGCTACTAAAATCTCCATTTCAGAGCTGCTGGAACTAAGAAATTTGGCTGCACAACAGACTTTGAAAATGTACTTAAGATGTCTGGGCACTGCCTTGGACTGCTGAGAGTAGCTACAGTTGTTGCTGTTGCTCTGATGAATCCCAGCAGCAATGTTGTTGCTACTGTCTGAAGCTGCTACTGTAGCTGTTGTTCTTGCTGAATGGATTGAAATGAAGCAGGCAGTGATCTGGATTTAGAGTCTTTAATTGGCTAACATATTTATAATGTGTATTTTACCTTGTAACAAGCTATCATGTACTGTTAGAGTCCATAATTTTATTGAATTGGCTTATAATCTGTTATTAAACATTGATTGTCAGCTATTAATGTGTAGATCTACCCAAATATTGAAAATGTGATAAAATTGAATGGGAAATCATGTTCAACTATTTATACATCTTCTATATCATATCTTGAACACATGTGAATGTCTTTACTGCTTTTCACCCCTCATCCTACACACTGGTGCCTTAGGCTTTAATAGGAAAATCCTTTTAAGGCCTAGAATGAGCTCACTTTGTAAATAAACAAAAACACTATAGAAAATCCAAAAAAATAAAATAAATGTGTAGAGAATAGAATTTAATATATTTTTAAGCGTATGCAACGTTTCAAGGTCATCTGAACCTCCAACTTGGTAGAACATACCAGGCAATGATTTAGTATACCTTTAGACTTAATAAAAGACTCCAAACCTAAAAAAATACAAAAATAACTCTATTTTCCTCATCTCTTTCTTTCTCTCACATCCCCTACCTCTATAAAGCATATAAAACACATAAAAATCAGAAAAACCCCAAAAATGTCCAAAAACACTTGGTAAACTATGTATATACATGTATATATAAGGTATATGCTAGGCTATCTATGTAAATAATGTAAAATATGTACATAATATGAATATATAACTTATGCACATATTCTATGATGTAAATTTAGCATTTAAGATAACTTAAATCGTATATAACTTATTTATATAATTATTTATTAATTATACTAACTTATATGTGCTATAAACTAAATAAATTAATAAAAGGCTATAAATAAACCTATTTATGAATGATACTGTATATATATATATTTATATATCTATATTATACATTAATACACCTATAACTTAATTTAATTATATATATAATAATTTATTTATTAAGTTATTAAGTTACTAAATTAAACTAGAATAAATTAGTAAATTAAGTTATAATTGAACTAATTTATACTGTATATTTGCACTATAGTTTTTAAGTAATTTAAATTAATTTAACTATATTTATAATGTATTATACTATTTATACTTAATTTAAATATAAAACACACTAAAATCACTTATTTAAATTCATATAAATTAAAATAAAATGTGTAAAATATAATAAAAATATGTATTAAATACTTTATTATGTATGTTAACTCTGTAATAAGTCAATTTGATAATCAATTAACTAATTTATATTGTAATTAATAAATGAAATCTTAATTTAACTTGTATAAAGTGTAAACTTTGGTTAATTTATTTATATAGCAAATATAATTATTTTTGTAAATAAATTAAATAATTATATAGCCCTATATAAGGGCTTCACAACCATATAATTTAATTGAAAATTGGAATTAATTTGGGCCCTCAAATCAAGGGCCAAATCACCTAAATCAACATGTGCCTACGTTGAGATTCCAGCGCCTGAAGGGGTGCTAAATCACCACATCGTGGCTTTGAAGATAGGAGCAATGATATAAGTTATTTTCCTCTCTCATCCCCACCAATCATCACGGGCACTGGGTGCCTAAAAACATATACTCCTCTCCTCTCCTAATTTGTGCATGAATGAGCATTTGATTTGGGTGCGGTGCAGGCTGGGGGCCATGCACTGTGCGTAGGCCTGTGTGGGCTCAAATATGAGCATTAAAACGGAATCAAGATGCTTAATTAAGAAATTAGGGCGGCACTTAGTAAAGGTCTGGTCCCACCCTCAGGGGTGCTATGTATCCCTTGAAAAGGTTGCCTGCCAATTAAAAATCCTAATTTTTGTATTAATGAACAGTAATCATGCCTAATATATTAAAGCTAAGAAGAAGAGAAGCCTTAGAAAATTTGGCTAAGTTTGCGTTGTCGTTGTGCCCAAGTATTGTGTGTGTGTTGTGTGTGCGTGTGTATACATGTATATAAGTGTATATATATAAATATAGTATATAGTCTATATATATATATAATATATATGTAAGTGTACGTAGTATTGTTTGAGCTCTATCTTGTATATAAATAACATAAGAGCTTTAGTGACATATGTATTTGTCACTAAAGATAGTATAAACGTTAGTAAAGATCCTATTTTTACCTTAACTTATGTATATAATTTTTCTAAGGTTATAGCGACAGTCATATTCATTACTGTAGGTGCATTATATGTTATTGTAAATATTAGTATGTCAATTTAAGTTAGTATAGTATATATTATTACTTATTGGTGTATATATATCTAAGTATTATTATTATAAGTTGTAAATGAATAATATAAAGTATTTAATTATAGTTTTTGATGCTTGTTTGTATAAATTATTTTTAAGCACTTTAATTATTTGTAATTCATTCTTTTGTATATAATTGATTCATTTTTTCATTATTTCATTTATTCATTCATTATCGTACATAAAATCAATCTTTTTGGAATTATTGAACTTAGAGAGTGATGTATATTAATAACTACCTCCCAGTGAACGACCTGGAATAAACCAATAAAAATTAAGTAAATAAATAAAATTGACGTGACAACGGTTTGCATTTGTGACATATACTACAATAATGACCCTTTTTGTATGAGCCGGTGGTTGACGATTATTTTTGGTGCCGTTGCCAGGGATAAAAAGCCCGACAATAGTGCTTTATTGTGATCGTTTAACGAATGTCGCAGAAAGACGATTACCTCCTCATGGGTGGATGCACATACGTGCTTTGCTGAGAAGTAGTGGCCTTTTTGAGTTGGCAAGTAAAATCATCCAACTTCTTCTCGATGATGAAGACCTTATCCAATCGATGGGTCACTAACTCCAGATAGACGAATGCGGATAAGTCTCGTGTTTCATGTGTCCCTCGTGTGTTTGTCGAACACGGGTAGTCCTCCTGTTTAACATACCCATAGACTCATTGTTTATGGAGTTCTTGCACATATTCTTGAGAATATTGTAAATGGTGTCATGTTTACCCATGAAGTTACCCCCATAGGCTACAAGGACAAATAATCTAAAGTCCTCACGGAGTCCCCTGTAAAAGACTGAACCTATTCCCATTTAGGAACTCTATGATGAGGAAATTTCCAGATGAGATCTAGAAAGTGATCCCATGCCTCGTGAAGAGGTTCCCCTGCATTTTGTGTGAAATGCATGATTTGGTGCCTTAGGGCATTAGTGTGTCTTATTGGGAAGAATTTCTTGAGAAATTCAGCTTGTAACTCCTCCCAGGTATTGATCAATCGAGTCAAAGATTGATACCAATGGGTAGCCTTATCCTTCAATGAGAAGGGGAACATTTTCATGAGCTAGGTGTTTAGGTTCTGAACAGTAACCTTGAGAGTCTGGGCCAGATGTTTTAATTTCTGAATATGTTGGAAAGGGTCATCAGAGCTCAATTCATGAAAGTGGGGGATCAAGTTGATAATATTCATCCTCAACTCTGTATTAAGTCCCCTGGCCATAATTTGCACCTGGGTTCGATAGCCACAATTGCTAGATTATAGTGATCTCACATCTATTGACGTGGTCGGGGGTTGGCCAGTGCATGAATCAGGTCAGTGTGAGTCTACAACTGGTCCTGCAAGTGTTGAATATCACCCCCATCTTAATCTGAGTTCTCCATAGAAGCAGAGGATGGAGAACTAGGTTTGGATGCAGATGGATCAGAAGAGATATTAGCTAGATCAGAAGGAAACCCAAACAAGTAGGTCAAGGTCTGACCCCGATGGCTGTGCCTTGCTAATGGTAGTCTCAAGACTAGTCTTAAAGACCTCCTCTCGTACATGCACTACAGAAGAGATGAGGGAGTGGAAATGTTTCAGACTTGATGCGGGCGTGTTTCACGAATTAAAATTATGGTTTGTAGAACCTATCGTCGTAGCTCGCAAAACGCGTCTATCAAATAAAATTTATAACTGAACCTCTAGGGGAGTCCCGAGTCGAATAGGGAGGTGACGTTTACTTTGGTTGAAATCCTTGCTTCATTTTGTTTCTTTTTGGTATTTTGAAGTTTTGTTATTTTTTTGTGTTTTTGAAATAAAAAGACAAGCAAGATAAGTTCACAAGAGAGATGAAAAAACTATGATATATCACACAAATGTTTATTACAATAATCTATGAAAGCATAAAAGAGATAGGGGTGAGAAAAAATCTCCCGAATCGACTGTTCGGCGAGATGACTACGCCTAGCAGAAGCTTGGATGAAGGAATTGAGATGTAGGACGGCGGAGGTGTGATGCAGGAGGACGCTAGGTAGAGGAATGCTTCACCAAGGCTCTAAAATGGAGGTGAGGAGACAGAGGTGATCTCTTGCTGGAATGGAGGTGGGAGGATGGCTCTAAGGCTTCTTATGAAGGTGGGGGGATAAAGGACGAATGTTTACTGGGGCAAAGGATCATTACACTAGTAAAAGGACTTTGGAGCTTGAGAGTAAGCTCTAATGGAGCTTTGGTAGGCTATTAGAGCTTAGGTGTAGGTGGGAGTAGAGTAAGTACAGATGAAGAGGAATGGGGGGTGTAGGGGTGTTTATATAGTGGAGGAAAGAAGAAGAAATTCGTGAAGGGTTGTAGTGACAACTACAAGTGTCACTAAAGACGCCATGCAACTGTCACTGAAGATCGAGCTCCCACCGCTCACGCCCGTAGCTGGCCTTGCACCTACAAGCAATTAGTGACTACTGTAAGCGTCACTAAAGGTCTGCCTAAGCTGTCGCTGAAGATTCGCACCCCACCTTTCCTGCTAGCCCGCGCATCACACGCCCTTTGTCATGCACGTGCTCGCACGCTGGCACTGCACTGTGGGTGGCTGTGCGCACACCTGTGCGCATGCGTGCTTCCAATCTCTGATTTGGGGGTTCCACGAGTCTCGAATCCGTACCTCTCGTTTGAGGAGTGGGCGCTTCATCGTTGCACCAAGGAGGTGGATTGTCGCAAAGATGCATGTGGTGGTGATATCTTCTTAGCTATTGGATCTTGATCCAACGACTGGGAATGGAGGTGAAGGTGATGAGGGGGTGCCTTCCAATTGCTGCTGGCCAATGTTGGGTGGCCTAGATGGCACCACGTGGTACCATCTAGGCTGTCCATCTTCTTTCTGTTGTAGAGGGTGCCACGGTGATCGGATCGATTTGATTTTTGCACTGTCGGACTGCAATCGTCTCTCCGGATCCATCCATATGGTCGGATTTTTCATCTGAAGCTTGAATGGATGTCTCATTGCCCCCTACCCATTGATCTTCCTCGGATCGCATAAGGCGATACAAGATTTCGAGTAGGACGATCTCAGAGGTGTTGGACTTCGATCATCATCCTGATCAGATCTGTACATTCGGATCGTCAATCCGAGGCCCTGAAATGAATCTCCTTCCCTCCTTGCCATAAAAAGGACGTAATTAACGTAAAGGATGCACAACTACTCTAAATGCAGGATGATGCATGCTATGGAATATTTATAACATGAAATGCAACTCTAAGCCTAGGAACATGCATGAATAGGCATTTTAACCTAATTAAATGTGTCTGCATCATAGCCCTAAGCCTATCTTTTGCTAGTCCCTAGCAAAATTAAACTATATGCTATGTATAAAAATAAAATTAGGACTCGATCGCCTAGGCCTAAGTCGTTTATTAATAATAGAAAATTTCAACTAAGGTCCTAAACTATGAAAACTCAATAGCACCCAGGTATCTGCCAGAACATAGATCGCCCAAGTCCTCGCCTTATTTAAAAAGGGGAGATACACTTTTTTTTTCTTCTTTTCTAATTTTTTTGTACTTTTGGAGTTTGAGAGTTTCGGGATAACTTTTTACAGCTACCCGACCCACCCAAGACTCGAAAAGAACTCTAAGTGCTAAGTATCTAGTGAAAAGAGTGAAAGACTCACTAAGCAACCGTTAAAACGGACTTTGGGTTTCTATGACCCTAAGTGACTGGTCGGGTAGTGTTTCGTGTGTTTGAAATCCTGGTTACAAGTAACCCATCATCGTAGTTGCAAAACACATCGATCAGATAAATTTTATATTGAAACTCTAAGGGAGTCTCGGGTCGAACACAGGGAGGCAACATTTACTTTATTGAAAATCGCGCTTCGTTTCGTTTCTTTTTGGTATTTTAGGGTTTTGATATTTTTTTGTATTTTTGAAATAAAAGAAATCAAGCAAACGTATCACAAGATAGAGATCTGGAACAAATCTAATATATATTACTTCTAATGTCAATTACAAGAAACTATGAAAGCATGTAAAGAGAGGGAGGTGAGAGGAAATCTCCCGAATCAGTTGTTCGGTGAGACGACGACACCTGGCGGAAGCTCGGACGAAGGAGGTGAGGAGCGGGACAACGGAGGTGAGATGCTGGAGGATGTCGGGTTGAGGAAAGCTTCGGCGTACTCCAGAATGGAGGTGAGAAGATGGAGTTGATCTGCAACCGGAATGGAGGTGAGAGGATGGCTCCAAGGTGACCTATGAAGGGAGATGGGAAGTTGGAGGAGTATTTGGTGGGGCAGAAGTTTGCTACACTAATAGGCACCTTGGGAGCTTGAGAACAAGCTCTAATGGAGCATTGGTAGGCTTGCTAGAGCCTGGGAGTAGGTGAGAGTAGAGTAGGTAGAGATGGCTTGGAAGGGAGGGAGTGTAGGTCCTTTTATAGTGGTGGAGAAGAGGCAAAAATCATATCTGGGTCTTTACTGACGTCCACAAACGTCGCTGCAGCTGTTGCTGAAGATCCACCCTTCAATTATTCTTGCTGGAGTGCATGGGCCTTTAGTGACGTCCATAAACGTCGCTGCAGTTGTCGCTGAAGATCCGCCTTGAAGATCCGCACGCCTCCCTACTGGCGTGCGCTTCGCGCACCCGTGTCACACGCACGTTGGCATGCGCGTATGCGTACGCTGCGCTGCTGCTGCTGCACGGCTGCTGCTGAGCGGCTGACGAAATTGGAAATTGGAGGGCTGCAGGGATTCGAACCCGTGGCCCTCCTTTGCAAGCCAATGCTACCACTAATGCGCCAACCCCTCCCTTGTGTCGTGTGGAGTGGCTTGGTGCGTCCGCTTCCCAACCGTTGGATCTTGATCCAACGGCTAGGATTGAAGGGCGCAGATGAAGAAGGAGCTGGGCGGTGCTGCTGGCCAGTGTTGGGCAGTCTGGATGGCACCACATGGCGCCATATGGACCATCCATCTTCTTCTTGTAGAGGGTGCTACGGTGCTAAAATCAAGACGATTCCCGCGATGCCGAATTGCGATCGTCGCTCCGGATCCATCCGTACGATTGGATTTTACATCCGAAACCCGTATGGATGTCGCATTGCCCCCTGGCCGTTGATCTTCCTCAGGCTTAATGTGATGCTACGGGACTCCGATCTGGACGATTTCAGAGGCGTTAGTCTCCGATCGTCATCCTGATCAGATCTGTATGGTCTGATTGTCCATCCGAGGCCCTAAAATAAATCCTCTTTTCTCCTGACCATAAAAAGGACCTAATTAACCTAAAATATAAACAACTACTCTAAATGCAGAATGATGCATGCTATGCGATATTTATATCATGATATGCAGTGCTAAGCCTAGGAACTATTACAAATAAGCATTTTACGATGAATTTATACGTGTTTATCATACCCCCATGCTTACTTTTTGCTAGTCCCTAGCAAAATTAAACTAGATGCTATGTATATCAGTAGAATCAGGGTTCAAGTATTTAGGTAAAATTCATTGATTGCTTTAGAAAGTCTCATCCCCAAGACCTAATTGCAAAAACTCAACAGTACCCGGATGCCTGCCAGAATGCAGACCGTTCGAGCCCTCACCATATTTGAGAAGATAATTTTTTTTATTATTTTTTATTTTTTTATACTTTTGGAGTTTGAGAGTTACGGGATAACTTTTTACGGCTACCCGACCCGCCCAAGACTCGAAAAGGACTCTAAGTGCTAAGCATCTTTGTGAAAAAGTGATAGACTCACAAAACAGCTGTTAAGACGGACTTCGGGTTTCTACCACCCTAGGTGACCTTGCCTAAAGGTTTATCTTTACGATTGGTAGCTTTCACCATACTTCTTTTATTTATGGGGTCAACACAAGGGTGAATCCAATGTATATCTCCCCAGTTTATTTTACTTCCCCGCTTCTACCCTAAGTGTTTTGGGAATTATTGCGCATTTTTTTGTAGCTGGGTTCTGGACAACCGGCCGATGAGCTATTACCACCGACAACTTGCCATCCATACTCGTGCGGTGAAGTGTGGTTTTATTTTTTTTTTTTTATTTTCTCCTTTTTTTTCTTTTCTTCTTTTTTTTTAAGTAGGCAGCTTCCTTGATCTAAGATTTACCTAAAGGCAGTACACCGAAAATGGTCTTGTGGCTGGGCTCTGGACAACCGGTCGATGAGCTGTTACCACCGGCAACTTACCAGCCATACCACCCAAGTCGGTCCATTAGCTACCCAATTTTCGTAAAAACCATCAAAAAGTGAGTCAGTGCAAAATAATGTGTGTAGATGCTTAGGCTTAAAGTCCCCCCAAATCAGAGGGCAGGTTGATAAGTCGCTACTTATCATCCCAAATTATTTACCAAATTAAAATAAATTTTAATTGGCGATGACTCGAGACTAATCCACATTCGAGTGGACACCCAAGCTAATTAAGCCCGAAGACCTGAAGAGTCTGAGTATTCAGGTCTTAAAGAATCAATTCCTAAAGTTTACAACTCCTAATGCCTAAGTTCTCGTCTCCTAATTTTTTTTTTTTTTAATAAGAATCAAATAACAGGAAATTAATGTTACAATTGACAAAAAGGTTATAAAATATGTCCACCCCCCCATGCTTAGCTTTTGCAATGTCCTCATTGTAAAAAAAATGAAAGCATGCAAGAGAGTAGAAGTGGAAGAATAGCACCTGGTTTCCGTGAGACTCAGGTCAGCTTGAAACAGTCTTTACATGTGCTAAGTTTAGTGCCTTTAGCTAGGCGAGGTTCTCAATCAACAATAACTAAACATTGAGGCCACAACAACACAGTTTCCGGGCCCCCAGGTATGGGTCCCGAAGAGTGAAAATGGACTTACCAAAGAGATGAACAATGAAAGTGGTAAGCTGGTGGTGCAGGGAGAGCCCAAATGGTCTCCAATAGGAGTTTTGTTGATTTATTACAGAGGAAGTGTAGTTGGGTATAGAGTTTATGCAGTGGTTGGGTGAAAAAGGACGATGAGGGTTTTGTGATGTGCTGGGGATTTGTGGGTACCCTAGAATACCTAATGTTTGAAGAGTTCTTCCCCAATGTTCAATTTCATCCTCACACTCTAGGTTCTTAAACCAACCATCCTGATCCTCAGAATTCCCACCCACAAGTTGGACCTCAAACTCTAAGCATTCAGGATAAGGATATTTTTGGATTTTATCTTGATCACGTGAATCATTCAACAATTTTTTGATTTCATGTATTTCTTCCCCATCCCGTGTTGCTACAATTGGTCGCATTTTTGCTTTGTCCTCAATTATTTCAGCAAATGTGTGATCTTTTTCCCGAGTTTGGGTTGAGTTGGCCATTAAAAGGTTGTCTAAGGTATGTATAGCCATTACTTCCTCTATTCTACCAAGCTCCTCCATCGAACCACACTTAGTTTTATTCTTCTTTTAGACCTCGAAAATATTGAATCGATTTGTCTTATCCCCTGAGGCCATTTCTATATTTCCCGATTCACAATCAATCCTCGCCTTGGCAGTAGCCAGGAAAGGTCTTCCCAAAATAATTAGGGTGTGGTTGAGCTGTTTTGGGGCTTCCATGTCCAGGACCATGAAATCAGCAAGGTAATGTAAATTATTAACCTTGACTAAAACATCCTCTAAAATACCCCTTGGTTTTGTAATGGATCTATCGGTTAACTGCAAGGTTATGTCAGTGTGTTTTAGGTAGCCATGACCCAATTCCATGTGCAGTGAGGTGGGGATCACATTAATGGAAGCGCCTAAGTCGAGGAGGGCCCGGTCAGAAGTAACGTTTCCTATTATGCAGGAAATCAACGGGTCTCCTGGGTCCTACTTCTTAGGAGGTAGCTTGTTTATGATCAATGTGCTTGTGTTATCGGACAAAACTACTCTCCTATTGATTTCAGATTTTGCTCTACTCCTTTCTTTATATGCATTCAGTAAACCTATGGCGTAGGCAGGGATTGATCCGATAGCCACGAGGAGTAAAATGATTGTTAATTTGAAAGCCTGAAGTAAGGACATCTTTTCCTCCAATTTCTCCTCCGACTTTTTCTGTTTGCCCATACAACAACAACATACTCCCGAATCAGACCCTGATGTTTTGTTGATCACATTCTTAGTTGGGAGTTTGGAATCCTTGCTACGGGGCCTAATGGGGTTGACATGGGGTTGGGTAGGTCCCTTGCGTTTACTACCACTCCTCAAGGTGATGGTGTTTGCCATGGCAAAATGCTGTTGGTTAGTGCCTTGGGGAGGGTTGGGCAAAATAGGAGGCTCTCAGTTGATTATGGTAGGAACTTGGTTAGCTCCGGGAGAGGCTAGGGTAGTCTGATAAATAGCATGAGCTTGAGCATGCGACTCCCCATCATTACCAAACCCTTGAGGCCCAGCGCCTTGGTTCTGAACATTCCTTGGGTTTGGTATAGAATGTGATGGTAGAGATCCGGGCTACCAGTTGTTTGTACTAAGTCCGAATTACAAGGTGTCCAGCGAAGTTTTCATCTGTTACATGAGCTGGAGCATTGACCCTTGCATTTCTACCATTTTCAGGTTCAAGTCAACCTGCTTGGCGGGTTGTTGAGCATTCCACATGGGCTGATTAACCTGATTCAGGGGCAACTGAGTATATACATGACCCTGACCCATTGGTTTTTGCGGTACATAGTTGTTGGGTTGATATTGGGTCTGCTACCCTTGATCTTTCCAAGAGAAGTTAGGATGATTTTTCCAACCAGAATTGTAGGAATTCGAATAAGGGTTGGACCAAACATTCTCTTGCACAGCATGAACATCCTCATAAGATGAGGATGAAGAAGGATCAGAAAGACTGGGATCAAAGGCCCCAGTTTGGAACCCATAAGGTTTCGAGAAAAGTTGGCTCGAAGGTCGAGCTGTCTCTAGTTGGTTGACAAACTCCCGTCCCATAGGAGTTTGCGAAGAATGGAATCCCAATCCCTGGGATTGAGCAGATCTAGAAAAATTAGAGTTTCCGGACATCCACTCTTCCATTCGTTTAGTAACCAGATCCATCTTATCTAATCTATTGCAGATCAATTCCATATCAAATGTACGAGAATCTTGGACCTCATTGGCATTTGATCTAATTTGTTGGGATCGGTTGAAGGTTTCCATGGAGGCATGGTTTAAAGAATTTTCGCTCATTTCCTCAAACAAATCATACGTGCTATCTGCGTCCTTGTTGAGGAAATTGCCTCCGCAAGAAGTGTCCACATGATTACGAAGTTGATCATTCAACCCATGATAAAAAATCTACACAAGCTGCCATTTAGGCACCTCATGGTGTGGACACTTCCGCAACAGATCCTGGAATCTCTCCCAGGCCTCATGAAATGGTTTCCCCTGCCGCTGGGCAAAAGTGGTAATTGACCATCGCAATGCATTGGTTCGCCCAATTGGGAAGAATTTCTTCAGGAAGGCTGATTTCAAAGTTGTCCAAGTAGTAATCGGTCTTCCAATGGTACGATACCAATGTGCGGCCTTATCCCTGAGTGAATTGGGGAAAAGCCTCATGAGCATCTATTCTTCATCCACATTCCGTGATTTGGTAGTCTAAACTAGAGTGATCAGGTCTTCCAAATGTTAGAATGGGTCATCTGAGCCAAGCCCGTGAAAGTGTTTAATTAGACTCAAAACCTGGGGCTTAATCTCAACATCTCCGGCGGGGATCACAACATCGGGACGATCCTCATAATTTGAAGGATCATAAAAATCCTTCAAGGGTTGAGTGCCCTAACCATTTATTTGTTGGAACCATTGCTGCATTTGCTGCAATTCTTCCAACTGCCTCTGAATCAGCTCCTACTGGTTTGGAGGCAGGGGAGGTGGTTGTTGAACAGCCATGGGATCTACTTGGCTAAAGCTCAACCTCCATCTCAGAGAATGGTCTAAAGGTCCTTCCAAATGATGGTTCAATGACCTCCTTCCAAGCATACACTTGAAGGAAGTCGGAAGGACGAGGAAGAGAAGGGGCCCTACAGCACAAAAAATACAAGCCTGTCCTTAGATGGGGTAACCTAAGGTCTACTGACTTTTAAAATCCATCCTAAGATTATGGATGATTTACTCTACTTATGTCCAGGCAATCCAACCAGTTAGAAGGAGGGACTGGGGAGAAGGTTCTTCCTTTGGCTTGCGCCTCCGGTTCCTAATGTAGCCCCCAGCCGCGGTCGTTTGACATTACTCCCCTAGCTAGACATCAGATTAACTAGCATAAGCAGGTTAATCATGAATAATCTCAATCTGGATCCCGATGAGAGAATGAATCCTTAGGGCCAACATCTAATTGATTTTAGTTAGGCTTGGGAAATTGATGCTCTGGAATGTGATGGGCCCTTATGGGTTGTGCCCTTAATGATTTGTTTGAGAACGTGTGAATGTGCACAACCAAGAGGTTTTCAAGCAAGATTATTAATGATGAGGTGAGTTTTAGGATTCGAATCTTGCTTAATAGCTTTTAGGATTCAAATATTAGGTGTTTTCAAACAAAGTTTGTGAGGCAATCCAAGTTTTGAAAGCACGAGTTCAAGTATTTTTCCTTTGTAAATCAAGAAAATATGGAGTGCCTGGCTTCACCTAAGTATTGAATCCTATGAGGCAGCTACACAATGAACCTCTTTTAGATTAGGTGGTGCGGCCCAAACAATTCAATCAATCAGCTCAAATGCACCACCGATTAAGGCACACAAAAAGGTGATTAACCTAATATGATTTCTACTCTTTTATGTGTTGAATTTGTGTACTGGGTCCACAAGTCAGAATCCCAGTTGAGTAGATAAAAATCAAGTCCGATTATGTGCCTCAAATGTGGGTGTATAGAGTGTGTATATTGATTCGTCCCACAGCAAGTATCTCTTTTTTTTTTTGTTTTCTTTTTTAAATGTGGGGGTGAGGTGGATAAAGGTGGCAAACAAGATAAACAATTCTATCCTAGGGTTTATGCAAACACCTAAGTAGATTAGGTCTTGGTTATGATTGTGGTGAAATGAACTAGTGGGAGGGAAGTGGGGGACACTTACAGAGTACTCTACCCGCACTTTACTCCGATCTACCGCACTTGGATCTCCATGCTAGGGTACCTGCAAGACAATAGATCAAAGACAAGTAGGGTTAGTGCGATGTCAATGCAAAGAAGCTCAATAAACAATAAAGTAAATTCCATTGCCTCCTCGGCAACGGTACAAAAATGGTCGAGTCGTGTTTCACATGTTTGAAATCAGGGTTACAAGTAACCCATCGTCGTAGTTGCAAAACACGTCAATCAGATAAAATTTATATCGAAACTCCAAGGGAGTCCCGAGTCGAACACAGGGAGGCAACATTTACTTTATTGAAAATCGCGCTTCATTTCGTTTCTTTTTGGTATTTTAGGGTTTTGATTTTTTTTTTTTGTATTTTTGAAATAAAAGAAATCAAGCAAATGTATCACAAGATAGAGATCTGGAACAGATCTAATATATATTACTTCTAATGTCAATTACAAGAAACTATGAAAGCATATAAAGAGAGGGAGGTGAGAGGAAATCTCTCGAATCGGCTGTTCGGCGAGACGACGGCACCTGGCGGAAGCTCGGATGAAGGAGGTGAGGAGCGAGACGACGGAGGTGAGATGCTGGAGGATGTTGGGTTGAGGAAAGCTTCGACATAGCTCCAGAATGGAGGTGAGAAGACGAAGTTGATCTGCTACCGGAATGGAGGTAAGAAGATGGCTCCAAGGTGACCTATGAAGGGAGATGGGAAGTTGGAGGAGTATTTGGTGGGGCAGAAGTTCACTACACTAATAGGCACCTTGGGAGCTTGAGAACAAGCTCTAATGGAGCGTTGGTAGGCTTGCTAGAGCTTGGGAGTAGGTGGGAGTAGAGTAGGTAGAGATGTCTTGGAAGGGAGGGGGTGTAGGTCCTTTTATAGTGGCGAAGAAGAGGCAAAAATCGTATCTGGGTCTTTACTGACGTCCACAAACGTCACTGCAGCTGTCGCTGAAGATCTACCCTTCAATTATTCTTGCTGGAGCGCACAGGCCTTTAGTGACGTCCATAAACGTTGCTGCAGCTATCGCTGAAGATCCGCCTATCAAATCCTCTTCCTTGCGTGCGTAGACCATTAGTGACAGCTACAAGCGTCACTAAAGGTGCGTCGCTGAAGATCCGCGCGCATCCTTGCTGGCATGCCCGTACGCGTACGCTACGGTGTTGCTGCTGCGTGCTGCGCGGCTGCACGGCTGCTGCTGAGCGGCTAGCGAAATTGGAAATTGGCGGGCTGCAGGGATTCGAACCCGCACCCCTCCTTTGCAAGCCAGCGCTACCACCAATGCACTAACCCCTCCCTTATGTCGTGTGGAGCGGCTTCGTGCGTCCGCTTCCCAGCCGTTGGATCATGATCCAACGCCTAGGATTGAAGGGCGTGGATGAAGAAGGAGTTGGGTGGTGCTGCTAGCCGGTGTTGGGCGGTCTGGATGGCACCACGTGGCACCATCTGGGTCATCCATCTTCTTCTTCTTGTAGAGGGTGCTACGGTGCTCAGATCAAAATGATTCCCGCGATGCCGAACTGCGATCGTCGCTTCGGATCCATCCGTATGGTCGGATTTTCCATCCGAAACCCATATGGATGTTGCATTGCCCCCTGGCCGTTGATCTTCCTCGGGCTTAATGTGATGCCACAGGACTCCGATCTGGACGATTTCAGAAGCGTTAGTCTCCGATCGTCGTCCTGATCAGATTCGTATGGTCTGATCGTCCATCCGAGGCCCTGAAATAAATCTTCTTTTCTCCTGACCATAAAAAGGACCTAATTAACCTAAGATATAAACAACTACTCTAAATGCAGAATGATGCATGCTATGAAATATTTATATCATGATATGCAGTGCTAAACCTAGGAACTATCACAAATAAACATTTTACGATGAATTTATATGTGTTTATCAGTGACTTTGCCTAAAGGTTTATCTTTTCGAACGGTAGCTTTCTCCTTACTTCTTTTATTTATGGGATCAACACAAGGGTGAACCCAGTGTATATCTCCCTGGTTTATTCTACTTCCCTACTTCTTCTCTAAGTGTTTTAGGAATTATTGTGCATTTTTGTGAACTGGGCTCTGGACAACTAGCCAATGAGCTGTTACCCACGGTAACTTGCCAGCCATACTCATGTAGTGAGATGTGGTTTTATTTGTTTATTTTTATTTTCTCCTTTTTCTTTTTTTTTCTTCTTTTTTTTTCTAAGTATGTGGCTTCCCTGATCTAAGATTTACCTAAAGACAGTATGAAGAAAATGGTCTTGTGGTGGGCTCTAGACAATCGACCAATGGGCTATTACCCACGACAACTTGCCCGCCATATCACCTTAGATAGTTCATTAGCTACCCAATTTCCATTAAAATCGTTGAAAAGTGAGTCAGTGCGAATAGTGTGTAGATGCTTAGATTTAAAATCCCCTCAAATAAGAGGGCGAGTTGATAAGTCGTGTACTTATCATCCCAATTTATTTACTAGATTAAAGATGAAATTAAATTGGCGAAGACTCGAGATTAAGTCCACATTCGAGTGGACACCCGAGCCAATGAAGCTCAAAGACCTGAAAAGTCTAAGTGTTCAAGTCTTATCATATCATTTCCTAAAGTTAATAATTTCCAAATGCCTAACTTATCTTCTCTTAATTTCTTTTTTTTTATAAGAAACTAAAAGAAATTCTACGGAGTTAACAAAATGATTTCAGGAATTAATTATCCACCCCCCATGACTAAATGATGCAATGTCCTCATTGTAAAAATAAAGTCATGAAAAGGGAGGAATAACATGGTATCACTTGAATTTCATGACAATCTGGTCAGCTCCGCAGAGAACGTGGAATATACACACATGCTAAAATTTATTGCCTTCAGCTAGGCATAATATACATACAAAGAAGAATTTGAGAATTCACAATTATGGGTCAGAATCAAAATAAAAATATTGATCCTCAAACCCACCAACAGAAGATGTCAACAGACGTGGACTAAGTTGTGGTGTAGACCCATGCCCCAAGGTCAAGTGGCTCTAAGGTTTTGGGTGAAAATCACCCAAAATTGAAGATTTTTGAGCCTGCGGGGCCGGGCCTGCTGTTTGGTGGTGTGCAACCCAAGACTAAAGTGTCGAACAACGGATTGATCTGATTCATTAAAATCGGATGTCTACTTATAGTTCAGCTCAGGAAGATAGTCAATTATTCCAAGCTTGGGTCACACGTGAAAGATATCGTAAGAGCCCTGATAGAAGGTAGGTGGTTTCAGATCAACAGGAATCCTTATATCCAAAATCGTATTTCTCTCAGAAGTAGCTTCCCAGATTTTCATTTCCACATTTCTACCCTCTAAAATCAATGTTCCTAGGACCTCCAAATCGTTGTACACCCCATCTAAAGAACCTAAGTGTAACATTTGTGGCTGAATCGAGATTGACTTAGGTACAATGATTTCCAAATCAAAATCAATCCCTTTAGGGTGAGGCTGAGGAATGGGGCTACTGATTGAATCTTCTAGTAACTGAGGATTCAAATCCTCCAAGTTAGCCCCAACCGAATCCAAATCTTCAATAATTAGGCTATCAAATGGTTTGTCATACTCCTCGAGCCTGTTAGTCTCACTAAAATCATTCTCAAGCTCCAGTGAGACTTTACTAAGAGATTCCTCTCCCTCAGAATCAAAGAATTCATGATCCTCATTTATATGTCTCAAAATCATATGTCATTTCATGGTCCATGGAGACATTTTTCGTTATTCCCTAGCTCTAGGATCTCGGGTGAGAAGCTCGGTACATCCTCAATGGGTTGCTCTAGCCCAACCTGGTCATCCTCGGTCTCAACATATGTATCCCCCCCAACAGGCGCCTAAGTGAGTTTAGACATTGGCTCTCCTAAAAGTGGTTCATCCTGGGAATCATCCCAAGGTTGGACTAAGGCAACCACGAATTTCATCCTCAATCTCGACAATTTCCCAAGTAGAAACTCACTTAGGCCCCTATCCTTTACATTTTGGAGCAAATCCAATAAAGAGCTATTCAGCTCATCAATCATTTTTATCATAGGCTCCAATGCCTCAGTGCATGGTGTTAGCTGAGCTTCTAAAGATTGTATGGTGTTCCTCAAGTTAGCCAACACCCTGTCTTGGACTTGGTGCTGGCAGCTCAAAGGCCACTGGTGGCCCCACATAGCGGGTCGACTCCCTCGTAGGCATCATGTGCCTCCTCTCCTGGCAGCCCTGAGAGTGCTCAAGTTGGTAGGGCCTCTTCCGTCCTCCTCCATCAGTGTCTCACATGACCGGGTTGGTCTCCTCGTAGGTCATGGTCACCTTGACCATGCGAGAGAAGGTAGGAAACTTCAAGGGCTTCACATACCCCCAAATAGTAGGCTAGAGGTCCTCAGTGAACCTCCACGACGGCCCTCCTCTGTAGCAGCTACTGACGAGGTGAAACGCGACAGCTCCAGAAAATGCGTACGGTACGCACTGACCATCATCGCCCCCTAGCGGAGAGTGTGGAACTCTCACCTCCTTTGGTCCTGCTAGGTCTGTGGAAAGTACTTCTCACAGAAGAGAGCCACCAACCAATCCTATGTCGGCTCTCCTCCCTCCTGGCCTCTGACCGCTCTCCATCACCTGTGGGCTGCGCTCTCCAGCTAATATGTGGAGAAGGCCACGTAGCACTCTACAGGAGGGTGGAGTGTGTCAAATATCTTCTCCATCTGCTCTAGCTAGTCCTCAGCCTCAAACGGGCTCTCCTCCTCCTTGAAGGTGGGGGGCTTCAGCTTCTAGAACTGAGCGAAAAGGTCGTGGTGGAGCCACAAAATGAGTACAAATATGCCTCCTGGTAGGGAGGACTCATGCTCAGAAGTGTTTGAGGGTGGTAGGGGTGGTGGAGGATCACCCCCTCCCCTTCCAGCTCATCCAGCGCTCGGCGGCTCCCCTGTCGCATAGAGGACTCTCCCTCCCCATCCTCAGGAGGTGGTGGCTGAGGAGGAGACTGCTAGAACTCCTCCCAAACGATGTCGCGGATCAGCTAGGCGAGTTCCTAAACCTGGATGCCCAGAAGGAGGGGTGGATTGGCCCCTGCCCCAGGCCTTGCCCACCAGCCTCCGCGACCGCATCCATAGCAACGGCCATGGCCGACTCCACGAACTCTGTGACGAGGCATCACCTACACGGAGATGGAAGAGAAACAAACAGAGACTATCAAAGATACAAGTTCAAAATAAGACTCAGACACGTAATTCAAGAAGGCACGTTGTGATGGCTGTCCTAGCTACACGTACATGTATGGTTACTTTCAATCCATTGGGTTATCTCTCGGGATGACTTTGCTCTGATACCATCTTGTTACAACCTGACCCTAGCCCCTCTAGGAACCCTAACCCCAAGACTCAGTCATCCAATGAGAAACTAACCCATATGCACGAAACCAATGCAAACTACGCATGCAAGTAGCTAGAAATAATTAAAGGAAGCAGAGAAAGTAACTGGAGCTCAAAAAGACATTAAACATAATCCAACAACTAGCCATCAAGAAAATAAAAGTTCACACCATCAAGTTCAACATGAAATAGAATCACTGACTACAGTAGAAAAGGCTAAAAGAGAACTAGCACTGGAAGCTAAGGCTGAGCTCGACTGGGCCCAGCATCCTCTACAGCTGGTGGTGCTGGCTGCTCGACTCCTTGACCTGTACATGGTTATATATAATGAGGGGGGGGGTCAGCTTACACTGAGTAGTGTGGTATATACAACAGTTATATCATTTAAGCAGCAAAGAAAGCCACAGATATACATGTAATTATCTAATTATCCAATCAACAGTTAATTTAACAACTAGTGTTTACGGGTCGATTTTCTAGCAAAAGGTCCACAATGTCTCTCAATCTTCTTGTTCCCTAAAGGAACGATCTTGGTTGCAGTTTTCCCGTGATGTAGGATGTGCACGTGACACTCTCCTGCCCGAGAGCACCTCGTGGTAGTCCTACTCCTGGTCTACCACCTCGAGGTCACTGTCGCGATGTAGCGGTAACTACAGTACGTGCGATAAGCTCACGAGTAGCTACCCCGCACTGGCATGCGATCAGTCGTTTCCGCTAGCTGGTATGCCCAAAAGTACAGCACGGAACAACACAGGGCCTTGCCCTCTCAGAATAGATGTCTTGCCCCTCTACAATCCGTGTACCCTCATCTGACTATCTTGGTTTACCCAATGGGCCTAACAAGAGTCAGTGTAGGGGCCCCTTGGGGTGGCTAGCTCCCCAACTACACTACGTACAGTATCTCTCCTTAGTACCATGTACACGAGGGCCAACTACTTTCCATACCAAAGGGATAGTTGCTCTCCTCGGTACCGTGTACTCGAGGGCCAGCTCACTTTCCTTTGACATCCGATATTTATTCCGTACACATGAGTTCCTCTTTTAGTTACTTGTAGGGTCCGTGCATAGGAATTTCTTACTTTCGTACGGTACACATACCTCTATTCATATCATGATAAATTGAGGGTATAATAGGCAGCTCATGGTTTCACAATTCGACACTTGTCTCATCAATCAAGCTAAATATGATACAACATGTATTTTAGTTCAAGTCATGATTCAACGAATGTAAATAGGCAGCTCATAATTTAGCATATTCAGGAAACATTACCACAATTTAACATTCACGACATGTATAATTAGTCATCTTTCTATCTCAGCCCTAGGGTTCATTATACATCCTAGGGTTCAACCAATTAGTTCTAAATAACATGCACTTTCATTATTTAATTCACAAGGGATAGTAAAGACCACTCTACCAGAGTATCTGGGAGATGTAGGGGCACAAATGGCGGACCTAATAACCTCTGTGGGTCCCATGCACACCACAGACAGACATCCTATTAACACGGATGGTCAGACCAACCATTACTATGTTTCTTAAGACAGGAAAAAAATGAGTTCAGAACAACTAGAACATGGGAAATTCTGATGGAAAACCAACGGTATCTTATTTGTGAAAAACCGACTTCGTTTGGGCCCAGTTTTGACCCAAACACACTTCCTGGCTCACTTGAACTGGAACAGGCAGGCAGGTCCAACTGGATCGATCGCCTGGTGTCTAAAATAGACTAGCCAAACCAAAATCAGATGTCTGGAGTAGTACCCGAACGTCTTAAATGACAACAGGGATCTCGCCTTGCATTCTGTGTGGAGATCGGACATCTGGGACTCCTTACCGTCGTCCTGGGGTCCGTCTAGACGTCTGGCAGTTCACTCGGACGTCTGGGATAGGTATCAGTCATCTGGGAGACGTCCAGACATCCTAAAGCGTCTGGGTCGTCACGCCTACGTACCTTCCCAACTACTCTGCAGACGTACACAGTGTCGTATGGTCAGACCACCACTAAGCAGTTTGTACAAAAAAACACGCAGAGATCATCCAGAGTGTATACCTTTGAAAACCACCTAGTCAGACGTCTGATGCTACCTCCAGACGTCCTGTAAGACGTCTGTCAAGAGGTGCAGATGTCCGGTCCACGGAAAAAGGCCCTCACACAGGCCTTCGCGAGCCTCTTCTCCTCGCCGGAGGCTTCTCTTCGCTCTGTGACACACGGCTCAAGACTCAGGCTATAGTAGGGACGGTACAAACGCACAGATCTTGAACAGGGTCTTACCTCGAGTTTTTGTGTCGTATCAGACGTTTGGATACAACTCAGGATGTCTGACCAGACGTCTGAGGGTCCTTCTAGACTTCTGATTCTGCGAAAATATGAATCCATAGAACCGCTGCGAGGCCTTCTTCCTTGCAACCAAGTGCAGTAGCTCCGATGCTGCCTTAGCCTTGCACGAAACTCCTCCCTCTAGCTCCCACAATGGCTCTGCCTCCTCCCCGAGCTTGCACACTCCTCGCATAGCAGCTCCCTCAGCAGCAGCGTGGACGAGGAAAAAAAATGGATGGAGACGAGGTGGGTGTGTGCAGCCGCAGGGAAGAGGGGTGTGGGAGAGGGAGTAGGGCACGAACTCCAAGGTTGGGGGTTCTTATAGGGTAGCCTAGGGTTAGGGTTTGGGGGAGGGAGTGGTGTGAGTGGGGTGTGGGTGTGGGGCCTGGGAAATTACACAGAATGCCCCACAACATTCCCAAACTCCCACAAGTCCTTCCACCAAATACTTAGGGGGTTAAAATTTGCAACGAAACCCCCATAGTCTCTGGAAAAAGCCTACCGATCCTTGGGAAGGGTCATTTCACAACGTCTACTCAGTTTTAATTAGGCTTGGGATGATTGTGCTCTTGGAATGTGATGGGCCCTTTAGATGGGTTGTGCCCTTAATGATTAATTCAAATGTGTGTGCCTGCACAACTAGGGTTTGCAAACAAGGTTATTTGATGATGTGTCTTTTAGGGTTTAACCTTGTTTAGTAGCTTTTAGGGTTTAATCCTTAGGTTGGTTCAATCAGGGTTCTATAGAACACTCCAAGTTTTACAAGCACTGGTGATGATGTATTCCTTTAGAAATCAGAAAAAAATGTGGAGTGTCTAGTTCAACCCTAAAGATTAACCCTAAATGGCAAGCTACTGATGAATCACTTTTATCTTAAGTGGTGTGGCCCAAATAGTTCAATCAATTGGTCTGTTGCACCACTTAGTTAAGGAACACAAAAAGGTGATTAACCTAATATGATTTCTACTCCTTTATGTATTGAATTGGTGTACCGGTTCCACAGGTTGGAATCTTGATTGAGTAGATAAAAATCATGTTAGGTTAGGTGCCCCAAATGTGGGTGTATAAAGTGTGTATGTTGACTCGTCCCACAGAAAGTATCTTTTTATTTTTTTATTTTTATATGCGAAGGTGAGATGAGTGGAGGTGGCAAACAAGACAAACAAATTATACCCTAGGGTTTATACAAACACCTAAGTAGATTAGGTTTTGGTTAAGAATGTGGCAAAATGAAACTAGTGGGGGGGAAATGTGGGGGGCACTTACAAATTACTTTACCTGCACTTTGCTCCGGTCTACCGCACTTGGATCTCCATGCTAAGGTACCTGCAAGATAGTATATCAGAGATAAGCGGGGTTAATAATATGTAAATGCAAATAAGCACAGAAAACAAGAAAGTAAATTCCGTTGCCTCCCCGGCAACGGTGCCAAAATGATGAGAGCGTGTTTCGCGAATTAAAATTAGGGTTTGGAGAACCCGTCATCGTAGCTCGCAAAACGCGTCTATCAAATAAAATTTATAACCGAAACTCCAGGGGAGTCCTAAGTCAAACACAGGGAGGCGACATTTACTTTGTTTCTTTTTGGTATTTTGAGGTTTGGTTATTTTTTTATGTTTTTGAAATAAAAAGACAAGCAAGATAAGTTCACAAGAGAGATGAAACAACTATGATATATCACACAAATGTTTATTACAATGATCTATGAAAGCATAAAAGAAATAGGGGTGAGAAGAAATCTCCCAATTCGGCTATTCGGCGAGACGATTGCGCCTGGCAGAAGCTTGGATGAAGGAGTTGAGATGAAGGACGATGGAGGTGAGATGCAGGAGGACATCAGGTAAAGGAATGCTTCACCAAGGCTCTGGAATGGAGGTGAGATGACGGAGGTGATCTTCTACTGGAATGGAGGTGGGAGGATGGCTCCAAGCCTTCTTATGAAGGTGGTGGGATGAAGGACAAATGTTTAGTAGGGCAAAGGATCATTACACTAATAAGAGGCCTTTGGAGCTTGAGAGTAAGCTCTAATGGAGCTTTGGTAGGCTACAAGAGATTAGGAGTAGGTGAGAGTAGAGTAGGTAGAGATGAAGAGGAATGGGGGATGTAGGGGTGTTTATATAGAGGAGGGAAGAAGAAATTCATGTAGAGGGCTGTAGTGACAGCTGCAAGTGTCACTAAAGACCCTATGTAGCTGTCACTGAAGATCGCACCCCCACCGCTCACGCCCGCAACTGGCCTTGCGCCTACAAGAAATTAGTGATCGCATAAGCGTCACTAAAGGTCCACCCAGGCTGTCGCTGAAGATCCACAGCCCCACCTTTCTTGCTGGCCCGCGCATCATAGATTCCCTTGTCACACGTGTGCTCGCGCGCTGGCGCTGTGCTGCAGGTGGCTGTGCACATGCCTATGCGTGTGCGTTCTTGCGCTGCGACTGGCTGCGCGCGCGCCTGTGCGCATGCATGCTTCCAATTTCTGATTTGGGGGGTCCGTAGGTCTCTAACCCGCACTTCCCATTTAAGGAGTGGGTGCTTCACCATTGTGCCAAGGAGGTGGATTGTCATGAAGATGCATGTGGTGGAGTGATCTTTTTAGCTGTTGGATCTTAATCCAAAGTCTAGGAATGGAGGTGAAGGTGATGAGGGGGCACCTTCTAGTTGCTGCTGGCCGGTGTTGGCGGCCTAGATGGCACCACATGGCACCACCTAGGTAGTCCATCTTTCTGTTGCAGAGGGTGCCACATGATTTGCATGCGCATACATCTAAATAGCCAAAAATGTCTATTAATGCATATTCTTAGTGTCATATTAGCAACATACATTCTAAATATTGCATAACATGCATAATCATGTATTTAGGTCAAGTTATATAAATTGTATAGTAATTATCTCCTTTTATGGTCAAGGACAGGGCAATTTTTAATCGGGGCCTCGGATCGAATATCCAACCGTACGGATCTGATCAGGGTGACGATTAGAGTTCAACGACTCCAAGATCACCCTAATCAGACATCTGTAGCACCAGATAGAGACTGAGGAAGCCTAAAGATCAAGGGCCAAGATGGTGCCAATCCGTACTTTAGATGACAAATTCGACTGCACGGATGGGTTCAAATCAATGATCGCAGCCTAACAGCATGAAAATTGGCTCAATCCAACATCCATGGCACCATCTACAACACGTAGAAGATGGATGCCCAAGATAGCACCATCCCAGCCGCCCAATCGGCCCTAAGAACTGCCGCTGCATCTCCAAAGGATTTCCAACGCACGATCTAGGCCGTTGGATCTTGATCCAACGACCGTGAGCAAGCGCGCCTAAAAACAAAACCGCGACAAAGTAGCGCTGCAGCATAACGGTCGATCGACGTTGCGCGAGCATGCGACGCACGTTCAACTCGCCATTCGCAGCACGGGGGCGACAAATCGCGGCTGTGCGATCGGTTGTGGGTGGCTTGGATCAGCCAATAGTGCGCACACGCGATTTGATGCATAGCATGCATGCTCGATCGTACGTAGGCACGCGGTGAAGGCATAGACAAAGGCACGCGCGAGGAGAAATCTGAGCCGTCCGATCTCACAATCAGACGACTAAGATTTGAAGAACGTGAGCGGGCATTTTGAGCACGGCAGGTGGGGAGGCATGCATAGTGTACGCACGTCGGCCACAATCAGACCTTTAGTGATGGATAAATCCGTCACTAAAGACCGGATATTAATGTTTTAAGCTTAAAATGATGAATTTGCCCTCAATTCCTACAACCATAAAAGGAGACCCGACCTTCACTTCTTCATCCCTTCCTTCACCTCTCTTCCTCTCTAAAACTCAAGAAAAGCTTGTCCCACACTTGGGATGCTATTCTAGAGCCAAATCCAATTTTCTCGCCCCCATTCTGGAAGTGGATTCCGCGACGACGATGATGTGCTACCTCATTCCTACTTCTTCCTACTTCGTCCTCCTTCCCTTTCCGTCCTCTGTCTTCCAGGCGTCACTCCGTCCGACTCGTCCTCCAAGCATTCGTCGAGGAGGATAATATCTCTCTTTCTTTTTAATAGCTTTCTAGAATAGAATTTTCTACTTTCTAGTTGTAATCATTTTCCGCTTTGTAGTTGTAAAAACATTCTAATTATATCAAGTGATTGTTCTCCCTCTCTTCCCCTCTCTCTCTTTCTCTCTATCTTATTGTTTATATTAGTTCTATTGTAATTATCTCGTTTTCAAAACAAAAGCATAAAAAAATATAATCGTAGATTTTAGATTCTTCATACCCTCCCTGTGTTCGACCCAAAACTCTTAGAATTTTGGTATAAATTTATCTGTTGATGGATTTCTTCACAAATCAAACTACACCGACGAATTTTTTGAAACCAACTTCAATCACGTAGTTTTCCACCATCAACACCACGGTGCTCAGATAGATTTGATTTCCACGCTATCAGATTGAAATCGTTGCTCCAGATCCATCCATACAGTCGAATTTTTCATCCGAAGCCCGTAAGGATGTCGCATTTCCCCTAGCCATTGATCTTCCTCAGATCGCATAAGGTGATACAAGATTCCGATTAGGACAATCTCGGAGGCGTTGGACTCCGATCATCATCCTGATTATATCCGTACATTCGGATTGTCAATCCGAGGCCCTGAAATGAATCTCCTTCCCTCCTGGCCATGAAAAGGACATGATTAACCAAAACTATACACAACTACTCTAAATGCAGGATGATGCATACTATGCAATATTTATAACATGAAATGCAACTCTAAGCCTAGGAACATACATGAATAGGCATTTTAACCTAATTAAATGTGTCTACATCAGGACCCAATCAAGGCACCCAAAAGAATTGGATGAGTATGGCAATTCGAGGCAGATGGACCTCTGAATCAGAAATTCGCACCCGAGAATTACTTGGGCAATAAAGAAGGGAGAGCCTCGCAGAGACTCCTACACGATAGAGCGTCCCCATGGGTTACAGGTTTCCCCCACCTAACCTTCCTTGTCACTGCGGTTCCAAGTATATCACAATGTGCGAATTCAGCCCTTAAGTCTACCAAATTTAGGCCTATTTGTTCCTTGAATTATCACTTGATTTTAAAGTTGATTCAAATTGTGACCTAATTTTAGGTTGGTTGATTCACAAAGTGACCAACTTCACCTGACCTACCCTAAAGTTTTGGATGAAATTCAGGTCAAGTCACCCAACCACCCTGTTTTGGTTCTCAAACAGGTTATTAGGTCTCAATTTTAAGATTCAAGTGATCTTAGGGCCTTAATTTTAGGGTTTGATGATAAGAACAATTCAACCAAGGACTTAGGTAGCACACAAATGTGGAAAGATTCATTTCTTTTATAAATGGCAAATGTGTACTAGCACTTCAAACCCTAATATGTAAACCCTAATCAACTTTAGTTCCAAGTCCAATTTGATTCCAAACATGGAACCTTAGACTCAACAAGAAGGTGAGTAGTCCAAGGTGCTACAAGTCCCTAATAGGTGCAGGTAGCAAGGATTGGGTATTCTGAATCAAATCAAGATAATCATAAATTTCTTGCCTTAAATGATGATTCTAGAAAAGTAAGGCAAGGTTGAATTCCTAATTCTCTTTGTTTCCTTTTTTATCTTCCCAAGAGAGAGAGGGGATTAGGGAAGAAAAGAAAAGACAACTAACCTGCCTCTAGTGTGGTTGGACCAAGCTGATGATCATGAATGCTTGGTTTACCTTGAAATAATCAAACAAAATAAGTTAGAAATCAAATCAGAAGAAGATATGAATAGTGGTAAAATGCATGTTGCTCCCCGGCAACGATGCCAAAATGCTACCGCGCTAAAGTCAGGTTTTAAATATGCGTCGTAGTATAGCGACTAAAGCACCGAAAATATTTAAATTTATATCTCGAATTGTGAGTCCGAGGTCATCTCACAAAGCAAATTAATTTCAATTTAACCACTAATCAAGCAAATATGACATGAGACACAAGAGCTTGATGCAAAAAGAAATATCTTACTCAATGAATATCACTATCAAACTCAAAAATAAATGAGAATATTAGGGCAAAAAAAAGTGTTTTCAACTCAAGTAAAATTAGCCTTAACACTTAGGTAAATTTCAACTAAAGAGCCAGCCCCAAGCAGTAAGTCAAAGCCGGTCCGGAACACATCCAACAGTTGATTCACGCTCATGTGTGTGCAGGCGTGCATGCACGTGTAGTGAAGTGGGGACGCACCCCTTGAATCTGAGTAAATAGCTAATGTTGCAGATTCCTTATATGCCCTTCTTTCTACCCCTTGTCTTTACGACGTAGGATTATGTGTCCTAGCACCTCCTTCGTTTCTTCATGTTTCTAGATGTGAGAGGATGCATCTCAATTGATGGAGGATGGCCATTGGATCTCGAATCCAATGGCCCAAAGGTCTTCTCTAAGTGAATCCGCATGAGATGAGGGTGAGGCCTTCGCTGATTGCTTGCCGGATGTGGGTGCTCAACGTCAAAGAAGACTATGATGCCAGTGTGTACCTGAAAACAAGATACGGGCTTTTGGCCCTAATTAAACACTTAAGAACCTTCATCGTGAGTCGATGAAGGTGGTGGTGGTGAGAATTTGGTGTGAAATGACCTAAGAAGGTCGACCGGAGTTGGGAATGGTGATAAATGAAGGTGGAGTCCGGTGGAAAGCTTGGTTGTTCAATCCCCTCAATTTCTTGAGGACTTTTGATCACCAAGTCCTGTTGGAGCTTTTGGGGTGGTTGGTGAGGTGGAAGATGGCGTGGTGATCATAGAGAAAACTCACCGGAGCTCTCACTGGCCGTCAAGACGAAGGCAAAGAACGGAGATAATACGAGGCTAACTCTTAGGTTTAAGGACTCTAAACTAATCTAAGGGAAGAAAGGAAGAGAGAGAACTACTTAGAATTGGCGAATGAGGAATTATGTCCGACGTTGGCTGGCCAGACGCGAGGAAGATGATAGCTTCGAGGAAGTAATTGGTGACAAAGGAGTCAAGGCGACCTAGCTTTGGCCGGCTCAGGTCAAAGGAAGATAGGGAAGATGATGGTGATGCTCTTTTGCCCAGAGCATGCATGAACGAGGGAGAACGGAGAGGTTGTCAGAGTTGAAGAACGAGGTGGCATGCTTTGAAGAAGAGTGAGAAATCATGGCTAATTCTCAACCAATTTGTGCTTGGGAATGCCCAAGCACTTATATAGAAGATGCATTCACAACGAATTTCCCTAAATTCGCAAGATTGCCCTGCAATTTTGGCAATTTCTATCCACACTGATTTCGGTTGATTGGAGAGGATCTACTCCAAATTGGAGCTTGGGATCTTGCCCAATTAGTTGGGCATGATCTGAAGACCAATCACACCAAATTTACTATGTTTTGGGATTTTTGGAATGCCCAAGCTGTTTCCATTGCCGTATTTGGGAACGAAGAAGAAAAAGGCAAGGACCTATATGTGACCAAACTCAAAACCTAGGGTGGTTTTGCAGTAAATAGAGACAAATG
The DNA here is from genome assembly GCA_037157565.1 of Thalassia testudinum. Classification (NCBI taxonomy): domain Eukaryota; kingdom Viridiplantae; phylum Streptophyta; class Magnoliopsida; order Alismatales; family Hydrocharitaceae; genus Thalassia; species Thalassia testudinum. Next base: position 177,858,005 of record JAZHRO010000063.1, read on the forward strand.
GGTTAAAATGCAAACTTGGTCAAAATGGACTCTGATTGGACCCAAAATTTAAGGATAACCTAATTTGGACCCAAGAAATCTAATGGTGACCTCAAACTTGGGTTTTGATGAAGTTTGACTAGGTAATTTACACTATAGTCCAAAATGAAGTAATTTCCTGCCTTAGTCTCTATTTTGGTTAAAATGGATTCATTTGGTCAAAGTGAATATTCCAAACCTCATAGAATATTTTTTAATGATTTTTAGGAGGTTTAGATTACATTTATTTCTACCAGAATCCTTTTAGTTGAAGTGAGGTTGTAATTAGGGTTTTTCTTATTAAATTAATCTTCAATTCTTAGAAAACCCTTATTCAGCCAGTTAAAGCCCACTTCTTAGGAATTTAAGATCACTTAACCTTAGATTAGGCACTGATTAACCCCTTAGTTAATCTGCATTATGATTACATGTTAAAACAATAGAATTAACTCAATTTCTTTTCTTCTTAAATTCAACTCTGGACTGAATTATTCTCTTCTGATGATTATTAAGGAGCTTTTATATCTGGATTTTGGCTAAATTAGGCCAGTTATGACAGATGATAGTATTACCATCAATTGTATGTGTCAATCAAATCAAAGGATCATGATTGATCCCTCAAATCAAGGCCTAAAAGTGTCCTGAAGATATGTTCTCTCTACTGTAGGTCAGCAGGAGAAGGAACCTTTGATAAACCTATGTAAAGCTCATGTACCTCTCAATTAAGGACTTTAAAGACTACTATAGACTATTCCATAAGGAATAGAACAGGTATCGATGTTTGGAAATCATAGAACAGCTCCAGATCTTTGGAGCTTCGATCATGAAGGTTTAGAAACTAATCTTAGATTCATATGGCTTGACAGAAAGATTAAGACTTCTCTAACTAATTTAGATCACTTCAGTTGATCAGAATAAACTGATTTAGGCTAATTTAGACTTTAAATCTTGCCAAAATGACTATGAACTCTACTGAGGTTCATTTGGAACCCAAACTGTGAAGAGAGTTCAAATTACAGTAAACCTCAAAAAAAAAATCCCAATGGGTTCCAACAGATTCACAATGAACACAGAAACTCAGATCATCCAGTAAATCTCAGTCTTGAGATCAAGAACCTTAAGAACAAGCCTGGGTTGACCATTTCAACTTGAAAGTTGACTTCGTGATTTAAAGATTCTAAGATCAAAGAAACTATCCAATTTGACTCTAATCAACCTTAGGAATCCACTCAACACCTCAAAACCAAGTTTTGATCTATTTAAAACTGATCTCAGACCTTTTCGCCTAAGATCAAAGGTGGAGTAGTTCGACAGATCAATCGAGATGATAAACAAAAAAACTAAGAACTATTCTATACTAATGAGGATCTATTGAAGGACATGAACCTCTTTATATGCTCAGAAGTTGAAAGAGTTGTTGAGTACAGTCTCACTGCGAATGAAGAAGATGAAGGTGGACTAAGATGTGAATTCAATAAACCTTAAATTTAATGTGTGAAAAGTGATCAGTGAACCCTAGGAAGATGATCTAGAGACTCTAGAGGCAATTCAAATAGTATGCTTACTAATGCAGCTCGCTGGAGCTTTGGTGATTGCCTGATGTATTTGTCAGAGATCAATCCTTGATGAAACAATTTGAGATTTAACTTAGGAGCTTCCTGGGGACATTAGTAACCTCAAGAGCTAATCAATTTGTCCATAGAAAGATTGGAATAGCTATGCAAACTAGATTTGATTTGTAATGGAATCTGAGTTTGTTTAAACTCAAGAAAGGATGACTCACTCAATTGAGTGAGGCAAAATGCTCAGTGAAGTGGTGCAAAGGTGAGTACATGATCAATTTAGATGGAGGTACTCCTCTAACCTCTACCATGAACAATAGTAGCTTGAGGTTGGAAGGAATTAGGCGTTTAGTGTGTAGTGATTAATCGAGGAAGGGGGAAAACGTATGATGATCATGAAGAGATGAGGAGTTTGGATATGGAATGGAAATCATGGATCGAAATGCGAACAAGGTCGGATAAGCCTTTCCAGAGATGGAGAAGAAAGTGAGGGAACAAAGATTTAACTAGCTAAAGCTACCTAATTACCTACCTAAAACTGACCTGTGCAACTAACTACAATCAATGCTACCATTACTTGGATGAAATGATGAGAGAGTACCCCAAGTTTGGCATGCCGGAGCCAAGAGCGAAATCAGAGGGTTGACGAGAGACCTTTGGAGTTGGATTGAAGGCATTGTGGTGAAGTTATGATTCTCCTCCACCATTGGCAAGGAGGAGTAGAGGAAGAGGAGTTGAGAGAGGCTGTTGATCCCTCATGGAACAAGCTCAAGAAGGAGAGAGAGGGTGGCTAGAGTTGAAGAAGAATAGCCTATCGTCAACTACAATGGGAGGAGAGGGTAGGGAGCCAACCCTTGTAATTGGAGGATAGGGGAGTTGTTTACAGGGTCTGGAGAAGCTCTAAGAGCTGGAATCTGGACAAAAGATAGTCTAGGTTCATCATAACCTCTGGCATCGTCTCCAATGTCAGTGAGGTTACCTTGATTTAGTTGATTGGCGATTCATCTAGACCATAGGATGAAGAGAGAGTGGTGATACGAGGTGTAATGGTCATGGTGGATGTTTGGCTGTTAGATGGGCAATGATCTAGAGATGCCATCACTGGTAGACGTTCGCCATTGAAAATGAAGACTGCAAAGGGACCTATTCATAAATATGGAAGGACCTATGTGTAATGAAAAGGACTCAAATGTCATGAAAGATAAGGACTTAGATGCAAATAGTGACTTTTAGAGCTTATTTTAAATTATTTATTTTTCAACCTTTTATATGTAATAGTAATCAATGTAAATAACACGTTTATGGCTTGACAATGCATTTTTACCCTTTTTAGATATATTTATTTAAGTATTTACACTATTAATTTAATTAATAACTTTAGGTTATAAATTATTGTAAGTTATATTAAGTGCTTTATATATAGTTAAATGATTAGGTTTGAGTCCTAATTGTTAATTAAATATAAGTAAACATTAATTAAACCATAATTTAGTGATTTTAGCATATAAATAAGGTCCTTGATATTATTACCCTAAATATATAATTAACCCTATATTAATGCTATTCACTATTAATCAACTAGGGAAACTAGCTAAAAAAGGTAAATTAAGAGCCATGGTTTCTCATCACCTACCAATGACTAGAAACTTTGGAACTTGAACACATTTAATGCTATATTAATTACACTTCATTTTCCCAAGTTCACCTTTACAGTCGGATGACCACCAGCCGACTGGTCCTTCTGTAAGGGGCTGCCTAATACTGTAATAGGCACCGACTAGTTACCAAAATTCCCAAATCTAGGAACTCTTGCTCTAAGAAGACTTAAGTAGGGCGTCGACTAGGAGTCAGCTTGCCAAACCTTAATCACCTGATTGTCAACCGTTTGTGTCATGCCCCAAAAACCCTTGCCCCAACGAGGGTTGGAGTTCCAAGGAATGGAAATAGAAGAAATGCTGGTTTATTTAATTCAAGTTATACTAAACTAAATTGAGCTATCAAAGAGTTACACTTAATAAGAAAATGGAAGAAAATATCGAAAGAATGACACATAAATGAAAATGTACAGTACAAACTAAACATGTACTAAGCTGGCATATAAAACAAAAATCCATTATAAAATCAAAGAATAAAAGTTACCTGCTAAAAATCTTGGCAAAAACCCACGCAACCATAAATCTCGTGTGGTGATGTCACATAATAACAACCCAAAATTAGGTCACAAAGTAGGCATAAGCCAATCAGCTTAGTAGGGGACAAACATCTACAGTATCACAATAAAAATCATAAGGTAGTGTACAGTTTCACTAACTGGCTAGATCCTTAGCCCAACTCAACAACCTAGGTTTCGACTCCCAAACGTGGTTAAAGCTTACCAACCACCATGGTCTAAACCAATTAACTGTGTTGTCCCTTTTTCCTGTTATTTAACATTACGAAATTTATTCCCTTACTTCAGTGATCAGATTCTAGAAAGCATCCCTCTCTACCAGAGGAGATTGAGATGCATCCTTTCCTTGGATTTCAAGCTTGATAGTCTCGCCCTGGCCAGGGGAGAGGCTAGCAAGTCTGTTGATCATCAAAAAGGCATGCTCGTTCTTGACATATCGAGAATGTTGTTGACCCTAGTCAGAAGAGTCGAGCCTCTTCAGAGCTACCTAGGTCTACACTTTGCGATCATGAAATGTAAGCTTGGTTCGTGTCCAACAAGGGTTGGTCACAGATCAAACCAGATTATCATCGCAGGATTGACCAGAATTATCGAGCCACACCAATGCTCCCGCTGGGAGCAGCTCCTCATAGGAGCGTAATCCTTGGGTGTGCCTTCTCAATCCGCCATCGAATGAGATCCCAACCAATCCATCGCGATGCCTAGGAGAATTCTGTCCATATGGGCATAAAGTGAGCATTTAGCTAAGAGTACCAAGTACGCGAGCATCCCCCGCTGTGCATGCAAGCACCTAACAAGCCTAGAGCCACAAGTACCTTCGCATCGAGTCAGATTTGGGTACATCCAAGTATCATATACCGATGGCAGCCCAAGGTTGTCACCGTGCCTGGGAACCCTTCAAGTTTCGAGGTAAAATTTCCTTTGTTTCCTACAGCTACCGCAATAACTCAGGTCCTCTACCCAATCAGTGAACCCATGGTTCCCCAAGTTCAAGGGTGCAGCCTTACGAGCACCTCGTTGACCTATTATCATTTAATTTCATTGGGTTTCGTGTCTAGAACGAAGCCCTAGAGACCTAGTGGATCACTTGAGGTCTTACTTAAGACCTTAGGATCTAGGCATTCCATTTATTAGACTCTGGCCAAGTCACAAATATCATCATACGAGATTCAAGGCATTACTAAGTCAATTCCGATGGCTTAGAATCCATTTAGAGAGCTTCAAGATCAAATTAAACACACACACACAATTTTTATCTAGCATTTAATTGCAGTTTCACCATTTCCACTTGCCTATTGGGGCACCTACTAGACCCCTAATTATGTTCCATCATTTCTTGGGATTCCTAGTGTTAGAAACCCACATTTAAGGCCAACTAGTAACTCCAACAAACTACTTAACGTTAGGGACCTATTACCTAATTTTAGGAAACCCTTTAGAAGCCACCTATTGTTAGGTAAACATGGCCTTACGTTAGGTCAAGCTATAGGCCAAGTTCAAAACTGCAAAACCCACCTTTCGTGCCCGAAACCTGGGTTTTGCTCCTCCAAACCACCTGCATACTTGACCCCCAATACACATGCATACCAGGTACATTTTGAACCTAAGAGACCCTTGATACCAATTTTTGGATTCAATCCTTTACTTAACCAGATTCAATTAACTTTTAATCCTCTTTTTAGGGTTCAAGTAGGGTGGAATAAGTATAAAAATACCAGTTCTAATCCTAGGTACCTAATGGTAACACCATCATTCATCATAACTAGCTTGAATTAGTTAGAATTAAGAGATAAATGCTCCTGATTGATCACCGAAGAGCTGTAATTCCATTCAAATCCATTTTGAGGAGAGAACATTAAATTAGGGTTAATTCTACAGTTTTAATATCACATCATGTATGCAAAGTAACCATGGGGTCACCCAGGGGTTAACTGAAGGTCATTTGAGCATTAAAGTCCAAAAACTGGGTCAATACAGATAGAAACAGGGTTTCACGTGTTTCGAGAACCAAATCAGAACACGAAACCCTCATTTCATACCCGCTTGAATTGAAGAGTTTATGATAAGGATAAAATTCATTTAAACCTCCTAAAATTCATAGAAAAATATTCTAATAGGTTTGGTACCCTTGGTTTGACCATCTAAACCCATTTCGACCTTGAACAGAGTCTCGGACGGGATTTTGCCCTAATTTGAGCTTCTATGGAAATTGCCCAGTCAAACGTGGACAAAACTCAAATCCAACTTAACCACTAGATTTTTTGAGTCCAAATTAAGTTAAGGCCAAAATTTAGGCCCAATCAGAGTCCATCTTGACCTAGTTTGCAATTGAATCCCTAAAATCTACATTTCTTACAATCAGACCCTTAACATTCGAAAGTCTTGCATTTAGCCCCTTATCTTTATTGCCTTCCTTTCATTATGGTCCCTGCTGCCATTGGCGGTGGGAATGCATTTGCAGCAAGATTCTCGAGGGGATTTCTCCCTCAGATCGAGACCAAATCCCTCCAAATTTAAAGGGATTGCCTTAAAGAAGTTGCCCAATCTGATGAACCAACTCAAGAACCACGAATCAAATCCCAGAGCTTAGGAAAACTCTGAGAAATTAGGTCTTTGCTTCCATAGTGGGCTGCTGTAATTCAAGGTTTCTGGGCAATTGAAGCTCAAAACCTTCACCTATAAATGATCCCCGAACTTCCACCATCCTCCTTAGCAAGGTTCAGGCCCAAAATTCTTCTTCTCGTCTTCCCCTAGCCTTCTCCGACCAAGCTCTGGTGACACCTCCTTGATCTCTTCCTACAGTCGGCCAACGACCAAATTGGCCGATCCTCCTCTCTCGACATTGTCCGCTCCTGGACTGCCAAATCAAGGACGCCCTCGACCCTTCCTCGTTGTCGTCCTCTCTTAAGGAGACTTCATCCCCTCCGACATCGGTAATTACATCGGCACGTCAAATCCTCATCCCCCTCATCCGTAGATGAGCTCTCCTCTTCTCTCTCTCTCTCTGGCATCTCCCTAACCTTCTATCTTTCTAAATGGACCACTAAATCAACCTCTCCCCCTCCGTCTTCTCCGCCTCCGACGAAGCTACTACGCGGCCACAGACCACCAAACGCCTCGTCGTCACTCCCATTAGCACTGCCTCACCTCCACCTTCAAAAGCCCTCTCCTTATTTACTTTTCCATCCACCAAAATGTAATTCCCTACTTGGAGGGGGTGAGATCAGCGTGACGTAAAAAATGCGGAATTGAAAATATACCAATCTCACAAAATAAACAATCACACAAAGTACACAAAGATTTTTAGGTGGAAACCCAAATCGGGTGAAAACCACCACCTAACCCTCTCGAGTTAGGATTCTCCGATCAACCAAGTTGATCAAATCCACTAAATGAATCACTTAAATGAGGGTGATTCAACCTCAATTACAACCACGCTACTTTATACGAGGGTAGCATACCTCAAACCCCTTCACTTCACGAGAAGGATTTTGTCCCACAAAGGAGACGGGAATTCGCAAAGCAAATATCCAACCAAATAACAAAGTAAAATAACAAATATAGTCCTATAGAGCCAACAAAGATTTAAACCTAGCTTCTATAGGAACTAGGAAACTCCCCTTTGATGGAAGTGCGTCGAATCGATGACGCGAGTGTGTGAGCTACACGACGGCGCAACGTCACTCTCGTGAACTATGGCGGGAGAACTGGAGCTTGATGCTCTCTAGATGAAGAACTGGAGCTTGGAGAGCAAGAGCTTGCTTCTTAGGATCAAGAGACACAAAATGGTGTGAAAGTGTATTACTAGGTGTGTCTAGGTGTGTGTTGGTGTGCAAGAGGTTCTTCTCTATTTATAGAGGCCTTAGGAAGCTTTGGAAGGCTTTGGAATGCTTCCATAGCCATTGGGTGCAAAGCCCAAGAGAATCAGCCTGAAATCAGGAACAATCATTGCACTGACAAGGTTATCAGATGTCTGATCCTATCATCAGACGTCTGGAAAACTAGTTTAAGATGTCTAGGAACAAAGTCAGACATCTGATTTTAGGTGGGTTTCCTTCCTGACTTGAATCAGATCTAAACAGGGTTTTAGTGCAAGTCTATCAGACGACATACAGGATGTCTGGCACTATGTCTAGACATTTGGAATCCTACTTTTTCTGCAGGAATGGATTTCCAAGAGATTGCAATGGCTATAAGATCTCTGAAAAGAGATTTTGGGTCATTCGAGGCAAAACGGTCATTTATCAGACGTCTGGAAACACTTACGGACGTCTGATAAGGCTCTAGTAGTCATATCCTTCAGTGTTTGTTAAGCCAGCCAACGGTCCACTAATTGGACGTCTGGCAAAATTATCAGACGTCTTCTAAGACGTCTGGACTAAGGTCTAGACGTCTGATTTCATCAGACAGAACTAAATAAGTCCAGCCTAAATGTTATCGGACGTCTGAGTCAACAGTCAGACATCTTAAAGCTCATTATCAGACGTCTGATTTTCGGATTACACGTCTGAAAAAGCTGTTTGAACCCTATATTGGTTTTCTAAGTTCTCTACAGAAAACCTAAGTATCCTAGGGTTGTGCAGGTGTTCCTAAGACTACTGTTAGGGTACTTTGAGGCTCTTTAACATGATATTCTAAGGAACAAAAAGAGCAAGGAAATAAAGATAAAAGTACGTGAAAGAAATAAATAGAATTCTATCCAATTCTTCTTGTCCTTCCATCTTCAATCTATCGCTCCTCGCGAATCTCCTCTGTTCTCCATCAAGCTCCTCCAATCCGTCCTGGATGCGAGCTCGAACTCCGTCTAATCACATCTCCATTTGCAATTGACCTGAAATCTAAGACTCCAAGTGCAAATGTTAAATGACACGTGTTTTTTTATCATCAAGACAAATGATCGTGGTACTCTAGCGCCAACAATCTCCCCCTTTTTGATGATGACAAAAATATAAATAATGCAAAAAATCCTCCCCCTTTTTGACATTATCAAAAAGGTTTGAATGATTTTAAATTTCCTATAACTCCCCTTTAAAACATGCTCTTCTATGAATTTCTTTTAATAAAAGTAATGTCCTCCCCCTTTTTGTAACAACAAGATAGCTGTTTTTCTTCTCTCTCTTACTAAAGGAAATTTAGCTAACTTACATCTCCCCCTTAAAAATTGACAATTTGCTCATAATTTTTTAACTCCCCCTATCTAAATGCTAATGATAAAAAGATAGGGTAAAGAATTTTCACCTCACCTACCATGGCCAATAAAATGGCCCAAATGGTGGTGGTGGATGCCACATCGGATGGGGCTCCCATCCGTAGCTTGGAGGCCCGAGCATTGGTGCCAGTCTCCAGTTTGGTGGTCAACGTGCGGTGGGTCCATCGTTTGTTCACCGTCTCATCGGTCTTCTTGTTCTCCTCCTTGGTCTACTCCTTGGTTCTCCCAACTCAAGTTGACCAGCCTTGAGCTTGTAGGTCCAGTCCTTCGTGTTGTAGTTATCCCTGAAACCTACAAAACAAGATTCCAATTCTTTCTTCAGTATCCAAGTGAGCTTGGATCCAGATCTGTTAGCAGGTTTCCTTGACAGAGAACCTTTCTCAACCTTAGGGCTATAAAAATTATCTACTTTGTTGATTAATTTGTTAGAGTTTTCCCTAAGACATGCAATTTCTTTTTCTATAATATGCATCTTAATCTTTAAATCAGAAATTTCTAACTTTAAACTATCATTTTCTTCAATCAATTTAGTATTTTCATTGATTAAATTTTTATTTTCTAATAACAGGTTATTATCCTTAGGACTATTTTCTATATCCTTGAGTTATTTTTCTAACCTATCATTTTCATTTTTAAGAAAACTAAGGTTCTTTTTAATATTTTTATTTTCTATCTTAAGTGCTTTACTAACTTCAAAAAGCTCATTAAATGCATCTTGTAATCAGAATTTACCTCGTTGTCTGAGTCGCTTCCGCTTTCGCTGTCGCTATTACTTCCTCTGGCCATGAAACCAAAGCAAGCGATTTCTTCTTCTATAGACTTTTCTTCTTTTTCTTCCTCCAAGCTCGAATCGTCCCAAGTGGCTTAGAACGCTTTCTTCTTAAACTTCTTCTCCTTTTCCTTCTTCTTCTCCTTTTTAAGAAGAGGGCATTCTGGTCGCAGATGCCCTTTCTCGTTGCAGTGGTAGCAACGTCTCGGGCTTTCCTTCTTCTCCTTTTTTTCTTTCTTTGATTCCCTACAAAACCTGGAAATTTTATTAAGTAAAATTTTAAAGTCTTCATCGTCAGAACTTACCTCGCTATCCAACGTGGCTCTGAAGGTAAGAGTCTTCTTCGGTTTAAGCTCCGGTGTATCCTTCTTCTTCTGCTTCAACTTTGTCTCGTTGGCCATTAGATTGCCTAGGAGATCTTCCATGTTGAGCTCCTCCACTTCGTTTGCCTCCTCAATTGCGGTGACTTTCTGTTCCCACTCTGGTCCGAGGGAACGAAGAAGCTTCCCTTGAAGCTCCCCCTTGATGAAAGTCTTCCCTAAAGCTTTCAAATTATTTACAATGAGAGTGAACCTAGTATTCATCTCACTTAAAGATTCATTAGGTTTCATAGAAAAAGATTCAAATTCTTGAGAAAGTAAATTTATTTTAGAAGTTTTTACCTTAGAGGTATCCTCGTGAGTTACCTCAAGTGTGTGCCAAATCTCGTATGCGGTGGCGCATTACGAGATTCTGTTGAACTCCTCTGCGTTGAGTGCGCAATACAACGCGTTCATTGTTTTCGCGTTGAGTGAGAGTTCCCGGATCTGCTGCTGCGAGTATCCTGCGGCGGATTTTTCTGGGATGTCGAAGGGGGTCTCGCACCTGGCCCAAATAGTGAAGTCGATGGCTTGAAGCCACGTCTTCATCTGCAGCTTCTAGTAGGGGTAGTTGCTCCCGTTGAAGAACGGCGAACGAGTCGTAGACTGGCCCTCGGAAATCCTACTCGCGAAACTGCTCCCCTCCATGATCTTCTTGCTGGGTGTTACTCCGATTAGCAAGAACCTGCTCTAATACCAAATGTAATTCCCTACTTGGAGGGGGTGAGATCAGCGTGACATGGAATTGAAAATATACTGTTGAACGTACGAATTGCTACGCTAACGTGTTTGGTTTTAAAACCTTGTCGTTGTAGCTTGAAAGTGAAGAATTCGTATTCAACAAATAAAATTTATACCGAAATTCAAATTCCAGGTCAAACACAGGGAGGCTACATCGATCTATATTCGCAATTATATTTTTTTTACATTTTTTTGAAAAGCAAAGCGATATAATTACAATGAAGCTATCAGACTAAAAGGAAGAGAGAGAGAGAGAGAGAGAGAACATGCATTCAATATTTCAAAATGTTTATACAATCAAACCAAATAAAAATTACACTAGAAAGCGGAAAATCAGCTACACTAGAAAGCAGGAAAATTCTACACTAGAAAAAGCTGTAAAGAAGAATGGGAGAGAGAAGTTATCCTCCTCGACGATTGCTTAGAGGACGAGCCGGACGGGACGACGCCTGGACAAAGGAAGACGAAGCAGGACGAAGGAGGATGAAACAGAAGAATGGGAACGGAGCAGCACGTCGTCATCGTCACGGGATCCACTTCCGAATGGGGACGAAAATTTGGACTTTATCTCGCGAGGAGCATCCCAGGTGTGGGACAAGATTCTCTTGAGCATTGGAGAGGTAGAGAAGAGAAGGAAGGGATGCTCCTTGCGAGCTAAAGTCCAAATTTTCGTCCCCGTTCAGAAGTGGATCTTGTGACAACGATGACGTGCTGCTCCATTGCCGTTCTTCTACTTCGTCCTACTCCGTCCTCCTTCGTCTAGGCGTCGTCCCATCCCGTTCATCCTCCAAGCGATCATCGAGGAGGATAACTTCTCTCTCCCATTCTTCTTTATAGCTTTTCTAGTGTAGAATTTTCCTGCTTTCTAGTGTAGCTGATTTCCCGCTTTCTAGTGTAATTTTTATTTGGTTTGATTGTATAAACATTTTGAAATATTAAAACCAAACACGTTCAACATTTTGGCGCCATTGCCGAGGAGGCAACGATTTCCAATCTTCTTTTCGCATTTCTTGCACTTTATTGTTTTCTAACTTACTTTCTCTTGTGTCTATTGTTTTGCAGAGACCTCCATCAGGGAATCAATAAGCGGTAGACTAGACTAAAGTGCAATTGAAGATAACTGTAAGTGCTCCCCATTCTTCCCCCCTCCATAGATTTCATTCGCCACATTAAATCCAAATTCCAATTAACCTAGGTGTTTGCATAAATCCTAGGAATAGTTTGGTTGTTTGGATTTTCACTCACATTCATTCCACCCTCATTTATAAAAAAACAACAAAAAGATAATCTTGTGGGGTAATTTTCAACAAACACACAACATACACCCACATTCAAGGCACTTAATCAAATTGATTTGTTTCTACACAATCGGGTTCTAATCTGTGGAACAGGTACACACAAAGCAACACATAAAAAAGTAGAAATCATTCTAGGTTAACCATCTTTGAGTGCCTAACTTAGTGGTGCATTTGTGGCCAATTGTTTGAGTTGTTTGGGCCGCACCACTCTATTTAAAACCAACTCATCAAGTAGCTCCTCCTTGGGGTTTTCAATTTAGGTCTATTCCAGGCACTCCACTTTCTTTCTGGTTTTAAAGGAAAACAATCTTCATCCGTGTTTTACAACTTGGTTTGCCTAGAAACTTGATTGCAATCCACCTAATTTGAAATCCTAAAAGCTACTTAAGCAAGATTTGAGCATTAAAATTCACGCATCACAAATAATCTTGTTTGAAAACCCTGCTTGTGTACGCACTTACACAAATCTCAATCAATCATTAAGGGCACAACCCATTTTAAGGGCCCATCACATTCCATAAGCATCACAATCCCAGGCCTTAATAAAATTGAGTAGACGTTGGCCTTAAGATCTGATTCGCTCTTCAGGGCCTAGTCTGAGATTGTTTTTTATTAACCTACTTATACTGATTAATCTGATGTCTAGCTAGGGGAGTAGCGTCAAACGACCGCGGCTGGAGGGTACACTAGGAACCGGAGGCGAAAGCCGAAGGAAGAACCTTCTCCCCAGTCCCTCCTTCTAACTGGTTGGATTAAACAGGTGCAAGTAGAGTAAATCATTTACAGTCTAGGAGTCAGTAGATCCTTAGGCCACCCCACTTAAGGACAGCCTTGTTTTGTTGTGCTGCAGGGTCCTTATCCCCAGTCCTTCCGACCTTCTCCTAGTTTATGCTGGGTAGACGGTCATTGAATCCCCGATTGGAAGGACCATTAGAACATTCTAGGAGGCGCAAATTGGATTGTGGTCAAATTGATCCCATGGCCGACCAACAACCTCCTCTGCTTGGAAATCCACAGGAAGAATTTCGAAGGCAGCTGGAACAAATGTAGAGAATGCAGGAATGGTTCCAGAGAATGCAAGGCGCTTAGCCCTTGAAGGATTTTTATGATCCTTCAAATTACGAGGAACGTCCCGACGTCCAGATTCCAACCGGTGACGTAGAAATCAAGTCCCAGGTGTTAAGCCTGATTAAACATTATCATGGGCTTGGCTCCGAAGATCCGTTTCAGCACTTAGAGGACTTGACCACTTTGGTCCAGATCACCAAGACACGAAACGTAAACGAGGAGCAAATGATCATGAGGCTCTTCCCCCACTCTCTTAAGGATAAGGCCGCGCATTGGTATAGGACAATAGGAAGACCAATTACAACTTGGAATGAGTTGAAATCAGCCTTTCTGAAGAATTCTTCCCAGTCGGACGTACTAATGCTTTGAGATGGGCAATCACTACCTTTACCCAGCGACCGGGGGAGCAGTTTCATGTGGCCTGGGGGCAATTCCAGGACTTATTGCAGAGGTGTCCACACCATGAGGTGCCGAAATGGCAACTCGTGTAGATCTTCTATCATGGGTTGACTGAGCAACTCAGAAATCATGTGGATGCTTCTTGCAGAGGCAATTTTCTCAATAAAGATGCAGATAGTGCACATGATTTATTTAAGGAAATGAGTGAGAATTCAATTAATCATGCCTCCATGGATACTTTTAATTGGTCCCAGTAGCCCAGATCAAATGTTAATGAAGTCCATGACTCTCAGTCATTTGATATGGAATTGATTTCTAACAAACTTGATAAGGTGGACTTGGTTGCTAAAAGAATGGAAGAGTGGATGGCTGACAATTCTATGAACAACTCTCGATCCACTCAATCCCAAAATTTGGGATTCCATTCCTCACAAGCTCCTTTTGGACGGGAGTTCGTGAATGAACTCGATGCGACTCAACCTGTGAGTCAGCATTTTTTGGAACCCCACGGGTTTCAAACTGGGGCCTTTGATCCTAGTTTTTCTGATCCTTCCCTTTCTTTCTCTCCATCCTCACCCTATGAGGATGTCTGTGCTGTACAAGAGAATGTTAGATCCAACCCCTACTCGAATGCCTATAATCCAGGTTAGAGAAACCACCCTAACTTCTCTTGGAAAAATCCGGGGCAACAGACCCAATTCCGACCTGGCAACTATGCTCCGCAATGACCAATGGGTCAGGGTCAAGTATATACTCAGTTGCCTCCGAATCAGGTCAATCAGCCAGCTTGGAATGCCCGTCAACCCGCAGGGCAGGCTGATTTGAACCATCAAATGATAGAGATGCAAGGATCCATGCTCCAACTCATGCAGCATATGAAAACTTCGCTGGACAACTTGCAGCCCAGGCTCATTGCTAACTCTCGTCAACCCGGATCTCTACCATCCCAACCCGTACCCAACCCGCGAAATATTATGAATTCGGGCAACCAAGCCCATGGGTACGGAAATCAGAGGGACCAACATGCACATGCTCAGGTGGTTGAGCAGGGTTCCTCGTCCTCTTCTTCTTCTTCTACAAATCAACAATTCATGGTTAATCAAGCCCCTCCAATCTTTCCTAACCCTCCCCAAGACCCAAATTCTTATGCTTCAGCAAATTCTGTAACTTTGAGGAGTGGTAAGAAGACTCAGGATCCACAACCACACTATTATGATCTTTTGAATCCTAAAGAACCTGAGGAGAGAGAGGAGAATCCTAAAAGAGAAATCAAAGCTCAAGAACTTGATTCTAAAGATCTGACTCATGTTCCTTTTCCTAAAGCCTTAACCAAACCAAAGAAGAAGTCTGTTGATAGCAATGAGGAGCTTCTGAATCTATTTAAGAATGTTGAGATCAATATCCCTCTCCTTGATGCTATCAAGCATATACTGGCTTACGCAAGACTTTTAAAGGAATTATGTACACAAAAGCGTAAGTCGAGAGAATCTGTTCCGAGGAAGGTGGTACTCTCCGAGCGAGCTAGTTCTGTTATCCTGCACTACCTCCCTCAGAAAAAGAGAGATCCTGGTGCTCCATTGATTTCTTGTGTTATCGGAGATTACACATTTGATAGATCACTTTTGGATCTGGGTGCATCCATCAACCTAATTCTGACTTCTCTTTACGAGAAGTTTGGGTTAGGTGAACTTCGGCCAACTTCAGTAACGCTACAGTTAACAGACCGTTCGGTCACAAACCCGCGAGGTGTTATTAAAGATGCTATAGTTAAGGTCAAGGATTTCTATTTTCCTGTAGATTTCCTTGTCCTTGACATGGATGTACCTGATAATCTGAGGAACACGCCCATCATTCTGGGGCGTCCGTTCCTGGCTACCGCTAAGGCCAACATTAATTGTGAAAGCGGTAGCATGGAAATCGCCTTTGGGGACTAACGAATGAAATTGGATATTTTTAAGGAGATCAACAAATTTGAGGATTGTGGATTTATTGAGGAACTTGATGAGGATAATGATAATATTGAAACTTGTTTGATAGTTTCTTCAATCAAAAGTTCCTCTTTGGATGATGAATTTGACCCACAACCCTCCATGGCTTACTTGACATCTTCAGAAGAGGTTATTGATTTTATTCACACACAGCCTCTTCCTCTTGTTGAATCTTCAGCATCTACCCTACCATCAATCATCAACCCACCCCAGCTTGAATTGAAACCATTGCCCGAGAATTTGAAATATCAACTTTTAGGACCTCAAAATACTCTCCCTGTGATCATCAGTGCTAAATTGACAAAGGAGCAAGAAATTAAATTGATCAAGGTCTTAAAGGAACATAAGGAGGCAATTAGTTGGACCATTCATGAC
The DNA here is from genome assembly GCA_037157565.1 of Thalassia testudinum. Lineage (NCBI taxonomy): Eukaryota > Viridiplantae > Streptophyta > Magnoliopsida > Alismatales > Hydrocharitaceae > Thalassia > Thalassia testudinum. Next base: position 177,873,961 of record JAZHRO010000063.1, read on the forward strand.
CTCAGGGGGATAGAGCCATCTTACTGTAATCATAGAATATTCTTGGAAGATGGATCCCGCCCTTCTCGCCAGATGCATAGGAGATTGAATCCAAATATGCTAGAAGTGGTCAAAAATGAAATTATCAAGTTGCTCGATGTAGGAATTATTTATCCAATCTCTGATAATCCCTAGGTAAGTCCCGTTCATATTGTTCCAAAGAAAGCTAGGATTATCGTTGTGACTAACGAGCGAGAAGAATCTGTCACAACTCGTTCAGCTTCCTCTTGGAGGGTTTGTATTGATTACAGGAAGCTAAACACAGCCACTAAAATGGATCATTTTCCCTTTCCCTTCATTGATCAAATCTTGGAAAAATTAGCCGAGCAGAAGTACTTCTATTTTCTTGATGGCTACTCGGGATACAACCAAGTTCTTATCCATCTCGAGGATCAGGAAAAAACTACTTTCACCTATCCCTACGAAACCTTTGCTTTTCGTAGGATGCCTTTCAGGTTATGCAATGCACCTGCAACTTTTCAAAGGTGTATGCTAGCCACATTTTTCGACATGGTGGGAGAGTTTATGGAAGTCTTCATGGATGATTTCTCTATTTTCGGACAATCATTTGACTCTTGTTTGGCTAATTTGGAAATGATTCTTAAGTGATGTATCAAAACACGGTTGGACCTTAGCTGGGAAAAGAGTCATTTCATGACCCAAGAGGGCATCATTTTGGGTCATGTAATCTCTGAACGGGGAATTGAAGTGGATAAAGCTAAGGTTGATGTTATCGCTAAACTTCCTCCTCCCACATCTATTAAACAAATCCGATCATTTCTTGGCCATGTGGGATTTTATCGAAGATTCATCAAGGATTTCTCGAAGGTTGCTCATCCTTTGAGCAATCTTCTTGCCAAAGAAATGCCGTTTGTTTTTGACGAATCATGCCGAAAGGTATTTGATTTCCTGAAAATGGCAGTCACCTGTGCTCCAATTTTGCAACCACCAATTTGGACAGCCCCTTTTTAGATTATGACCGATGCTTCTGATTACACGGTTGGGGTTGTCCTAGGTCAGAAAATTGATCGAAAGCCCTCTATCATCTACTACGCTAGTAAAACTCTGGATGAAGCCCAGAGGAATTACACTGTTACTAAAAAGGAATTACTAGCTGTAGTGTTTGCTTTGGAAAAATTCAGGGCTTATCTCTTAAGGTCTCATGTTATCATCTATACCGACCACTCGGCCTTGAGATATCTTTTGGCCAAAAAGGATGCTAAACAACGGCTTATTCGTTGGATTCTTCTTCAAGAATTTGATCTTGAAATCAAGGATAAAACTGGGGTACAAAATGTGGTCGCGAATCATTTGTCGAGACTCTTAGGTGATTCTTCTTGTCCGGACATTCCGATTGCTGACACTTTTCTGAACGAAACTATTCTTACAGTTTTAGGTGTCCACACCCCATGGTTTGCTGACATTGTTAACTATTTGGCCGTTGGTCAAATCCCCCAGGATTGGACCAAACAACAACGGGATAGACTCAAATCTGAGGTGAAATACTACTTCTGGGAGGACCCTAAACTGTATCGCATCAGCTCCGATCAAATTATTCGCTGATGTATACCGGAGAATGAATTCAACAGTATACTCGAGTTCTGCCACGCATCTGGGTGTGGTGGACATTTCTCCCGGAAAAAGACGGTTGCAAAAATCTTACAATTTGGCTTCTATTGGCCGTCTTTATTCAAGGATGCCCAGGATTTCTCAAGGTCATGTTCTCGATGTCAGGCACTCGGGAGCATAACTAAGAGGGACATGATGCCCTAAACCCTATTCTCCCTATTGAAATTTTTTATGTTTGGGGCATCGATTTCCTGGGACCCTTTATCCCTTCATTTGGACATCAGTACATTCTTATTGCTGTTGATTATGTGTCCAAATGGATTGAGGCGATTCCCACCCGAACCAATGACCACAATGTGGTCATTAATTTTGTCAAGAAAAATATCTTTAGTAGGTTCGGGATTCCGAGGGCTATTGTTGAACGGTTTTGCGAATCGCTACGCTTACATGTTTGGTTTTGGAAAACCTGTCGTAGTTCGAAAGCGAAGAATTCGTGTTCAACAAATAAAATTTATACCGAAAAGAATTCCGGGTCAAACACAGAGAGGCTACGTTGATCTATATTCGCAATTATATTTTTTTTAGGATTTTTGATAAGCAAGGCGATATAATTACAATGAAGCTATCAGACTAAAAGAAAGAGAGAGAGAGAGAGAGAAAGAGAACATGCATTCAATATTCCAATTGTTTATATAATCAAACTAAATAAAAGTTACACTAGAAAGCGGAAAATCAATTACACTATAAAGTAGGAAAATTCTACACTAGAAAAGCTGTAAATAAGAATGGGAGAAAGAAGTTATCCTCCTCGACGATTGCTTGGAGGACGAGCCGGACAGGACGACGCCTGGACGAAGGAGAACGAAGCAGGACGAAGCAGAAGAACGGGAACGGAGCAGCACGCCGTCGTCGTTGCGGGATCCACTTCCGAAGGGGAATGAAAATTGGACTTTATCTCGCAAGAAGCATCCCGGGTGTGGGACAAGCTTCTTTTGAGCTTTGGAGGGGTAGAGAGGAGAAAGAAGGGATGAGAATTTCGTATGGAGGGGGTCTCCTTTTATAGTTGCAAGGAGTGGGGGCAAAATGGACATTACAACTTCAAAATAATAAAAGAGGGGTCTTTAGTGACGGATAAATCCGTCACTAAAGCCCTCAATGTGGGTGTCGTGGATAGCTCACGCGCGCCTCCTCGCCTGCTCGCGCGCTTAACGGCTTGCGCACGTTCACCGCTTTTCAGTCGTTCGATCGCGAGATCGGACGGCTTAAGATGCGTCCGCGCCCGCTACGTTGCGCCCCCACTCGCGCGTCTGATTGCACGTCCGATTGCGCGTACAATCGCGCGTCAACGCTATCGGGCGCGCACGGCCGTCCGATCTCCATCTGACGCTCCACCCGTGCCCAATCGCCGCGCCTTCCAGCCCCTCTCCACGACTCGAACCCGCGCCCTGCGCTCGCGAAAGCATGCTCGACCACTGCACTATGGGGCGCGGATGGTCGAGCGGACGCTTTCAAACGCGAGCGCCCACAGCCGTTGGATTAAGATCCAGCGGTGAAGAGCGATCGGGCGCGGGGCCTTCACAAGATGCAAGCGGCCGCTTGGGCGGCTGAGATGGTGCCACGTGGCGCTATCTTGGCCGTCCATCTTCTGGAAGTTGTAGATGGTGCCACGGATGTCGGATTGACTCGATTTTTGTGTCATTGGGCTGCGATCATCGATCTAAATTCATCCGTGCGGTCGGATTTGTCATCTGAAGTATGGATTTACACCATCCTGGCCCTTGATCTTCTAAGGTTCCTGGGTCACTATCTGATGCTACGGATGTCTGATTAGGGGATCTTGGAGTCATTGAACTCCAATCATCGCCCTGATCACATCCATACGGTTGGATCTTTGATCCGAGGTCCCGACAAAATGTTTGCCCTGTCCAAGCACATAAAAGGAGACAATTAACCTCCATTTTATTCAAACTACTCTAAATGCAAGATGATGCATGTTATACAATATTTATATCATGAAATGCAATCCTATGCTTAAGAACATGCATAAATAGACATCTTAACTAGTGTAAATGTGTTTACATCATACTCCCATGCCTATCTTTTGCTAGTCCCTAGCAAAAACTATATGATATTTATAAAAGAATTAGGTTGGATTATTTGGACTTGAGTTATTTTTCAATCATTAAGAAATTGTCTACTTAGGAACTGAACTTTCAAAGACACAACAGTGCCCGGGTATCAGCCAAAATGCAGATCACCTCAAGCCCTTGCCTTATTAAAAGAAAATTTTCTTTTTCTCTTTTTCTCTTTTCTAATTTTTTTTTTTTGGATTTTCAAATTTTCGAGTTTAAGAGTGACTTTCTACGGCCATTCAACTCACCCAAAATTTGATGAGAACCGTAAGTTTTAAGCATCTTATTGTGATTGTGATAGACTCGTTGACCGGCAATTAAAACGGATTTCGGATTTCTATGCCTCTAGGTGACCTCAAAAAGACTTCTGCCTAAAGGTGTATCTTTACAACTGGTAGCTTTCTCCCTACTTTTAGTTTTTACGAGGTCAACACAAGGGTGAATCCAGTGTATATCTCCCCGGTTTATTCTACTTCTCCGCTTCTTCCTAAGTGTTTTGGGAATTTTTTAGTGCATTTACTGAACTGGGTTCTGGACAACCGATCGATGAGCTGTTACCACCGACAACTTGCCAGCCATACTCGTGCGGCGAAGTGTGGCTTATTTCTTTTTGTTCTTTTCTCCTTTTCTTTTTGCTTTTTTTTTTTTAAATAGGTGGCTTCCCTGGTCTAAGATTTACCTAAGGGCAGGAAATAGAGAAAGGTTCAGTGACTGGGCTCTGAACAACCTACCTATGGGTTGTTTCCCATGATAACTTGCCAGCCATATCACCCTAGAAGGTTCATTAGCTACCCAATTTCCGTTAGAATCACCGAATAAGGAGTCAGTGCAAAGAAAGTGTGTAGATGCTTAAGACTCAAAATTCCCTCAAATCAGAGGGCGGGTTGATAAGTCGTGTACTTATCACCCAAACTTATTTACTCCAATTACGAAAGAATTAAAATGGTGACTCGAAAGACAAATCCACATTTTAGTGGATACACAGGCTGATTAAGTCCAAAGACCTGAAGGGTCTTTGTGTTCAAATCATAATGTAGTATTTCCTAAGATTGAAAATTTTCTTAAACCCAAATTCTCTTTCCTAATTCCGAATTTTTTTTTTTTATAAAAGAAAATAAAACAAATCTACGGAGCTGACGAATGAATTCAGAGATGAATATTCCCCCCCATGCCTATCTAATGCAATGTCCTCATTGTATTAAAAAGACATAAAACAGAGTGGAAAAACGTAGAAAGCACCTGAATTGCGTGAATGCCAGGTCCGCTCCGAGATGAAAACTAAGAAAAACTGTATATGTGCTGAGTTTAGTGCCTTCAGCTAGGCACACTATACAAGGAAAAGAAATGAAGAATTCACAAGTGCAGGTCAGAATTAGAATGAACAGAAGAATCCTCTGACCTGTCAGCAGAGGTCCACAGATGTGGACCAGATTGTGGTGCAGACCCACACCCCATAATCTAGAATATCTTAGGTTCTGGATAAAAATTACCCAAAACCTAAAATTAGAATGTAAGCGGGGCCAGGCCTGCGATTTATGAGGATGCAACCCAAGACCAAAAAGTCGGGTTACAGAGAATTGAAGCTCAAAAGGATAATCGTTGAATGTGTGCTTGAGTTGAACATCCTCGAAACAAATGTCGTAAGGGTTCTGATTTGATGGTTTAAGCTTAAAAGGAACCCTTCGACTCAATCTTCCATTTCCTCCAAAATTAACTTCCCAAATCAGAATTTCCCAGCTCCTATCCTCCCCATTCAGCATATCAAATTCCAGGACTTGTTGTATATTCATCACCCCATCTGAAATCTCCAAGTCTAAATAATGTGGCAGAATCAAAATTGACTTGGGTCTAATTATCTCAGAATTAGAATCATCAATAAGCTCAACAGGGTGTAACTGATAATCAGGGCATTGAATTGATTCCTCCAGAAAATGAAATTCTGGATCCGAAATGTGTGCCCTAATAAGATCAGTGTCCTCAGTTATTGGACTATCAAATGATCTATCAGATTCCTCAGGCCCAATCGTCTCACAGAAATCGTGTTCAGAAAACTCGTGTGAGACTTCGCAACTTGAATCTTCACCATCAGGATCCGTATCAATGCATGTCCAAAAATCATTTGTCACTTTCTGTTCCAAGGAGACATACGTTTCCTCGTAACCCGGCTTAGGGATCTCAGGTGAAGAAATCAGATCATCCTTTATTGGTTGTTTTAATTCAATCTGGCCAGCCTTCGTAACACGTGTCCCCCCAACAGGTTCCTGAGCGGGTTCTATCATTGGCTTTCCTGAAGAGGGTTCATCCTAGGAATTATTCCAAGATTGAATCAAAGCAACCACGAATCTCATCCTCAATTTCGCTAATTTCCCAAGTAGAAACTCACCCGGGTTCTTATCCTTAACATCCTGGAGCCAATCCAACAAAGACTTGTTTAAATCATCAATCATTTCAATCAGGGGCTCCAATCTCTCAATGCAAGGTATTGGCTGAACTTCTAAAGATTGAATGATATTCCTCAAGTTAGCCAGAACCTTATCTTGAACCTAGTTAACCTGAACCAAATGAGTTGGTTCAGGGTTGGGCGGGTTTGGGATTAATGCAGGGGAATTAACGAATTGAGATTCATTATACCCTTCCTGATAATAGGTCATTTCAGATTGTTGAAAAGATGGTGATGACCTAAAGGCAGTGAAATCAGAGGATGGGTAAGGATCGGTGTATCCTTCTTGATTATAGATCGTATTAGGTTGTGCATGAAAGGAAGACAATCTATAATCGATGTAGCTCTGAGAAGGATAGAAATCAGAATCAAAGTGTTCAGGGTTAGACCCTAAACACGGGTGTCCGGAATTGTATCCCTAATCCGAATTATCCCAACTAACTGATGGTTGATTACAATACGAGTTAAGATAATCTTCATGTTGAGGATAATTCACAACAGGAGGGAAAGAGCGGGAATGCGTGAAATATGTGGAAGGATTCATGAGACACGGGAGGAAGAAAGGCGCCCTACAATACAAACAATCAAGCCTGTCCTTAAATGGGTTAGCCTACAGACCTACAGACTCCCAAAACCCGTCTTGACATAAAGGAACGATTTGATCTACTTCTGTCTGTTCAATCCAACCAGTTAGAAGGAGGGACTGGGGAGAAGGTTCTTCCTTCGGCTTGCGCCTCCGGTTCCTAGTGTACCCCCCAGCCGCGATCGTTTGACTCTGCTCCCCTAGCTAGACATCAAATTGAACAGTAAAAATAGACTAATCGAAAATAATCTCGTTCTGAGTTCTGAAGAGCGAGTCCAATCCTTAAGGCCAACGTCTACTCTGTTTAGGGCTAGGTTTGAATGTGCTTTGGAATGTGATGGGCCCTTTAAATGGGTTGTGCCCTTAATGATTGATTTGTGTGTGCGTGCACAACCAGTGGTTTTCAAGCAAGATTATTTTTGATGTGGTGAATTTTAAGGTTCAAATCTTGCTTAGTAGCTTTTAGGATTTAACTTTAGGTATTTTCAAACAAGTTTCATTGGCACACCAAGTTTTACAAGCACGGGTGAAGATGTTTTCCTTTAAAGCTTAAAAGGAATGTGGAGTGCCTGGTAAATCCCTAAGAGTTGAACCTAATTGGCAGCTATTTGATGAGTTGATTTTAATTGAAGTAGTGTGGTCCAAACAACTCAAATAACTGGCCTGATGCACCACTTAATTAGGCACACAAATATGGTTAACCTAGAATGATTTCTACTCTTTTATGTGTTGCTTTGTGTGTACCGGTCCCACAGATCAGAACTCGGTTGAGTAGAAACAAATCAATTTGGTTAAGTGCCTTTGAATATGGGTGTACGTTGTGTGTTAGTTGAAAATTGCCCCACAAAATTATCTTTTTGTTTTGTTGTTTTATATAAATGAAGGTGGAATGAATGTGAGTGAGAATCCAAACAACCAAACTATTCCTAGGATTTGTGCAAACACCTAGGTTAATTGGAATTTGGATTCAATGTGGGGAATGAAATCTATGGAGGGGGAAAGAATGGGGATAACTTACAAAACCTTCCACAGCATTTTACTCCAATCTACCGCTTTTGCTCATCTCAAAAGAGTACCTGCAATTACAATAAGAAAGGAGAAAAGTGAGGTAAATGATTTGTACGTTACAAAACGCGAAGAGAAATCAAAGAGCGTCGCCTCCCCGACAACGGCGCGAAAATATTGAACGGTTTTTTTGTGAATTGCTATGCTTACGTGTTTGGTTTTGGAAAACCTGTTGTTGTAGTTCGAAAGTGAAGAATTCATGTTCAACAAATAAAATTTATACCGAAAAGAATTCCGGGTCGAACACAGGGAGGCTACGTTGATCTATATTCGCAATTATATTTTTTTTAGGATTTTTGATAAGCAAGGCGATATAATTACAATGGAGCTATCAGACTAAAAGAAAGAGAGAGAGAGAGAAAGAGAACATGCATTCAATATTCCAATTGTTTATATAATCAAACTAAATAAAAGTTACACTAGAAAGCGGAAAACCAATTACACTATAAAGCAGGAAAATTCTACACTAGAAAAGTTGTAAATAAGAATGGGAGAGAGAAGTTATCCTCTTCGACGATTGCTTGGAGGATGAGTCGGACAGGACGATGCCTGGACGAAGGAGAACGAAGCAGGATGAAGGAGGATGAAGCAGAAGAACAGGAACGGAGCAGCACCCCGTCGTCGTCGCGGGATCCACTTCCGAAGGGGAACGAAAATTGGACTTTATCTCACAAGAAGCATCCCGGCTGTGGGACAAGCTTCTTTTGAGCTTTGGAGGGGTAGAGAGGAGAAGGAAGGGATGAGAATTTTGTATGGAGGGGGTCTCATTTTATAGTTGCAAGGAGTGGGGGCAAAATGGACATTACAACTTCAAAATAATAAAAGAGGGGTCTTTAGTGATGGATAAATCCGTCACTAAAGCCCTCAATGTGGGTGTCGTGGGCGGCTCGCGCGCGCCTCCTCACCTGCTCGCGCGTTCAACGGCTTACGCACATTCGCCGCTTTTCAGCAGTCCGATCGCGAGATCGGACGGCTTAAGATGCGTCCGCGCCCGCTGTGTTGCGTGTTCGCCCGCGCGTCTGATTGTGCGTCCAATCGCGCGTCGACGCTATCGGGCACGCACGGCCGTTCGATCTCCATCTGATGCTCCACCCGCGCCCAATCACCGCGCCTTCCAGCCCCTCTCCACGGCTCGAACCCGCGCCCTGCGCTCGCGAAAGCATGCTCGACCACTGCACTATGGGCGGCTGAGATGGCGCCACATGGCGCTATCTTGGACGTCCATCTTTTGGAAGTTGTAGATGGTGCCACAGATGTCGGATTGACTCGATGTTTGTGTCGTTGGGCTGCGATCGTCGATCCGAATTCATCCGTGCGGTCGGATTTGTCATCTGAAGTGCGGATTTAAACCATCCTGGCCCTTGATCTTCTAGGATTCCCGGGTCACTATCTGATGCTACGGATGTCTGATTAGGGCGATCTTGGAGTCGTTGAACTCCAATCGTCGCCCTGATCACATCCATATGGTTGGATCTTTGATCCGAGGTCCCGACAAAATGTTTACCCTGTCCAAGCACATAAAAGGAGACAATTAACCTCCATTTTTTTCAAACTACTCTAAATGCAAGATGATGCGTTTTATATAATATTTATATCATGAAATGTAATCCTATGCTTAAGAACATGCATAAATAGACATCTTAAGTAGTGTAAATGTGTTTACATCAGCTATCATCAGTGATGGTGGCACTCATTTTATTAATGCCCAATTCCAAAATTTATTGGCCAAATACAGGGTTAATCACTGAATTTCCACACCTTACCATCCCCAAACGAATGGACAAGCCGAGATCTCCAATCGTGAGATCAAGAACATTCTGCAGAAAACAGTTAGGCCTGATCTCAAGGATTGGGCTCAAAAGCTCGAGGACGCTCTTTGGGCCTACCGTACGGTGTATAAAATGCCCATCGACATGTCTCCATTCCGTTTGGTGTATGGAAAGGCATGCCATCTACCCGTAGAGATTGAACACAGGGCATTCTGGGCAATCAAACAATGCAATTTAGATCTGAATCTAGCTAGGAAGACCAGGAAACTCCAACTATCTGAGTTGGAGGAGCTTAGAAATGATGCCTATGAGAATGCCAAGATCTACAAGGCTCGGACCAAAGCTCTACATGATCAACTGATTTCCCGCAAGAGCTTTGAGCCAAACCAGAAGGTCTGGTTATTCGATTCAAAACTTAAGCTCTTTCCTGGCAAACTTAGATCTAAATGGAATGGCCCATTCATAATTGACCAGATTTTTCCAAATGGTGCCGTTCAGATTTCTGACCCAAAGACGGGTAACACATTTAAAGTCAACGGTCAACGTCTGAAGCCTGTTGTTGACCGTATTCTTCTAGAACCCGTCTCAGACTCAGTTGCTCTAGCCATTCTGTGACTTCTTTGGCTGGACTTCGCCTAGCTGACGGCATTAAACTCAGCAGTTGCACATATGACACAAGGCTGATACGAGCTTCATATTCAGGTGACATCTTTCATATTCTACCCTTTCTTTCATGTCTCTTTTTCAATGAGGACATTGCATCAGCTAGGCATAGGGGGGTGGATTCATTTTTGAATCATTTGGTTAGCTTTGTGGAATTCATGTAAATTATTTTTCTCTTCTTATTTATATAAAAAAAAATCAAAATTAGGAAGGATTAGTTGGACATTAGGACTTTTCATTCCTAAGAAATTTTACATTAGGATCTGAACACAAAGACCCTTCAGGTCTTTGGACTTAATTAGCCTGTATATCCACTAAAATGTGGATTTGTCTTTCTAGTCCTCGCCATCTTAATTCTATCGTAATTGGAATAAATAAGTTTGGGTGATAAGTACACGACTTATCAACCCACCCTCTGATTTAAGGGAATTTCTGAGTTTTAAGCAACTACAAACTTTCTTTGCACTAAGTCGTTATTCGACGATTCTAACGGAAATTGGGTAGCTAATGAACCTTCTAGGGTGATATGGCTGGCAAGTTATCGTGGGTAACAGCTCATAGGTAGGTTGTCCAGAGCCCAGTCACTGGACCTTTCTCTTTTTGCTGCCTTTAGGTAAATCTTAGACCACGGAAGCCACCTACTTAAAAAAAAAAATAAGAAGAAAAAAAAAAAATCAAAAAAAAAGGAGAAAAGAAAAAAAAGAAATAAGCCAACTTCGCCGCACAAGTATGGCTGGCAAGTTGTCGGTGGTAACAGCTCATTGACCGGTTGTCCAGAACCCAGCTTAGTAAATGCACTAAAAAAATTCCCAAAACACTTAGGAAGAAGCGAAGAAGTAGAATCAACTGGGGAGATATACACTAGATTCACCCTTGTATTGACCCTGTAAAAAAATAAAAGTAGGGAGAAAGCTATCGGTTGTAAAGATACACCTTTAGGCAGAATTCTTGTTAGGTCACCTAGAGGCATAGAAATCTGAAGTTCGTTTTAATTGCCGGTCAACGAGTCTATCACATTCACAATAAGATGTTTAAGACTTAGGGTTCTCATCAAATCTTAGGTGAGTTGAATGGCCGTAGAAAGCCACTCTTAAACCCTAAAATTTGAAAATCCAAAAAATTAGAAAAGAGTAAAAAGAGAAAAAGAAATTTTTCTTTGAATAAGGCGAGGGTTTGAGGCGGTCTGCATTTTGGCAGATACTCGGGCACTATTATGTCTTTGAAAGTTCAGATCCTAAGTAGACAATTCTTAATTATTGAAAATAACTCATGCCCAAATAATCCAACCTAATTCTTTTATAAATAGCATATAGTTTTTGCTAGGGACTAGCAAAAGATAGGCATGGGGGTATGATGTAAACATATTTACACTACTTAAGATGTCTATTCATGCATGTTCTTAAGCATAGGATTGCATTGCATGCTATAAATATTGCATAACATGCATCATCTTGCATTTAGAGTAGTTTGAATAAAATGGAGGTTTATTGTCTCCTTTTATGTGCTTCGACAGGGAAAACATTTTATCGGGGCCTCGGATCGAAGATCCAACCGTACAGATGTGATCATGGCGACGATTGGAGTTCAACGACTCTAAGATTGCCCTAATCAGGCATCTATAGCATCAGATAGTGACCGGGGAACCCTAGAAGATCAAGGGCCAAGATGGTGTAAATCCACACTTCAAATGACAAATCCAACCACACGGATGGATTCGGATTGACGATCGTAGCCTAACAACTCAAAAATCGAGTCAATCCGACACCCGTGGCACCATCTACATCATCCAGAAGATGGACGGCCAAGATGGCGCCACATGGCACCATCTAGACCGCCCAAACGCCCGCATGCACCCACTGAAGCTCCTACATCCTCTCTTCTCCACCGTTGGATTAAGATCCAATGGCTGTGGATGCGACGCGTTGAAATCATCTGCGCGACCATCCGCACTCTGCAGTGTAGTGGGCGAGGGAGTTATTGCGAGCAGCGGACGCGGGTTCGAGCAGCAGTGAGCAGGCGAAGGGCGCTGGCAAGCAGGCGCGGGAGTGCATCAGATCTTGATCGGGCGGCCGTCCACGCCCAATAGCATTGACCCACTATCGCACGCCCGCGCCTCACGCGACATCGCACGCGTTAGGGCGGGTGCGCAGCTAGTGGGTGAAGGTGCGATCTGGGCCATCCGATCTCGCAATCAGATGGCTATGGACGGCTAAATGTGCGGCATGCGTTGAGCGCGAGCAGACGAGCGGGCGCGCGCAGGCAGCGGCCACTACGCCCATGTTGGGGCTTTAGTGACGGCTTTATCTGTCACTAAAGACCCCTTATTTAATGTTTTAAAGATGTAATGACCAATTTGCCCCTACTCCTTGCAACGATAAAAAGAGATCCCCTTCACACGAAATTCTCATCCCTTCCTTCTCTTCTCTACCTCTCCAAAGCTCAAGAGAAGCTTATCCCACACACGGGATGCTCCTCACGAGATAAAGTCTAAATTTTCATCCCCGTTCGGAAGTGGATCCCGTGACAACGATGACGTGTTGCTTCGTTCCCATTCTTCTGCTTCATCCTCCTTCGTCCTGCTCCGTCCTCCTTCGTCCAGGCATCGTCCCATCGGCTCATCCTCCAAGCAATCATCGAGGAGGATAACTTCTCTCTCCCATTCTTCTTTATAGCTTTTTCTAGTGTAGAATTTTCCTCCTTTCTAGTGTAGCTGATTTCCTGCTTTCTAGTGTAATTTTTATTTGGTTTGATTGTATAAACATTTTGAAATATTGAATGCATGTTCTCTCTCTCTTTCTCTCTCTCTCTCTCTTCCTTTTAGTCTGATAGCTTCATTGTAATTATATCGCCTCGCTTTTCAAAAAATTCTAAAAAAAGATATAATTGCGAATATAGATCGACGTAGCCTCCCTGTGTTCGACCCGAAATTTAAATTTCGGTATAAGTTTTATTTGTTGAACACGAATTCTTCGCTTTCAAGCTACAACGACAAGGTTTTAAAACCAAACACGTTAGCGTAGCAATTTCGTACGTTCAATATTTTGGCGCTGTTGTCGGGGAGGCAACGATTTCCGATCTTCTTTTCGCATTTCTTGCACTTTATTATTTTCTAACTTGCTTTCTCTTTGTCTATTGTTTTGCAGAGACCTCCATCAGGGAATCAACAAGTGGTAGACTAGAGTAAAGTGCAGTTGAAGACAACTGTAAGTGCTCCCCATTCTTACAGTGGTGAGTATGGCATCATTGTAGTATAGTAGTGAGTATTCCCACCTACCACACGGGCAACCCGAGTTCGATCCCCAGCAACGGCACCAAAATGTTGAACGTACGAATTGCTACACTAACGTGTTTGGTTTTAAAACCTTGTCGTTGTAGCTTAAAAGAGAAGAATTCGTGTTCAACAAATAAAATTTATACTAAAATTTAAATTCCAGGTCGAACACAGGGAGGCTACGTCGATCTATATTCGTAATTATACTTTTTTTAGAATTTTTTGAAAAGCGAGGCGATATAATTACAATGAAGCTATCAGACTAAAAGGAAGAGAGAGAGAACATGCATTCAATATTTCAAAATGTTTACACAATCAAACCAAATAAAAATTACACTAGAAAGCAGGAAATCAGCTACACTAGAAAGTAGGAAAATTGTACACTAGAAAAAGCTGTAAAGAGGAATGGGAGAGAGAAGTTATCCTCCTCGACGATCGCTTAGAGGACGAGCCGGACGGGACGACGCCTGGACGAAGGAGGACAGAGCAGGACGAAGGAGGACGAAGCAAAAGAACGGGAATGGAGCAGCACGTCGTCGTCACATAATCCACTTCTGAACGGGGATGAAAATTTGGACTTTATCTCGCGATGAGCATCCCGAGTGTGGGACAAGCTTCTCTTGAGCTTTGGAGAGGTAAAGAAGAGAAGGGATGAGAATTTTGTGTAGAGGGGGTCTCTTTTTATAGTTGCAAGGAGTGGGGGCAAATTGGTCATTACATCTTTAAAACATTAAATAAGGGGTCTTTAGTGACGGATAAAACCGTCGCTAAAGCCCCAACGTGGGCGTAGTGGCCACTGCCCGTGCGTGCTCGCTCGTCTACTCGCACTCAACGCATGCCGCATGTTCAGCCATCCACACCCATCCGATCGCGAGATCGGACGGCCCAGATCGCACCTTCACCCACTCGTTGTGTGCCCGCCCCAACGCGTGCGATGCCGCGTTAGGTGCGAGCGTGCGATAGCGCGTCAACGCTATTGAGTGCAGATGGCTGCCCTATCAAGATCTGACACATGCTTGCACCCGCTCGCCCGCGTCCTTCGCCTGCTCGCTGTGGCTCGAACCCGCGTCCGCTGCTCGCGATAACTCCCTCGCCCACTATGCTCGGAGCGCGGATGGTCGCGTGGATGATTTCAATGCGCCACATCCACAGCCATTGGATCTTGATCCAATGGCAAAGAAGAGTGGATGCAGGAGCTTTAGTGGGTGCGTGCGGGCATTTGGTCGGCCGAGATGGCACCATGTGGTGCCATCTTGGTCGTCCATCTTCTGGATGATGTAGATGGTGCCACGGGTGTCGGATTGACTCGATTTTTATGTCGTTAGGCTGCAATCGTCAATCCAAATCCATCCGTGTGGTCAGATTTGTCATTTAAAGTGCGGATTTACACCATCCTGGCCCTTTATCTTCTAGGGTTCCCCGGTCACTATTTGATGCTACAGATGCCTGATTAGGGCAATCTTGGAGTCGTTGAACTCCAATCGTCACCCTGATCACATCTGTATGGCTGGATCTTCGATCCGAGGCCCCGATAAAAAGTTTTCCCTATCCAAGCACATAAAAGGAGACAATAAACCTCCATTTTATTCAAACTACTCTAAATGTAAGATGATGCATGTTATGCAATATTTATAGCATGCAATGCAATCATATTCTTAAGAACATGCATAAATAAACATCTTAAGTAGTATCAATGTGTTTACATCATATACCAATCTCACAAAATAAACAATCACACAAAGTACACAAAGATTTTTAGGTGGAAACCCAAATCGGGTGAAAACCACCACCTAACCCTCTCGAGTTAGGATTCTCCGATCAACCAAGTTGATCAAATCCACTAAATGAATCACTTAAATGAGGGTGATTCAACCTCAATTACAACCACGCTACTTTATACGAGGGTAGCACACCTCAAACCCCTTCTCTTCACGAGAAGGATTTTGTCCCACAAAGGAGACGGGAATTCGCAAAGCAAATATCCAACCAAATAACAAAGTAAAATAACAAATATAGTCCTATAGAGCCAACAAAGATTTAAACCTAACTTCTATAGGAATTAGGAAACTCCCCTTTGATGGAAGTGCGTCGAATCGATGACACGGGTGTGTGAGCTACACGATAGCGCAACGTCGCTCTCGTGAACTACTGCGGGAGAGCGGGTGCGCAAATGCTTGATGCTCTCTAGATGAAGAACTAGAGCTTGGAGAGAAAGAGCTTGCTTCTTAGGATCAAGAGACACAAAATGGTGTGAAAGTCTATTACTAGGTGTGTCTAGGTGTGTGTTGGTGTGCAAGAGGTTCTTCTCTATTTATAAAGGCCTTAGGAAGGCTTTGGAAGGCTTTGGAATGCTTCCATAGCTGTTGGGTGCAAAGCCCAAGAGAATCAACCCGAAATTAGGAACAATCATTGCACTGATAGGGTTATCAGATGTCTGATCCTGTCATCAGACGTCTGGAAAAATAGTTTAAGATGTCTAGGAACAAAGTCAGACATCTGATTTTAGGTGGGTTTCCTTCCTGACTTGAATCAGATCTAAACAGGGTTTTAGTGCAAGTCTATCAGACGACATACAGGATGTTTGGCACTATTTCTGGACTTTTGGAAACCTACTTTTTCTGCAGGAATGGATTTCCAAGAGATTGCAACGGCTATAAGATCTCTAAAAAGAGATTTTGGGTCAGTCGAGGCAAAACGGCCATTTATCAGACGTCTGGAAACACTTACGGACGTCTGATAAGGCTCTAGTAGTCATATCCTTTAGTGTTTGTTAAGCCAGCCAACGGTCCACTAATTGGACGTCTGGCAAAATTATCAAACGTCTTCTAAGATGTCTGGACTAAGGTCTAGACGTCTGATTTCATCAGACAGAACTAAATAAGTCCAGCCTAAATGTTATCGAACGTCTGAGTCAACAGTCAGACATCTTAAAACTCATTATCAGACGTCTGATTTTCGGATTACACGTCTGAAAAAGCTGTTTGAACCCTATATTGGTTTTCTAAGTTCTCTACAGAAAACCTAAGTATCCTAGGGTTGTGCAGGTGTTCCTAAGACTACTGTTAGGGTACTTTGAGGCTCTTTAACATGATATTCTAAGGAACAAAAAGAGCAAGGAAATAAAGATAAAAGTACATGAAAGAAATAAATAGAATTCTATCCAATTCTTCTTGTCCTTCCATCTTCAATCTATCGCTCCTCGCGAATCTCCTCTGTTCTCCATCAAGCTCCTCCAATCCGTCCTGGATGCGAGCTCGAACTCCATCTAATCACGTCTCCATTTGCAATTGACCTGAAATCTAAGACTCCAAGTGCAAATGTTAAATGACACGTGTTTTGTTATCATCAAAACAAATGATCGTGGTGCTTTAGCACCAACACAAAACTCCCCACCGAATGAACCCATCCTCCTCCTGCTCCTTCGACTTCGTCCGACCATGCCTGACCATGAAACACCACCTGCCACCCTCATGGCATTCCACACACCACAGTGAAGGTTCTGCACTATTTAATTGGGGCTTTTGAACCAATATTCATCATTTTAGGTATTCACCGGACATCACATCGCCACCATTCATCACCGCCATGCCTCCCCCGTCAATTGCCCTCCTCCGACCACACTACTACTTCCATTCGACACAGACTACTCCCAGGCGATTTTCTAGGCTCCCAATTGAGCAAAGCACCCAACCGTAGTAGCTTCCATCACCCAGATTTCACCTGCACCTGCTTGCGAAGGAGAAGGAAGGGACATAGTCCCACATTGTTGACCATAGATATATGTAACTTGTTTAGGTCAGGGAGTTGAGCAACCAACACCATTAGCTGCAAAGGGTGCTAGGCCCAGTTGAGCCCAATAGTAGTTATACTTGCTCCTGTTCCATTTCCGAGATTTTCTATTGTTAGTGAGTATTTTCGCTTATGTTGAAACCTATATTTGTTACGCTTTGTTGGTTGTGATGGCTAGCTAGTGAATTGTACCTTTATTTCTCTCCTGTGGCATGTTGCTTCTATTGAACTCTATTCCTATTTTCCGTTGCCGACATTTAATCAATATTCTTAGTTACATTGCATGTGTATTGTGGAAATGTTTATCCTTGCATTTGGTTTGTTTCTCGTTGGTCGAATGGATCTTGGGGTTACTCGAGGAAAGATGTTCTCGGGTTCTATAGGGAGTCGTGATCGAGTCGTAACACTCGTCCTCGACCTCAACCAACCACCACTATCGCTCCTCGCACTCATATCGCCAATCCCGTCGACCGATCATATCCCTAGATCGATCAGACTCATATTTTACTTCTTCGATTTAGGGATTTATTTATTCATGTCGAATGCTATGAGAAGATTGGTGGTTAGGTGTTGCACCTTTTTACTACTAAGCTGCTACGATGTAGTGATTAGCATAAGGCAGAGGTCCGTGGGGAGTGGTCGTGGGAGGAGCAGTGGTGCAATGATATGGTCTCCAAGAGGAACGGGGTGACGAACAGCCTGGTGCAAGGCTACCTGAGATCCACGTCACTTGGGGACATCTACCTCTTCTACCACTTAGGCGACGAGTCCCTCGCGATCGTTGGGGTGGTCAGGATCACGAGGTTGTGGTACAAAGAGGAGGAGGGAGGAGGAGCAGTGGATGTTCGTGAGGTGGGGAAGATGAGGAAGGAGGTGGGGCTGAGGGAGATCAAGGCGGAGGGGGAGAGGGTGAAGGGCTTCGTGCTCATCAAGCAATTGAAGCTCTCGATGCTTCCCATGCTGCCTGACTTGTGGGAGAGGATTTGCGACATGGGAGGAGGTTATGAAGATGGAGGAGATGGAGATCAGGATGATGGAGGGGAGGGGAAGGGTTGATTCATGCGTGCACATGAGGTGTTTGCGGAAATGCCTATGAAGGAAAGGGATAGAAAATTTCGGTAGGTGTTGGTAGTGTAGTGCATCTATTTCAGGGAATGTTTTGGGAGATTGCTACACCTAAGTGTGTGGTAGTACAACAAAAATTAGATGTTGTGACTTGCGGAAATTAGTATGTAGTTGACTGCATGAACATATTCTAGGACCATTTTCTTGCTTAGCAGGTTAGTGTATATCTGAAACAGTCTTTCACTGATCCCTTCACCAAAGTGGTCTAGGATTCACGATCCTTGGATGACCCTCACAGTTTTTGATATGGTGTCTAGTTCCCACCTACTAGCATCTGTTGCTCTATCAAACATCCCAAACCTCTCAATCACAAAGGATCCTTCTTTCTTAATTTCTTCTTCCATCTCCTCCATGGATGGGCCATAAAAATG
Source organism: Thalassia testudinum (assembly GCA_037157565.1). NCBI lineage: Eukaryota > Viridiplantae > Streptophyta > Magnoliopsida > Alismatales > Hydrocharitaceae > Thalassia > Thalassia testudinum. The sequence goes on from JAZHRO010000063.1 coordinate 177,892,777, forward strand.
GGTCTTGTAAGAATCAACCTTCTCCTCTTCCACTTTTCCCTATCTCATTCCATAGTAATAAATATGTAGAAAAGGTCATTGCTTGATTTTTCTTGAACCAATAGAACCGAATCAAAACTAAGTTACGTGCCCAAATATAGAATTAGTCCATACCTCTAAAACCATTAAGGGAAAAGCTTCAGCTAATAAATCCCATAAGAATGTCGCAGCCCTGTCAGAAAGATCAATCGTCCTTTAAGCAGCCTATATTAGCACCATTTATTACGCTTGTAAGTGATGCATATCTTACATATTTTACCGTCCTAAAGCTTCTATCCTTTACTTCTTTTCCTTAGCAGAAAGAAAATGTGAACAAAGGAAGCAAAAGGATATGCAATCTCGGATGGCAGCAATAGTTTTGACTGCTACAATGATTGTAGAATTGGAGATTTAAATGGGAAACAATTTCTGCTACAGCACTGATGATTGCCTGTTGACAACTTGGATCTGGAAGAAGAAAGGATTACCATCTACGTTATGATTGCACAGTAATCATGCAACCTAAATCACATAAATTAAGCTAGATTCTAGCATAACTTAGAAATAATGCATTCATAGGCATCGTAATTTGCATTATGGTTAGTTTGATTAGCTGCATAGATAAAATTGTCATTTTATGTACTAATGAGAGATGATTTTAATTGCAGATGATTCGGAGCTGCGGATGACAAATTAGACCATACAAATCTGATTAGAACAACAATGGGAGTCCAATGCTTCGGAAATCATCTCAATCAGACAACCAAAGCACCATGTGCATTCCATAGAAGAATAGAGACCATGGAACCAGAGGACAAAGATCCAGCCTCAGATGAAAGATCCAACTACACAGATGGATCCGGATCAACGATTTCAGTCCAACAGCGTAAAAATCAACCCAATCGAAGGTCTACATTACCAGATACAAAGAAAAGAAGATGGACGGCCATGATAGAGCCACGTGGCACCATCACAGCCACCCCCTCATCGCCTCCCCATCTGTGAAGGTTCTTCACCGTGCATTGAGGACCATTGGATCTCCATCCAACGATCACGAACCCTCCACATCTCCCATCCAACTACGCCTCATCAAAGAAGGAGAAGATCTAGATCGTTGGATCTTCATCCAACGGTCGAGAATAAGTTGTCGTAAAATGTAAATGCAACAAAGCAAAAGCCTCAGCGCGTTGGTTAGAGCGCTCAACCATGAGCGAAGAATGCAGGTTCGATCCGCGCGATGCTCAAATCAAGAAAGAGGCGAGGCGCGGGTGCTATTGACTATCGAATCATGATCGAAGCACGGAAGCACGACCACATGTTGAGACAGGATTGTGTCCTGGCCAAACACTGGAACAAAAGAGCGAGCTCAAACGTGAAGGCAGCATGGGCGTGACTTAAGTCGTCCGATCTCACAATCTGATGGTCAACATTGAATGCACAAGGATTTGGAAATTGAGCTCGTGAGGCAGGCGCACGAGGAAAGAAAGGAAGCACGCATTAAGCCATCCGATCAAGAGGATTAGGCACATTTTGAAGGCAAGCAGCAAGCAAGAAATCAGGAGGCGTGTGTGAGGGTGAATCGAAGCTGTGCGATCATCATCCAAGCATCCAGAAGTCGCCACGTGTTAGCACAAGGGTGAATCCGTGCGTAGAAGGCATTTTGAAGGCTATTTTGAATCCAAATCAGAGTTGTTGATCTTTCGATCGACGGATCCGATTAGCCTAAGGTTGTTGCACAAGATGGAGGGCCAAAATACCCTTTTTGCCCTCCATAAAAACTATAAAAGAAGGCCAAATCCCCCCTTAGATGAATCACCTCTTCTATACAACTCTTCCACCTTCCTCCAAGCCAAAGCTCTCCCTCTGCAACTCTGCTCCAACCTTTGTTCCGGCTCTCTGGATCTGAGGTGCTGCCACATCTCACACAAGCATCCTACAAGCGGTGTCGTCTCTCTACCTCCTTCTGTCTCTCTCTATCTCTCTCTCCCTCTCTCCTCTATCTTTCTCTCCCCCCTCTCTCTCTTTCTCTCTTTCTATCTATCTATCTCTACTTTTTGCATAGCAATTTCTACTATGTAAAACTCTTTATTAATGTAATGAAATTTGATATTATGGATATCCGATGCCTCTTTATACATATATACATATATAAATACCTGTTAGAACTAGTTTTATTGAAAAGCTTCTGTTAAAATAGAGATTGCCTCCCTGCGAACGACCCGATACCAGATTTTATAAATTTATTTGTCAGCATGTTTTCATGTTATACTACAACTAAATAATCTTTTAAAATGTGATTTACGGGCCGACCATGTTCTTTCGGTGCAATACCAAAGTGCAAAGACAGAGGCATCAGATGCCAAGATAAATCTGAACTTTTTGTTCTTTTGCCATGTAATCCCACATCCCTACACTTATTTCAAGGAAAATCTTTCCTGTACACAGGAAGCGGATCCTACCTGTTGGTAAAGGAGGGATAGGTGTCTAACCCCACGGACAAAAACCACTACCTTTATTTCAATGTCCACTATATATGGACACTGAAACTCTTATTCTGTCTGTAGTATATGTAGGCAAATATCCACCGTCCATATCCCAGAAAGCATGGCTGGAAAGATAAATGCTCAAATTGTGGAAATAGCCTTTTCGCTATCAAAATTATACATCCACTGGATGCCCATTGCCCACTAGGGCATAATTCAAGGAATCAGATCCTCTGATGCTCCCCCTCAATAGTCATTACATCTTTAGTAGTGAATGAGTAAAATGTAGATAAATCCCATGGTGTATTTCTTTAGTAGTGACTAAAAAAAGAAAAAAAAAATAGATTATTGGTTTCGTGGGTTTTTTTTATTGAATTGGGTGGAAAAGGATGGGGAATGATTGGTTTCTTGTAGGTATATTTTAACACATTGTGGTAATTCCAACTTTTCTCTCAGGTGATCCTTCGATGTTTCCCGTACCCACCACATGTTGGTTTCTATTTTGGGCTTTGTGGGTAAGGGAAAACTTTTAACTTCACTTTGTGGTGAATTGGGGGAATGTTATATTTCTGCTCATATACAGAGAATCTCTACTGAGCACGTACTCATTAGTATGTGGCTCTATGCCCTTGGATATATGCGGATGCGTTATTCTTGGGGAGATATAAAGCACGTTAGCTTGGCCTCTCAGTTTTTCTTTCTTTGCAAGGACCTGATTCTCTCGTTATCCAGAACATGGCAACCGCCTTGCTTTGGATTCTGATTATTGTTACTCTCGATATTAGTTCTATGGAGTGTTTGTGTGGGTGTTTTAGGTCATTCTTTGTTTGCATTTACTGCCCAAATGGATTCTATCCACTGTTATCATCATAGAAGAAAGTGTTCAGAAATAATAAGTAGCAAGATAGTTTTTCACTTGAGCTCCCATTTCTAGTTCTCTGATGTGATTGTTTAGGTTGCTGCTTGTGGATGTATATAGTGGTGTTCACTGATGCATGGTGGTCAGTACTTCTCTAGCCTGAGCCATGTCATTGGGCTTCATTTAGGTTGCATGATACGTTGCAGATAGATTTAGGTTGCTCTCAGCATCCAAGGGTTGATATGAACACGATATCTTTGTGCATTAGCAAGTGTAGGTCAATTATGAGCTTGGAACTAGTGGATCTTTTATAGATGTTAGAGTTATTTCACTTCTTTTAGGGCATTTCCATGCTTAGGCCAAAACTTCTTTGTATCATTGCACAGAAGAGTTTAGTACACTTAGTCTACAGATATTTCAGAATTTGAATTTAGGCTTCTACCTTTGAGGAGAACGATATCAGCAAGGTTTGTGCATATTACCCAAAAGAGATTATCTCATTGTGAAGGCTTTGTTATTGGTGCGTGGACTCATGTATCACATGGCAACAAAGTAATATGCACCAGGAAAATGTCAGCTGCCAATTAATTTTATAAATACCATAACTTATAAGAGTTGGGGGTTCCAAGTTATGCTCTTCAGAAGTTGAGAGATTGTCAGATAATATGCATGCATCTTGCATTTGTTTCTGACTAATTATATTTTCTCTGTGGTGTGATTATGTACCATCAGCTTGTGCATTACAATAAAACAATCAAGATTATATGTGCTGAAAGTTTGTTTCACCCCTCAATAGTCATTACATCCTAATTCCTATGTTATATTTTCTTCATTTGTTTGACATCTATTATGTTTGTTTTGTTTCATTGAAAAAGCATTACTTTCATTTTATTGAATGATTTGGTAGACTATGCTCCTTATTCATTTATGAACTTTGATAGAAATGTTATTAGTTAGTAGCCGTTGTTTTTATTGGAACTTCTTTTGGTGGCAAAATATTTGGAATATGGATTCTAATATGATTAGCATCCTAGTACACTTCTTTTTATTTCAGATTGTTAATATTACTATCACTAACTTTATAATGTTTGACATACTACTTAATCATACTTTATGGCTCGATCAAGAACTTTCAATGGATGCCATATATTTGAATCACAATCACAGGACAAAGTAGTCAATGAAGAACTATCTAATTCAACTAACATTCCAAGAGAATAAGAACAACCAAAAATACTAGACCCTCGGGTTGACATGCATGAAAATGTACAAATTTCAGGTTTTATGAGTTGATTTTATAATGAAATCTTTAGTTTATTTTATAAAAAAAAATCTATCTAGTTCTATTAACCATTGATTATTGAACTTGTAATTTGATAGATGCAAGTGGAATTATGAGAAGAAGAAGTGGACTCACATATGCTAAAGACGTGTGGTCTCTACCTGATGGGCATAAGGTGGTTGTTGAGTGTAATGAATTAGCTCAACCTGTGGATAAAGCGGCTGGGATATTGAGTAGTTGGCTTGGCACTGTGGCTCACAATGGAACAATGTGCTCGCTAGACTATGAGAATTGGAGAGTGCTCAAAAAGGTCTATGGTGGTTATCTTATTAGCCAAGTGAAGGTAAGAATAAAATATAAGATAAAGGTGTTTAAAGTGAAAAACGTGTTGTGCAATCTTTCTTATTGTATTCATATTATAATTGTGATTTATTTTTGTTCATAGATGAAATTTCTATTTCCTGAAAATGTTTAAGTGGATACTTGGATTTTCGAATCACTTGGTCAAAAATGGAGAGGATTCAAGCATGCCCTTAAAGTTAAATATGTTCCTAAGGATGCATTGGAAAATACACCTGAGAGAGAGTTGAAAAAACTTCAGGTATATTTCTAATAGAAAATAATTTTGCAAGTACTCCTTTTTTTTAAACTAAAATCTATTTTTAAAATTAATTTTTAGTTCCATTTTAAAAATAGATCATTAGTCATGTTCCTAAACGTGTTGAAGCTGGGCAATGGAAGCTTTTGGTTGAATATAACATCATCCTGTAATCATTTGATGCAATCTCCATACAACAAAAAATGCCATATCTACTTTGACAAATGACCTCTCAGATAACTTTTCAACAAAATAACCTTTCAGAAACTCAACATGTTTTTTTATATTTAGCCTAAAACCATTTAGTTTTTTTGATCCAGCTAATGATGGTTCATACTATAGTAATGATATTCACTTCAGTTTCACTGCAATTGATTGTCCATGTCTAGAAAAAGTGAAATTTGATGGAAAAGTTGGAAAACTGTAGTTGTGATCAATATTTTTACAGAAATGGAACCTTTTGTAAAATAGTGGGAAATATTTTTTGTTATATATCATCATAATATCCTTTGTAACCATTGATGTATGTTCACCTTCTTTGATTAATGAACCAGGGTGGTGTGGGGGAGGGGGTGGTGTTAACAACCCTTGTTAACCCTTCTTTTTCTTTAAAGAAAAGAAAAGAAATGATAAGTTTGGTTTGGTACCTGGAAATGCAATGTTCAAGTTATGATATGAGGTTAGTTCCTTCAAAATAAAGCATTTAGTCCATTGTGAGAGATGTTTCTTCTCAGCTCCGAACATAAAATATGGTTTGAGTTAGTGAGGTTAATTGACCAAACCTTTTGAGTGGAATCTTGGAGAATGTATTAGATGCTCCTTCTTAATACAGGACATACATACTTAATCAAGTTGGAAGCCTAGAGACTATAGAAGACTCTCCTTTTTAGTTTGGTTCATACAAGATTGATTTAAGATTTTAGGTTGATTGATTGTCTTCCTGGCAGAATCTTCTAGAGTGTAGGAGATGCTCCTTCCTAAATCAGGACATAAAAGCCCAATTCATGGTATGAGGTTCATCCGCTTGGGAAATCATCCATCCCAATTTGGAATGTGAAGTCTGGATTGAGTTATGATGACGCTTAGGATGTGGGTATCTCACACCTAAACTCTTATTTTGCTTTAGAGGGTGGTATAAGCATGTTTCCTTGATATAGCTACTAAACCGAATCTAGGTATTGCTCAATCTGTCAGTTAGCCATGCAGCTTTGTGAGAGGGATTGGATGAGTTAGTTCATTAGACCACGTCATTGTAGCCACTCTTTTTGTGTGTATTCTGGAACATGTGACCATGGACGACTTGGCGGTGAACAAGTGCTTTTTTTTTAACAAGTAGCTATATGAGAATAGAATGCACCTAGGAACTGGACACATTTATTTGGGTTAACTTAGATCTTCCTATGGTTGAGAGTGTTACTGATGCCATAGGGAGTTCAAAGAACATGAAGGTGGAGGTCAAGGCAAGGTCGAGTCTAGTTTAGTGATGTTAGCCACAGGGAATGCTAGTAAGAAAGGGTGATAAGCATAATCAAGGCAAAGTCAGTTTATGTCAGGGGTTGAGGGAAGTTGGGGCTAGCTGAAGGCAGCCAAGGATGTGTAATACATGATGATGGTTCACAAGGATGGCTGAGATGTCATCAATGGTTTCTATTTGTAGAGCTTACCACCAACTAAGCATTGTTATTTTAAGTTTTCAGTATTCTGAAGGAGAGAATACTGAAAGACATACATTTAGCCCAGCTTTTTGAATCTTTCAAGTCCTGTGATTTCATCTTGACTAAATCTTCCTTTCACCTACACTGAGCAGAGTTTAATGCCTCTTATAATCTCTAACTCCTCTTTATCCATGATATGCTGAGTGGAATCAGTGAAATCAGAACAAGTATGCTTGCAAATCTAACAGAGAATATTAATGATGCAATATTGAAAAGGAACAAGACAATCAGAAATACCAAGCAATAGATTGAGCAAACAAGACAGACCAAGTATGTAAGCAGTGGCAGGGAAAGAGAGTTAAAGCAGAAAATTATGACAGGGTAAGTTAATGTAGAAAATTATCAATTAATTATGATAATTACTTGATGTTTATGCTGCACGAGAATCAAAATGTTTCCTTTCCTTCGTTGATATTATTTTCCATACCGACTATCGCTACCACATGTGGATTTGTTGTTGATTTGTTAAATTTGCAGTGGATTGTGCCAATTTATTTTTCATTTATTTTTCTGCTACTGATCTTACTGCCAAGATGCTTAAAATGCTAATGCTGTTAACATGCCCTACCTTGCTCAAGTCGAATGGTGAACTAATTTGATATCTTGTTATCCCTCTTAACACATGTAAATTTGGTACACATGTAATCTACTCCTATATGGTGCTTTTTTTGTGGTGAAGCTACTATTAGGGAAGTAGCCAACTGGTTACAACCAACCTATGAAATTGACGATGATTATATTTTTTGGCTTGAAAATTTTTGCTTTTGTTTTTTGTTTCCAAATCATGTAATAGGACCTTAAAAGTCTTAAGTTTCATATCTTCCTTGTTGATGGCATTTCTTTGTTTCTTTTTTGTTAAAGCTTCCATATATGCAATCGCCAGACTAGTGGCAAGATACTACAAGGATTAAGCATGGACAAGTTGCAAGGATCATTCGTGGATAGGTTGTGGTCAGACATCTAAGTGTTGAGTGTAATTGTGATATAGTTTGTGTTTTATTTGGTTATGAACTACAATTACCTTCATGTTTTAAACATTACTTTTTGTTCATTTCTGCAGAAGTTTAGCCAAGTGTTTTTTTAGATACATATATTATCAAAAGGTTTATAAAGGTAGGTAGCTTTTGTTTGACTTGTTTATATGAAACCTCTCCAAAATCTTTCAAGTGTATTTTCTATAAAGTTTTTATTGGAAAATTTCAATTTGTGAGGAATGTTTCAGTGGATATTGTAAAATAAATTTTTATTTTATAGGTAATCAACATAAATTATAAGTATGATACATTATGAGTGTTTTAAAGGATGATTAATAAAATTTTGTATTCTTCCTACATTACGACAAATTAATCATTGGCATGTTATTTACAAGGTGACGAAAAAAATCATTGTTAAAAGAAAGTAAAGACAACGAAAATATTCGTTGCTAAATTTAAAGTATGTGATGATTTTAATGACGATTTTATTCGTTGTTTGAATTTGACAACGATTATATTATTCGTTGTAGATTTAATAACGGCTCGTATAGTAATGAATGTGGCGACGAATAAATTATTCGTTAGCAGGTCATATAACGATGATTTATTCATCGTCATCTTCATAAAATATTCATCACCTTTGACCATTTTTGTTGTAGTAATAGGTGTCTTCAGCACCTAGTTCTCAACTTTAAACCTTCCATTTGATTACCCATGTTTATCACTTAACACCACCCATTTAGGACACCATTCTAAGCATTTAAAAGCATGGAAATAACATAAGTAACTAAAGAAATCAAGGGAAACCCTTCCATTTGTTTACCTACATTCACCACCAAATTACACAATTAACCAAGAAGTGGGTACACCCCATGAATTCACAATATAACGGCACAAGTGTAAAGGTAATGATTTACATAAAAACCCATAATAGCAACCAATTGCTTAATCTAGCCCTCTTCCCCCTTTTTATTTAAAACCTTTATGCCCAAAAACACCCTCCAAATCCTCAAGATCACGATGTCGAAAGGGGTTTCTCTCATGTAACCCAATACTACACACACATAGACCGATCCCGTGCCCTCTAATTTCTCAATGCCTACAAGGCCATAAATTGTTCCACAACACGAGGTGGGAGGAACAGGAAGATGATTGAACAACAATGTGCAATATATACAAGGACAAGGAGATCCTCATTATAAATACCACCTAAGGTGACTCTAATCATTCCATTACAACATAATATTCATATTCATATGCTACTTAACTTTCTATACCAATAGATAGTTTAACAAATAACAGAATGAAGATTCAGTATAGAGAATAGCACATGAAAGAAAAGAAATGGTACCAAAGGCTAAAGCCAGACCCAGTCCACAATAGCAATTGAATGGGCTAAAGGAGCCACAATAAAACCAACGGAAGCTAAATAGTGCCTCTCTCTTATCTTCCACCCACCAGAGTAGTACCCTGCATGCTCTTGACTAACTACTAAATTGAATCAAAATATGTAGGATGGGAAGAAATTGAATTTAACCTTTTTTTGTGAAATGCTATGTTTACTTTAATCCATACACTTACCTACAATAGAAAATCCTCCTAATAATTTTATGGAAAGAAAGCAACAATAGCAACATTTAAAAATTATGAAACCTTGATCACAAGTTTCCATGCACGTAAGAACCATATTAAACCAAAGAAACTCATCACCAAATATTATGGTCTCGTAAGTAGAAAAATCACATAACCACAATTTTAACCCATCAAGGTAAAGCATTCTAACATCAAATCTCCACATGCAAATATTGATCTTAATCCCAAAACATACTCTTAATAATAGGAAAGCAAGAGAAGGTATCAAGAAAGGAAAATCCTTACCTCAGATTTGAGCTCATTCTTCTTTCTTTTCTTTTCTTCTCATGTAGTAGCAGCCACAATATATACAATCGTAGTAGCAGCAACATCATCTACAGCAGCTCCTCTAGCAATGGAGGTAGCGGTAGCGATGGAGGTTGGCAAGGGTGGTGGCTGGTTGGTGGTAGAGGGTGGAGGGGGAGGTGCTCTTCTCCTTCTCTTCTCACATTGGGACATAAGAGGGGGAGGTGTGGCTTGGAGGGGAAGAAAGAGGAGGAGTCCTTTGCAAGCCAAAACAAGAATGAGGCTTCCCTCGCAAGCCAAAAAAGGCAAGCCATCCACCTTTAAAAATATGAAATGGTAAGATTGCACCAGGTCCCTTAATCTACCATTAAGTAACTAATTAAGGATTTAATTAACCTGTTAAATGCACTCAAAAATCCGAACCCTTACAGTTTGACTATTAAAGGCTTATTTCACACTGGTGCAGTGTTATAGGCGACAAAAACCTTATTTTAGTTGATCAGCTGCTCTCTAGTACACTGACTGGGAGTCGATTGATTAATACTATCTAATCTATATGTTTTGTTCAATTTTTTAAATGTTTCCTTTCATTTGATTAAGATCGCTAATGGCTAGTTAAGGTCCCTAGGCCTCTCTAGAGTGTTCCAAACACCTCTATAAATAGCAAGGACACTTCTAAGACTAAGTACAAGACACATACACATAATAGAAGAGAAAAACTTGTGCACAACACTATTGAGAGCCACCACTTCCTATTTACGCACAATTAGTGAGATATCAAGTAGTGAGATTCTTAAGGTCCTCGCCAAGCAACTAGCCTTACATTCGAGAACATTGTTATGCTATGTAATCATGTCTAATGGTAACACCATCATCCTCTATATCTAACTCAATTTGGCTAAATTCTAAGGCTAAATTCACCTAATTAATCATTGAAAGGGTATAACTTAAGAATAGCAAGAATTTGAGGACATGCATAAAAATGGGTAAATTCTACTATTTTAATGAAGAAATACAAGTGTAGATTAACTAATGAGTGAACCTATAATTGATTAAATTTCTAATAAGTGACCTCGCAATGATTAATTTAAAGTTTTTAATGAAATAAAAGGAATTCACAATTAAAAAAACCTAATTTCAGGCTCACTTTAATTCAAAAGGTTCTAAATGAAATAAATGTAATCTAAACCTTCTAAAAATCATTCAAAAATATTTCTTAAGGTTTAAAATAATAAATTTTACAAAAAGAGTCTAATTTGACCTAATCAAAGGCCAAGGTTAACATTTATTACATTTTAGGTTCAAACGTAAATTGATTAAACAAACTTCATCAAAACCCAAAATTGAAGTCACCATTAAATTTCTAATTAGGTTACACTAAAATGTTGAAACCATTTTGACAACATCTTAACCTACTTTGCAGATAGGCCCCTAACTTTAGAAATTTGCACTCTTTAGTCCTTGGCTAACGTCATGTTAACGTCAACCTTCTTCCCAGTAGAGAACGTTGTAGGAACTTCTTCTTGCATGATAAGCTTTTGGCACAGGTTTGGAAAGCCCAAATCTCGTATCTTATGTGACCAAATCTCACCAAATTTGGTAGGATTGATCCTTAGACCATGGCAAATCTGGAAAGTGCATTTTTTAGCACTTTTCTTGGCAAGAACAACCATGTGAATGGTAGTAAGTTTGGAAAAAATTCCTGTCAAATCCACGCTCTTGATTACTCATTTAATGCGAGTTGATGTGCAAATCACATCTATTTAAACCCTTGAGCATAGCCAAGCACATTTCATGCTCAATTGACGTGACCATTCCCTTCTTCTTCCTCAGGCCATTACCATTGAATCACCTTGGAGCTTCTTTGCCTAGCTCATTCGCCGCTCCTCCGATGAAATTAGTTGAGGACTTTCCTTCCTCATCATCACAAGAAGCTTGGTGCAAAGTTTTGTGTCCTAACTCCCCTTCGTTCGCTCCAATTAATGTTCCTTCTTCCTCCCTACCATCCATCTTCTGCCAAGTAACTCCCCACCTTCTTTCTTTCAATTAGCATAGGGCTTTTCTCCCTCAAGATCCTAATTAGGTTTCTGGAGCTTCTTATCTTTTTTCATTGCATCTACCACTCCTTCCTTAAACCACCATTAACGCTCCAAAGGAGCTCCTTTGTTGGTGTACATCTAGCCACCCTCGTCTTCAATAAATAGAGGGCTTTGCTTTGGCGTGGCATGCCAAAGCTTATGGGCATTCAATCGGGGTCAAACGACCCGTATGTTGGCATGTAGGTACTCTCCGGAGTACTCATTAAAACCGCCATCTTTTCCAACTTTAGCAACTTCCCATGACGTCGTCGCCGCTCCGTTGACGATTGGAGGCCGCCAACATGTTGGCGAGACTTCCACGACCACCTCTTCCATTTTCCAACCCAATCCAACGACCGGGTCTCTTTCCCAGCGTCTCGCCGACGACAAAGAAGAAAACATGAAGGGGCTGGAAGGGACCTAATTGTAATAAAAAAATATTTGTAGGGACCTAATTGCAAGCATCCAGGGATTGATTTGTGATTTTACTTGAATAAGTTGAGGATTTATTTCTATATGGATTTTATTTGCAATATCTTGTTCAAATATTATTGTTATTGATTATTTAGTGCTTAATCTCATTAATACTTGATTATTTTTAATTGAGCATTAAATAATTAAATACTTAAAAAAAACATCTTTTTGATGTTTAGTCTTTGTACCTAAATCTTAGATTTCATCCCCTTATTTTTATAAATCAAGGTGTGATTTTTTTTTTTTTTGAACTTGCCAATCTCTAGAGAATTTACTTCTAATACAAGTTTACTTGTTGAATTGAATTCACTTGTTAATAGTTAAATAGTGGTATTAGCTCAACATTTTACTCCTTGTGTTCGATGTCGGAGTATTATTTTGCGTATAAATTTAAAAGTTGTTTTCGAGCATTTGACTATATTACAATGCATGTTTTTATCAAACATTGATTTGAGCGTAACACTTTTTGGCACTGTTGTCGGGGAGCAACTCACACTTACTACTATCATTGTGTATATATACATTTTTATTTTCTATATAACTTGTATTTATTTGATTTCTAACTCACTTGCTTCTTATTTGCTTGTGGATTTTCTTGTTGTACCGGATTTGCTGAGGCACTTTAAGCGAGCCAATCACTTCATCAACAGACCAACCACTCTAGGGGGTAGGTTAGTTTTCTTCCTTTCTTCTTCCTATTCTCCCTTTTCCTTGTATATATATATAGAATTAAAAAAAATCTTAGGACTCTAACCTTGCCTTATTTACCTAGATAACATCATTTGTGGCAAGACATTCTTGATTATTTTGTGGTTTAATTGTGATTGAAGGGATTTTGATTGGTTGATTAGAATACACACCCCAAAATTCTTGTGCCTATTAGGGACTTGTGCTAAATTTGATTAACATACTTAGACTAACACCGTCTTGCTTGAGTCCAAGGTGCATTTTAATTTGAATTAAATTGGACTCCATTTAGAGCCAATTAGGGTTTTTAAATCTTATGGTTTTAGAGTGCTAGAACACAATTACAAGTTATAAAGAAAATCTCTTCCTGCATTGTGTGTGACCCAAGCCTTTATTTGAATCAATCTAAAAATCAAAACCCTAAAATCAGGCTTTAAGATCACTTGAACATTAAAATTGGGACTTAATAGCCTGTTTGTCAACCGAAACAAGGTGGTTTAGGTGAGTTAGCCTGGATTTCATCCTCTAACCTATATTATTGGTCAGGTGAAGTTGGTTCACATTGTGAGCCAGTCAACCTAAAAATTAGTTTACAATTGGAATTCATTTCTAAATCAAGTGATAACTAAAGGCACAATCACATAAGGTCTAAAATTGGTAGACTTAGGGCTTAACTCATACGCTTCTAGTCTACTTGGAACCACAATGACAAGGAAAGTCAAGTAGGGGAAACCTTGTAACCCGTAGGGATGTTATATCATGTAGGAGTCTTTACGGGACTAACAAGTCGGAAAATTTGTGAGAAAAGTCAAAGTTTGGAAAACCCGCCGTCCTGTTGTGAAAAATCCGACTATCAAATAAATTTAATTGAGACTGGATGAGTCCCAAGTCAAACACGAGGATACAATGTTTGATTTTATAAAATCCGCATTTGATTTTTATTTGTTTTTGGTATTTTCGCCTTTTGTATTTTTTTTGTGATTTTATATAAGCTAGATAGTAGGTGAAAATGATCTAAAATAATCTATTTGCAAAATATTAAAGCGAAAAGGAGAGAGAGAAATTAAGAGAAAGAGAAGAATATATATAATCATCTCAATGTTAGTTACAACTAATTGCGAAAAAAAAATAAAGCTACACTAGAAAGCAGTAAAAGATAGAAAGAGCGAGAAATCCCCCTCGATGGCTGCTTGGGGGATGAGCCAGTTAGACGATGCTTGGAAGAGCGAGAACGGAGATGGAGGAAGAAGGACGAAGCTCAGACGAAGGGAGGATGAGGCAGAGGTTGTCATTGCGAGATCCGCTTTCAAAATGGTGGTGAGAGGACGGCCATAGGCCCTCCATGAATGGGGATGAGAGGGAGGAAAATTTATTTTTTCGAACTCTAGTAGAGCATTCCTAGCTTGGGACTAGCTAAGAGGAGTTATGGGGCTTAGGAGAGGATGAGAATGAGCTAGGAAGGGATGAGGAGGAAGGAGAGAAGTGTAGGGGCTACTTATAGGTGAGAAAGGGGGCATGCCAAATGATTTGGTGCATAAGGCCATTGAATGTCCCTGTGGGAGACAACCACTGTATGCAACGCTTGTGCCCAGCCATGCACAACTGCACACAGCCATGTGTAGTACGCGCAGCGCATCACACATGCTACGCTGAAGAGATGGGGACGCGTCTAATAGATGCCAGTTTATCATCATCTTTATGCCCTAAAACTGATCTAGCTCTTAGAGTTTTAACTCCGCACACGGGTTTCTGAGCTGCATTTAGGAATCACTTAGGTTAGGCATGCATTGCATACTTTTTGTGTTTTTAAAATGTGTATTTGAGTGTTAGGGATGAACAGATAGCCAGATCCTTAAAACCTCAGCATTTAGGAAGGCAACAGGTGAAGAGGAAGCTCATTCCAACTGAACCATAGTTGAATCTAGCTCGTCACAGCTAGATACCAGCTCACCTAGGTTAGGTTTAGCTCTCTCTAGCTCCATTCAGTTCATCTTAGCTGGATGGTAGCTCAACTTAGCTTAGATCTAGCTCAACTTAGTTGAGTCTAGCTTATTCTAGCTCCAATCAGTTCACTGGGAGCTCTAGCTAGCTCAACTTAGTTGACGGAGTTCACTCCAGCTCCAGCCCAGCTCTCCCCAGCTCCACTCAACTCATGGTAGCTAAACTCCCTCCAGCTTAGCTAATACTTGTCAACTTAGTAGCTAAGCTAGATCGGGAGTTCCCATCAAAAGTAGATCCAGCTCAACACAGCTTCAGATAGGTTGCGTCCAGCTCAACTGTTGTATGGTAAAAGGAGTTTTAAGATGCGTTCATTGTAGTACACTCCTAAATAGCATAATAAAACATTTAAATTTATAAGCTCAGATTCTAACTGGAGTTTGAGGTCATTCGCAGGGAGCAAATGTGGAATTCACTCATTAATCTTCATTTAGAATCAATAAGCACAATAAATTAAGCACAATAACAAATATGCAATGAATACAACTTGTCAGATTAATATTCAATATAAACTAATGTATCTCAGAAGATGTAGAGATAAAAAGAATAAAGAGAACCTAAAAAGTGGTGATTTAAATCACTGTTTAGATCCCTCTAATTAAGCATGTATCTCATATTCAAGTTATTCAAATAATTCAATAGTACCTTCAATCAATTAATCAATGTTAACTTAGGTACTTAAATAATCCAATAGTAACTAGAACCAAATTAGACGTCGCCCATATGTATCAGATAACTTAACAAGAGCATAGAACCTCAGCAGAGTACAAGGCTCTCTCAAGAGCCTTTCTTCTTCAAGCCTTCAAGACCAAGGCTTTTCTCAAGCATAGGAGGCTTTTACTCTTCACAAAGGCTAAGTATAGAGCCTCTCTTTCTCAACATGCGCCAGGGAAAAGGGTTGCATAGCAAAACCCTCCCCCCTCGTCCTCACAAATCCCTTCTCTTCTCTCTCAGACTAAGGGTAATCATGCATAGTATCGAGTTATCGAATCCTAAAGATTGGCCAGACCCACGTGCGTGTGCACAGGCAAGGCATGAAGGCACGAGGAGGTGCGTGAAGTGGGGAGCCAACCCCCGGTGTGCTTGGGTGAATAGATGATAGCATAAAATCAATTTAAATGCCTTTGCGAGTCGTTCAGTTCACAATGTGGGACTAAGAGTCCCCATCTTCTTCGTGTGTAGCTGCAAGTGAAGCTTCGTCAAATCAAGGCAGTGGAAGTTGCCTGATGCGTCAATTGAGAACCTGGATCTCTTCGTGGCTGGGAACTGCATCACCTGGGAGCGGTAGCTAGGTTAAAGCTGCTTGGAGCACAATAGATAGGGTCAGAGACGATGGCGGCGACGGCAAGTGAACGACGAACCTGTAGATAATGAATATGGGCTCAAAAGCCCTAATTAAAAGGTCCAGGAGCTTCACCGGAGGATGGCGAATGTGTTGGTGGTGTCTATGTGGCATGGGACGACGTGTGATGGTCGGGCGAAGTCAGAGAAGAGGTGCGGTGGAGGTCGTTGATGATAACATCATCATGAGCCATAACTAGCTTTAATTAATTAGGATTAATTGATAAATGCTCCTACATAATCATTGGAGAGTCGTAATTCTCTGCATATCGTTTCTGAGAAGAGTGCATTAAAACAAGGTTAATTCTACAGTTTTAACATCATATCATGAATGCGGAATAACCACGGGTTTTCCCAAGGGTTTTGTTAACCCACTCCATCGTCCCACCAAACTCAACCTCCATCGCTCACCTTCTCTGTCACCATCCGACCACCACACATTTCTGCTCGCCACACAAGCACCACCACTGGACTCCACGTCCTTCGACGACGCTAGTGAACCATCTAACTGGGGTTGTTGAGCACACATGTATGTTTTAGGTCTTCATCTGCCGACCACCATCGCCGCCATCATCCCCGACCACATCCGCTGCACTCCGAGCATCTCCAACCTCACTACCACATTCAGGCGCTGCAAAAGTGAATCATGAAGCCGCCCAGGCCCTCAATTGAGTGGGGGAGGACCAGCAGCCAATCCGATTAGCATGCCATCCCCTACTGCTGCATACGTGAAGGAAGAAGGGGGACAATAGTCCCACCTCGTGGAGTGAAAGGCATGCGACCATGAATATAAGGATTTTGTGCTGAGGCTTTATCACCTCTCGCAAGCAGGGGTGAGATCCCCACCTCACATACCCGTTCACTCCTCGGTCACTCGCACCCCTGGTGACCCTGGTCAAACTTGATTACCCGCTTACCCGTATCCAGATTCGATTACATGCTGGGTTTAAGAAAAAGAGGAAGATTTGTGAGGAGGAGGGGGGTCGATTTTGCTCTTGAAGGCTTGACCTTGTGTGACACTTAGCCGCTGAGAGAAGGTTGTTCCCTTGTGCTATGAAGAGGGAAAGCCTCTGAAGGAAAGTGGTGTACTATGCTTGAGGAAGGCTTCTAAAGAAGAAGAAGGCCTTAAGAAGAAGAAGAAGGAAGAAGAGAAAGGCTCTTTGAGAGCCTTGTGCATGTGACACTTTAGACATTTGATATGGTTGATGATGCACAGTTGCATTATTTAAGTACTATAGTTAACATTGATGATTGAATATGAGATATGTGCTTAATTTAGATAAATAATTGGTGATTCAAATCACCATTATTTTATCTTTTCTATTCTTTTTATCTCATCATCCTTTGAATTACAATATGACAAATTATATTCATTGAATATCTATTTTTATTCTTAATTAATTGTGCTCATTGATTCTGAATGAAGATTAATATGTGAATTCCATATTTGCTTCTTGTGGTCGACCTCGGACTCTTCTTTGATTCTGAGTTTATACATTAATTTGTTTTCGAGCTATTGAGGCTTTGCTACGACGATTACTCCTTAAATCTCTCAATAGCTTATTCAACAGTCGTGTTCGGTGGAGCGTTGGAGTGATCAATCCCCTCAATTTCTTGAGGGGTTTCGTTCACGGAGGCGAGGTGGAGGTTTTGGGAGCGTCGCGAGGGTGTTTGGTGCAGTGTGGCATTGGGGCGACCTAGCCGGAGCGGAGGAAGACGAAGGAGGGGGTGTGTCGGTGGTTGAAACAAGAGAGGGATGAGTTGGGGAGATTTAGGAGAGGGAGACGAAGAAGCTAAGCTAGCTAAAGGACGAAGGGGATTGAGGAGAGACACCGACTGTGATTAGTCGATGTCAGGGAAGGAGAACTCTCCGGTGATGGAGCGGCGACGACGAAGAGGTTGTGAGAACTCATGTTTTGGCTAGCGAGGAGCGAAGGAAGGTAAGGAAGAGGTCCCACTACCTATAGTATGTGGTAGCGGGTGAAGAAGTCAGAGGAAGAAGGGTCACCGGAGCTACAATGGAGGTGGTTGGAGGAGGAGAATTGGTGAAGATTGAGGCCAAACTGAGCTAAAGAGCATGGATTTGCAAAGGGGAAGTTTTTATAGAGCTTGGGGCAAGCTTTAGACAAGGAAACAAGCCTAAATTGGCTTGTGATTAAAGCACAAGAGACCCATGACTTTCATGCATTCACACGAACTAATCGATATGATTTAGGAACCAAGATCTGTTTCAAAGGATTCCTCATAGTGTGAACATCAATCCCACCAAATTTGGAGGGATTTAATGATGATTTGAGAAGGTTTAGGAGTGGTCAAAGTTGGCTTGGAGGTTGGTTGACCTCCAATGGCGGTAGGGGTCATTTTGTAAAGAAGATGACAAAAGATAGGGGGCTGTTTATAACAAATTCGAAAGTTAAGGGCCTAGATGTGAGGAATAGAGTTTTAAGGGACAAGAATGCAACCTAGGTCAAGATGAACTCTAATTGGGCCCAAATTTTCGTAAAACTTAATTTGAACCCAAGAAATCTGATGTGAAGTCAGATTTCATTTTTTGACCAAGTTTGACTGAGTAATTTGCACAGAAACCCAAATTAAAGCAGAACTTTGTCTGTGACTCTTTTTAAGATCAAAATTTGTTCAGATGGTCAAATCAAGGATACCAAACCTCAAGAAATATTTTTATATAAATTTTAGGAGATTTAGATGAATTTTATCCTAACCAAAACCTCTGTAATTTAAGCAGATCTGAAATTAGGATTTTGGGTGTTGTATTGGTTCTCGAAATGCGTAAAATCCTATTTCTGTCTGTGTGGACCCACTTATTAGTCTTTAATGCTCATTTGACCTTAGATTAACCCCTGGAAAATCTCATGGTTACTCTTCTTTCATGATGTGATGTTAAAACAACAGAATTAACCCTGATTTAATATTTTTCTCTCAGAAAGGTTATGCAAGGAATTATGGCACTCAGGTGACTATGTAGGAGCACTTGTCATTTGATTACTACTAATTAAAGCTCGTTATGGCTCATGATGGTGTTACCATCATCAACTTAGCTCTACTACTCAAGCTTAGCTGCTAGCAGAAGAATTGGCTAGATAAGTTGAGTAGTTGTGCTTTTATGAAGACCTCTTCAGTCAGAATCAACTTCGGGAAAATTCCTTCAGCTTTAGATGTGATCCAAAATAGCTCAAAGTTACCTTTACTCAGCAAAACCCTAGCTCCTACCTACAATCATCTACTAGCTAAGATAGCTTAGCTAGCTTAATTGAGCTCTTCCTAAGTCCACCTCCATGGCTACTAACCCTAACCCTAAACTCCACCCTAAAGTACCTCCACCTTAACTCTACTCAAACCTAAGCTACCTCCACTCTAACTTGGTGCCAACACACCCATATCCCTTCACACCACCACCTCCAAAAGCCACCAAAAACCCATGCCAACCACCTCCTATAACTACCCTCTTTTGGCTCCAAAAATCTCCCTCCAAAATATCCTTCATCCTAACCCTACACATCATCACCCAAGCCATCACCACCGTCCATTTTTCCCTCCAAAAACCCCCCTTCTAGAAGCCCTCCCTTGGTACCAACTTAAGGCACCCTACCCCCCATGGACGGCCACCAAAAGTGGACTCCATCCCTTAACCAACCAGCCATGCAACCCTTAGGATGGCACCAATCAAACCTAACCCCAGATCCTACAACCAACCCATCCTAGCCGCCTGATGTAAACACGTTTACACTACTTAAGATGTCTATTTATGCATGTTCTTAAGCATAGGATTGCATTACATGCTATAAATATTGCATAACATGAATCATCTTGCATTTAGAGTAGTTTGAATAAAACGGAGGTTAATTGTCTCCTTTTATGTTCATGGACAAGGAAAACCTTTTATCGGGGCCTCGGATCGAAGATCCAACCATACAGATGTGATTAGGGCAACGATTGGAGTTCAACGACTCCAGGATTGCCCTAGTCAAGCATCTGTAGTATCAGATAGAGATCGGGGAACCCTAGAAGATCAAACGCCAAGATGGTGTGAATCCGCACTTCAAACGACAAATCTGACTGCATGGATGGATTCAGATCGATGATCGCAGCCTAACGGCATGAAAATCGACTCAATTTGACAACCGTGGCACCATCTACATCATCCAGAAGATAAACAGCCAAGATGGCACCACGTGGTGCCATCTCAGCCGTCCAACCGGCCCTGAAGACTACCGCAGCCTCTCCAAAGAAGATTCAGTGTGCGATCTGGGTCGTTAGATCTTGATCCAACGGCCGTGGATGCGCGCACTTCAAAACGTCCGTGCAACCATCTGGATGACGCAACGCAGCGGGCAAGCGCCATATCGCGAGGCACTAGCGCGCGTTTGATTCCTCGCGAGCGGGCGAGCGGCGTGGGTGAGAGGGTGCGTGCAAGCATCAAATCACGATCGAACGGTCACGAGCGCCCGATAGCACCCACGCGCTATTGCACGCGTAGCGGTAATGCGGCATCGCATGCGATCAGGCGCGCGTTGAGGAGGCAAGCGTAGCGCGATCTGAGCCGTCCGATCTTGCGATCGGACGGCTGAGGATGGCTGAACGTGAGCGCGTGCACCGCACACTACGCCCACGTTCAGACCTTTAGCGACGGTTTTATCCGTCACTAAAGGTCCTAAATTAATGTTTTAAGAGTTATAATGACTAAATTGCCCCTACTCCTTGCAACTATAAAAGGAGATCCCCTCCACATGAATTTCTGATCCCTTCCTTCTCTTCTCTACCTCTCCAAAGCTCAAGAGAAGCTTGTCCCACACCCGGGATCTCCTCACGAGATAAAGTCAAATTTTCGTCCCCTTTCGGAAGCGGATCCCACGACGACGACGGCGTGCTGCCTCATTCTCCTTCATCCTGCTTCATCCTCCTACTCTGTCCTCCTTCATCCAAGCGTCATCCCGTCCGACTCGTCCTCCAAGCGATCATCGAGGAGGATAACTTCTCTCTCCCATTCTTCTTTACAGCTTTCTAGTGTAGAATTTTCCTGCAATCTAGTGTAGTTGATTTCCCGCTTTCTAGTGTAATTCTTATTTTGTTTTATTGTATAAACATTTTGAATTATTAAATGCATGTTTTCTCTCTCTCTTTCTCTCTCTCCCTTTTAGTCTGATTGTTGTTATAGCTTCATTGTAATTTCATCGCCTCACTTTTCAAGAAAAATTCTAAAAAAATATATAATTGTGAATATAGATTGACGTAGCCTCCCTGTGTTCGATCCAGAATTTCCATTTCGGTATAAATTTTATTTGTTGAACACGAGTTCTTCGCTTTCATACTACGACGACAGGTTTTCAAAACCGAACACGTTAGCGTAGCAACCCGACGTTCAACATTTTGGCGCCATTGCCGGGGAACCGACGCTATTTGATTTTTTTTTCTTCGCATTTTTTTTCTAACTTACAAATCATTTACCTCACTTCTCTCCTTTCTTATTGTGATTGCAGGTACTCTTTTGAGACGAGCAAAAGCGGTAGATTGGAGTAAAGTGCTTTGGAAGGTTTTGTAAGTTATCCCCCACCTCCCACCCATTAGATTTCATTCCACAACATAATAACATAAACATCAATCAACCTAGGTGTTCTTATAAACTCTAAGGTTAGATTGTTTGTTGTTTGACACCCATACTCACCCCAACCCCCACTTTAAAAAAAAGAAAAATTAAAAGAATCTCACAGAGGTACACAACCTCATCTGATTTTCAAACTTAACCGATAAACTGATCTTTGGAACCGGTACACACATTCAAACACATAATTGAGTATAAATCAGATTAGGTAATCATTTGTGTGCCTAATTAAGTGGTGCAATAGGCCAATTGTTTGAGTTGATTGGGCCGCACCACTTCAATTAAAATCGACTCATCAAGTAGCTGCCACTTAGGTTCAACTATTAGGGATTTACCAGGCACTCCACATTCTTTTTAAGCTTTAAAGGAAAACATCTTCACCTGTGCTTTCAAAACCTGGTGTGACAACAAAGCTTGTTTGAAAATATCTAAAGTTGAATCCTAAAAGCTACTAAGCAAGATTTGAACTCTAAAATTCACCACATCAAAAATAATCTTGCTTGAAAACCACTAGTTGTGCACGCACACACAAATCAATCAATCATTAAGGGCACAACCCATGTAAAGGGCCCTTCATATTCCAAAGCACATTTAAACCTAGCCCTAAATAAAACAGAGTAGACGTTGGCCTTAAGGAATCGACTTGCTCTTCAGAGCCCAGAATGAAATTATTTTTGATTAGTCTGTTTCTACTGTTCAATCTAATGTCTAGCTAAGGGGGGTACACTAGGAACCGGAGGTGCAAGCCGAAGGAAGAACCTTCTCCCTAGTCCCTTCTTCTAACTGGTTGGATTGAACAAACAGAAGTAGATCAAATCGTTCCTTTATGTCAAGACGGGTTTTGGGAGTCTGTAGGTCTGTAGGCTAATCGACTTAAGGACAGGTTTGATTGTTTGTATTGCAGGGTGCCTTTCGTCCTCCCGTCTCTCATGAATCCTTCCACATATTACACTCATTCCCGCTCTTTCCCTCCTATTTTGAATTATCCTCAACATGACGATTATCCCAACTCGTACTGTAATCAACCATCAGTTAGTTGGGATAACTCGAATTGGGGATATAATTTTGGACCTCCGTGTTTAGGGTCTAACCCTGAACACTTTGATTGTGATTTCTATCCTTCTCAGAGCCACATCGATTATAGATCGTCAACCTTTCATGAACAACCTAATATGATCTACAATCAAGAAGGATACACTGATCCTTACCCATCCTCTAATTACACTGCCTTTAGGTCATCACCACCTTTTGAACAATCTGAAATGACATATTATCAGGAAGGGTATAACGAATCTCAATTCGTTAATTCCCCTGCATTGATCCCAAACCCGCCCAACCCTGAACCAACTCATTTGGTTCAGGGTAACCAGGTTCAAGATAAGGTTCTGGCTAACGTAAGGAATATCATACAATCTTTAAAAGCTTAGCCAATACCTTGCATTGAGAGATTGGAGCCCCTGATTGAAATGATTGATAATTTGAACAAGTCTTTGTTGGATTGGCTCTAAGATGTTAAGGATAAGAACCCAGGTGAGTTTCTACTTGGGAAGTTAGTGAAATTGAGGATGAGATTTGTGGTTGCTTTGATTCAATCATGGGATGATTCCCAGGATGAACCCTCTTCAGGAGAGCCAATTTCAGAACCCGTTCAGGCACCAGTTGGGGGGACACGTGTTACGAGGCTGACCAGATTGAATTACAACAACCAATTAAGGAAGATCTGATTTCTTCACTTGAGATCCCTGAGCTGGGGTACGAGGAAACGTATGTCTCCTTGGAACAGAAAGTGACAGATGATTTTGGGACATACATTGATACGGATCTTAATTTCTTTGATGGTGAAGATTCAAGTTGCTAAGTCTCACGCGAGTTTACATAATACGATTTCTGTGAGACGATTGGGCCTGAGGAATCTGATAGATCATTTGATAGCCCAATAATTGAGGAAACTGATTTTATTAGGGCTCACATTATGGATCCAAAATCGCATTTTCTGGAGGATTCAATCAAATACCCTGTTTGTCAGTTACACCCCATTGAGTTTATCGATGATTCTATTTCTGAAATAATTAGACCCAAGTCAATTCTGATTCAGCCACATCAATTAGACTTGGAGATTTCAGACGAGGTGATTAACATGCAAGAGGTCTCGGAACTTAACATTCTAATTGAGGAGGATAGGAGTTCGGAAGTTCTGATTTGGGTAGCTAACTTTGGAGGAAGTACAAGACTAAGTCGAAGGGTGCTTATTAAGCTGAAACCATCAAACCAGGACCCTTACGACATTTGTTTTGAGGATGTCAAACCCAAGCACACATTCAATGATTATCCTTTTGAGCTTGATTTTTCTGTAACTTGACTTTTTGGTCTTGGGTTGCATCCTCATAAATTGCAGGCCCGACCCCGCTTGCATGCTGATTTTAGGTTTTGGGTAATTTTTATCCAGAACCTGAGATATTCTCCATTATGGGGTATGGGTCTCCATCACAATCTGGTCCACATCTGTGGACCTCTGTTGACAGGTCAGAGGATTCTTATGTTTATTCTGATTCTGACCTGCACCTGTGAATTCGTTATTTCTCTTCTTTGTATAGTGTGCCTAGCTGAAGGCACTAAATTCAGCACATATACAGTTCTTTTTAGTTTTCATCTCGGAGCGGACCTGACATCCACGCAATTCAGGTGCTTTCTACGCTATTCCACTCTGTTTTATGTCTTTTTAATACAATGAGGACATTGCATTAGATAGGCATTGGGGGGTGGATATTCATCTCTGAATTTATTCGTCAGCTCCGTAGATTTGTTTTATTTTCTTTTATTAAAAAAAAATGGAATTAGGAAAGAGAACTTGGGTTTAATAAAATTTTCAATCTTATGAAATACTACATTATGATCTGAACACAAAGACCCTTCAGGTCTTTGGACTTAATCAGCCCGTGTATCCACTAAAATGTGGATTTGTCTTTCGAGTCCTCGCCAACCTAAATTCTATTTTAATTGGAGTAAATAAGTTTGGGTGATAAGTACACGACTTATTAACCCGCCCTCTGATTTGAGGGAACTTTTAGTTTCTAGCATCTACACACTTTCCTGTCACTGACCCGTTGTTCGACGATTCTAACGGAAATTGGGTAGCCAATGAACCTTCTAGGGTGATATGGCTGGCAAGTTATCATAGGTAATAGCCTATAGGTAGGTTGTCCAGAGCCCAGTCACTGGACCTTTCTCTTTTTACTGCCTTTAGGTAAATCTTAGACCAGGGAAGCTACCTACTTAAAAAAATAATAATAAAGAAAAGGAGAAAAAAAAAGAAATAAACCACACGTCACCGCACGAGTATGGCTGACAAGTTATCTGTGGTAACAGCTCATCGACCGGTTGTTTAGAACCCAGCTCAGTAAATGCACTGAAAATTCCCAAAACACTTAGGAAGAAGCGGAGAAGTAGAATAAATCGGGGAGATATACACTGGATTCACCCTTGTGTTGACCCCATTAAAAAATAAAAGTAGGGAGAAAGCTACCGGCTGTAAAGATACACCTTTAGGCAGAATTCTTTTTTAGGTCACCCAGAAGCGTAGAAATCCGAAGTCCGTTTTAACTACTGGTCAACGAGTTTATCACATTCACAATAAGATGCTTAAAACTTAGGGTTCTCATCAAATCTTGGGTGACTTGAATGGGCATAGAAAGCCACTCTTAAACCCTAAAACTTGGAAATCCAAAAAAAGATTAGAAAGGAGGAAAAAGAGAAAAAGAAATTTTTCTTTGAATAAGGTGAGGGCTTGAGGCAGTCTACATTTTGGCAGATACTCGGGCAATGTTGTGTCATTGAAGTTCAAATCCTAGGTAGACATTTTCTTAATGATTGAAAATAACTCATGCCCAAATAATCCAACCTGATTCTTTTATAAATAGCATATAGTTTTTGCTAGGGGCTAGCAAAAGATACGCATGGGGGTATGATGTAAACACATTTACACTACTTAAGATGTCTATTTATGCATATTCTTAAGCATAGGATTGCATTGCATGCTATAAATATTGCATAACATGCATCATCTTGCATTTAGAGTAGTTTGAATAAAATGGAGGTTAATTGTCTCATTTTATGTTCATGGACAAGGAAAACTTTTTATCAGGGCCTTGGATCGAAGATCCAACCATACATATGTGATCAGGGCGACGATTGGAGTTCAACGACTACAAGATTGCCCTAATCAGCCATCTGTAGCATCAAATAGAGACCGGGGAACCCTAGAAGATCAAAGGTCAAGATGGTGTGAATCCACACTTCAAACGACAAATCCGAACGCACGGATGGATTCAGATCGACGATCACAGCCTAACGGCATGAAAATCGACTCAATCCGACAACCGTGGCACCATCTACATCATCCAGAAGATGAACGGCCAAGATGGTGCCACGTGGCACCATCTCAGCCATCCAACCGACCCTGAAGACCGCCACTACCTCTCCAAAGAAGATTCAACGTGCGATCTAGGCCAGTTGGATCTTGATCCAACGACCGTGGATGCGCACGCTTGAAAACGTCCGCGCGACCATCTGGACGACACAGCGCAGCGGGCGAGCGCCTTATCGCAAGGCGCTGGCGCACATTCAATTCCTCGCGAGTGGCGCGGGCGAGCGTCAGATCGCGATCGAACGGTCACGAGCGCTCGATAGCGCCTACGCGCTATTGCACGCGCGGCGGTAACGCAGCATCGCACGCGATCGGGCGCGCGTTGAGGAGGCAGGTGTAGCGCGATTTGAGCCGTCCGATCTTGCGATCGAATGGCTGAGGATGGCTGAACGTGCGAGAGAGTTGCACACATGGGCAAGCGAGCGGGCGCGCACGCACCGGCCACTACGCCCACTTTTAGACCTTTAGCGACGGTTTTATCCGTCACTAAAGGTCCTGAATTAATGTTTTAAGAGTTGTATTGATTAAATTGCCCCCACTCCTTGCAACTATAAAAGGAGACCCCCTCCACATGAATTTTTGATCCCTTCCTTCTCTTCTCTACCTCTCCAAAGCTCAAGAAAAGCTTGTCCCACACCCGGGATGCTCCTCGCAAGATAAAGTCAAATTTTCGTCCCCTTTCGGAAGCGGATCCTGCGATGACGACGACGTGTTGCCTCGTTCTCCTTCATCCTACTTTGTCCTCCTTCTGCTCCATCCTCCTTCATCCAGGCATTGTCCCGTCTGGCTCGCCCTCCAAGCGATCGTCGAGGAGGATAACTTCTCTCTCCCATTCTTCTTTACAGCTTTCTAGTGTAGAATTTTCCTGCTTTCTAGTGTAGTTAATTTCCCACTTTATAGTATAATTCTTATTTGGTTTTATTGTATAAACATTTTGAATTATTGAATGCATGTTTTCTCTCTTTCTCTCTCTCCCTCTCTCTCTTTTAGTCTGATTGTTGTTATAACTTCATTGTAATTACATCGCCTCGCTTTTCAAGAAAAATTCTAAAAACAATATATAATTGCGAATATAGATCGACGTAGCCTCCCTGTGTTTGACCCAGAATTTTCATTTCGGTATAAATTTTATTTGTTGAACACGAGTTCTTTACTTTCATACTACGACGACAGGTTTTCAAAATCGAACACGTTAGCGTAGCAACCCGACGTTCAACGCCGCCCATCCTAAAGCCACCAAATCCCCTCCAAAACTCTTCACTTGGCACCAACTAACCCTAGCCCTAGGATCATCTAACTAGCCCCATAAATCCATCCTAGCCCTACACATCATCCACACCACCCCCCCCCCCCCCAACCACTCCTATATATACCCCATCTAACTTCTATTACCGTTTACCCTTGGCTACATACATCATTCATTTTTCCACCCACACTCCACCATAGCCCACGACCAAGAGAAGAAGGAGAAGAAGATTACGTAGACACTCTATGATGTAAACACATTTATATCACACAAACCATCTATTTTTGCGTGTTTTTAGACGTACAATTGCATCATACATTATAAATATTGCATAACATGTATCATCTTGCATTTAGGTTAGATTGTATAAAGTTTATGTTAAGTTTCTCTTTTTATGGTTAGGGAACAGGGCAATATTTTATCAGGGCCTCGAATTGAAGATCCAACCATACGGATCTGATCAGGGTGACGATTAGAGTTCAACAACTCTAAGATCGCCTTGATCGGACTTCCATAGCATCAAATACAGTTTAAGAAAGATCAGAGGTCAAGGGACCAAGGTGGTGTAAATCCGTACATCAGATGACAAATCCGACTACACGAATGGGTTTGGATCGACGATCGCAACCCAACGGCATGAAAATCGGTCCAATCCAACATCTGTGGCACCATCTACAAGACATAGAAGATGGACGGCCAAGATGACGTCACGTTACGCCAACTCAGCTACTACACTAACCATGAACGCCCGCTACCCTCTCTCTCTCCTCAGCTGCTTGATCAATCTCAGCCGTTGGATCTTGATCCAAAGGATAAGGGCGCTTAGGCTTTGAAACAAAATGGAGCACATGTTGAGGCTTGGCGCAGCGGTCGAGTGACTTAACACAACACTAAGGTTGCAGGTTCGAGCCCTGTGCACCTCAAATCAAAGAAGTAGGCATTGGAGCACGAAATTCAGCCTTTGGATCGTTATCAGATGGAGATGGAGGTGTGATGTGGCATGTGGAGATCGCGTGATTCGCACACGCGCAATCCTACACGCTCAATCGCACGTGGCAGGCGCGATAAAGCTTATGAGGCACGATGCATTTTAAGCCATGCGATCATAAAGATCGGACGGCTAAGAACGCTCACACAAGATCGGAGGGCTGAGAACGCCCAATCTTGGGCATGCATTGAGGTAGCCGAAGCTAACGTGGTGGGCGCACGCTCGACCTACACCAACGTGGGGTCTTTAGTAATGAATAAATCCATCACTAAAGATCCTGAGTTAATATTTTAAAGCATAAAATGACCTATTTGCCCCAACCCTACAACTATAAAAGGAGACCCCTACCACTCGAATTCTTCATCCCTTCCTCTCTTCTCTCACCCCCTCTAAAGCTCTAAGAACTTGTCTCAAACCCAGAATGCTCCATTAGAGTTTAAATTAGAATTTTTCTGCCTTCTCAACCCCATTTGTGGAGCACCTGTGGTTGTCTTCCCACAACCGTTCGAGAAGCGAATGCCACTGCGACGTCACCCTGCCCCATCCTCTGTCATCTGTCTTCGTTCTCCCTTGTGCCATATCTCACCATGTTCTTCCAGGCTCTCCGTCAACGCAACTCGTCCTCCAAGCAGCTATCAAGGAGGATAACCTCTCTCCACCTTCTCTTTTATCGCTTTCTAGTGTAGCTTTTATACTTTCTAGTATAATGATTAGATATAATGAACTCATTTCAGTGGTTATGAAATACCTGTTTATTCTATCTCTATTTTCTCTTTATTTGTATCATTCTTTCTCTCTCTTCTATTAATTATTCTTTAAGTAGATGATAACGTAGATTCAATTCAACTAGCTAATCTGCTTCGTGACAACAAATTAAACACGATTTTTTATCAAACATCCACCTCCCTGTGTTCAATCAGGTCCTCCTTTTGAGTTTCGATTAAAATTATCTGTTAACGGATTTTTCTCGCAAATTACACTACGACGATTGGTTTTCAAAACTCAACTCTTTTTGCAACGATTTTCCGCTTCAACATTTTGGTGCCATTGCCGAGGAGGCGACGTTCTTTGATTTTTCATGTTTTCCGACTTACTTATCATTTACCTCACTTCTCTCCTTTCTTATTGTGATTGCAAGTACTCTCACGAGGCGGGCAAAAGCGGTAGATTGGAGTAAAGTGTTGTTGAAGGGACTGTAAGTAACCCTATCCCCCCACCCACTAGATTTCATTCTACCACCTAATAACACAAACCATAATTAACCTAGGAGCTTGCATAAACTCTAAGGTTAGTTTTGATTGTTTGTTTGACACTTCCACCCGCCTCACCCTCTGCATATAAAAGAAAATTTAAAAAAAATATCACAAAGGTACACAACCTCTTCTGATTCTTCATACTCAACCGGTAACCCGATCTTTGGGACCATAACACTCATCAACATATAATTAAGTAGAAATCAGATTACGTAATCACTTGTGTGCCTAATTAAGTGGTGCATCAGGCCAATTGTTGGAGTTGTTTGAGCTACACCACTTCAACTAAAAACAACTCATCAAGTAGCTGCCAAATAGGTTCAACTTTTAGGGATTTACCAAGCACTCCACATTCTTTTAAGTTTTAAAGGAAGACATCTTCACCTGTGCTTTCAAAATTGGTGTGCCAACTAAACTTGATTGAATATATCTAAAGTTGAACCCTAAAAGCTACTAAGCAAGGCTGAATCCTAAAAGACAAATCATTAATTAACCTTGTTTGAAAACCCTAGTTGTGCACGCACACACATCTAAATTAATCATTAAGGGCCCATCACATTTCAAAGCACATTCAAACCTAACCCTAATTAAAACAGAGTAGACGTTGGCCTTAAGGATTGGATTCGCTCTTCAAAGCCCAAATCGAAATTTTTTCGATTAATCTATTTCTACCATTCAATCTGATGTCTAACTAGGGGAGCAGAATCAAACGATCGCAATGATCGCAGTTGGGGGGTATCAAAGAAACCTGAGGCGAAAGCCAAGGGAAGAACCTTCTCCCCAGCCCCTTCCTCTAACTAGTTGGATTGACCAGAAAGAAGTAGATCAAATTGTTTCTTCATCTCAAGACGTAGGTCTTTAGGCTAGACCACTTAAGGACAGGTTTGATTGTTTGTATTGCATGGCACCTTTCTTCCTCCTGTTTGTCATGAATCCTTCCACATTTTACACGCATTCCTGCTCCTACACTTTTGACACATCTTATCCTCAATATAATGATTATTATCCCGACCCATGCTATAATCAACCATCTATTAGTTGGGATAACTCAGATTGGGGATACAATTTCGAACCTCTTCAGGGTTTAACCTTGGATACCATGATCTTGATTCTTATCCTTCTCCGAGCTACATCGATTATAGATCACCGCCCTTATATGGACAACCTAATATGATCTACAATTACGAAGGATACGTTGATCCTTACCCTTCACCAGATTACACTGCATATAGGTCATCACCTCCTTATGAACAACCTTAAATGACCTATTATTAGGGAGGGTATCACGAACCTCAATTTGTTGACTCCCTTGCACTGAACCCAAACCCGCCTAATCCTGAACCAAACCATTCGGTTCAAGTTAACTAGGTCCAAGATAAGGTGTTAGCTAAATTATAGAATACCATACAATCTTTAGAATCTCAGCCTACACTGAAGAATTGGAGCCTCTAATTGAAATGATTGACGATCTTAACAAGTATTTGTTGGATTGGCTTCAGGATGTTAAGGATAAGGACCCGAGTGAGTTTTTACTTAGGAAGTCATCGAAATTGAGGATGAGATTTTTGATTGCTCTAGTCCAATCTTGGGATGATTCCCATGATGAACCCCTATTAGGAAAACTAATGTCAAAATCCACTCAGGCACCTGTAGGGGGGACACGTTTTACAAGACCAGGGTTGACCAGGTTGTTCTAGAGCAATCAAATAAGGATGAATTGATTTCTTCACCTGAGATCCCTAAGCTGGGGTATGATGAAACGTATGTCTCCATGGAACAAAAAGTGATTGATGATTTTGAGACATACATTAATGCGGATTTATAATTCTTTGATTTTGAAGGTAAAGAAGCATTATGCGAAGTCTAATCTGAGTTTACAGCACATGATTTCAGTGAAACGATTGGACCTAAGGAATTCGATGAATCATTTGATGGCCCTAAAATTAAGGAACTTGATTCTATTGGGGCTCGCATGGTGGATTCAGATCCTCATTTCATGAAGGATTCAATTCAAAGCCCCATTCCTCAATCATACCCTATTGAGCATAATGAGGATTCTATTCTTAAGATCATTCGACCCAAGTCAATTCTGATTCAGTCATAACTCTTAGACTTGGAAATTTCAGATGGGGTAATTAATATGCAGGAGGTCCTCGAATTCAAAATTCTGATTATGGAGGATAGAAATTGGGAAATGATGATATGGGAAGCCAATTTCGGAGGAAGTAGAAGACCAAGTCTAAGGGTTCTGATTTGTTTAAAACCCCCAACCTTCTACTAGGACCCTTATGACATTTTTTATTCTGAGGATGTGCAACCCAAGCACAAATTCATTGATTATCCTTTTGAGCTTGATTTCTCTATTATCCAACTATTTGGACTTGGGTTACATCCTTACAAATCACAGGCCCAACCCCACTTGCATGCTGATCTTAGGTTTTGGATAATTTTTATCCAGAACCTTAGATATACTCAACCATGGGGTATGGGTCTGCACCACAATCTGGTCCACATCTATGGACATCTTCTCCTGGCAGGTCCAAAACTAGATTTTCTTATTCTAAATTCTTTATTTCTTCTTTATTTGTATAGTGTGCCTAGCTAAAGGCACTAAACTTAGCACGTATACAGTCTGTTTTGATCTCGGAGCTGACTAGGTAATCACGAAATTCAAGTGTTTTCTTTTCTACTCCGCTCTTTGTCATATCTTTTTAATACAATGAGGACATTGCATTAGATAGGCATGGGGGGTGGATATTCATCTCTGAATCATTTTGTTAGCTCCTGGATTATTTTTATTTTCTTTTTATTTAAAAAAAATTTGAATTAGGAAAGAGAACTTGGGCTTTAGAAATTTTTCAATCCTAGAGAATAATACTGAATGACCTGAACACTTAAGATCTTTCAGGTCTTCGGGCTTAATCAGCCTGGGTGTCCACTAAAATGTGGACTTGTTCCTTAAGTCCTTGCCATTTTGAATTTATTTCTTAATTGGTTAATAAGTAGGGGTGATAAGTTCACGACTTATCAACCTGTCCTCTGATTTGAGGGAACTTTAGGTCTAAGCATCTACACACTTTTCGCACTGACTCGTTCTTCGGCGATTTTAACGGAAATTGGGTAGCTAATGAACCCTCTAGGGTGGCATGGCTGGCAAATTGTCGGTGGTAACAACTCATCGACAGGTTGTCCAAAGCCCAGTTACAAGACCAGTCTTTTCGTGTTGCCTTTAGGTCAATCTTAGGTCAGGGAAGCCACCTACTTAAAGAAAGAAAAAAAATAGAAAAATATCCAAAAAGAAAAAAAAAGAAACAGAAAAGAAGAAAAGAAAAGAAATAAAGAAATAAGCCACACTTTACCGCGCGAGAGGGTGTGATAAACGCCAGTTTATCATCATTTTTATGCTTTAAAACTAACCTAGCTCTTAGGATTTTACTCTGCAAACGGGTTTTTGGGCTGCATTTAGGCATAAATTAGGATAGGCATGCATTGCATTTTTTATTGTCATTTTAATGAGTTTTTGTGAGTGTTAGGGATGTACAGATGCACAGATCCCTGAAACCCTAGCACTCAAGAAGGCAAATGGTGAAGGAGAAGCCCAGACTAGCTGGAACTCAGCCTAATCCAGCTCACCTCAGCTTGATCCAGCTCACCTCAGCTTGATCTAGCTCACCGCAGCTGGAACCTAGCTTACTTGAACTAGGGTTAGCTCATCCCAGCTCCATTCAGCTAATCTTAGCTGGATGGCAGCTCAAGAGAGTTCACCTTAGCTCACCCTAGCTCAAGTCAGCTCAGATCCAGCTCAACTTAGCTGAGTCTAGCTCATCTCAGCTCCCACTAGTTCACAGGGAGCTCTAGTTAGCTCGGCTAAGTTGACAGGAGTTCACCCCAGCTCAGATCCAGCTACATCCAGCTCCACTCAGCTCCAACCAGCTGAAGAAGAATTCATCCCAGCTCAGGAAGCTCAAGTCCAGCTCACAGGGACTCAGCTTAGCTCAACTCAGTTGAGCTAAGCTACCTTAGCTGCCTCAACCAGCTTGATTCTCCCCGGGAGCACTAGACCTAGCTCACCTCAGCTCATTTTGGTAGAAGCTAGCTCACTTTAGCTTGGCTTAGTAGCTAGCAAAGAACTAGCAAGCTAAGCCAGCTAGAGTAGCCCCATGCCAGCCTCTTCAGTAGCAGCCAGCTCCAGCTCCAGCTCCAGACTCTCCTCCTCAGCTCCTTCCTCCAAACCCTAGCTCCAACACCTTCTCCTCCACTCCACCTTTAGCTAAGCTAGCTTAGCTTATCTTAGCTTAGCTTAGCATAGCTAACAACCAGCTCCTTGGCCATTCATTACCTCCAAAATCAACCCTAGCTAGCTCCACCAACTCAAGCCTACCTAAGCTAGCTACTCTACTCAAGTTGGCGCCACCTCCTAGCCATCCCTTCACCCCATTATCTCCACCAAAAGACACTTCAAGTTGGCGCCAAAAACCACCCCTAACCACCTCTATATTGGCGCCACTTTCAGCCCCTTAAATCCACCCTACACCTACCCACATAAGCCATCCTAGCCATCCACATACCCCCCCTTCTAGAACCTTAAGGTGGCGCCACCTAATGACCTTCTAGAATGCCCATTTTGGCGCCAACACCAAAGGGTGTCAACACCCATAACTACCCCTTGGTGCCCTTTAAGGTGGCGCCAACTCTCCTTGGCCATGGGATCTCCAACCACCTCCATCAACTCATCTTGGCCATCCATTTCAAAGGTCACCATAGCCCCCCTCCTATTCTATAAAAAGCCACCACCTACCACCATTTTTGGGCATCCTCCCTTAGTATATTTTCTACCTAAACAACCTATACCTACGGCCAAGAAGAAGGAGTAGAGAAGGAGATTAAAGGGGCACATCACCAGCCCTTTTGGTGCCTTCTTCTCCCCACTCTCTTCAACTTGAGCCACGCCAAGGAGGAGGACTCTCCCACTTCAAGGAGGACGGCCAGGAAAAGGAGAAAAGCTTAGGGTGGACATCCACCCTTGGAGAGAAACTTAGGGCACGCCCCCTTAGGGCTTGCCTTGGAGGTCATCACCTTGGCGGAGTTCTGCAAGGAAGGAGTTGAAGGATTCTTTTCAAGCTTGGGAGCCACCAACCTTGGAGCAAGAAGCCCTCTTCTTCACCATCTATTTAGAAGATTTGTGTTTTCTTTCTTTATTTCAATTATCTAGTAGTAGAAGCATTCCTCTACTAGGCATTTTTGTTAAACACTTTATCAATTATCTAGTTGCCTTCTTCGCATATCTTGTTTGCATTTCTATTTGCTTATTTTCAGCATTCTTCACTTCCTCTCCCTAATTATTCTAGGCCTCCACTTGCTTAGAGTGAGCTTAGGGAGAGGCTCTACTTGCCACTTTAGAGTAGTTTACTTAATTGGAAGTGTAAACACTTTTCTAGCCATAATTTCGCATGTTGCCTTAGTTCAAAAACAAAAAAAATTACATATTAAAAAATATTAAAAAGAAAGTTGAGATTGTATTCCAAGCAAGGGAATCATTATTGCAATTTTTGCCTCCTTGGACGACCCTAGATACTCCCCTATCTAGGATATAAATTTTAAAAGCAAAAGCGGATTCGCGTGTTACAACGACGTTAAAAAACTGCTTTTACGAATCACGCGTATTTCGCTACCAGTAGGGCTGGCAAGTTGTCGGTGGTAACAGCTCATCGGTCGGTTGTCCAGATCCTAACTCAGGAAATGCATGTATAATTCTTAAACACTAAGAAAGAAGCGAAGAAGTAGAATAAATCGAGGACATATACACTGGGTTCCCCCTTGTGTTAACCCCATAAAAATAAAAGTAGGGACAAAGCTACCAATTGGATAGATACACCTTTAAGCAGAAATTCTTTTAAGGTCACCTAGGGGAGTAGAAACCCGAAGTCTGTTCTGATTGCCAATCAATGAGTCTAGCACTTCACACAAAAAGATGCTTAGAACTTAGAGTTCTCATCGAGTCTTGGGTGAGTTGAGTAGCCGTAGAAAGCTGCTCTGAAACCCTAAACTCAAAAAATCAAAAAAAAATAGAAAGGAAAAAAAAGAAAAAGATCCTTCTTTGAATAAGGCGAGGGCTTGAGGCGGTCTGCATTTTAGTAGACACCCGGGCGCTATTGTGTCCTTGTAGCTCAGGTCTTCGTTGAAATCCCTAAGTGTTGAAAAATAACTTTTGCCCAAGAAGACTGATTCTAATTCTCTTATAAATAGCATGTAGTTTTGCTAGGGACTAGCAAAAGTTATGCATGGGGGTGTGATGTAAACATGTTTATATCACATAACCGTCTATTTTTGTGTGTTCTTAGACATATAGTTGCAGCATACATTATAAATATTGCATAACATGCATCATCTTGCATTTAGGTTAGATTGTATAAAGTTTAGGTTAATTTTCTCTTTTTATGGTTAGGGAACAAGGCAATATTTTATCAGGGCCTCGGATTGAAGATCTAACTGTACAGATCTGATAAGAGCGATGATCGGAGTTCAACGACTCCAAGATCGCCTCGATTGGACTTCCGTAGCATCATATACAGTCCGAGAAAGATCAGAGGTTAAGAGGCCAAGGTGGTGTAAATCTGTACATCAGATGACAAATCCGACCTCAATGATGGGTTCAAATCGACAATCGCAGCCCAATGGTGCAAAAATTCGTCCAATTTGACATCCATGGTACCATCTACAAGACATAGAAGATGCACGGCCAAGATGGTGCCACATGGCGCCATCTCAACTGCCGACACTGACCATGAACGCCCCTACCCTCTCTCTCTCCTCAACTGCTTGATCAATCTCAGCCATTGGATCTTGATCCAATGGCTGAGGGAGCTTGGGCTTTGAATCAAAATAGACCACATGTCTAAGCCTGGCACAGCAGTCGAGTGACTTAATGTGACGCTGAGGTTGTGGGTTCGAGCCCCACACACCTCAAATCAAAGGCGCAAGCGTTGGAGTGCGAAATCTAGCCATTAGATCGTTATCAGACATTGATGGAGGTGTGACGTGGCATGTAGAGATCACGTGATTCACACACGAGCAATCCTATGTGCCTTTGCATGCTCAATCGCACGCGACGGGCGTGATGAAGCTGATGAGGCACGATACATTTTAAGCCGTCTGATCGCAAAATGCCCAACGGTGGGCATGCGTTGAGGTAGCTGAAGCTGAGGAGGCGGGCGCACACACGACCTACACCAACATGGGGTCTTTAGTGACAAATAAATCCATCACTAAAGACCCTGAGTTAATATTTTAAAGCACAAAATGACCTATTTGCCCCAACCCTACAACTATAAAAGGAGACACCTACTACTTGAATTCTTCATCCCTTCCTCTCTTCTCTCACCCCCTCCAAAGCTCTAAGAGCTTGTTCCAAACTTGGGATGCTCCATTAGAGTTTAAATTAGAATTTTTCCACCTTCTCATCCCCATTCGTGGAGCACCCACAGTTGTCTTCTCACCTTCGTTCGAGAAGCGGATCCCACTACAACATCTCCCTGCCCCGTCCTTCGTCATTCATCTTCATTCTCCCTCGTCCCGCATCTCACCACATTCTTCCGAGCACTCCATCAACATGGCTCATCCTCCAAGCAGCCATCAAGGAGGATAACCTCTCTCCACCTTCTCTTTTATCGCTTTTTAGTGTAGATTTCCTACTTTTTAGTGTAATGATTAGATATAATGAACTCGATTCAGTGGTTATGAAATACCTATTCATTCTATCTCTATTTTCTCTTTATTTGTATCATTCTTTCTCTCTTCTATTAATTATTCTTTAAGTTGATAACTAACGTAGATTCAATTCAACTAGCTAATCTACTTTGTGACAACAAATCAAATGTGATTTTTGATCAAACGTCCGCTCCCTGTGTTCGACCGGAGACTCCTTTTGAGTTTCAATTAAAATTATTTGTTGATGGATTTTTCTTGCAAATTACGCTACGACAACGGGTTTTCAAAACTCAACTCTTTTTGTGAAGATTTTCTGCTTCAACACTCTGTCTCCTTGGTGCCTTTCCCTCTTCCCTTCTCTCTTGTGCCCACACCAAGGGGTCCAATTCCAAGGAAATCTAGGCACGAGGATGGCCAAAGAGGAGGATCTTTAGGGTGGTCTACGTCCACCCTAGGAGGAGCTTTTAGAGTGGAATCCTTCCACTCTAGAAGGAGCTAAGGCACGCCCACCAAGAGCTTGCCAAGGAAGACAGCATCAACTTGGAAGGATACATCAAGAAGGGAGTAGGAGGAATCCTTTCTAAGCCCAGGAGCGGCTGAGCTTGGAGTAAGGATTCTCTCCTTTTCACCACCATTACCAGGAGGATTCTTATTTTATCATTTTGTATGTTTATTTCTATAGTAGAAGCATTCCTCTATTAGCATTATCTAGGTTATAAATTTAAAAGCGATTGTGGATTTTCATGTTGCAACGACTTAAAAACCTAATTTTATCAAATCATGCTTTTTCACTATCAGCGTCAACGACCGTCAGATTGAGAATGAAGGGCTCTGATCGCGTGAAGAGGCACTCTTGAGATCGCATCCTCGAGCACGTATGATCACACGTCTGTTGATCCATCCCATCCATCGTGCCATGTGGACTCATCGTAGCTGCATGATGATGATTACACGGCCTGATCATGCAAAGTTTCTCCAAATCCACGTGGGGGGGTGACGTGGCTTAATCTCTCACATCCGTGGTTGATCCAACGGTTGGATTTTGCACCCATTTGCCTAGTTGGGATGTGCATAGTGGGGCTCGAACCCATGCTTGTGGGGTGAGAGCACTATGTCTCCATCGCTGCACTAAAGCTTTGGAGATGAGATTATGGTCATCCGACTCTGATCTAATGGTCTTGATCTCTTGACGGATTCACCCTTTAAGGATGTGAGGCTTGGGCATGGGTGGGTGACGTGGCAAGGTCAGGGCCGTTAGATCAAGATCCAACGACCCTTAATGTGCATTGAGAGCTCTGTAGAGAAGGCAGGCGGCCTTGGGTGGTTTGGCCGATCTCGATGACACCATGTGGCAACATCTAGACCATCCATTTTCTTTTCTTCGTAGGTGATGCTACGGATGTCGGATCGGGTCGATTTTGATGCCGTTGGGCTACAATCGTCGACCCGAATCTATCTATGTGATCAAATTTGTCATTTGAGGCTCTAATTTATGTCATTTTGCCACTTTTCCTTTGATCTTCATCAAACTGCATGATGGTATAGAGGTGTGATTAGGGCAATTTCGGAGATGTTGGGCTCTGGTTGTTACGCTGATTAGATCCGTATGGTTGGATCATAAATCTGATGCCCCAAAATGTATCACATTCTCCCCTAGCCACAAAAATAGGTGTATTAATCTATAAATTTTTGAAATTATTCAAAATGTAAAATTATGCATGTTATGTAATATTTCTAATGCCGAATGCTTCTATAAGCCTAAGAAAATGCATACATAGGAAATTTAAGCTAGATAAATGTGCCTACATCAGGGATTCTCTTTTCCTGGCTGCTTAAGTAATTCTTGGAGTGTGTGAGTTCTTAATTATATTGGCTACATTCTAAGGCTAAATACACCCATTTAATCATTTAAAGGCTATAACTTAAGAATAGTAAGAATTTGAGGACATGCATAAAAATGGGTTAATTCTGTTGTTTTAATGGAGAAATACAAGTTCATATTAACTGAGGAGTGAACCTATAATTGATTAAAGGTCAAATAATCTAAAATTTCCAATAAGTGAGCTTGCATTGATTAATTTAAGGTTTTTCTGAAATAAAGGCCAATTCATAATTAAAAAAACATAATTTTAGGCTCACTTTAATTCAAAGGGTTTTAATTTAAATAAATACAATATAATCTTTCTAAAAATCATTGAAAAATATTTCTTATGATTTAGAACAATTAATTTTACAAAAAGAGCCTAATTTGACGTAAATCAAAGACCAAGGTTAATATTTATTACATTTTGGGTTAAAATATAAATTGACTAACAAAACTTCATCAAAAGCCAAAATTGAAGTTGTCATTAGATTCATTGGATCCAAATTAGGTTACACTAAAAGGTTGAAGCTATTTGGACTACATCTTGACCTACTTTGCAGATAAGTCCCTAACTTTTGAAAATTGCACTCTTCAATCCTTGGCTGACGTCAACCTTCTTTTTCCCAATAAAGAATGCAGCAATAGTTTCTTCTTGCATGAGAAGCTCTTATTGCGGGTTTGGAATGCCCAAATCTCATATCTTATGCGACCAAATCTCACCAAATTTGGTGGGATTGATCCTTAGACCATGGTAAATCCGGAAAGCACGATTTTGAATGATTTTCTTGGAAAGAACAACCATGCGGATGGCTGCAAGTTTGGAAAAATTCCCATCAAATCGATGCTCTTGATAACTCATTTGATGTAAGTTGATGCACGAATCACATCTATTTAAACCCTTGAGCACAACCAAGCACATTTCGTGCTCAATTAGCATGACCATTCCCCTCTTTTTCTTCCTTTGGCCATCACCATTGAAGCACCTTGGAGCTTCTTTGACCCACTCATCCACCGCTCCTCTGACGACATTGGTTGAGGGCTTTTCTTCCTCATCATCACACGAAGCTTCGTGCAAAGTTCTGTGTCCTAACTCCCCTTTGTCCACTCCAATTAATCCTCCTTCCTCCTCGCTGTTCATCTTCAACCAAGTAACTCCCCACCTTCTTTCTTTCAATTAGCATAGGGATTTTCTTCCTCTAGATCCTAATTAGGTTTCCGAAGCTTCTTAGCTCCATTCATTACATCTACCACTCCCTCCCCAAACCACCATTAACACTCCAAAGGGCTCCTTCGTCGGTGTACATCCAACCACCCTCGTCCTCAAGAAATAGAGGGCTTTGCTACGGTGTAGCATGCTGGATCTTATGGGCATTTAATCGGGGTCAAACAACCTGTATTTTGGTTTGTAGGTACTCACCAGAGTGCTCGCCGAAGCTACCATCTTCTCCAACTCTGACAACTTCCCATGACGTCGCCATTACTCCAATTGTCAATTGGAGGCCACCAACACGTTGGCGATACTTCCACACGACCATCTCTTCCATTTTCCATCCCAATCCAACGACTGGATCTCTTTCCCAGCATGTCACCAACGATGTCACAACCGTTTTCGGCTCCCTACAGAACCCAAGAACAGCTCACCTCAACGAACTCTAAGACCCAGTCATCCAACGAGAAATAACCAAACGCATGCTTGATCCACAACCACACGAGTAATGTAACTATGCAAAAAATATATAATTGATAATAAAAGAAAGAGAACATCAAACCACTAGATTTTTACATAATACAGCGAAAAAGTACAGTTACCAATATAGCCATCACAACAGGGAACTGGTAAAAATATAACTGAGTATAGCAACAAGCTACAGGTACTCACTACAACAAAAACTCTCTGCAGCGAAACTAAAGAAAGGAAACTATGGCTGGGCTCGATTGGGCCCAGCACCTTTAGTAGCCGGTGGCTCTAGCTACTCGAATCCCTGACCTGAACATGATTATAAAATCCGGAGTCAGCTAACACTGAGTAGAGTGGTAATTAAGTTAATTACATGCAACATAATTAAAACAGTAATCAACTAAACATTCAATTGTTGGTTATTTATTTTTCATCCATTTCCAATAATCTGGTTTATGTGTTTCTGAGTCGAGTACGCTAATCAGGTTCCAAAGTACTGCTCAATCTTCTTGTTCCTTAAGGGAATGATCTTGCTCATAGTTTTCCCACGATGCAGGATGTACACATGGCACTCTCCTAGCCGGGAGAGTCCCATGTGGTAGTCCTACACCCAGTCTACTACCCCGAGGTCACAGTCACGATGTAGCGGTGACTATGGCACTCATGATAAGCACATGGGTAGCTACCCTGCACTGGTACACGGTCAGTCATTTTCGCTAGCAGGTACGTCCAAAGGTATAGCACGGAATAGCACAGGGCCTTGCCCTCTCAGAACAAGGGTCTCACCCCTCCACAGTCCGCGTACCCTCGTTCGATGTTCGTAACGCTTTTTTGCGAGTTTAAAGCATATCACGTTGTAGTATAACCGACAAAACGTTCAAACAAATATAAAGAATTTTATTACTCGAAAAACTAGAGTATCCGAAGTCGAACACGGGGAGCAATCTCAGTACTTGTTAAAACCAAAGAATACAACTGTTAAGTGAAAATGATTGATCCAAAGAGAGAATTTTAAAAGGATTTGTAAAAGAAAATAGAATTGGACGTCTGATTTCTATATCAGACGTCTTAAATGTAATCTCCTTTTTTCTCTTCTTCTTCTTCGTTGGCTCTTCTTCTTCTTTGCACTTCTTTCTCTTTCTGCCTTTGCTTCTCTCTTGTCTTCCTTTTCTTTTTTGTCTTTACTGCAGATGTCTTGCTCAGCTTCCTTTCTTCAGACCTCTTCTTCTTTGGTTTTCTTCCTTGTCTTTGTTTCTCTACGAAAGCTTCTCCGTCTTTCTCTGCTACACACAGCCTCTTCTTTCTTCTCTTCCCATGCTGCAGTAGCTAAGTGTTCGCTTTTTCCTCTACTCCTGCGCAAACCACAGCCAATGCAAAACCTACCCCCGTCCCTCTACCCAAACGTCTCTCTCTTTCTCTGCAATTCGCTCGAGGACGCTCTCTCGGAGCCACACAGGTAATCAGGTCGGCTTCGCACCCGGGACCAGGCGCACCGGCAGGTGGTGATGCGCGAGGAGTGCTCAAGGTTAGGGTCGGGTCGGATCCCGCCAGATCCGCGAGGCCAAGCCGCGGATGAGGCAGGTGTGAGGGCAAGTGAGGGACCTCACCCCTATGCTTTCGGAGGCAGTAAGCTTAAAACACAAAAATAATTTATACTATACCTGTGTTTTGCGATTCCACGATGTGGGACTATCTGGTCAGTCCTGATTTCGCGCGCGCCCGCAGAGCTTTCGTCTTGCAATTGCCCCAGCTGATGGCTTCGTAGTGTGACTTGCTGGCCTCAATCGCTTCGCAACACTCGCGTGAACCTGCTGCGCCTGCAGCCTGGGAGCCCTGGCGCCTGAAGTTGCTACAGAGCTTCTTGCTGCTTCGACCGTCAATGGCGGCAGGAGCTGCAACCTGTCATACACAAGAATGGCCTATTGGCC
Source organism: Thalassia testudinum (assembly GCA_037157565.1). NCBI lineage: Eukaryota > Viridiplantae > Streptophyta > Magnoliopsida > Alismatales > Hydrocharitaceae > Thalassia > Thalassia testudinum. The sequence goes on from JAZHRO010000063.1 coordinate 177,935,866, forward strand.
CAATCAGACTAGCTGAGCACCTTCGCCGTGGCACGGCGAAGATGATGCGTGGTGCTGCAGGCCGCAAGATGGCCTAGGTGTGCGTGCCTAGGTCAACCTGTGGCCGGAGGTGTGGGGTTGTTCAGGGGGCTACTGTGGTGGTCTGGAGTGGTAGTGGAGGGTTGGAATGAGTTCCTGGTGGTGAGGCGGAGCTCACGTGAGGGTTGGCGAGCCGTGTGGAGGGGCGAAGTGGTGTGGGCGGCTCGCCGGAGGTTGGTCGGAGGCGAGGAAGATGGAGGTGTTCAGGCACTGTCGGGGGGTAATTAGATAAAATAGCAATGGGAAAATGGAGAGGAGAGGATGGAGAGGTTATCTGGAGTGATCTGGAAGGAAGGGAGGCAGCGGAGTGGACGGCGCGTAACTGCCATCGTCGGGGAAGAAGGACCCTGAGGGAGGGAGAAGCGACGATGATGAGGTCAGGGACACGCGCGCTTGGTACGGCGTGACGCGAGAGGAAGCGGCAGAGTTGACTTTGCTGCTGGTATGGCAGCAGAACGACGGGAAGGAGGGGAGGAGGTCGCCGGAGCTTGCGGGTCTTTTGGCCGGAGATGGGAGAGAGGGAAATTTTAGGGGATCTCCGTCAAAATCAAGCTTAGGATCTGCGGCAGGGTCTGTGGAGCCTTTTATAGGTGTTGGCCGAACCTTCTAGCATGTGGAAACCGTGCAATCAACTCTGCCGGCTCGCCGGAGATGGAAAGAGGGTGGATACCCAAATCTCTTGTGCGTTCGCACGAGAGATTGGGTTCACACCAGAGATCGTGATCTGCTTTAGATGGAAGGGAATTCCTCAGAGAATCCCCCTTCCATTTCTGGGAGGGAATCTCTGAGGGATTAGAGAGTAATCCCTCTCTAAACCTCGTCGGAGCTTGGTTGTGCCCTAACAATGGCGGCAAGACCGGTTTGCAAAGGGGGCGAAGAACTTAGGGGGCTCTCTGCAAAGATATTCAAAAGATAGGGACCAAATTATGATTTAGGTGTACTAAATTGCAAAGTAGGTCAAGATGACCTCCCCTTAGGTCTAAATTTTGGTATAAGCCTAATTTTGACCTAGGATATCCAATGATGAAGTTGGATTTTAGGTTTGACCACGTTTGACTGGATATTTTGCATAAAAACCCAAATTAGGTTAATTGAAGAGCTAGGACCCTAATCTAGGTCAAACTGGGTTCCAAAGGCCAAATTAAGCGTTCTAAACCCTAAAGGATGTTTTTCCATGACTTTTAGAGGGTTTACTTGATTTTTATTCTGATCGGAACATTGTTAATTTAAGCGGGTCTGTTTTAGGGTTACCAAGTGTCATTTAATTCTTAGATTGCACGTAAACCCATTTCTGATTGACTCAACCCACTTTTTATCTCATTTATACCATTTTACCTATGTTTTGCCTCTGATAAATCCCGTTTATGTACTGCAATGGTAAAATTACAGTTTTAACCTTTATTTCATGTTTTCTTCTCAGAGCACTTGTTCCTTCAGTTAAGCCTTCTTCTAGGTTATGTAGGAGCTTTTATCTTCTTTATTGGGTCACAATGAGCTAGTTATGACTCATGATGAGGCTCTCATAATTCGATTATCCCAATTTGCTCAGTAGGCCTAACAAGAGTCGGTGTAGGGTGGCCAGTCCTAACCCCAAGCCCCATGGGGTGGCTAGCTCCCCTCTACACTAGGTAGCTCACCCCAGTACCACGTACACTGGGGCCAAACAGAAGTCGATGTAGAGTGGCCAAACCTAACCCCGGGTCTCAACCCAAGGGGGGACAAGCTCCCCTCTACCCTAAAGGGATAGTTGCTCTCCTTGGTACCACGTACACGAGGGGCAGCTCACTTCCCTTTACCAAATCCAAATAGCTGCCCGTAGGCAACATGTTCCAAAACCATCAGGTTTTCCGTACTATAGTATTCTTGGTTTCTTCCTAACTTCCCCGTAGGGTTCGTACATAGACTTTTTCATTTTCATATCTGATTCATTAAATGCATAACAGGAAGCTCAAGATTTCACAATCAATTATTCAGTACAGGTATGTATTCGTGACATGGTTTATTACATGTAGTACAGGAAACTCATGATTTATCACGGTAACTCATTCATTCATTAGCTACACATGCATTTCTTCCAGCCCTAGGGTTTATTTCACAACCTAGGGTTCAATTGAATATATCTATAGTAGCATGCATTCATCTCTTTCGACCCTAGGGTTCATCTCACAACCTAGGGTTCAATAGAATAATTCTAAATCATACAATTCAATTATTAATTCTAGGATTAGAGAAAACCACTCTACCGGTTAACTGGATGGAATAGGAGCTTATACGGTAGCTCCCGACATCTCCGCAGATCTCGTATACTCTACGGACTAGCGACCTACAACCTGGATCGACAGGTCAAACAAGCTCAAAACTACATAAACACTATATCATTATGTAGAGAAACTCGAACAAAAACCATCGATGTTTCGTTTGCGGAAATCCGACTCCATTTGGGCCCTGAACAAGCCCAAAAACACCAACTCTGACCAAAATCAAACGTCTGGGAAGAGTCCCAGACGTCTTAAATGAACTTAGAGATTCACCTTGCTCAGGGTGCCTTCCTTCAGACATCTAGAACTCCATGCAGACATCTGAGGGTGTCTGGGGATACTCCCAGATGTCTGAAATTGCCTCGGTCCTCTCACCGATGCACCTGCCCAACCTCTAACACATGCACGTGAGGTCAGAACTCAGCAAGGAGAAAATAATTGAAAGAAAATGTGCTATCAAAGGTTTGGTATTACCTCTAGACGTCTGATGGCCTTTCCAAACGTCTGATTCTACGGAAAAATAACTTTGCAAAACCATTTGCAAGCTCTCTCTCTTGCAGAAGTTATAGCAACTGCAGCACCTCCCTGTCTCCCTCATGAGCCCACTACTCTTAGACCTCTAGTATCCTCCGCTCTCCGCTCTCTCCTTCTCCGGTTGCCTGCTCTCCCTCTCCTCTTGGTTGTGGCGTGGGATGGAATGGAGGAGGGGGGGGCTTATATGGAGATGGAAGGCATGGGGGGAGGGATGGTGTGAGGTGTGGATGGGTGTCGTGGATGATGGAGTGAGGGGTGAGGGGGATGGTGTATAGTGGGTTAGGGGGATGGTGTGGGAGAATTGCAAGGGCACCCCCGCAAGTTCTCCTTTTCCCTCATATCTCCACAATAAAAACCTAGGGGGTTCAAATTGCATAAAAACTCCTAAATATTCTGTAAAATGCCAAATGGCCCTTGGGAAGGGTAATTTCAAACAACGAAGAAGAAAAGATGAAGAAAGTGATAGTAGGGACCTAATCATAATAAAAAATATTCGTAGGGACCTGATTACAAGCATCCAAGGACTAATTTGTGATTTTACTTGAATAAGTTAAGGATTTAAAAAAAAAAAGGAGCAATTTTATTCATCCCTCGCTCCTAGGAGGCAAGAAAGAGGGGGGCAGGAGGACTAAACCAAAACCTGCCCTTTACATAAAAAAGAGAACCACGACTCGTGGCCTAGTATAATAAGCAAAAGAAAGCAGGAGGTTTCTATATGGATTTTAATTGTAATATCTTGTTCAAATATTGTTGTTATTGATTATTTAGAGCTTGATCTCATTAATACTTGATTATTTTTAATTGAGCATTAAATAATTAAATATTAAAGAAAAATCTTTTTGATGTTTACTCTTTGCACCTGAATCTTAGATTTCATCCCCTTATTTTTGAAGATCAAGGAGCAAATTTTTTTTTTGAATTTGCTGGACTCTAGAGAATTTACTTCTAATACAAGTTCACAAGTTGAATTGAATTCACTTGTTAATAGCTAAATAATGGTATTAGCACAACATTTTGCTCCTTGTGTTCAACCTCATAATACTATTTCGTATATAAATTTAAAAGTGATTTTCGTGCATTTGACTATATTACAACACATGCTTTTATCAAACATCAATTCAGGTGTAACAACGTCCATACGCTTCCATTTCAAGGAAGTCATATTCACCTATAAGAGCTTAGTTTAATAATTTATTTTGGGCTCTATAGGTTCTTTGTTTTTGTAATATGTTTGGGGATTCACGTTGTGAATTCTTGTCTCTTTGTGAGACAAAATTCTCTTTGTGGGAAAAAGGAGTTTGAGGTATACTACCCTCGATCTAAAGTAGTGTGGGTGTATTGATGTTGTACCACCCTCATTTAAGTGGTACATTTAGTGGATTTGATCTACTCAGTAGATCAAAAAAGTCTAAGTCGAGAGACTTAGGTAGGTGGTTTTTACCTGGGTTGGGTTTCCACCAAATATGTTGTCTAGTGTGGTAAGCCTATTTGCGTGATTTGCAAGGAGGAGTAGACGGCTGAGATGGGATGGACTTAGATAGCATGAACTTTAGGTGGTAGGGCTAGGGTTGTGTGTAAAATATGTAGGGTTAGGATTAGGATTGGCCTTAGATGGAGGGCTAGGATTTAGGTTGATGGTGGTGTGGAGGAAGGCATATGAAGAACCAAAGGTGGTGCCTGCTTTAAGATATATTAGGGCTGTTGTAGGGTCTTAGGTGGCAAAGTGTGATGTTGAAGGGGTGATGTGGGACATGGAGAGTGGGTGGAAAGTGGAGCCAAGGATTGGTGAGGTGGAAGGAGATGAGGTGGACAAGCATGAGGTGGAATGGGCTAGGCATGTGGAGTGGCTTGTAAGGGTTAGAGTTAGGGTTTTTGGGCTAGGGTTAAGTGGTGTGTGCTAGTGAGCCTAATTGGTGGAGAGGATTAAGGTAGCATGATGAGGGGATTCCATTTGTCAGCTCCGCAATTATTCCTGTGCAAAATATCAATGCAAATTAATCAAATGTTTAGCTAGGTAAAAAGATGCATAATTAAACCTAAAATGCATTACTGTCACTAAGATGCACTAATGACTAACATGCCCTAACTCTAATGTAATTAAGCATTTATTGCTACTAACCAATATAAATTAAGCATGAGTTAACTAATAAAATATGAGTTCATCATTAGTGTTCAAAAATCTCGACAATAGTTAAACATTAATTATTCTAATTAATTCACCTAACTACCCTTGAGAACCTCACTAGCACATCGACTAGTAGTCGGAAAACCCTTTATTAGGGCATCGCCTGATACTGTGAATCCAATGACCAATGGACAAAAATATCAAAGTCTAAGGATTCTAAACCTAAGAGCCCTTCTATAGTTAGTTCGACCGATGCTTAAACAACCAATGAACACAAGTATGGACCATTGTCATCATTTTAATATGCCTACCAAAAATACTTGCCAATGTCGCTATAGGGTCCTGCTGGCTTGACTTGACTGTTTGATCGAACTTTTATCCTAATTTTTGGACAACTTTGTTCACACATTTAAGACCTTAAATGATTAGTTTATGTGCTAACACACCTCTAGAGTGTTCCTAAGCCATTTATAAATATAGTAAGACGCTCGCACTCTAATCACACATTGCTTGAGCTCACTACCACTAAAGAACACTAAAATCACTTAAGATCTCAAGCTCATAAGCTCTGTAGCTCCTAAGAGCATCACTTCCTCTACTATAACTCTCCATTCTCTAAGGGAAGTCCGGTGATACTATTACTTCTTAACTTATTTCATTATGTTTTGGGCTTTATAAGATCTTGTTTTCTTTTCTTTCTTTTTTAGTTGGGTATTATGGTTGTCGATTCCTACCTCTCTTGGGGGTAAAATTTGCATTGACTACTTCTAGTGTATTGTGTACTTGAAGTTGTGCCAGCCTCGATTTAGAGTGGTACGCTAATGATTTTTGATCAACTTGGTCGATTGGAAAAATTCTAAGTTAGGGAAAACTTAGGTAGGGGTTTTTATCAACAGGGTTTCCACTTAAAATTACTTGTACATTATGTGGATATCATTTTGTGCGATTATTTTTATTTGCTTATCGATTTCATACTACACTATATAGTTGCCCCTATCCTAGTGCAATTTCAAAAAGACCTTTCAAGACACTTATTTTCGTAAATGTCTAGATAATCATAATATCATTTGGATGTTTAATCAAAATAAATGTCAAGAAAGACCTTTCAAGACGTTTTATCTCACCAAATGTCTCATGAGGGTATGTCATGATAGATCTATCTCGACATTAATTTTGGTTAAACATCTATATAATATTATAGTCATTTGTCCATTTAAAAAATAAATGTCTAAAAAGATTTTTTTTGTTGTAGTGTCATTGGTTGGACATTTTCTCAAGCACGTTCCCTATTTTTCTCCTCCTTTAAGAGTAGGTTTGGTGCCTTTGGCGAGGGATGAGAAGTTGCAGATCAAGTTCTTTGCTCCATCTCAAGGACGATTGTGGGTAGCAATCTGATATGCGGCAAAACAACATTGTTGTACCTTGAGGCATTGTGGCAATTTCCTTTTGTATGAAAGCTCTTCTCGTACCATTCCCTATGTGCCTTTCTATTCTTGTGCTACTTGAGGGGATCCGTAGGCTCTTGATCAAGATTACATTGCGCTCTATCAGTCCTTCTATCAGAGAGAATTTCTTGGGGCTCGAGCTTTCTCTTTTTCAAATCTATTTAATGCATCCGAGTCTACTCAGGTTTCTAGTTGAGTTGGTACTTAAGAGCATACATAGGGGTCTTACACACGTTTGGATTTTTTAGCTGATTTTGTCTTCTCTTGCTGACTTGGTTAGTTCGTTGGCTGAATTGCTTGGGGGACTCATCTCACGTAGGATCTTGGCTTGAGCTTTTGTTAAATAGGCCCTAGTAAAGATCTAAGAAAATTTGACCCTCTCACCTTTCTCTTGGGAGATGAGGTTAATTTACAGGTATTCTTTCCATTTCAATGAGGATAGGCCCCAATCACTAACATGTGTAGTGTCTTCTAACAAGTTCCACTATTTTGTGGAATGCATTAAAGGAGAAGGAATGCACTAGAGATGGGTTGGATGGTACTTTCTTATAAATCCATCTAAATTTATAATTATAAATATAAGTAGGTTCATTGGAGCTGCCTAGGCTGTGACTTACTGGCTTGATTTAATGCATTCAAATTATTTTTTTGATGGGTCTGAGTTGGTGCAGATTATTGTTTTTTTTGAGAGGATAAATATGAAAGTCATGAGATTTAATTTTATAACCTTTTAATATTAGTGAAGGACTTTACTTGATGGCTGACCGTACTGGTTATTGGGCCATCACAATGGAGGGGATCCACCAATTTGACATCCTGGCAAAGGCGTCGCTTTAGACGTCAAAATGCTGAAATGAGAGCAGGGAATGGTTGAGATGGGGGAGGAGAGGATCTTTTAACTGTTTACGTTGAAGGAAACGGCTTGAGAGACGAGCGTGAGGGGTTAACCATGTACGTAGTGGCTGAAATTTTCGTCATGACATAATTTCGATGTCATTGTATTAAGCTGAGGAAGTATTGACTTGTACACGTTAACTCTTCCGTTACGTGATCCGGAAGGGCAATAATTTTCCCAATAGACTACTGTATTAATTGAGCGAACAGTGTAGGATTTTCTCCTATATTATATTTTAATTTTTAACTTGTGTATTACCGTTGGAATGCAGGTTAATTATTATGAGATTGTAAAAGTTAATTATATGAAAATCTAATATTATCTTTAATCGACGTTCTTAGTTTTTTACCAGTGAAAAATCAACATACTATACATTAAAAAATACATTACTCTGCTTATCTTGATTTTAGATTGGTTGAAAAAAGAAACATCGATCAGAAATCAACACACTGTATGTTCCAAAATGTATTGCTCGGTATATTTCAATTTCTAATTAGCATCTTAGATTGGGTTTATAGTGCTTGATTTTGTATATGTATTATTTCATATTTTCATGGAAATATATTCAATATTAGTCTCTAATGAAAGAACATAAGATTAGGAGGTCAATAGGAAAGGCGTAATTTGAAACGGACGTGCTAAACAGTGTATAAGGAAAATGAAATAAATGAAAAAAAAAAAAAAAACACGACAGAGAGAGGGGGGGGGAACAAAGAGGGAGGCGTAGCCAATCCTATAGTGAGATGAAAAAAGAATGCAATACTGTGGTGAACATTGCACCACAGACAGTTCCCACGCACGTACTACTCGATACATTTTGATTTCTAATCGATGTCTTAGATTGGGTTCATACTGTCTGATTTTGTATATGTATTATTTCGTATTCTCATCGAAATATATTCAACATTGATCTCTAATGAAAGAATACAAGATGAGGAGGTCGATAGCAAATATAAAATTTGAAACGGACGTACATGCTATATAATATGCAAGGAAAATGAAAGAAAAGAAAGGATGCAGGTTGGGAAATGAAAAATTTGACGTAAAAAGTGACGCACAGTGTTGTGAACATGGTCCCCACTTGATATATCTCCTTTTTATGCAAAAAAAAGTGTTCAGATGTGGTGGGATCCATCACTATTGAAACCAACAACAAACCACTTTTGTACGGGTACAAACCACTCAAATTACCTTCGAAATCACTTTACACCAGTACAAAACCACTTTGCACCTTTGAAATAACTTTACACCAGTGTAATCTTACTTTGTATAGTGAAATAACTTTACACCACTGTGCAAAATTAAATTCCAAGTGTTTCTTCACCTATGACAAGTGATTTTACACTTGAAAGGTGATTTGTCACCGTAGGGTTTAGGATTTAGTTTTTAGTATTTAGGGTGTTACGAACGAGCGGCTTCAGACGTCTTTTAAGACGTCTGGGAGGTGGCCCAGACGTCGGTCCAGACGTCTGGAATCCATTCCAGACGTCTGAGATTCGATTTTTTCGACACGAATGGTTTCGACTGCGCGCCTGAGCGCGCAGACCTGCAAGCGCATCTCTCTCTTTTTCCCTCTCTCCTGTGGCCGCAGGCTGCGCCCACTGCCCGCTCTCTCTCCTCCCCGTGCGGCTTTAAAAGGCCACGCCCCCTCCCTCACTCTCATCACCTCCGCCCCCTTCCTCTTCTCCTTCCAACCGGTGCGTGAGAGCGAGCGCGAGTGAGCGGCGGCGGCAACAGCCGCGACAGGTGCGGGAGGAGGTGCTACGCGGGGGAGGAGGCGTCGGCCGTGAGGGCTCGAGCCTGCAGGGGCAACGGGAGCCGGCCGGCGGGGGCGCAGCGGACACGGGGTGATGCAGGAGGCCTCCTGGAGCTCGAGAAGCAGGCGGACGAGTCGCGGCGTAGCCGAGCGTCGCGAGCGGAGGGTGAGTCGCACCCTGATTCTGGAATTTTCTCCAGAATCAGACGTCTGGGCCTACAACCAGACGGCGAGGAGGACGTCTGGAGGACTTCCCAGACGTCTGAAAGGTGAGTTATTTCCGTCTTTCTTCCTCTTCTTCGACTGACTGTACTAAGAGAGAGGGGAAATGGGTACGCGCAGGTTCGAATTCGCCATCCAGCGCGAATCAGACGTCTGGCAGTGGTGCCAGACGACGGGAGCAACTTCCAGACGTCTTGGGTAACCATCGGACGTCTGGGAACTAGGCCAGACGCCCCCGCAGGCTTCTGGACGTCTGAGAGACCACGCAGAGCAAAGGTAACCTCTGATCCACTTTTAAGACATCTGGAATAGGTTCCAGACGTCTGATTTTGCACTGTTTCGTCGTTTTCGACCCGTTTAGGGCCCGTTCGGAGTCCGTTTCCCACGTTTCGAGTTGCGTGCTTTTCGAAATTAAATCCTCTACCCGTCTACAATAGCTATATAGTATTTTGAGAAACTCCTTGTGTTTGATCCTTGTGATAGGACCCCGTTCCGTTGCAGTCTCGGGGTTGCGGAGGCACGCGGGATTCCCGACCACGCCCCCAGTACTCCTGTTGTAACCGGTAGAGTGGCTTTTAAGTTTATTAGTATAATCTGTTAAATTATGGAACCATAAATAGAACCTAGGACATTGCATGAATCCTAGGAATGAGAAACTAGAATGAATGGTAGATCCTAGGGTGTTGCATGAATCCTAGGGCTGGAAAACTATATTGTATGATAGATTCTAGGGTATGGCATAAATCCTAGGATGGGAAGAACTAGTGGAATATATGAATACTGCAGTCTTGGAAAATGTGGAAAGGAAATAATAGCTACCTGTAAATTGGTTTAACAGCTGCCTGTTATGAATAAATGAGCATGTCTGAGAATATGGGATGTGTGAACGTGAAACTGGAAAGGTGAAACCTGAATATGCTGAGTTAAAAGAACTGGAACCCTACGGGTAGTTAGGAGTGGAACTCCTGGAAAGAGAAAGGAATGGAACTAAGAAAGAAAGACGTGGTACTGTGCTGTCTCTTGGGTACGTAGTACCAAGGGAAGTACCTGTACCTGTTTAGTGCAGAGGGGAGACAGCCGCCCCAGGGACCCGGGGTCAGGACTGGCCACTTTGTACCGACTTGCTGGCCCTCGTGTACGTAGTACCGAGGAGAGCTACTAGTGTAGGGAGGTACTAGCCACATCACGGGCCCCAAGATTCTGCTAGCCTCCTACACCGACTTGTTAGGCCCACTGGGCAAACCAGGGTAGTCAGGCGAGGGTGCGCGGACTGTGGAGGGGCAAGGCCCCTGTTTGGTTACTGTGGAGGGGTTGGACCCCTGTTACTGAGAGGGCTCTACCCTGTACTGGTTCCGTGCTGTGCTTTGGGCGCACCCGTTAACGGAGACGACTGACCGCGTGTCAGTGCGGGTTAGCTACCTGTGCGTTTATCGCGCGTGCCGTAGTCACTGTTACGCCTGTCCGTGACCTTGGGGTGGTTGACTGAGAGTAGGATCACCACGGGGGACTCTCCCGGCCAGGAGAGCACCACGTGCTACTTCTACTGTTCGGAAAAGACTGCAATCAAGACCGTTCCCACGAGGAACATTCGAGATCAAGTGAAGGATCTGAGAAATAGATAAATTTTGAAACAATAGAAAGACGTAAATAAAGGAAGAAAGAAAATTAAAACAACTACTGTACACTTTACTGTTTCTTTAGTTTAGCTGCCACTCTACTCAGCGTTTTGCTGACGTGTTACACTCGTTACCTTTCAGGACCAGGTGTTGAGCAGCCAGGGTCAGCGGCTGCAAAGGATGCTGGGCCGAGTAGGGTCCAGTAGAGTTACCACTGTTCTCTTGTACCTCTTTTTGGTTCCACTGTAGTGAGTAGTTCTTATTACCGTTGTACTTTTCTTTACCTACAGTTCATTTTATGTTATGAATGTTGTTCTACTGTTGTGATGGTATATACTGTAGTGGTTTCTTTCCTTATTGCTGTATTTTCTTACTGTTAGTTATATTCATGCTGAATGTGGTTTATTTTACTGCTCTTTTGGTTACTTCCTCGTTGGACGACCAGGTCTTGGGATTAGTCGAGTCAGTCCGGTTCTCGTGTCTCGTAGGGACTCGGGAATCGGGTCGTTGCAAGATGGTATCAGAGCAAGGTCGTCCCGAGAAGTGAATCAACTGACTGGAAAATAACCAATTCACATGTCTATAACTAGAGTAGCCACCACAACATATCTTTTGACATGAACTCTTAGACGTTTTCGTTAGGTACTGTTCCGTACTGACGTATTTCGTTTTGTTTCGCCTCTCCTTGTAGGAGATGCCTCGTCGCGGGACTGGCAAGACTGGCCGCGGGCATGGCCGAGGACGAGGTCAGTGAGGTGGGCATGCCGTTGTCGACGTCTCGGTGGACCAGCCACCACTCCCGGGCATTCAGGCCCAGGACCTCGCCCGGCTGATACGGGACATTGTACGAGAGGAGCTCCACCCACCGCCCCGAGCGCCTCCTCCTGTGGCTGCAAAAAGGGAGTCCTCTGTGGGACCACACGACGAACACGGCGCTGGACACGGGGGAGGGGATGGGCCGCTGCCGCCCCCACCTTCCTCCGACACTTCTGTGCATGAGGCACCTTCGCCTAGAGGTGCACCAGCATCCCCACTGCAGCACCACTCCGAGCTCTTCGGCAGTTCCGGAAGCTGAAGCCCCCCTCCTTCAAGGGGGATGAGGACCCGACCAAGGTAGAGGACTGGCTCGAGCAGCTGGAGAAGATTTTCGACACCCTTCGCCCCCCGGTGGAGTGCCACGTGGCCTTTGCCGCGTACCAGCTGGAGAGTGCGGCACACAGGTTGTGGAGGGCGGTCCGGGGACAGGAGAGGGACGAGCCGACCTGGGACCGGTTCGTCGCCCTCTTCTGTGAGCAGTACTTTCCCTAGACGTGGCAGGACCAGAGGAGGCGGGAGTTCCACACTCTCCGCCAAGGGACGATGACCGTGAGCGCGTACCGCACGCGTTTCCTGGAGCTGTCCTGCTTTGCAGCGACAGCGGTAGCTACTGAGGAGGAGCGCCTTTGGAGGTTCACCGAGGGGCTCCGGCCTGCAATTCGGGGGTATGTCAAACCCCTGAAGTTGCCTACATTTTCGAGGGTGGTGGAGGCAGCCATGACTTACTAGGAGACCAACCCGTCCGCGCGAGACACTGACGGCGGGCCGAAGAGGCCCTTTCAGCCAAACTTTTCACAGGGCCGGCGAGAGAGGAGACACGTGGCGTCCGCAGGAGAGCCGTCACGTTTTACAGGGCCATCAGTGGCCTTTGGGGGCCCTCGACAGGGGCCAGTCGCCAGCACCGGACCCCCGCCCAGCCGACAGCAGGGACCCACTGAGGGCGGGAGCCAGGTTCCCCTTTGTTACCAGTGTGGCCAGTCGGGCCACATCAGGAGGGACTGCCCGTCAAGGGCAGGAGGTCAGTAGATACTTCCCGCGCAGAGCACTGGAGGGTGCGCAGGAGGCCGCGGTTACCAGGCGCGAGGAGGAGGACAGCAGTCACGAGGAGGGTACCGGCCAGCACCTGCCCGTCCGACGCAGAGTGTGGCTGCTTCGTCCGCACCTAGAGCTGAAGGGCGTATCAACGCCCTGACACACAGGGATGCCAGAGCTTCGGGCTCGGTAGTGGCAAGTATGGTTTCAGTTTCCGGCAGACTCGTTTACACACTTTTCGATTCCGGCGCTACGCACTCGTTTGTTGTAGCCAGTTTCGCAGTTAGTTTACACCAGGATTATACACGGTTAGAAAATCCATTAGTAATCAGAGGTCCGAGTGGTCAGTTGTTTGTAGCAGAAGAGGTGTACATGGATTGCGAGGTCAGCGTCGAGGGACATAGCCTGCCAGCTAACCTGATTATGATACAGATGGAGGACTTTGGAGTGAATCTGGGGATGGACTGGCTGTCCGCTTACCACTCCTTGGTAGACTGTTTTGAGAGGAAGATTATCTTCTCCATGCCGGAGTTGCCTTCTTTCGAGTTTCACGGACAGCCAGTGGACGGAGGCTTCAGGCGCATTTCGACACTTCGGGCGGCGAGACTTTTGAGCCAGGGGGGTGAGGGCTTCCTAGCTTGTGTGGTGGCAGAGCCCATCCCTGTGGCAGACTTCCAGAGCATCCCGGTAGTCAGAGAGTACCCTGACGTGTTTCTAAACGAGTTACCAGGACTACCGCCTGAGCGCGAGATCGAGTTTGAGATCTCGCTAGTACCAGGGATCAGTCCCATCTCCACCGCGCCATACAGGATGGCACCGCTTGAGCTACGAGAGCTTAAGTCTCAGTTGCAGGACCTTTTGGAGAAGGGTTTCGTGAGACCCAGTGCGTCTCCCTGGGGAGCCCCGGTACTGTTTGTGAAAAAGAAAGATGGTACCCTACGCCTTTGTGTGGACTACCGACAGCTGAATAGGGTCACCATCAAGAATAGATATCCACTGCCGAGGATTGACGACTTGTTTGACCAATTGCGGGGTGCCACGATGTTCTCCAAGATCGACTTGAGGTCGAGATACCATCAGTTGAGGATCAGGGAGACCGACGTCTCCAAGACAGCTTTCCGCACCCGGTACGGACACTACGAGTTTTTGGTCATGCCGTTTGGGCTGACCAATGCCCCCGCTGCTTTTATGGATCTGATGAACCCGGTGTTTAGACCGTACTTGGACCAGTTCGTGGTGGTTTTCATAGATGATGTACTCATCTATTCTAGAGATCAGACGCAGCACGGACAGCACTTGCGAATGGTTCTGGGCACTCTGAGACGACGTAGGTTGTACGCCAAATACAGCAAGTGAGAGTTCTGGTTGAGGGAGGTGACCTTCTTAGGTCATGTGATCTCTGGAGACGGCTTGGCGGTGGACCCAGCCAAGGTCGAGGCAGTGCTCAGGTGGGAGAGAACGCGTTCAGTCACTGAGATTCGCAGTTTCCTGGGACTGGCAGGCTACTACAGACGATTTATCAGAGGGTTTTCACAGATCGCGCGTCCTATGACACAGTTGACCCGGAAGGACGTGCCCTTCACTTGGACAGACGCCTGTGAGGCGTGTTTTCAGGAGCTGAAGGAGAGGTTGACTTCTGCTCCCGTGCTCACCATCCCTGACAGTAGTGGCGGGTTCGTTGTGTACACGGATGCCTCCTTGCAGGGGTTAGGAGGTGTGCTCATGCAGAAGGGTCACGTCGTCGCTTACGCTTCGCAGTAATTGAAGCCCCATGAGCATACCTACCCTACCCACGACCTAGAGTTGGCAGCTGTTGTCTTCGCGCTGAAGACTTGGAGGCACTACTTGTACGGTGAGACCTTCAAAATTTTCACAGATCACAAGAGCCTCAGATACCTTTTTGATCAGAAGGAGCTCAACATGAGACAGAGACGTTGATTGGAGCTCCTTAAGGACTACGACTGCAGCATCTCCTACCACCCGGGAAAGGCCAATGTGGTGGCTGACGCCTTGAGCCGTAAGGCGCTCGCACACTTGGTCAGTTTACAGTTACAGAGTTGGAGCCTTTTGGAGGAGGTGGGCAGTTGGCGACCCCTAGAGTTACGGGGGCACTGTGGGGCAGTGACGGTGACACGACAGACTAGGCAAGAGCTGATAGACCGCATCATCACAGGACAGATGGCCGATCCGTACTTGCAGTCCTTGCGCGACGGAGTACTGTCAGGAGACCCAGGGGACTTCTCTTTCACAGACCAGGTGCTGCGCCTGAGGGGACGGTTGTGCGTTCCCAGAGATGAGGAGCTGTTGAGAGAGCTCCTGACTGAGGCACACGGTTCCAGATTCACCATACATCCCGGAAACACGAAGATGTACCATGACTTGAAACGCGAGTTTTGGTGGAGGGGGATGAAGCGGGATGTGGGTGAATTTGTGCAGCAGTGCTTAGTGTGCCAGCAGGTGAAAGTCGAGCATCAGAGGCCTGCAAGGCCGCTACAGCCGCTTCCAGTGCCAGAGTGGAAGTGGGAGAGCATCACCATGGACTTGGTGGTGGGCTTACCTGTTACCCAGCGAGGGCACGACGCTGTCTGGGTAATTGTGGATAGACTGACGAAGACGGCACGATTCCTGCCGATCCGAGTCACTTTGGGACCAGCACAGTTGGCAGAGAGGTATATCCGCGACGTGGTACGACTACACGGAGTTCCGCGGGAGATCGTATCCGACCGGGATACCCACTTTACGTCCCAGTTTTGGGCTGAGTTTCAGCAGACCCTGGGGACGCGATTGAGGTTTAGTACAGCTTACCACCCCCAGACGGACGGACAGTCCGAGCGCACGATACAGACACTTGAGGACCTTTTGCGTGCCTGTGTACTGGACTGGAGGGGCTCTTGGGAGGAACACCTACCCCTGGCGGAGTTTGCATACAACAGTTATCATTCGAGCATCGGCATGGCTCCCTACGAGGCTCTCTATGGACGAAGGTGTACGGCACCCTTAAGTTGGGTTGAGGTGGGGACCAAGTGGGAGGTTGGCCCCAGGTTGATCCGGTAGAGTCAGGAGGTAGTCGAGCAGATCCATAGGCGACTCCGCACTGTCAGGAGCAGACAGAAGAGCTACGCGGATCGGAAACGCAGAGAGGTGCAGTTTGAGGTTGGGGACCACGTCTTTCTCCGTGTTTCGCCCATGAAGGGCTTACAGCGATTTGGGGTGAGAGGGAAGCTCGCGCCGAGGTTTGTGGGGCCCTTTGAGGTCCTGGAGCGGGTTGGACCCGTTGCTTACAGGCTTGCCCTCCCCCCACAGCTTTCTGGTGTGCACGACGTGTTCCACGTGTCCAACCTCAGGAAGTACGTAGCCGATCCCAGTCACGTACTGAGTCACGAGAGCGTCGAGGTGGACGACAACCTGACCTACCCCGAACGGCCAGTGCAGATTCTAGACCGAGCCGTCCGCAGTTTGAGACGAAAGCAAGTGCCCCTGGTAAAGGTTTTGTGGAGGAGAAAGCGGTACGAGGAGGCTACCTGGGAGCCTGAGGCGGCAATGCGGGAGCGGTACCCGAAACTCTTCGCGGTACATCTTTTCAGACCGGCTTCGGTCCTCTTTGAGTTTGTTATGGTTATTATGATGTTTTTCCCGCACCCTAGTTAGCGCAAGTTTCGGGAATGAAACTTCCTTTGAGTTTGTTATATTGTTACGAACGCGCGGCTTCAGACGTCTTTTAAGATGTCTGGGAGGTGGCCCAAACATCGGTCCAGACGTCTGGAACCCACTCCAGATGTCTGGGATTCAGTTTTTTTGACACAAACGGTTTCGTCTGCATGCCTGAGCGCGCAGACCTGCGAGCGCATCTCTCTCTCTCTTTTTCCCTCTCTCCTGCGGCCACAGGCTGCGCCCTCTGCCCGCTCTCTCTCCTCCCCGCGCGGCTTTAAAAGGCCACGCCCCCTCCCTCACTCTCATCACCTCTTCCCCCTTCCTCTTCTCCTTCCAGCCGGTGCGCGAGAGCGAGCGCGAGTGAGCGGCGGCGGCGACAGCAGTGGCGGGTGCGGGAGGAGGTGCTGCGCGGGGGAGGAGGCGTCGGCCGTGAGGGCTCAAGCCTGCCGGGGCAGCGGGAGCCAGCCGGCGGGGGCGCAACGGATGCGGGGTGACGCGGGAGGCCTGCTGCAGCTCGAGCAGCAGGTAGACGAGTCGCGGCGCGGCCGAGTGTCGCGAGCGGAGGGCGAGTCGTGCCCTGATTCTATAATTTTCTCCAGAATCAGACGTCTGGGCTTACAACCAGACGGCGGGGAGGACGTCTGAAGGACTTCCCATACGTCTGAAAGGTGAGTTATTTTCGTCTTTCTTCCTCTTCTTCGACTGATCGTACTAAGAGAGAGAGGAAATGGGTACGTGCAGGTTCGGATTAGCCATCCAGCATGAATCAGACGTCTGGCAGTGGTGCCAGACGACGGGAGCGACTTCCAGACGTCCTGGGTAACCATCGGACGTCTGGGAACTAGGCCAGACGCCCCCGCAGGCTTCTGGACGTCTGAGAGACCATGCAGAGCAAAGGTAACCTCTGATCCACTTTTAAGACGTCTGGAATAGGTTCCAGACGTCTGATTTTGCACTGTTTCGTTGTTTTCGACCTGTTTAGGGCCCGTTCGGAGTCTGTTTTCCGCGTTTTGAGTTGCGTGCTTTTCGGAATTAAATCCTCTACCCGTCTACAGTAGCTATATACTATTTTGAGAAACTCCTTGTGATAGGACCCCGTTCCGTTGCAGTCTCGGGAGTTGCGGAGGCACGCGGGATTCCCGACCACGCCCCCAGTACTCCTGTTGTAACCGGTAGAGTGGCTTTTAAGTTTATTAGTATAATCTGTTAAATTATGGAACCATAAATAGAACCTAGGACATTGCATGAATCCTAGGAATGAGAAACTAGAATGAATGGTAGATCCTAGGGTGTTGCATGAATCCTAGGGCTGGAAAACTAGATTGTATGATAGATTCTAAGGTATGGCATGAATCCTAGGATGGGAAGAACTAGTGGAATATATGAATACTGCAGTCTTGGAAAATGTGGAAAGGAAATAATAGCTACCTGTAAATTGGTTTAACAGCTGCCTGTTATGAATAAATGAGCATGTCTGAGAATATGGGATGTGTGAACGTGAAACTGGAAAGGTGAAACCTGAATATGCTGAGTTAAAAGAACTGGAACCCTACGGGTAATTAGGAGTGGAACTCCTGGAAAGAGAAAGGAATGGAACTGAGAAAGAAAGATGTGGTAGTATGCTGTCTCTTGGGTACGTAGTACCAAGGGAAGTACCTGTACCTGTTTAGTGCAGAGGGGAGCCAGCCGCCCCAGGGACCCGGGGTCAGGACTGGCCACTTTGTACCGACTTGCTGGCCCTCGTGTAGGTAGTACCGAGGAGAGCTACTAGTGTAGGGAGGTACTAGCTACCCCACGGGCCCCGGGGTTCTACTAGCCTCCTACACCGACTTGTTAGGCCCACTGGGCAAACCAGGGTAGTCAGGCGAGGGTGCGCGGACTGTGGAGGGGCAAGGCCCCTGTTTGATTACTGTGGAGGGGTTGGACCCCTGTTACTGAGAGGGCTCTGCCCTGTACTGGTTCCGTGCTGTGCTTTGGGCGCACCCGTTAACGAAAACGACTGACCGCGTGTCAGTGTGGGTTAGCTACCTGTGCGTTTATCGCGCGTGCCGTAGTCACCGTTACGCCTGTCCGTGACCTTGGGGTGGTTGACTGAGAGTAGGATCACCACGGGGGACTCTCCCGGCCAGGAGAGCACCACGTGCTACTTCTACTGTTCGGAAAAGACTGCAATCAAGATCGTTCCCACGAGGAACATTCGAGATCAAGTGAAGGATCTGAGAAATAGATAAATTTTGAAACACTAGAAAGACGTAAATAAAGGAAGAAAGAAAATTAAAACAACTACTGTACACTTTACTGTTTCTTCAGTTTAGCTGCCACTCTACTCAGCGTTTTGCTGACGTGTTACACTCGTTACCTTTTAGGACCAGGTGTTGAGCAGCCAGGGTCAGCGGCTGCAGAGGACGCTGGGTCGAGTAGGGTCCAGTAGAGTTACCACTGTTCTCTTGTACCTCTTTTTGGTTCCACTGTAGTGAGTAGTTCTTGTTACCGCTGTACTTTTCTTTACCTACAGTTCATTTTATGTTATGAATGTTTTTCTACTGTTGTGGTGGTATATACTGTAGTGGTTTCTTTCCTTACTGCTGTATTTTCTTAATGTTAGTTATATTTATGCTGAATGTGGTTTATTTTACTGCTCTTTTGGTTACTTCCTCGTTGGACGACCAGGTCTTGGGATTAGTCGAGTCGGTCCGGTTCTCGTGTCTCGTAGGGACTCGGGAATCGGGTCGTTACATAGGGTTATGCTACCTTAGCATTTAAGGTTTAGTCTTTAGTGTTTAAGGTTGACCCTAAACACTAAAGACTAAATCCTAAACCCTAAGGTAACAAATCACTTTTTAAGTGAAAAATCACTTCTCATATGTAAAATCATTTTCCATAAACCTAAACATTAAATCCTAAATCTTAAATCCTAAATCCTAGACCCATATGACAAAATCATTTTGCACAGGTGCAAAATGAGATTATACCGATGAAAAGATACCTTAAAATAATTTATCACCGTTGTAAAATGATTTTACACAAGTGCAAAATCACTCAGAATTATTTATCACTGATTTAAAGTTATTTATCACTAATGTAAAATTATTTATCACCTATACATTTTAATTCAAAATAATGTGATTTTTTTTTTAATGTGATGAAACCATCACATAACAAATCATACGTTCTTTATTTCTTTATATTAAATATTAGTTATCAAATGAGACTCACATTCGCACCATCTTGCATAATTTTTTACGTGAACTTTTACATTTCTTTACATTCTGGTTAAAATAAAAAAAATAAAATAAATGAGAGAGAGCTCAAGGAAGAAAACGGGGAGGGGAACATAGTGGATGAGAGAGGAAGATGCAACCAACACTTTAATGAGATGAAAAAAAAAATGCAACAATGTGGTAAGCAATGCATCACATATTATTCTCACACATAATTTAGATGGTAAGTCTCTTGGAAATAATTGCCCATTAAAGTTATCTTACGATCAAACTAATCCTTCAAGTGGTCACCTTTCTTTGATTTGGATGCATGCAAAATTTGCTACATTCCTTGACAACGAAAATGTTCCTCAATTTATTACAAGTCTAAGGATTTTACCTTTTATTTTTTTGATAGATTTTAGTCATTATTAGGATCATCGCGTGTCATGCAATCATCTTAGATTTCCCATATTCTTGCTCTAGAGCGACTTGCAGCCTAAGGGAGTTAGCTTTTAACCTGCATGTTACTACAGCAGTATAAAAGTTAATCATATGAAAATTTATCATGTTCAATCGATGTATCTTGATTTTTTATTACTGAAAAATTAACTCACAAAATATATTACCTGATATATAAAAAATCAAAAATACCAAGCAAAAATCCAAACACAAGTGTTGCAAATGTATTACACAATATATTTTATTTAGAAGCATACCCCACCTAATTTGTATATATATTATTTCATATTATTATACTCAATATTGATCTTCAATAAAATAACATAAGATGAAAAAGCTAACGATAAGAATAAAATTAGAAATAGTGTGTAAGAAAAAAATAAAAATAAAAATAAAAGAAAGAAACGACCAGAGGACTCAATGAAAAAATAAAAAAGAGTCTAGCGGTCATCAAAAATCATAGAAAAAAAATAAAACTACGTAGACAACTACGAGAACTACTCCACAGCGAATGTATATAGATTGATTATTTCCGGACGCTTTGCACTTTATGAAATGAGTTGCATCGGTAAAAAAAGTTAAAAATAATCCAGTTGTCCACAAATGGACCAATTCGTTGAAAGCAGCACAGTACAAAAGTAAAAGAACAGTCAAGTGGACGGTACGAATCAAAATCAAACATGAGTACTAACACTCCCCCAACCATAGCAACATTTCCTCATTCATGGCCCGTTTCACTACAAACTGTACTCGTTTCATCGCTGTCTTGGTTCCGATGATGTCATTCATAAGTTTTTCCCAGGTCAAGTCAATTGTTTCAACACTTCACTCATGGTGGGTCTTTCAGACGAGACTTCTGACGCACATGATAGTGCCAGTTCTACCATTTTCCAAACAGAGTTTATCTCATACTTCCCATTGAGCCTTTCGTCGACTATCTCCTCAATGGCCCCGCTTTGAAACCAGGGAAGCACCCAATCAACTATGTGCATGCTCTCTCTTCCCCTGTACATAATTGCTGGAAGTCCTGTTACCATTTGTAATAGAACAACTCCAAAACTATAAACATCACTTTTCTCTTTCAGCATTTGAGTTTCACGATACCTAACCAAAAATGAGATCAAAAAACTGCATGCGATGAATGCCAATGGTAAGGCTAGAAATACTTTATGAAAATATTATGTTTCTTCTAGCTTAAATTAGATTTTTACACCCATGACAATGTTATAATGTGAATCCATTTTACTTTTTTATTTGGACATCATAAGGGAGAACTTAAAGTCAAGTCCTTTGTTTAAAATAGAGAAGGGACTTAGAGGTGTTTTTTGTTTCACTTGTTGCAAGCACATCACTAGCATACATATTTTTTTTCCCTTTTCTTGAAGGGATACCTGCTTTAAAGAAGGTATATATCTTATGCCATGGTAAGTTCTATATTTATCTATTTTGAAGTATGCAAGTATCAGCTTCGACATGATATTAATTTGATCCCATAACCTCTGGGATGTTGATGGGATACTCTACTATTGAGTCAACTCTTTAGTGGCATTAGCTTCTTCTTTTGTTACAACTAAAATATGTCCTTTCCCAAAACAAAAACTAAAATATGTTGGTAACGAGAGTAGAATAAAAGAATTATTTTGTCATTCTCTAGATATTTGCTCTTCTTTATTTATAATAGAGATCATTACAAGAGTAATAATCGTTTGATAGCATGTAAATAAAAGAAATGCAAAATGGAACATCTTTGTTTTAAAATATCCGAAGTTGCTTTTATAATCATAAAGTTTTGTTTCATCTAAAATTGTGTTATTGAACTTTGTTTCTTATTATAGTTAGCACTCTCACCCCATTGGAGACCAATAGTTGCTAAATCATTAATACGTAGCATAGGTGGCTAAATTATTTGATAAGAAGAGGCTTTGCAATAATATTTGTGAGTTGGTCCTTGGTAGAAAAGAATTTAAATTGGAATATAGATTATGGACGTTTAGTCAATAGAAAATAATAATCTCCTTTATGTCTCTGGCTTGGGTAGGAAAATTAAATTTGTAATTAGTGTAGGACGTAAATGAAAGTTACGAAGCATAAGTGGTTAAATTATTTGATAAGAAGAGGCTTTGTAATAATATCTGTAAGTTGGTCGTTGGTAGAAAAAAAATTAACTTGTAATAAAGATTATGGGCATTTAGTCAATAGAAAATAATAGTCTTATTCATGTCTCTTGCTTGGATAGGAAGATAAAATTTGAAATCACATGAATCATAAGTGGTAAAATTACCTTAGTTGATATTCATGTTATATTCATGGACCAATCATTCAAACAAGGACTTGAATTCTTCATTCGACAAGTTTTTGGCAACACATCACTATATTTTGAAGAATTATGATCATAATAATATAAGAACATTTTATATTGTTTCATGGGGGTCTTGTAGTATTTCAATACTGTCAAGGCAGAATATATTTCTCATCGATGAAATACCCAGCTCTATAATAAAAAATTTAGTACCTAAAAGAGTCAGAAGTTGAGAAAAGATAACATAACTTAGTTGTTGCATACATCTCGACTAGAGATTTGGATTTTGGCAATGTTGCAATGGGACATTCTGGTGGTTATTTTTAACCGTTGGTGAACAACCTTATCCAAATGGTTCTATTTGAAATTGTTGACATAAGCTTTAGAGGGGGATAGGCAACAAGTGTTCCCTCTCCTATGGTTTAATGGTTACATTGCTCTCATATAAACCAAGGGTAATGTAACGAGCGCGTGCCTCAGGCGTCTTTTAAGACGTCTGGGAGGTGTGCCAGACGTCTGACCAGACGTCTGGAAACGATCCCAGACTTCTGAAAATCAGTTATTCTGGCACGAGTCTTCGTCTGCGCGCCTCAGCGCGCAGGCCCGCGAATATCCGATATTCTCTGCGGCTGCAGACGCTCTACCGCGTCTCTCCCTCCTCCTCGCGTGGCCTTAAAAGGGCACGCCTCCCCTCACTCCATCACCACCGTCTCCTTTCCCTTCTCCTTCAGCCAGAGCGTGAGCGCGAGCGCGAGGGCGGCAGCGGCGGCCGCAGTGAGCGCGGAGGAGGTGCGGCGTGCGAGAGCGGAGCTCTGCCGTGAGGGCGAGCTCGCCGGAGCGGCTTGGCCGGCCGGCGGAGGGCGCAGGGGGCGCGGAACGACGCGGAGAGGGACCTGCTGCAGTCTGAGCAGCAGGTGCGCGAGGCGCGACGCGGGCGGTGTCGCGAGCAGAGGCCGAGTAGCGCCCTGATTCTGGAAAAATTTCCAGAATCAGACGTCTGGGTTGATAGGCAGACGGCGAGGACGACATCTGGTAGCTCATACAGACGTCTGAAAGGTGTATATTCCGCTTTCTTCTTCCTTCCTGTCAACTGACCGTACTGAGGGAGGCAGTTGGCTGTGCGCAGGTTCGCTGATTCGCCTTCCTTTGCGAATCAGACGTCTGGAGGTTGTACCAGACGGCGGGAGTGACCTACAGACGTCCGGAGTGACCATCGGACGTCTGAGAGCTAGGACAGACGTCCCCGCAGACTTCTGGACGTCTGGGAAACCACGCTGAACAGGTAATTCTCTGATCCACTGTTTAAGACGTCTGGAAGAAGTTCCAGACGTCTGATTTTGCACAGTATCGTCTTTTTCGACCCGTTTAGGGCCCGTTCGGGCTCCGTTTTCCGTGATTCGAGTTGCGTTCTTTTCAGAATTAATTCCTCTACCCATCTACAGTAGCTATACACTGTTTTGAGACACTCCTTGTGTTTGATCCTTGTGATAGGACCTTGTTCAGTTGCAGTCTTGAGAGTCGCGGAGGCACGTAGGATTCCCGATCACGCCCCCATTACTCCCGTTGTACCTGGTAGAGTGGCTTAAGTTTATTATTAAAATCTGTTAAAGTATGGAACCATAACTAGAATCTAGGACATTGCATGAATCCTAGGAATGAGAAATGTATGGAATGATAGCTCCTAGGTGATGCATGAATCCTAGGGCTGGAAAACTAGTTGTATGCTAGATCCTAGGATGTGACATGAACCCTAGGATGGAAAAACTAGTGGAATGTATAATACTGCAGTCTTGAAAAAATGGAAAGGAATATAAAGCTGCCTGTAAATTGAATTAACAGCTGCCTGTTATGAATAAAGAAACATGATTGAGATCCTGGATTGTAAGAACGTGAAACTGGAAAGTGAAACATATGATGTTCTGAGATAAAGAGCTGGAACCCTACGGGGAATTAGGAGTGGAACTCCTGGAAAGAAAAAGGAATGGAACTGAGATGTAGTTTGTACTGTCTCTTGGGTACGCAGTACCAAGGGAAGTACCTGTACCTGTTTAGTGAAGAGTGGGGCCAGCCACCCCAGGGACCCGGGGTTAGGATTGGCCGCTCTGTACCGACTTGTTAGCCCTCGTGTACGTAGTACCGAGGAGAGCTACTAGTGTTAGGAGAGTACTAGCTACCCCACGGGCCCCGGGGTTCTGCAAGCCTCCTTCACTGACTTGTTAGGCCCACTAGGGCAAACCAAGGTAGTCAGGCGAGGGTGCGCGGATTGTGGAGGGGCAAGGCCTCGGTTTGGTTACTGTGGAGGGGTTGGACCCCTGTTACTGAGAGGGCTCTGCCCTGGTTCCGTGCTATGCTTTGGGCGCACCCGTTAACGGAAACGACTGACCGCGTGCCAGTGCGGGCTAGCTACCGGTGCGTTTATCGCGCGTGCCGTAGTCACCGTTACGTCTGTCAGTGACCTTGGGGTGGTTGACTGAGGGTAGGATCACCACGGGGGACTCTCCCGGCCAGGAGAGCACCACGTGCTACTTCTACTTTTGGAAAAGACTGCAATCAAGATCGTTCACACGAGGACATTCGAGATCAAGTAAAGGATCTGAGAAATAAATGAAATAGTGAGAAAATTGAAAGATAACAGCTACCGTACACTCTACTGTTGCCTTTAGTTAGTTTGCCACTCTACTCAGCGTTTTGCTGACGTGTTACACTCGTTACCTTTTTCAGGACCAGGTGTTGAGCAGCCAGGGTCGGCGGCTGCAGAGGATGCTGGGCCGAGTAGGGTTTAGTAGAGTTTACCACAGTCTTTTGTACCTCTTTTGTTTCTGTTCTAGTGAGTAGTTTTTGTTTCCGCTGTACTTTCTTTACCTGCAGTTCTTGTTATATGATAAATGTTGTTCTACTGTTGTGGTAGTACCTACTGTAGTAGTTTCTTTCCTTACTGCTGTACTTTCTTACTGTTAGTTATATTCATGCTGAATGTGGTTTATTTTACTGTCTTTTAGTTACTTCCTCGTTGGACGACTAGGTCTTGGGATTAGTCGAGTCGGTCCGGTTCTCGTGTCTCGTAGGGACTTGGGAACCGGGTCATTACAAGATGGTATCAGAGTAAGGTCGTCCCGAGAAGTGAATCAACTAACTGGAAAATAACCAATTCACATGTTTATAGCTAGAGTAGCCACCACAACATATCTCTTGACATGAGCTCTTAGAAGTTTTGTTAGGTACCGTCTGTTTTGACGTTTCCGTTTTGTTTCGCGTCTCCTTGCAGGAGATGCCTCGTCGCGGGACTGGCGAGACTGGCCGCGGGCGTGACCGAGGGCGAGGTCGGCGAGGTGGACGTGCTGTCGTTGACGTCTCGGTGGACCAGCCACCACTCCTGGCATCCAGGCCCAGGACCTCGCCAGACTGATACGGGATATTATACGAGAGGAGCTCCACCCACCGCCCCGAGCACCTCCCCCTGGGGCTGCAGAGGGGGAGTCCTCTATAGGACCACGCGACGGACGCGGCACTGGACACGAGGGAGGGGATGGGCCCCTGCCGCCCCCACCTTCCTCCGACACTTCTGTACACGAGGCACCTTCGCCTGGAGGTGCAGCAGCACCTCCCCTACAGCGCCACTTCGAGCTTTTCGGACAGTTCCGGAAGCTGAAGCCCCCCTCCTTCAAGGGGGATGAGGACCCGACCGAGGCAGAGGACTGGCTTGAGCAGCTGGAGAAGATCTTCGACACCCTTCGCCCCCCGGTGGAGTGCCGCGTGGCCTTTGCCACGTACCAGCTGGAGAGTGCGGCACACCGGTGGTGGAGGGCGGTCTGGGGATAGGAGAGGGACAAGCTGACGTGGGACCAGTTCGTCACCCTCTTCTGCGAGCAGTACCTTCCCCAGACGTGGCAGGACCAGAGGAGGCGGGAGTTCCACACTCTCCGCCAAGGGACGATGACTGTGAGAGCGTACCGCACGCGTTTCTTGGAGCTGTCCCGCTTTGCAGCGACAGCGGTAGCCACTGAGGAGGAGCGCCTTTGGAGGTTCACCGAGGGGCTCCGGCCTGCTATCTGGGGGTATGTCAAACCCCTGAAGCTGCCTACGTTTTCGAGGGTGGTAGAGGCAGCTATGACTTACGAGGAGACCAACCCGTCCGCGCGAGAGACCGACGGCGGGCGGAAGAGGCCCTTTCAGCCAGACTTCTCACAGGGCCGGCGAGAACGGAGACACGTGGCATCCGCAGGAGAGCCATCACGTTGTGCAGGGCCATCAGTGGCCTTTGGGGGCCCTCGACAGGGGCCAGTCGCCAGCACCGGACCCCCGCCTAGCCGACAGCAGGGACTCACTGAGGGCGGGAGTCGGGTTCCCCTCTGCTACCAGTGTGGCCAGCCGGGCCACGTCAGGAGGGACTGCCCATCTAGGGCAGGAGGTCAGCAGATACTTCCCGTGCAGAGCACTGGAGGGCGCGCAGGAGGCCGCGGTTCCCAGGCACGAGGAGGAGGACAGCAGTCGCAAGGAGGGTACCGGCTAGCACCTACCCGTCCGACGCAGAGTGTGGCTGCTTCGTCCGCACCTAGAGCTGAGGGGCGTATCAACGCCCTAACACACAGGGACGCCAGAGCATCGGGATCCGTGGTAGCAAGTATGGTTTCAGTTTCTGGCAGACTCGTTTACACGCTTTTCGATTCCGACGCTACGCACTCGTTTGTCGCAGCCAGTTTCGCAGTTAGTTTGGACCAGGATTATACACTGTTAGAGAATCCGTTCGTAATCAGAGGTCCGAGTGGTCAGCTGTTTGTAGCTGAGGAGGTGTACACGGGTTGCGAGGTCAGCATCGGGGGACATAGCCTGCCAGCTGACCTGATTATGATACAGATGGAGGACTTTGGAGTGATTCTGGGATGGATTGGTTGTCCGCTTACCACGCCTTGGTAGACTGTTTTGAGAGGAAGATTATCTTCTCCATTCCGGAGTTGCCTTCTTTCGAGTTTCACGGGCAGCCAGTGGACGGAGGTTTCAGGTGCATTTCGGCACTTCGGGCGGCGAGACTTTTGAGCCAGGGGTGTGAGGGCTTCCTAGCCTGTGTGGTGGCAGAGCCCAGCCCTGTGGCAGACTTCCAGAGCATCCCGGTGGTCAGAGAGTTCCCCGACGTGTTTCCAGACGAGTTACCAGGACTACCGCCCGAGAGTGAGATCGAGTTTGAGATCTCACTAGTACCAGGGACCAGCCCCATCTCCACCGCGCCATACAGGATGGCACCACTTGAGCTGCGAGAGCTCAAGTCCCCGTTGCAGGACCTTTTGGAGAAAGGTTTCGTGAGGCCCAGTGCGTCTCCTTGGGGAGCCCCGGTACTGTTTGGGAAGAAGAAGGATGGGACCCTACGCCTTTGTGTGGACTACCGACAGCTGAATAGTGTCACCATCAAGAACAGATATCCGCTGCCAAGGATCGACGATTTGTTTGACCAGTTGCGGGGTGCCACGGTGTTTTCCAAGATAGACTTGAGGTCTGGATACCACCAGTTGAGGATCAGGGAGACCGATGTCTCCAAGACAGCTTTCCGCACCCGGTACGGACACTACAAGTTTTTGGTCATGCCGTTTGGGCTGACCAATGCCCCCGCTGCTTTCATGGACCTGATGAACAGGGTGTTTAGACCGTACTTGGATCAGTTCGTGGTGATTTTCATAGATGATGTGCTCATCTATTCTAGAGATCGGACGCAGCACGGACAACACTTGCGAATGGTTCTGGACACTCTGAGACGACGCAGGATGTACACCAAATACAGCAAGTGCGAGTTCTGGTTGAGGGAGGTGACCTTCTTGGGTCATGTGATCTCTGGTGACGGCCTGGCGGTGGACCCCGCCAAGGTCGAGGCAGTGCTCAGGTGGGAGAAACCGCGTTCAGTCACTGAGATTCGCAGTTTCCTGGGACTGGCAGGTTACTACAGATGGTTCATCAGAGGGTTTTCGCAGATTGCACGTCCTATGACACAGTTGACCCGGAAGGACGTGCCTTTCTCTTGGACAAACACCTGTGAGGCGTGTTTTCTCGAGCTGTAGGAGAGGTTGACCTCGGCTCCCGTGCTCACCATCCCTGATAGTAGTGGCGGGTTCGTTGTGTACACGGACGCTTCCTTGCAGGGGTTAGGAGGTGTGCTCATGCAGAGGGGTCATGTTGTCTCTTACGCTTCGCGGCAACTGAAGCCCCATGAGCATACCTACCCTACCCACGACCTAGAGTTGGCAGCTGTTGTCTTCGCGCTGAAGACCTGGAGGCACTACTTGTACGGTTAGACCTTCGAGATTTTTACAGATCATAAAAGCCTCTGATATCTTTTTGACCAGAAGGGGCTCAACATGAGACAGAGACGTTGGTTGGAGCTCCTGAAGGACTACGATTGTAGCATCTCCTACCAACCGGGAAAGGCCAATGTGGTGGCTGACGCCTTGAGCCGTAAGGCGCCCGCACGCTTGGCCAATCTACAGTTACAGAGTTGGTGCCTTTTGGAGGAGGTGGGCAGTTGGCGACCTCTAGAGTTACGAGGATACTGTGGGGCAGTGACGGTGACACGGCAGACCAGGCCAGAGCTGATAGACCGTATCATCATAGGACAAATGGCTGATTCGTACTTGCAGTCTTTGCGCGACAGAGTACTATCAGGGGACCCAGGGGACTTCTCTTTCACAGACCAGGTGTTACGCTTGAGGGGACGGTTGTGCGTTCCCAGAGACGAGGAGCTGTTGAGAGAGCTCCTGACTGAGGCACACGGTTCCAGATTCACCATACATCCCGGAAACACGAAAATGTACCATGACATGAGACGCGAGTTTTGGTGGAGAGGGATGAAGCGGGATGTGGGTGAGTTCGTGCAGCAGTGCTTAGTGTGCCAGCAGGTGAAAGCCGAGCATCAGAGGCCTGCAGGGCCGCTTCAGCCGCTTCCAGTGCCAGAGTGGAAGTGGGAGAGCATCACCATGGACTTGGTGGTGGGCTTACCTGTTACCCAGCGGGGACACGACGCAGTCTGGGTAATAGTGGATAGATTGACGAAGACGGCGCGATTCCTGCCGATCCGAGTCACTTTGGGACCAGCACAGTTGGCAGAGAGGTATATCCGTGATGTGGTGCGACTACACGGAGTTCCACGGGAGATCGTATCCGACCGGGATACCCGCTTTACGTCCCAGTTTTGGGCTGAGATTCAGCAGGCCTTGGGGACGAGGTTGAGGTTTAGCACGGCTTACCACCCCCAGACGGACGAACAGTTTGAGCGCACGATACAGACACTTGAGGACCTTTTGCGAGCCTGTGTACTGGACTGGAGGGGCTCTTGGGAGGAGCACCTGCCCCTGGCGGAGTTTGCATACAACAACAGTTATCACTCGAGCATCGGCATGGCTCCCTACGAGGCTCTGTACGGACGGAAGTGTACGGCACCCTTGAGTTGGGTTGAGGTGGGGACCAAGTGAGAGGTTGGCCCTAGGTTGATCCGGCAGAGTCAGGAGGTAGTTGAGCAGATCCACAGACGACTCCGCACTGTCAGGAGCAGACAGAAGAGCTACGCGGATCGCAGACGCAGAGAGGTGCAGTTCGAGGTTGGGGACCACGTCTTCCTTCGTGTTTCGCCCATGAAGGGCTTACAGCGGTTTGGGGTGAGAGGGAAGCTCGCGCCGAGGTTCGTGGGGCCCTTTGAGGTCCTGGAGCGGGTTGGACCCGTTGCTTACAGACTGGCCCTTCCCCCGCAGCTTTCTGGTGTGCACGACGTGTTCCACGTGTCCAACCTCAGGAAGTACGTAGCCGATTCCAGTCACGTACTGAGTCATGAGAGCGTCGAGGTGAGCGACGACCTGACCTACCCCGAGCGGCCAGTGCAGATCCTAGACCGAGCCGTCCACCGGTTGAGACGAAAGCGAGTACCCCTAGTAAAGGTTTTGTGGAGGAGCCAGCGGTACGAGGAGGCTACCTGGGAGCCTGAGGCGGCAATGCGAGAGCGATACCCGGAGCTTTTCGCGGGTACGTCTTTTCGGACCGGCTTCGATCCTCTTTGAGTTTGTTATGGTTATTTAGACGTCTTTTCCCGCACCCTTCTTGGCGCAAGTTTCGAGGACGAAACTTCCTTTGAGTTTGTTATATTGTAACGAGCGCGTGCCCCAGACGTCTTTTAAGACGTCTGGGAGGTGTGCCAGACGTCTGACCAGACGTCTGGAAACGATCCCAGACGTCTGAAAATCAGTTATTCTGGCACGAGTCTTAGTCTGCGTGCCTCAGCGCGCAGGCCCGCGAATATCCGATATTCTTTGCGGCTGCAGACGCTCTGCCGCGTCTCTCCCTCCTCCTCGCGTGGCCTTAAAAGGGCACGCCTCCCCTCACTCCGTCACCACTGTCTCCTTTCCCTTCTCCTTCAGCTAGAGCGTGAGCGCGAGCGCGAGGGCGGCAGCGGCGGCCGCAGTGAGCGCGGAGGAGGTGCGACGTGCGAGAGCGGAGCTCTGCCGTGAGGGCGAGCTCGCCGGAGCGGCTTGGCCTGCCGGCGGAGGGCGCAGGGGGCGTGGAACGATGCGGAGAGGGACCTGCTGTAGTCTGAGCAGCAGGCGCGCGAGGTGCGACGCGAGCGGTGTCGCGAGCGGAGGCCGAGTAGCGCCCTGATTCTGGAAAAATTTCCAGAATCAGACGTCTGGGTTGATAGGAAGACGGCGAGGACGACGTCTGGTAGCTCATACAGACGTCTGAAAGGTGTGTATTCCGCTTTATTCTTCCTTCCTGTCGACTGACCGTACTGATGGAGGCAGTTGGCTGTGCGCAGGTTCGCTGATTCGCCATCCTTTGCGAATCAGACGTCTGGAAGTTGTACCAGACGACGGGAGTGACCTCCAGACGTCCGGAGTGACCATCGGACGTCTGGGAGCTAGGAAAGACGTCCCCGCAGACTTCTGGACGTCTGGGAAACTACGCTGAACAGGTAATTCTCTGATCCACTGTTTAAGACGTCTGGAAGAAGTTCCAGACGTCTGATTTTGCACGGTATCGTCTTTTTCGACCCGTTTAGGGCCCGTTCGGGCTCCGTTTTCCGTGATTCGAGTTGCGTTCTTTTCAGAATTAATTCCTCTACCCATCTACAGTAGCTATACACTGTTTTGAGACACTCCTTGTGTTTGATCCTTGTGATAGGACCTTGTTCAGTTGCAGTCTTGAGAGTCGCGGAGGCACGCAGGATTCCCGATCACGCCCCCATTACTCCCGTTGTACCTGGTAGAGTGGCTTAAGTTTATTATTAAAATCTGTTAAAGTATGGAACCATAACTAGAATCTAGGACATTGCATGACTCCTAGGAATGAGAAATGTATGGAATGATAGCTCCTAGGTGATGCATGAATCCTAGGGCTGGAAAACTAGTTGTATGCTAGATCCTAGGATGTGACATGAACCCTAGGATGGAAAAACTAGTGGAATGTATAATACTGCAGTCTTGAAAAAATGGAAAGGAATATAAAGCTGCCTGTAAATTGAATTAACAGCTGCCTGTTATGAATAAAGAAACATGATTGAGATCCTGGATTGTGAGAACGTGAAACTGGAAAGTGAAACATATGATGTTCTGAGATAAAGAGCTGGAACCCTACGGGGAATTAGGAGTGGAACTCCTGGAAAGAAAAAGGAATGGAACTGAGATGTAGTTTGTACTGTCTCTTGGGTACGGAGTACCAAGGGAAGTACCTGTACCTGTTTAGTGCAGAGTGGGGCCAGCCACCCCAAGGACCCGGGGTTAGGATTGGCCGCTCTGTACCGACTTGTTGGCCCTCGTGTACGTAGTACCGAGGAGAGCTACTAGTGTTAGGAGAGTACTAGCTACCCCACAGGCCCCGGGGTTCTGCTAGCCTCCTTCACCGACTTGTTAGGCCCACTAGGGCAAACCAGGGTAGTCAGGCGAGGGTGCGCGGACTGTGGAGGGGCAAGGCCCCGGTTTGGTTACTGTGGAGGGGTTGGACCCCTGTTACTGAGAGGGCTCTGCCCTGGTTCCGTGCTGTTCTTTGGGCGCACCCGTTAACGGAAACGACTGACCGCGTGCCAGTGCGGGCTAGCTACCTGTGCGTTTATCGCGCGTGCCGTAGTCACCGTTACGTCTGTCAGTGACCTTGGGGTGGTTGACTGAGGGTAGGATCACCACGGGGGACTCTCCCGGCCAGGAGAGCACCACGTGCTACTTCTACTTTTGGAAAAGACTGCAATCAAGATCGTTCCCACGAGGACATTCGAGATCAAGTAAAGGATCCGAGAAATAAATGAAATAGTGAGAAAATTGAAAGATGTGAGATACAAATTCTTATTACAAAAAGTATTACAAAAATAAAGAGAGAGAGAGGGAGAGATAAAAATTTGATTTCTTCTTTCTTCCTCTTTGTTTTCTCTTCTCTTTGGCTTTTGGTTTTTCTTCTTTGTTTATCTCCTGGTGGTCTTCTTCTTCTGCCTTCTGTTCTTCTTATTTCTTCTTTCTTCTTTCTGCCTCAGCTGTAAAGCTTTTCTTCTTGCGGTCCCTTGCTCAGCGGCACGGCTTCTTCATTCTCCTTCTTTCTCTGCAGTCCTTTTACTGCAGGGCGTCGTCTCTCCTTCTTTCTTCTTTTTCTTTCTGTCTTCTTTATCTGCAGCAGTGGGTTGATGTTCTTCTTCTTCTTTCAGCTCTTGTTTCTGCTTGTCTCTTTCTTTTTCTTTTCCCTTGCGGTCCTGTTCTTCTTCCTCTTTTCTGCCTTTAGAGCGTCGTCTGATTTTCCAATCAGACGACTTAAACCACCGCTGCTACAGTGCTCCTCCTTCCTTCAGCTTTCGTCGTCCTTCTTCTCTGCCTCGCTCGTCTTCTTCTTCTTCGCCTGTGCCTGCACACTTCAAAGCTCTCGTCAGCGGGCAAAAACCTACTCTACCCCCCCGCGTTTCTCTCTCACAGAATCTGCTCTTAGGAAAGCTTTCCCAGAGCTGCCGGGTAGTCGGGTACGGGTAGCGCCTGGGTCCAGGCCCACCGACGTGCATGGTGGGCGAGGAGTGCAGGTCGGGCTAAGTCGGGTCGGGCCAGGTCCGCGAGGCGTGCGTGTGGACGAGGCCGGGTAGTCGAGCGGGTGAAGGGGACCTCACCCCGTGTGCTGAGGCGATAAGCCTCCAGCACTTTTTCACTTTATACCGCTGCGCTCCTTCAGGGCCTTCCGAGGTGGGACTAAATGTCCCACCCCAATTTGATGCCTGCGCGGAGGAGGCAGCGGCGGTCGAGGCTTCGCACGAGGGCTTCGCGCGAGGGCTTCGCCTCAACTGCAGCCTGACGCTTTGCGAAGATGCCTCGCGCAGCCTGGGAGCGTGACCTGGGCGTGGCGCACCTGGGGCAGTAGGTGAAGAAGCTGCTTCGCTTCAACAGTGGCGGCGGCGAGCGCAGGTACCTGCCCACAGAGAAACGGCCTCTCGGCCCAATCAGAAACGCGGAGGACCTTCGCCGTGCCACGGCGAAGGTCCCGCACGGCGAAGGTGGTCAGGGGGTGTGCAGGCGGCGGGGCGGAGCCTAAGGGCCGCCCTAGGTCAAACTGCAGGTTAGGAGGTGGGTTTGTTCGGTGGAGTTACAGAGGGTGATTTGGGGGAAGTGGGAGGGCGGAGGTTGATCAGGGTGAGGAGGCGGAGGTTCTGCGGTGGTCGGCGAGCCGTGTGGGTTGCTGGAGTGATGGGAGCGGGTCGCCGGAGCAGGGGCCGGAGGTGGAGAAGGTGAGGGCGATTGGTCGGATCGGGGTAACAGTAAAGATGTAAAGTGAGGAAAAGGAAGAGGGGAGGAAGAGGAGGAGTTCTACCTACTTAGCAGGACGAGGAGGGGCCGGAGCAGGCGACAGTCGTATCGACTGTCGCCGGAGAAGAAGCTGCCCAGGGGAAGGGGCGGCGGCAAGGAGAGGGCCGGAGAGGTGCCAGCTGGGTGCGGCGTGGCGCGGGAAGAGCCAGGGAGAGCAACCCTGCAGCTGGTAGTGCGGCAGAGCGACGAGGAGGAAGAGGGGAGGCCGCCGGAGCTGGAGGGCTTCCTGTCGGAGTGGGAAGAGAGGAAGTGGGGGTCTTTCTCCGTCAGGACCGAGCTCGGAAGAACGGTGGAGCGACGGGGGTATTTATAGGGGCCGAATCAGAGAGGAAGGCGGAGGGAGACGACGTGTCTCCCTCGCCGGAGGACGCCGGAGATGGAGACCCATACCGTCCGTGCATTCGTACGGCCGGTATGGTGGGTTGCAGCGACCAGGGGTGTGTTCCTGCGACGGCTGACGACGCAGGGCACCCCCGGTTGTCTCGCCAGACCCTCCCCCTTACCCTGCGCGGTGCCATGCTCCGCCCAAGGTCGCCGGAGCATGGTGCTGGTCAGGTTTTGGCAGGAGGGACCTGGATGCAAAGAACGAAGGAGAGTTAGGGGCAGAAATGTGAGGGTTCAAAAGTTGAGGGCCAAAAAGTAAATGAATGAGGACCAAAGTGTAAAGTTGGTCAAGAAGGTTTCCTCTTAGGCTCAAGTTTTTATACATGACTAATTGGGACCTAAGGATTATGATGGTGAATTTTATTTCCAGATTAAACCTTGTTTGACTGGTTAATTTATGCAAAAATCCAAATTAAGTTATTAATTGGGCATGGTTCTCAATGTTGGTCAAAATGGGTTCTGAAGGCCAAATTGAAGGTTCTAAACCCTAGAGATTATTTTTCTATGAATTTTAGAGGGTTTATTCTATTTTTACTTTGCCTCGAACCTCGTGAATTGAAGTGGGTTTGTTTTAAGGTTACAGATTATCATTTAGTTCCTTGGAATTGCTGTAGCCCTTGTCAGATCATCCCACTTTCCTTCTTATTTGGTTTGTTTGACCTATGTTTGGACCCTTAATTACCCTGTATGCAAATTATACTGGTAAAATTACATTTTCACCCCTTATGACTTGTTTTCTCCTTAAACTCAGAATTCTCTGAGTTAAGCCTTTCCTTAAGTTATGTAGGAGCTTTTATCCTTTGTATTAGGTCAAAATGAGCTAGTTATGGCTCATGATGAGGTTCGCATCATACCCCAATGCCTAGCTTTTGCTAGTCCCTTAGCAAAAACTTAAGGTTTCAACCCTTGTTCTAGACCATGAAGTTCTTAATAGCTTCAGATAAGTGCTTTTTCATTTAAACCTAGATTAGGTTAGAATGCTGACCATAGGCCTAAAAGGTACTCTAGTACCAATCAAGATCCAAATCTGTCTAGCCTCAGCCTCAGTCCTTAGCAAAGGTTTTTAAGGCCCACAAGAACTAACCTAAGGTTTATTGGACTTTGTGGTTAAAGCACCCGTGCTTGAAATGATTTTATCCCTGGCTCAGTTCGCAGTGCGTTTTGTAAGAGAGAGAGATAGAAAATTTTTCTGTTTGGAGAGTTTTCTCTCTCTTTTTCTTTTTAGTTCTAGCCTAGGATTGGCTTTTCAACACGGTCTGTATCAGATTCATTGCTCCCATCATCAATCCTCAAGGGTTCCTGGCGATCGATGCTTCGAGATAGCACCGCCCATGGCAACCCCCGGAACCCTGGCTATTGAGATTTCGAGATAATCCCATCCATGGTGTTCTGTGGCTAAATCCAGACCCTGGCAATTGACACTTCGAGATAATGCCATCCATGGAATCTGACTCAGCAGAGTGCTTTCATGCCCCCAGTAGGATATGTGAATATCCTAAGAGACAAGCACCGAGGAGATGATATTTTGTTACGCATCTTCGAGGGGATTTCCTGCCTCTCCGCGCTAGGAACTCGTCCAAATCAACTTGTGTTGATCGGCCGCTCCTACTCTAGGTGTACTTTTCAGAATTTTGCGATGCTTCTGCGTGATTTTGATTTTTACGCTTACTGAACCAGGCTGTGTGTGAGGTTAGGGTGCTTAGGTTACTAAGTCCTGTAAACCAAAAATTAGTTAACGAGGCCAAATACTCCCTGAGCCTTGGACCTAGTACTTAAGCTTTTCATTTTCCTCAACCTCTTGAGGATTGTCTGGATCTTAATGGGTACTAAGAGTCTATTCAAGAATGCCTAAGGTTTGCGTTCTTACTAATCTCATTATGCACTTTTCAGTTATTTTCTTGAATGGGGTCTAGAACTTAGGTTAATTCCTTAGTTCCTTACTAATGACCATCACCTTTTCTCATAATTTTGTGCTCCTTTTTCATTTTGTTTCTTTTCTCCTTCTCCTTCACAAAATTTCCTTCTCCTCTTTTCCTCTTATTCTTTTTCGAAAATTTTTAATTTTTATGGTGTTTTTGGCATATGTGAATTTTTTTGTTTGAAACCTTTTCTTACAAGTTTTGCACTTTCATACCCCCCCATGCCTAAGATTTGCAATGTCCTCATTGTAACCTAGGGGGTTTTCATTTAACTTAGTTTATTCCTTAAGACAGAAATTTGGATGAGTGAATGGGTCGGGTTGAATTTTTGCGGACGATTTCTAATCCCAGATGCAAGCATCTGAGGTGGGGTCGACTGTCTACAAGGGTGAACCTTAAGTGCAAAAAGGTGTCAGAAAAAGTTTTGGATTTTTAGGAAAATGACGGGTTGCCTCCCGTTAAGCGCTGAGTTTTACGCCATCGGCTGGGCGCAATAAGCTCAAGGGGAATGGAGGATATAAGATGCTTCAGCCAAATCAGTAGAAGTTACATCAATGAATGGCTTGAGTCTCTGTCCGTTCACGATGAAAGGTTCAGAATCGTGGCTGAGTGGACTGATTTCGATTGCTCCATTTCCAAAAACCTGTCGGACCAAATATGGTCCGACCCACTTGGACCTCAGCTTTCCTGGGAAAAGTTTGAGTCGGGCATCAAAGAGTAGGACCTTTTGACCAGGATGAAAGATCTTTCTCGAGATGTGTTTGTCGTGGAAGGCTTTGACCCGCTCCTTGTAGATTTACGAGTTCTCGTACGCGTCTAGGCATAATTCATCGATCTCGCTGATTTGGAGTTTTCTGTGGGTCCCAGCCTTGGAAAGATCTAGATTACAGTTCCGTACTGCCCAATAGGCTTTATGCTCCAGTTCTACGGGAAGGTGGCATGCCTTTCCGTACACTAGTCTAAAGGGAGACATGCCCAATTGGGTCTTGTGGGCGATCCTATAGGCCCACAATGCTTCCGGAAGTCGGGACGACCAGTCCTTCCTGTCAGGCCGAACAGTGACTTGCAGGATTTTCTTGATCTCCCGATTTGATAGCTCAGCTAGACCATTTGTTTGGGGGTGGTAAGGAGTAGAGATTCGATGAGACACCCCAAATTTGGCCATAAGTGACCTAAACTGAGCATTTGTAAAATGGGTCCCACCATCAGAGATAATAGCACGGGGAATCCCGAACCTTGAGAAAATGTTTTGATGTATGAACTTAAGAACAATCTTGTGATCACAGGTTCGGGTCGGTATGGCTTCGATCCATTTGGACACGTAGTCCACCGCAAGCAGGATGTACTCGAAACCATTCGAAACAGGAAAGGGGCCCATAAAATCAATCCCCCAGACATCGAAGATTTCGCATACGAGAATCAGCTGTAAAGGCATCATGTCGCGACGGTTCATGTTGCCCAAAGTCTGGCAACGACTGCATGCCTTACAGTGGCTGTATGCGCCTTGAATAGTGTAGGCCAGTAGAAGCCACACTGGAGGACTTTGGATGCGATTTTATGGCCTGAGAAATGGCCACCGCATGCCTGGTCATGGCAGAAGGATAGGATATTGCTGATTTCCTCATCCGGGACACATCTCCGAATGATCTGATCAGCACCTATGCGGAAGAGGTACGGGTCTTCCCAAATGTAATACTTGGCATCGGAACGTAATTTGTCCTTCTTGGCCTTCGGCCAATCGGACGGGATCTGATGAGATGCCAAGTAATTTACTACATTAGCAAACCATGGAAGGCTAGTACCGATAGTCAGCAGGTGCTCATCGGGAAAATGCTCAGTGATGGGTCCGGAAGGGCTAATGATCTCAGAAGGAAGACGGGACAGATGGTCGGCTACTACATTCTGCCTTCCCGCCTTGTCGCGTATCTCAAGATCGAATTCTTGCAACAGCAAGATCCATCGGATTAATCGAGGTTTCGCGTCCTTCTTTGCAAGGAGATGCCTCACAGCTGTGTGATCCGAGTAGATGATGACATGGGAACCCAGAAGATACGATCGGAATTTTTCAAGGGCAAATACTACGGCTAGCAGCTCTTTCTCCGTAACCGTATAGTTACGCTGAGCCTCGTCAAGTGTCTTGCTAGCGTAGTAGATGACCACGGGTTTCCCGTCAGCTTTCTGCCCCAAAATCGCTCCTACAGCGAAGTCGGATGCATCGCACATGATCTCAAAGGGTTGAGACCAATCAGGGGACTGTAGGATCGGGGCTTGGGTGACTCGATCTCGCAGGATCTCAAATGCTTGAGTGTATTCCTTGGAAATTTCGAAAGGTACATCCTTGGAGAGAAGAGAAGTCAAGGGGCGCGCGATTTTCGAGAAATCTGGAATGAAGCGGCGGTAAAAACCGACGTGCAATAAAAAGGAACGGATGTCCCTAATCGAGCTAGGCATAGGAAGGTGAGAAATCAGATCAACCTTAGCTCGGTCCACTTGGATGCCTTTTTCCGAAATTGAGTGTCCCAGGACAATTCCCTCAGGCACCATGAAATGGCTCTTTTCCCAGGAAAGAACCAAATTCACATCGATGCACCGCCTGAGTATCTGGACCAAGTGTTGGAGGCAATCGTCGAATGATGCTCCGAAAACTGAAAAGTCATCCATGAAGACTTCCAGATAATCACCTACCATATCTGAGAATATGGCAAGCATGCATCGCTGAAAAGTAGCGGGTGCATTGCAAAGACCGAAAGGCATCCTTCGGAAAGCGTATGTTCCGAAGGGCCAGGTGAACGTGGTCTTTTCTTGGTCCTCAGGATGGATTGCCACCTGGTTATAACCGGAGTACCCGTCAAGAAAGCAGAAGAACCTATTTCCCACAAGTTTTTCGAGAATTTGATCAATGAAGGGTAGTGGGAAATGATCCTTCTTCGTGGAGGAATTGAGTCGGCGGTAATCTATACAGACTCTCCACGAGTTGGCTAGTCGGGTAGGAATGATTTCTCCGGTCTCAGTCGTTATAGTGGTGAGTCCTGCCTTCTTGGGCACGACCTGAATTGGGCTCACCCAACGACTATCGGAGATCGGGTAGATAATTCCGGCATCTAACCACTTGATGATCTCCCTTTTCATGACCTCCTGCAGATTGGGGTTTAAGCGTCTCTACATTTCACGAGAAGGTCGTGTGCCCTCTTCTGAATAGATATGATGAGTACAATAGGAGGGACTTATTCCAGTCAAATCATCGAGAGTCCACCCGATGGCTCTGCGATGTTGCTGGAGAACAGTAATCAAATGGGATTCCTGTTCGGGATTGAGGTTGGAATTGATAATCACAGGAAGGGTCTGATCGGAACCCAAAAAGATGTATTTCAAGTGAGCAGGAAGAGGCTTTAACTCGAGGACAGGGTTTTCAGCAGCAGCGGGTGGTTCAATGTAGATGTGAGGTTCAAGGGTGGGAGTTACTAGGTTGTGTATGTCTGGATTCGACTCCTCTGTTTGCGGGTCAAGATCCTTCTGTGGTTGATGAGGCATAATCGAGTCATTCTGGAAGTGTGATTCATCAACCAAAGTCCTGACGTCACAAATTTGTTCGATGACACCGCAATTAATTCCTTGTTGGGCCTTAAATATATCAATTTTCAGTGTTTGATCTCCAAACTTAAGCTCTATTTGGCCCTCCTCACAGCTGATGTTGGCTCTAGCAGTAGCCAAGAAAGGTCTCCCTAGAATGATTGGTGTATCCCTAGGGTTCTCAGGTGCGTCCATATCTAAGACTATAAAGTCCACTGGGAAATAGAAATCCCGCACTCTTACGATAACATCCTCGAGAATCCCTTTTGGTGACTTTATAGATCGATCTGCTAATTGTAATGTCACCTCGGTTGGTTTTAGCTCAGATTCTTCTAGATGGTCAAGTAAGGATGTGGGTATCAGGTTTATGGATGCACCCAAGTCTAGCAATGCTCTATCAAATTGGGTACCACCTATCTTGCAGGAAATCAGGGGAGTACCAGGATCTCTTGCCTTGGGTGGGAGTCTACTGAGGATTACAGAGCTGGCTTGCTCTGACAGAACAATTGGGCTCCCTCCCTTGGTTCGCGGCTTACGCTGGGGTGTACATATATTCTTTAGAAATCGTGCGTAAGCTGGTACATGGCGGATTGCATCCATCAAGGGGATGTTTATGTGGACCTGTTCAAAGAGCTTGACCAGGTCCTCCTTAGGGGCCACGGGTTTGGTAGTCTTCTTTCCCTTTGTCAAGGCCTCGGGAAACGGGACCTTAGGTGGTTCTTCTAGGATAGGTCCAGGTTGTGGATCCAGGATAGGGGTGGGGACGTCCTGGATTACTGTCCCAGGCTTAGGATC
Organism: Thalassia testudinum; assembly: GCA_037157565.1. NCBI lineage: Eukaryota > Viridiplantae > Streptophyta > Magnoliopsida > Alismatales > Hydrocharitaceae > Thalassia > Thalassia testudinum. The sequence continues at coordinate 177,976,715 of JAZHRO010000063.1, forward strand.
AATACCCGACTTGGAGTGGTTCGGATGAGGTGGGTCTTGGGTTTCCTTACCACTACGGGTTGTTACGGAATTAAGTCCTGCCTGGTTTTGGTTGGGATTGGGTAAGATAGCTTGCTGCTGGTAGCCTGCAAAAGAAGTGGAGGCCTATATCTCGTCAGGTGAAGGAACAGAGGGGGCCTGATAAATCATATGGGCATGGCCTGGGTTTGGGTTCATAACGCGCCGCTGGGTTGGCACGTTATTAGGATTAGGCAGAGGTTGGGAGGGAAGAGTACCTGGTTGGCGAGAGTTTGCCAACTGGGTCAATTGGTTACGAACCTCTGTAAGTTCGTCCTTGTGTTATTTTTGGATAGCCGCATTCGTTCTTTGAATGTCAGCCAGGGTCTGAAGGATAAGGGACATTTGATCCTGATTCGGCCCAGATGGGTAAGTAGGGTTGGGCCGAGGCTGAGGCGGCTGGTAAGGACGAGGAGGTTGTGGGCGGGGTTGGAAGGATGATCTTTGGATTTGGGAATTTCCTGCCCACTGAAAATTGGGATGGTTTCCCCATCCAGGGTTGTAGGTGTTGGAGAATGGGTCGTTCTGGATAGCGTGGAGGTCCTCGCAGGTCTGAGGAACCTCCAAAGAGTCTGAGAAAGAGGGAATGGAATTCCCCTGGTAGGTGTAGAAGGAATCGGAAGGACCACCGGGCGAAGATTCGGATGATGGGTCCATCCTAGGAAAAGGTCGATGGAGAATGTTTTGCACAGTTTCCCTTGTGGAAGGAGGCTGTGCGAAAGGGTTATGCGCAAAGGTGGCTCGCTGCAAATGCTGAGTCAGCTCGTCCACCTTCTTTTCGATAATTAAGACCTTGTCCAATCGACTGGACATTAATTCCAGGTCGACTGATGCGGACAGGCCCTGCGTCTCATGTGCTCCCCTAAGATTCGTCGATGCGCGGGTATTCGTCCTGTCGAATAATCCCATGGAGTCATTGTTGATGGAGTTCTCGCACATGTTTTCGAGAATCTCCCACACGGTGTCTTCATGTTGACCCATGATATTTCCTCCGCAGGTTGCATTGACGAAGAGACGGATGTCCTCACGGAGTCCCTGGTAAAAAGACTGGACTTGTTCCCATTTAGGAACTCCGTGATGGGGGCACTTTCTCATGAGATCCTGGAAACGATCCCATGCCTCATGGAGAGGTTCTCCTGATTGTTGAGTGAAGTGCGTAATCTGATGGCGCAAGGCGTTGGTCCGACCAACGGGAAAAAACTTCTTCAAAAACTCGGATTGAAGTTCTTCCCAAGTGTTGATCGGCCGGGTCTGAGTTTGATACCAATGGGCGGCCTTGTCCATAAGAGAAAAGGAGAACATCTTCATGAGAAGAATATCCCGATTTTGCGCCTCTGACCCAAAAGTTTGGGCCAGATGTTTTAGCTGTTTGATGTGCTGGAAGGGATCTTCGGAATTAAGCCCATGGAATTTAGGTATAGCATGAATCATGTTGGGCTTCAATTCGGAATCAGGTCCTCCAGTCGGGATTCTGACTCGAGGCTCAATAGCCACCGCAGCAGGATTGTAGTGGTCCTGCATCATAGGACGCTGTGGTGGGTGCACGAAGTTTTGGAAGAGGTCATTGAGTCGCTGGAGCTAGTGCTCCAGATTGTTTTCTTCCTCAACTGGCTGAGCCATGATGGGGGAAGAAGAAGAACTTGGTTCTGAATCAGAAGAGAGAATAATGTGAGGGGGTTGCTGCAAAAACACGGGCGTCGAGGCTTGGCCTTGACGAGAGTGAATTTCTAAAGGAGGTCTTAAGGGTGGTCTTAAGGACCTCCTACCGTACATGCACTGTTGGAAGAGATGAGTTTAGAAGGTGCTGGACCCAATCAAGACACCCAAAAATGTGTTGGGTGACTATAGAGGTGCGGGGCAGATGGACCCCTTGATTAGAAAGATCGTCCACCTGAGAATTACCTGGGCAGCCAGAGAGGGAGAGTCCCGCAAAGACCCCTACACGGTAGAGCGTCCCCACAGGTTACAGGGTTTCCCCCACCCGACCTCTCTTGTCACTGCGGTTCCAGGTAGACCAGAATGGGGATCTTGACCTCTTAAGTCTACCAATTTTAGGTTAAGATTAGGGTGCTTAAAGTTACACTTGAACTTTAGTTCTTTGAGTGCAAAGAGTGACCTAATTTAAGGTTGGTTGACCCAAGGGGGCAACTTTACCTCTTGTTTCCTTTGAGAGTTTTTTTTTTTTTTTTTGGGTCTTGTCTTTTAGGGTTCAAGTGTTTAGAGAGCCAATTGTTTTGGGTTTTTCTTTGAATAGGTATTTTCAGACCAGGGCTTGGGCACACTTCATTTGGTTTTCTCAATTCTTGCTTAAGGAATGTGTCTCTAAATCCCTAGTGTTGGATCCTAGGTTGGCTCTACTTGGTCCAGTTAGCTCTTTGTTGGGTAATTAGGGCTCAAGCAAGAATGTGTTAGCCCTTAAATACCCTTAATAGTGTGCAGTAATAATGGGTTGAAAACATGCAACTTTTGATGGTTTACTGAGTATAGAAGACAGGTTAGACCTATATTGCTTGTTCTTTTGTTTTCTTCCTCTTTAGAGTTTAGGGATTGAGAGGATAGAATTTTACCTGTCCTTGGAGTGGTTGTTGTGCGGTTGCTTGTCTTCTCGATTTTCTTGTATTTTCCTGCACAACAAAGGGGAGATCGTTAGTAATGTAAAAACAGGAATTTGATTATCTCTAGAATAGCCGTTGCTCCCCGGCAACGGCACCAAAAACTGGTGACGACCTTTCTCTATAGTTCTATTATTTCGTCGTAGTATAGTATAGAGAAGTGGTTACCAGTTTAATACAATTTGTTACTCGGAAATAAAAGAGTTCCCGAGGTCGAACTCAGGGAGCAAGTTGTATTCTAGAGATACAAATTCTTATTACAAAAAGTATTACAAAAATAGAGAGAGAGAGAGAGGGAGAGAGATAAAAATTTGATTTCTTCTTTCTTCCTCTTTGTTTTCTCTTCTCTTTGGCTTTTGGTTTTTCTTCTTTGTTTATCTCCTGGTGGTCTTCTTCTTCTGCCTTCTGTTCTTCTTATTTCTTCTTTCTTCTTTCTGCCTCAGCTGTAAAGCTTTTCTTCTTGCGGTCCCTTGCTCAGCGGCACGGCTTCTTCATTCTCCTTCTTTCTCTGCAGTCCTTTTACTGCAGGGTGTCGTCTCTCCTTCTTTCTTCTTTTTCTTTCTGTCTTCTTTATCTGCAGCAGTGGGTTGATGTTCTTCTTCTTCTTTCAGCTCTTGTTTCTGCTTGTCTCTTTCTTTTTCTTTTCCCTTGCGGTCCTGTTCTTCTTCCTCTTTTCTGCCTTCAGAGCGTCGTCTGATTTTCCAATCAGACGACTTAAACCGCCGCTGCTACAGTGCTCCACCTTCCTTCAGCTTTCGTCGTCCTTCTTCTCTGCCTCGCTCGTCTTCTTCTTCTTCTCCTGTGCCTGCACACTTCAAAGCTCTCGTCAGCGGGCAAAAACCTACTCTACCCCCCCGCGTTTCTCTCTCACAGAATCCGCTCTTAGGAAAGCTCTCCCAGAGCTGCCGGGTAGTCGGGTACGGGTAGCGTCCGGGTCCAGGCCCACCGGCGTGCGTGGTGGGCGAGGAGTGCAGGTCGGGCTAAGTCGGGTCGGGCCAGGTCCGCGAGGCGTGCGTGCGGACGAGGCCGGGTAGTCGAGCGGGTGAAGGGGACCTCACCCCGTGTGCTGAGGCGATAAGCCTCCAGCACTTTTTCACTTTATACCGCTGCGCTCCTTCAGGGCCTTCCGAGGTGGGACTAAATGTCCCACCCCAATTTGACGCCTGCGCAGAGGAGGCAGCGGCGGTCGAGGCTTCGCACGAGGGCTTTGCGCGAGGGCTTCGCCTCAACTGCAGCCTGACGCTTTGCGAAGACGCCTCGCGCATCCTGGGAGCGTGACCTGGGCGTGGCGCACCTGGGGCAGCAGGTGAAGAAGCTGCTTCGCTTCAACAATGGCGGCGGCGAGCGCAGGTACCTGCCCACAGAGAAATGGCCTCTCGGCCCAATCAGAAACGCGGAGGACCTTCGCCGTGGCACGGCGAAGGTGGTCAGGGGGTGTGCAGGCGGCGGGGCGGAGCCTAAGGGCCGCCCTAGGTCAAACTGCAGGTTAGGAGGTGGGTTTGTTCGGTGGAGTTGCAGAGGGTGATTTGGGGGAAGTGGGAGGGTGGAGGTTGATCAGGGTGAGGAGGCGGAGGTTCTGCGGTGGTCGGCGAGCCGTGTGGGTTGCTGGAGTGATGGGAGCGGGTCACCGGGGCAGGGGCCGGAGGTGGAGAAGGTGAGGGCGATTTTTCGGATCGGGGTAACAGTAAAGATGTAAAGTGAGGAAAAGGAAGAGGGGAGGAAGAGGAGGAGTTCTACCTACTTAGCAGGACGAGGAGGGGCCGGAGCAGGCGACAGTCGTATCGACTGTCGCCTGAGAAGAAGCTGCCCAGGGGAAGGGGCGGCGGCGAGGAGAGGGCCGGAGAGGCGCCAGCTGGGTGCGGCGTGGCGCGGGAAGAGCCAGGGAGAGCAACCCTGCAGCTGGTAGTGCGGCAGAGCGACGAGGAGGAAGAGGGGAGGCCGCCGGAGCTGGAGGGCTTCCTGTCGGAGTGGGAAGAGAGGAAGTGGGGGTCTTTCTCCGTCAGGACCGAGCTCAGAAGAACGGTGGAGCGACGGGGGTATTTATAGGGGCCGAATCAGAGAGGAAGGCGGAGGGAGACGACGTGTCTCCCTCGCCAGAGGATGCCGGAGATGGAGACCCATACCGTCCGTGCGTTCGCACGGCCGGTATGGTGGGTTGCAGCGACCAGGGGGGTGTTCCTGCGACGGCTGACGACGCAAGGCACCCCCGGTTGTCTCGCCAGACCCTCCCCCTTACCCTGCGCGGCGCCATGCTCCGCGCAAGGTCACCGGAGCATGGTGCTGGTCAGGTTTTGGCAGGAGGGACCTGGATGCAAAGAACGAAGGAGAGTTAGGGGCATAAATGTGAGGGTTCAAAAGTTGAGGGCCAAAAAGTAAATGAATGAGGACCAAAGTGTAAAGTTGGTCAAGAAGGTTTCCTCTTAGGCTCAAGTTTTTATACATGACTAATTGGGACCTAAGGATTATGATGGTGAATTTTATTTCCAGATTAAACCTTGTTTGACCGGTTAATTTATGCAAAAACCCAAATTAAGTTATTAATTGGGCATAGTTCTCAATATAGGTCAAAATGGGTTCTGAAGGCCAAATTGAAGGTTCTAAATCCTAGAGATTATTTTTCTATGAATTTTAGAGGGTTTATTCTATTTTTACTTTTCCTCGAACCTCGTGAATTGAAGTGGATTTGTTTTAAGGTTACAGATTATCATTTAGTTCCTTGGAATTGCTGTAGCCCTTGTCAGATCATCCCACTTTCCTTCTTATTTGGTTTGTTTGACCTATGTTTGGACCCTGAATTACCCTGTATGCAGATTATACTGGTAAAATTGCATTTTCACCCCTTATGACTTATTTTCTCCTTAAACTCAGAATTCTCTGAGTTAAGCCTTTCCTTGAGTTATGTAGGAGCTTTTATCCTTTGTATTAGGTCAAAATGAGCTAGTTATGGCTCATGATGAGGTTTTCATCATGCCTCCAGGTCTTCAGCGCGAAGACAACAGCTGCCAACTCTAGGTCGTGGGTAGGGTAGGTATGCTCATGGGGCTTCAGTTGCCGTGAAGCGTAAGCGACAACATGACCCCTCTGCATGAGCACACCTCCTAACCCCTGCAAGGAAGCGTCCGTGTACACAACGAACTCGCCACTACTATCAGGGATGGTGAGCACGGGAGCCGAGGTCAACCTCTCCTTCAGCTCCAGAAAACACGCCTCACAGGCGTCTGTCCAAGCGAAAGGCACGTCCTTCAGGGTCAACTGTCATAGGACGTGCAATCTGCGAAAACCCTCTGATGAACCGTCTGTAGTAACCTGCCAGTCCCAGGAAACTGCGAATCTCAGTGACTGAACGCGGTCTCTCCCACCTGAGCACTGCCTCGACCTTGGCAGGGTCCACCGCCAGGCCGTCACCAGAGATCACATGACCCAAGAAGGTCACCTCCCTCAACCAGAACTCGCACTTGCTGTATTTGGCGTACAGCCTGCGTCGTCTCAGAGTGTCCAGAACCATCCGCAAGTGCTGTCCGTGCTGCGTCCGATCTCTAGAATAGATGAGCACATCATCTATGAAAACCACCACGAACTGATCCAAGTACGGTCTAAACACCCTGTTCATCAGGTCCATGAAAGCAGCGGGGGCATTGGTCAGCCCAAACGGCATGACCAAAAACTCGTAGTGTCCGTACCGGGTGCGAAAAGCTGTCTTGGAGACGTCGGTCTCCCTGATCCTCAACTGGTGGTATCCAGACCTCAAGTCTATCTTGGAAAACACCGTGGCACCCCGCAACTGGTCAAACAAATCGTCGATCCTCGGCAGCGGATATCTGTTATTGATGGTGACCCTATTCAGCTGTCGGTAGTCCACACAAAGGCGTAGGGTCCCATCCTTCTTCTTCCCAAACAGTACCGGGGCTCCCCAGGGAGACGCACTGGGCCTCACGAAACCTTTCTCCAAAAGGTCCTGCAACTGGGACTTGAGCTCTCGTAGCTCAAGCGGTGCCATCCTGTATGGCGCGGTGGAGATGGGGCTGGACCCTGGTACTAGTGAGATCTCAAACTCGATCTCACGCTCGGGCGGTAGTCCTGGTAACTCGTCTGGCAACACATCGGGGAACTCTCTGACCACCGGGATGCTCTGGAAGTCTGCCACAGGGCTGGGCTCTGCCACCACACAGGCTAGGAAGCCCTCACACCCCTGGCTCAAAAGTCTCGCCGCCCGAAGTGCCGAAATGCACCTGAAACCTCCGTCCACTGGCTGTCCGTGAAACTCGAAAGAAGGCAACTCCGGAATGGAGAAGACAATCTTCCTCTCAAAACAGTCTACCAAGGCGTGGTAAGAGGACAGCCAATCCATCCCCAGAATCACACCAAAGTCCTCCATCTGTATCATAATCAGGTCAGCTGGCAGGCTATGTCCCCCAACGCTGACCTCGCAACCCGTGTACACCTCCTCAGCTACAAACAGCTGACCACTCGGACCTCTGATTACGAATGGATTCTCTAACAGTGTATAATCCTAGTCCAAACTAACTGCGAAACTGGCTGCGACAAACGAGTGCGTAGCGCCAGAATCGAAAAGCATGTAAACGAGTCTGCCAGAAACTGAAACCATACCTGCTACCACGGATCCCGATGCTCTGGCGTCCCTGTGTGTTAGGGCATTGATACGCCCCTCAGCTCTAGGTGCGGACGAAGCAGCCACACTCTGCGTCGGATGGGTAGGTGCTGGCCGGTACCCTCCTCGCGACTGCTGTCCTCCTCCTCGTGCCTGGGAACCGCGGCCTCCTGCGCGCCCTCCAGTGCTCTACACGGGAAGTATCTGTTGACCTCCTGTCCTAGATGGGCATTCCCTCCTGACGTGGCCCGGCTGGCCACACTGGTAGCAGAGGGGAACCCAACTCCCGCCCTCAGTGAGTCCCTGCTGTCGGCTAGGCGGGGGTCCGGTGCTGGCGACTGGCCCCTGTCGAGGGCCCCCAAAGGCCACTGATGGCCCTGCACAACGTGACGGCTCTCCTGCGGATGCCACGTGTCTCCGTTCTCGCCGGCCCTGTGAGAAGTCTGGCTGAAAGGGCCTCTTCCGCCCGCCGTCGGTCTCTCGCGCGGACGGGTTGGTCTCCTCGTAAGTCATAGCTGCCTCTACCACCCTCGAAAACGTCGGCAGCTTCAGGGGTTTGACATACCCCCGGATCGCAGGCCGGAGCCCCTCGGTGAACCTCCAAAGGCGCTCCTCCTCAGTGGCTACCGTTGTCGCTACAAAGCGGGACAGCTCCAAGAAACGCGTGCGGTACGCGCTCACAGTCATCGTCCCTTGGCGGAGAGTGTGGAACTCCCGCCTCCTCTGGTCCTGCCACGTCTGGGGAAAGTACTGCTCGCAGAAGAGGGTGACGAACTGGTCCCACGTCGGCTCGTCCCTCTCCTGTCCCCGGACCGCCCTCCACCACCGGTGTGCCGCACTCTCCAGCTGGTACGTGGCAAAGGCCACGCGGCACTCCACCGGGGGGCGAAGGGTGTCGAAGATCTTCTCCAGCTGCTCAAGTCAGTCCTCTGCCTCGGTCGGGTCCTCATCCCCCTTGAAGGAGGGGGGCTTCAGCTTCCGGAACTGTCCGAAAAGCTCGAAGTGGCGCTGTAGGGGAGGTGCTGGTGCACCTCCAGGCGAAGGTGCCTCGTGTACAGAAGTGTCGGAGGAAGGTGGGGGAGGCAGGGGCCCATCCCCTCCCTTGTGTCCAGCGCCGCGTCCGTCGCGTGGTCCCACAGAGGACTCCCCCTCTGCAGCCCCAGGGGGAGGTGCTCGGGGCGGTGGGTGGAGCTCCTCTCGTACAATATCTCGTATCAGTCTGGCGAGGTCCTGGGCCTGGATGCCAGGGAGTGGTGGCTAGTCCACCGAGACGTCAACGACAGCACGTCCACCTCGCCGACCTCGTCCTCGGCCGCGCCCGCGGCCAGTCTCGCCAGTCCCGCGACGAGGCATCTCCTGCAAGGAGACGCGAAACAACACGGAAACGTCAAAACAGACGGTACTTAACAAAACTTCTAAGAGCTCATGTCAAGAGATATGTTGTGGTGGCTACTCTAGCTATAAACATGTGAATTGGTTATTTTCCAGTCAGTTGATTCACTTCTCGGGACGACCTTGCTCTGATACCATCTTGTAACGACCTGGTTCCCGAGTCCCTACGAGACATGAGAATCGGACCGACTCGACTAATCCCAAGACCTAGTCGTCCAACGAGGAAGTAACCAAAAGAGTAGTAAAATAAACCACATTCAGCATGAATATAACTAACAGTAAGGAAGTACAGCAGTAAGGAAAGAAACTACTACAGTAGATACCACCACAACAGTAGAACAACATTTATCATATAACAAGAACTGCAGGTAAAGAAAGTACAGCGGAAACAAAAACTACTCACTAGAAAAGAAACAAAAGAGGTACAAAAGACTGTGGTAAACTCTACTGGACCTTACTCGGCCCAGCGTCCTCTGCAGCCGCCGATCCTGGCTGCTCAACACCTGGTCCTGAAAAAGGTAACGAGTGTAACACGTCAGCAAAACGCTGAGTAGAGTGGCAAACTAACTAAAGGCAACAGTAGAGTGTACAGTAGTTGTTATGTTCTATTACTTCCTTTAATCACATCTTTCAATTTTCTTACTATTTCATTTATTTCTCAGATCCTTTACTTTATCTCGAATGTCCTCGTGGGAACGATCTTGATTGCAGTCTTTTCCAAAAGTAGAAGTAGCACGTGGTGCTCTCCTGGCCGGGAGAGTCCCCCGTGGTGATCCTACCCTCAGTCAACCACCCCAAGGTCACTGACAGACGTAACGGTGACTACGGCACGCGCGATAAACGCACAGGTAGCTAGCCCGCACTGGCACGCGGTCAGTCGTTTCCGTTAACGGGTGCGCCCAAAGCATAGCACGGAACTAGGGCAGAGCCCTCTCAGTAACAGGGGTCCAACCCCTCCACAGTAACCAAACCGGGGCCTTGCCCCTCCACAGTCCGCGCACCCTCGCCTGACTACCCTGGTTTGCCCTAGTGGGCCTAACAAGTCGGTGAAGGAGGCTAGCAAAACCCCGGGGCCCGTGGGGTAGCTAGTACTCTCCTAACACTAGTAGCTCTCCTCGGTACTACGTACACGAGGGCCAACAAGTCGGTACAGAGCGGCCAATCCTAACCCCGGGTCCCTGGGGTGGCTGGCCCCACTCTGCACTAAACAGGTACAGGTACTTCCCTTGGTACTGCGTACCCAAGAGACAGTACAAACTACATCTCAGTTCCATTCCTTTTTCTTTCCAGGAGTTCCACTCCTAATTCCCCGTAGGGTTCCAGCTCTTTATCTCAGAACATCATATGTTTCACTTTCCAGTTTCACGTTCTCACAATCCATGATCTCAATCATGTTTCTTTATTCATAACAGGCAGTTGTTAATTCAATTTATAGGCAGCTTTATATTCCTTTCCATTTTTCCAAGACTGCAGTATTATGCATTCCACTAGTTTTTCCATCCTAGGGTTCATGCCACATCCTAGGATCTAGCATACAACTAGTTTTTCAGCCCTAGGATTCATGCAATGTCCTAGATTCTAGTTATGGTTCCATACTTTAACAGATTTTAATAATAAACTTAAGCCACTCTACCAGATACAACGGGAGTAATGGGGGCGTGATCGGGAATCCCACGTGCCTCCGCGACTCTCAAGACTACAACTGAACGAGGTCCTATCACAAGGATCAAACACAAGGAGTGTCTCAAAACAGTGTATAGCTACTGTAGACGGGTAGAGGAATTAATTCTGAAAAGAGCGCAACTCGAATCGTGGAAAATGGAGCCCGAACGGGCCCTAAACAGGTCGAAAAAGACGATACTGTGCAAAATCAGACGTCTGGAACTTCTTCCAGACGTCTTAAACAGTGGATCAGAGAATTACCTGTTCAGCGTGGTTTCCCAGACGTCCAGAAGTCTGCGGGGACGTCTGTCCTAGCTCCCAGACGTCCGATGGTAACCCCGGACGTCTGGAGGTCACTCCCGCCGTCTGGTACAACTTCCAGACGTCTGATTCGCAAAGGATGGCGAATCAGCGAACCTGCGCACAGCCAACTGCCTCCCTCAGTACGGTCAGTCGACAGGAAGGAAGAAGAAAGCGGAATACACACCTTTCAGACGTCTGTATGAGCTACCAGATGTCGTCCTCGCCGTCTGCCTATCAACCCAGACGTCTGATTCTGGAAATTTTTCCAGAATCAGGGCGCTACTCTACCTCCGCTCGCGACGCCGCCCGCGTCGCACCTCGCGCGTCTGCTGCTCAGACTGCAGCAGGTCCCTCTCCGCGTCGCTCCGCGCCCCTTGCGCCCTCCGCCGGCCGGCCAAGCCGCTCCGGCGAGCTCGCCCTCACGGCAGAGCTCCGCTCTCGCACGCCGCACCTCCTTCGCGCTCACTGCGGCCGCCGCTGCCGCCCTCGCGCTCGCGCTCACGCTCCACTCACTGGCTGAAGGAGAAGAAGGAGGAGACGGTGGAGACGGGAGGGGAGGCGTGCCCTTTTAAGGCCACGCGAGGAGGAGGGAGTGACGCGGCAGAGCGTCTGCAGCCGCAGAGAATATCGGATATTCGCGGGCCTGCGCGCTGAGGCGCGCAGACGAAGCCTCGTGCCAGAATAACTGATTTTCAGACGTCTAGGATCGTTTCCAGACGTCTGGTCAGACGTCTGGCACACCTCCCAGACGTCTTAAAAGACGTCTGGGGCACGCGCTCGTTACATAAGTACATATATTTAACATCTACATCAAAAACATAAATGTTAGAAATTATGATGACTTAAAGTTTTTATTAAACTTGCAGTTGGATATGTATGATGGTGCCTAACTTGATTGGGTTGGAGTCTATGAGATGACTCATCTCGAAAGTCAAATCATTAGAAGTGTGTTCGATGGTGTAAAAACTCAATCCCATTGTAATTGTTCTCTCGATCTTTCCGCCTTTATATCTTAAGTCAAATCAAAGAGTGTTGAGGAAGCATATTCCAACAAGCCTTAGTTGATGGCTATACAGGAGGAACTTAATCAACTCCAAAGGAATGAAGTTTGGGATCTAGTAGCCAAGCTCGAAGGGCAAACAATAATAGGCACCAAGTGGGTATTCCATAATAAGTTGGATGAATTCAATGTAGTTATTTGAAATAAGGCTAGGTTGGTAGCACAAGAACATAATCAAGAAGAGGGGATTGACTTTAATGAGACCTATGCTCTTGTAGCTAGACTCGAGTCCATTTGCATGCTTCTTGCTTATGTCGCTTTCCTTGACTTTAAGCTCTCTTAAATGGACGTTAAGAGTAACTTTGTTAACAGTTTCATTAAGGAGGAAGTTTTTGTAAAACAATCTCCCGATTTTGAGTCTCATGATAAACCAGACTTTGTCTACAAATTGAATAAGACACTATATAAGCTAAAATAAGCTCCTAGAGCTTGCCATGAAAGGCTTAAGGAATACTTATTAGAAGCAAACTTTGTTATAAGAGAAGATGACTCTACTTTATCTGTTAAGAGAAAAGAAAAAGATATTTTATTTAGTGCTACTAATGAATGTCTTTGTCAAGAATTTTCTAAGTTAATGTAGGAAGAATTCGAGGTGAGTTTGATAGGTGAACTCAAGTTTTCTTGGGTTTGTAAATCACTCAACTCGAATATGACACTTTTGTGAACAGATCAAAATACACAAAGGAAATGCTAAAGAGATTTGGGATGGACAAGAGCAAAGGTAAAAACACTCCCATGAGTGTTTCCACATCATTAGATATGAATGAACCAAGTACCCTGCCGACCAAAAGCTTTACCGTGGCATGATAGGATCATTATTATACTTGACTACTAGTAGGTCTGATATATTATTTAATACTTGCTTGTGTACTAGGATTCAACCTAACCCAAAACAATCACACTTAAATGTAGTTAAGAGAATATTTAGGTATCTAATTGACACATCAGATTATGACCTATTCTACCTTAAGAGTGGTAATTTCAACCTTGTAGCATATAGTGATGCAGACTACGCAGGTAGTTGCATCAATAGAAAGAGAACTAGTGGAACGTGCCAATTTTTAGGTGATTATTATTCTCTTGAGTTTCTAAGAAACAATCTAGTGTAGTCTTATTGACTACGAAGGGTGAATATATAGCTGTCACTTTAGCATGTTCCCAAGTTTTATCAATGAAAAATACTTTAAGAGATTTTGATTTGATATTTAATAAAATTAACATATTATGTGATAATACTATAGTACTATCAACCTCTTGAATAATCCTATACACCACTCTTATACAAAGCATATTGATGTTAGACATCATTTTTTGAGGGATAATGTACTAAAAGGGGAAATTGAGGTTGAATTTATTTGTATTGAATTACAGATTGCTGATATTTTCACTAAACCTTTGAATTATGATCGCTTTAATGTTGTCTATAAAAGTTAGGTATATGTAAGCTCATTGATATTTGAAGCATTTAATGTGTTAGGTGTTAATATTGTTTGTCAATAGACATTTAGGGAATCTTGACTCTATCAAGTCAAGACTCCTTCCAGAAATTAAAATGCGTAATATGTACAAAATTAGACATCTAATAAGACATCCAGTTGTCTTATCTTTAATAATAAGATGCCTAATAATCCATTCAACCGTCTAATTGCCGATTTCCTATAATATCTATCCTTGTGTATTAGTCATCCAACATGCATCCCAGACAACCTAATTTTAAATTTAAAATGAATAAAATATTGATTTTAGATGTTTGGAACAATGTATAGATGTCTAGCCCAGACATTTGATCTAGTTGATCAAACGACAACCTTGATTTGGGGTCTGATCTCAGTACCCACTGGAATCAAAGATCAGACATCTAACCCCCTATGTTGAGATCAAAGAATTTGCAACGATTTTGAAACTGTTGAGACTATTATTTCGCAGATGATTTCAAAAAGAATCATCTGCTAATTCTCATAAAAAAATGTTCTTGCCAACTCTTGCCTTCTCATCAGATATAACGACGGTTTTCACAAAAATCGTCACAAATTGAATTGGTAATAATATTTTAAACACGATTTCTACAACGGTTTGCTATACAACTATTGCGGAAATCGTGATTAATAGACCATACATGCCTAACCCCCTTCTCCGCCCACCCCTTCGACCCAAAAAGCCTTAAACCTCTTTCGTCTCCTCCTATACACAATCTTCATTCCCTCGACCGTCCTCAGCCACCACCGCCACCTCCTTTTACCGCTGCCACCACCGTCATCTTTCCCCTTCTTACCTCCTCCTCCATCGTCCTTGTCCCATCCTCCTCCCCCTCCTCCACCTCCTCCTCTACCATCTGTCCTCCTTCTCCACCATCCTCCTCTTCTGTCATTCCTCCTCCTCCTCCTCCTCCTCCACCATCCTCCTCCCCATCGACCCCTGTTGTAGCCCCCCTACCACAACCACCACCCTCCTTGTCTTCTCCTTTTATCGCCCCCTCCTCCTCCATCTCCTTCCACCACCACTATCAACCCCCTCCACATTGTCGTCCTCCGTATACGTAAATAATTAAATTTGATTTGTTTGCATTCCCAAGAATAGGTAAAAAATTATTATATTGATTTATTTTTATTTCCTTTTTTATAGGTACTTCACACATCAAGTTCACGGTAAATCGAGGTAACAACATTTAATTTTGTTTAATAGTTAATGTGGGGTGTACCCACTTAAATTAATATACATGTGAATTAATGTGTAGTTAAATTAATGTAGGGTATGCCTACTTGATATATTATGTTGCTTTGTGAATGAAATGCATGCGATTTTAATGTGGGGGTGTGCCCACTTAATTTATTATGCTTTGTTGTGGCATTAGTTGTGTGATGTATGTGAATGAAATGATGTCATTTATGGTTGAAATTTCATGCTGTAGGGGAAAGTTTGCTAAACTTTTTGTAGAGTGAAGTAGAGCTTCATTAATAGGTAAAATATTTGGTAAGTAAGAGGTTGGGACAGGGAGGAGAGGGAAAGAGACAAGAGAAAGAAGCGGAGAGGAGGGGAGATAAGGAAAGAGGAAAGGGAAGAGAAATGAAGGGAAGGAGGAGAGGAGAGGAGGGAAAGGAGTGGAGAGGAAAGGAGATAGGGAAAGATGAAAGGGGAAAGAAAGGAAGGGAAGGAGGAGAGGAGAGGAGAGGAGGGAAAGGAATGGAGACAAGGAAAGAGAAAAGGGGAGAGAAAGGAAGGGAAGGAGGAGATGGGAGTAGGGAAAGGAGTGGAGAAGAGGGCAGATAGGGAAAGAGGAAAGGGGAGACAAAGGAAGGGACGGAGGAGACAGGAGTAGGCAAAGGAGTGGAGAGGAGGGGAGATAGGGAAAGAGGAAAGGGGAGAGAAAGGAAGGGGAGGAGGAGAGGAGGAAAAGAAGTGGAGGTAGGGTAGGAGGAAATTAAATTGTTTATGAATGGATTTTAAAGGTTTTTGATATGCGTTTTTCATGTTTATAACTTATTAATTTCTATTGCATTTTTTTTTCATCATTACTATTTTATAAATACACACACATACTCAAATTAGATCCACATGAGGATGAACAATAGGATTTCTAACCCTAGGTTATAAGTTGTGGGAGGGGTACCATGATTGTGTCAAAATACTCACCTGCTCCAGACTTATGACCATGTTATACGAGCAATGCACTTATGTATGTACATCCTACATACATACATAATGCGTTGTCTTGATAACATGCCATCAGTATTGTGTTTTTTATTAAAAAGGGGGAACAAGAGGCAGCAGGCCTGAAGCATGTGGTGGAGATTTTTAGTGAGATATCTAGTTTGAGAATAAATGGAGTGAAATCCTCTCTTATCTGCTTTGGTGAAGCGTGTATTGTGAAGGATGCCTTATCCTAGATTATATAGACACTAGTCACTAGCCTGCCTATTAGATATCTTGGCTTACCCCTCCAAGCCAAGAGGATGAAGAAAATGTTGGTGAAAGGGTACCATGATCATTGATTTTGATGATAACAAAATACTTGTAATTTGACATTTGCATTTTTTGTGATTAAATTACAGGATTAATGCAAATGGAGGCAAGCCTGAGGAGCTTACTCTTGGACAAAATCATCAAGGAGCATGGAGATGACAGAGCTTCACATGGAGCGAAAGCTTGAAGGAAATGAAGAATATGATAGATGATGTCTTTCATGTATTTGTAATTATAGTTATTTTTTCTCTTTATGTTTCCTTAGAAATATTGTAAAGAGCCCAATAGTATATCACTTTAGTCCTAGAAACACCCTTCCATCTATAGAACACTTAGATAAACTTAGAAAATCAACATAGGCTTCAGATAGCCTAGTCAGACGTCCAATATGGATATTAGACACCTGATCTGTCACTTTAAGGCATCTGACCTTTTCGCTAGATGTCCGAACACTTTGGCTAAAATTAGTAGTCTGTGCCTTTTCACTTAGACGCCTTGAACATAGTCTGAACAACTTACAAGACGTCTGATGACCTTACCTGATGTTCAATTAGGTGGCCGTTAGATTATCAACCTTTTTCCTTTGAGAGCTAAACGTGGGTATATCACCAAACGTCCTTAGAAGTGTTTGGACATCAGATAAAGAGACATTGGACCAAAATACAAGGATGTTAGACCCGTATCTGATCGTTAGCTCCTTGGAATCAACTCCCGCAACTTTTAGATGTCCAAATCATCTGTCAGACGTCCGACCTGTCATCTGACACATATACACTAGAACCTTATTTAGATTTTGTCCATTTCCAGGAGCCAAACTCGCTCTGATTAGATTCCGATTAGTTGACCAGGCATTTACGAATCCTAGTTAGGCGTTTGACTAGATCCTTGATTAGATCTGATCTTTTCCAGAGAAACATCCCTTCAGGATTAGACATCCAAAACTCAAATCAGACGCAATACCAGACATCTAATAATAGAATTAGACATCTACATCAGACTCATTATGACCCTAAATTAATTCTGATTTCGACCTAAATCTCCTTGGAATCTTTCCCAACCACTATTGTTACGAACGCGGCTTCAAGACGATTTTTAAGACGTCTAGGAGGTGGCCCAAACGTCTGACCAGACGTCTGGAACCCCTTCCAGACGTTTGGGATCAAATTTCTGCGGCGTACAGGGTTGCGTCTACGCGCATGCGCGCGCAGACCTGCAACCGCCACCCTCTTTCCTCTTTTCCCTCTCTCCTCCTGCAGGGTGCAGTGCTCTCTCTCTCTCCCCCCCCGCGCGGCCTTAAAAGGCCCTTGCCCTCTCCCTCACCCTCATCCCCTTCGTGTCCCTCTTCTTCTTCTCCCAGCCGGTGCGAGAGCGACCGAGCGGCGGCAACAGCGGCCGCGGCAAGTGTGCGGGAGGAGGTGTTGCGCGAGGGAGGAGACGCTTGGCCGTGAGGGCTCGAGCTTGCCGAGGCAGCTAGAGATGGCCGGCGGGGGAGCAGCGGGCGTGGAGTGTCGCGGAGGGGCTGCTGCAGCTCGAGCAGCAGGCGGACGGGGCGCGGCCATGCGTCGCGGGCGGAGAGCGAGAGGAGCTCTGATTCTGGAAATTTTTCAGAATCAGACGTCTGGGCTTACGACCAGACGACGGTGAAGACGTCTGGAGGATTGTTTAGACGTCTGACAGGTAAGATATTTCGTCTTCTTCCTTTTTTTCACGCATACGGCCATGCAGCCGTCCGCCGCGCCTTCGTCTGCAACCCATCGTACTGAGAGCAGGGTGGGTGCGTGCAGGTTTTGCTTGGGAGGGCGCGAGGGCTTGCCATCCCACGTGAATCGGACGTCTGGCCGCAGTGCCAGACCACGGGAAGGACTTCCAAACGTCCGGGGTGACCATCGGACGTTTGGGAACTAGACCAGACGCCTCCGCAGGCTTCTGGACGTCTGAGGGACTGCACAGAACGAAGGTACACTCTGACCCACATTTTAAGATGTCTGGAAGAGGTTCCAGACGTCTGATTTTGGGCAATTTCGTCGTTTTCAACCCGTTTAGGGCCCGTTCGGAGTCCGTTTTCCACGTTTCGAGTTGCGTTCTTTCCAGAATAAATTCCTCTACCCGTTTACAGTAATTGTATACCGTTCTGAGAAACTCCTTGTGATTAATCCCTGTGTTAGGATCCCGTTCCGTTGCAGTCTTGGGAGTTGCGGAGGTGCGTGGGAATTCCGACCACGCCCCCAGTACTCTCGTTGTAGCTGGTAGAGTGGCTTTTAAATTATTTAGCATAATTTGTTACAATTGTAGAACAATTAATAGAGTCTAGGGTATTGCATGAACCCTAGGACTGAGAAACTAGATTGAATGGTAGATCCTAAGGTATTGCATGAAACCTAGGATTGGAAACTAGATTGAATGATAAATCCTAGGGAACGGCATGAATCCTAGGACTGGAAAACTAGTGATATGTAAATAAATATTGCAGTCTTGGAAAAGTGGAAAGGAAATAATAGCTGCCTGTAAATTGATTTAACCGCTGCCTGTTATGAGTAAATAAACATGATTGAGAACATGGGATGTATGAACGTAAAACTGGAACGGTGAAACTTAAATGTGCTAAGTTAAAAGAGCTAGAACTCTACGGGAAATTAGGAGTAGAACTCCTGGAAAGAGGATGGATGGAACTGAGAAAGAAAGACGTGGAAGTGTGCTGTCTCTGGGGTACGTGGTACCAACGAGAGCACACATTACCTCTTAGTGCAGAGCGAAGCCAGCCACCCCAGAGACTCAGGGTTAGGACTGGCCACTTTGTACCAACTTTTGGCCCTCGTGTACACAGTACCGAGGAGAGCCACTAGTGTAGGGAGAGCACTAGCTACCCCACGGGCCCTAAGGTTCTGCTAGCCCTCCTACACCGACTTGTTAGGCCCACTGGGCAAACCAGGGTAATCAGGCGAGGGTGCGCGGACTGTGGAGGGGCGAGACCCCGGTTTGGTTACTGTGGAGGGGCTGGACCCCTATTACTGAGAGGGCTCTGCCCTATACTGGTTCCGTGCTGTGCTTTGGGGCGCACCCGTTAACGAAAACGACTGACCGCGTGCCAGTGCGGGGTAGCTACCCGTACGCTTATCGTGCGTGTCGTAGTCACCGTTACATCTGTCAGCGACCTTGGGGTGGTTGACTGGGGGGTAGGACCACCACGGGGGACTCTCCCGGCCAGGAGAGCACCACGTGTTACTTCTACTGTCCGGAAAAGACTGCAATCAAGATCGTTCCCACGAGGAACATTCGAGATCAAGTGAAGGATCTGAAAAATAAATAAATTGTGAAATAATAGAAAGATGTAAGTAAAGGATGTAAATATATAATAGCCACTGTACACTCTACTGCTTCTTTAGTTTTACTTGCCACTCTACTCAGCGCTTCGCTGACGTGTTACACTCGTTACTTTTCAGGACCAGGTGTTGAGCAGCCAGGGTCAGCGACTGCAGAGGACGCTGGGCCGAGTAGGGTCCAGTAGAGTTACCGCAGTTCTTTTTGTACCCCTTTTGCTCCACTGTAGTGAGTAGTTCTTGTTACTCTCTATACTTTTCTTTACTTGTAGTTTCATGTTATGTTATAATTGTTGTTCTACTGTTGTGGTGGTACATACTGTAGTAGTTCCTTTTCTTACTGCTGTATTTTGTTACTGCTAGTTATATTCATGCTGAATGTGGTTTATTTTACTGCTCTTTTGGTTACTTCCTTGTTGGACGACTAGGTCTTGGGATTAGTCGAGTCGGTCCGGTTCTCGTATCTCGTAGGGACTCGGAAATCGGGTCGTTACAACTATCTAATCCTTCCTAAGCATTCTAAAGGCTTCCTAGGGCCTCTATAAATAGAGGACCCTTCCTTGGCTTAGAGAAACCAAAGACAACCAAAACACATTGAGAAAATACTTTCCACCATTTGAGTGTTTAAAAGATAGATATCATCTAGAAGAGAAGTGCCCTTGCTCTCAAAGCTTGCATCCGAGAGCATTGAAACTCTGCTACAATCCACGCCTACTCTTTTCCATCTTAGGGAAGTCACTTGGCCTATAGTAGCATAGTTTAAATTCACTTTGTGGTTCTATAGGCTTTATTGTATTTTCATTTTGTTCTTTGATTGGGCATTCACGTAGTAAATTCTCGTCTCCTTCATGAGACAAAATACTCTTCATGAAGAAAAGTGGTTTAAGATACGCTACCCTTGGGTTAAAGTAGCGTGGTTGTAATTGAAGTTGTACTACCATTGTTCAAGTAGTACGTAATGGATTTGGTCGACTCAATCGACCAGGAAATCCTAAGTCGAGAGGCTTACGTGGTGGTTTTTACCCTTGGGGTTTTCACCTAAAAATTACTTCTCTTGTGGTAAATATGTTTGTGTGATTGAATTTTATTTCCGCATATTTTTTATATACTGCACTATTTACCCCCCCACTAGTCCATAATTTCATAAAAAAGACTAGTCAAAGCTATTCGAGAAGTTGTTAGTTAAGATGGCTGGGTGGTGTGGTCGATTCTTGTCCATAGGGGGAAGGCTGATTCTACTTAATTCAGTGTTGTCTGTTATTCTAGCCTTCTTTATTTTGATGTTTAGGCTGCTCGACTCAATTTTGAAGAAGATCGGCGTCATGTGAAAACGCTTCTTCTGGAAGGGACCTTCGCATGGTGGCCACTTTATGAAACCTATTAAGTGGCGCACTATTTGCATTCCAAAGAAGCATGGTGGCTTAGGGGTCAAGAGCCTCAGGGAGTTCAATGACTTGCTCCTGCTCAAGTGGGGTGTGATTATCTTGAGAGGGGAGGACGGTATGTGGTAGGAGGTGGTTAGGGATTCGCATAGGGCACAACCAAATTGAGGGATGTGGTCCACCCCATGTATGCATCTCCCTTTTGGAAGTCGATCTCCAAGTCTCTTGAGGAGCACTGGGGTTCGTTTACCCCTGTACTTGGCAGTGGAGAGAAGCTTTCTTTTTGGGAGGATGACTGGTGTGGAACCGGGCAGCTATAGGACTTTTATCTGCAGGTCTATGAGGCTTTGGACTTGAAGGGGGCATCAGTGGCAGATATGTGGCATACAGAGTCAGAGGAGTGGAGGATCCAGGTAGACTACACACTACTAGAATTGGAGACGAGGCCAGTAGATTGAGGGAGGCCTTGGCAGCTTTTCAACTTAGAGATGGACTTGACGAGTTTGATTGGAAGAGACGGGTGCACACACCATCTAAGGCCTATGAGGCCATGTTAAAAGTCGTGGGGGATGACAGTCATTGCAGGTTTTGTGCCCATCTTTGGATGTTGAAGATTCCTTTGAAGGTCCAGATATTCTTATAGCTGACAAGGCGTGAAGGCCTAACGACAGGTTCTTACAGGAGGAGGATTTTGGGCACTCCCAACGTGTCATGTCCTCTTTGTGGCTTCGAGGAAGACAACGCTCATCACCTCTTCATTGCATGCTTGGTTACTAATGCAGTATGGTATAGATTATGTTTCTCTTCTCTACCTACATGAGATGTTCTGTGGTCCTCCTTCATGCCTACAGAGAAGCCTTGTGTGTATATGGTTGCCATTCTTTGGGAGGTGTGGAGAGCGCGGAATGATGTAACCTTTCGGGGTGGGAATGTGTGGGTGGAAAATATTTGTGCTGATGTAGCTTTTAATGCCTAATTGTGGCTTGAAAACTTGTAACCAGGCTGTTTATGAATAAAAATGGACGATTACTATAAATGGTAGTGGTCCTTTCTCTTTGTCAAAAAAAAAAAATGCCATCAGTATTTATTGTCCATAGTTTGTAAAATATCCAAATTAAGGAAGGTCCTTGAAAATTTGATCACAACTTAAGTGTTGCTTGTTACATGTAGCTAGCATCTGAAGAAATTTTGACGGTATTTTCTTGCTCTTCTCTGGTATACCAATTGATCTTAACTAGGTTTCTGAAGTGTCCTTACATGGGTGTTGGAGAGAATCAAGTTAAGGTTAGTTTCAGGAAGTATATTGGAGAAATGTGGGGAAATGTTGCTGAAATTTCTCCAAACACAGGTGGCATATAATAAGTAACGTTGTGATTAAATATTGGAGGATGGGCTATCAAGTAAAAACCTCAATCAAAATACATAGATCATTGCTATCCATTTCTAATTATTTAGAGGTTTACTTTAAACATTGTAGATTACCATGGACAATTCTTAGATTAGTTTGAGGAACTTGGATTACCCTCGATATAAGAATGGAGTGAAGTTCCTTGATTGGCCCTTTCATAACAATCGAAAGTCTTTCCAACAAGATTTTCTATCCATGTAGAAGGTGTTTGAATAGATCCATTCAAGATCATAACATTGTATTTGAGCACGCAATTTGTAATGGTTGGCAGCAACATCACACCAAGTGGATTGCTCACGAAGGAAAACTCATGAAGGAAGTCAGGCGAGATACAATGAATGTTGGGGAGCCAACTATTAATATTGGAGTTGATGAAATTGATAAGATGCTTGATGAAATAAGAGCAGCAGGTGACAATATGGATGGCGGAGAACATTAGATACTTGCAATATATTTTATCACGCTATTAAGGTAGCAAATGAACCTATTGCTCCTGAAATCATGTCATATCTAGATTTCATTTCTTTCAAAATTATTTCGAATGAAGGTTGTAAATAGAGTGATGTTGAAATTGATGTTTGATGTGCTTCAATTCATTGGAATGCTGTTAAATAATCCAAAAGGTTATCTTGAGTCATGATATGATATGAAAAAAAAGATTTGCATCCTCGACTTGAATTGTGAGAAGAACGACACATTTCCAAATGATTGTGTTGTATAAAAAGGAATACACAGGGCTACATAGTTGCCCGTAATGTTGTGTGAAAAGATATAAGTTGGGGAAATTTATAAATACAAGTGGCAAGGAATAGGCTGATAAGGTTCTATGTAAATTTCCATTGACTCTTAGGCTTCAACACATTTTTATATTAAGTAGAATCTCAAAGTGGATGACATGACATCAGGACAACAAATCACGAGATGGGTGCATCCGTCATTCAGCAGATTTCGAAGAGTGGAAAAAATTTGACAACACACATTTATCATTTGTGGAGGATGCATGTAATGTCATATTAGGCCTTGCAAGCAACGGATTTAACCCCCTTAAGAACATGTATCTGTTATATTCAATATGGTCAGTGGTGATGGTAACTTACAACTTACCTTATTGGTTGTGTATACGATCCTCATTTACCATGCTGACCCTGCTAATCCGAGGTCCAAAGTAATCAAGAAATGCAATAAATGTTCATTTACAACCGTCGTCGATAGATGAACTGTAACTGTTATGGTATAACATTGTTCAAACATGTTACAAACGCGCTTTCAAGACGCCTTTTTAAGACGTCTGGGAGGTGGCCCAGACGTCTGACCAGACGTCTGGAACCCCTTCCAGACGTCTGGGATTTAATTTCTGCGCCACGCACATTTGCGTCTGTGCACCTGCGCGTGCAGACCTGCGAACGCCTCTTTTTCCCTCTCTCCTCCTGCAGGCGCAGACTGCGCTTTCTCTCTCTCTCTCCCCGCGCGGCCTTATAAGGCACTCGCCCTCTCCCTCACTCTCATCTCCTCTGCTTCCTTCTTCTTCTTCCAGCCGGTGCGAGAGTGCGAGCGCGAGCGAGTGGCGGCAGCGGCAGCCACGGCGAGTTGCGGGAAGAGGTGTTGCGCGAGGGAGGAGACGCCCGACCGTGAGGGCTCGAGCTTGCTGGGGCAACTAGAGCCGGCCGGCGGGGGAGCCGCGGGCGTGGAGCGTCGCGGAGAGGGTTGCTGCAGCTCGAGCAGCAGGCGGACGAGGCGCGGCGCCGCCGTGCGTCGCGGGCGGAGAGCAAGTCGAGCTCTGATTCTGGAAATTTTTCCAGAATCAGACGTCTGGGCTTCCAACCAGACGACGGTGAAGACGTCTGGCGGACTGTCCAGACGTCTGGCAAGTAAGTTATTTTCGTCCTTCTTCCTTTTCTGCGACCGTTCGTACTGATAACGAGGAGTGGGTACGTGCAGGATCTGGGATTCGCATCCAACGCGAATCAGACGTCTGGCTGCAGTGCTAGACGACGGGAAGGACTTCCAGACGTCTGGGGTGACCATCGGACGTCTGGGAACTAGGCCAGACGCCCCCGCAGGCTTCTGGACATCTGAGAGACTACGCAGAACAAAGGTATCATATGACCCACATATTAAGATGTCTGGAAGAGGTTCCAGACGTCTGATTTTGGACTGTTTCGTAGTTTTTGACCCGTTTAGGGCCCGTTCGGAGTCCGTTTTCCGCGTTTCGAGTTGCGTTCTTTTCGGAATAAAATCCTCTACCCGTCTACAGTAATTATATACTGTTCTGAGAAACTCCTTGTGTTTAATCCTTGTGATAGGACCCCGTTCCATTGCAGTCCCGGGGGTTGCGGAGGCGCGCGGGATTTCCGACCACGCCCCCAGTACTTCCGTTGTAGCTGGTAGAGTGGCTTTAAGAATTATTAACATAATTTGTTACAATTATGGAACAATTAATAGAACCTAGGGGATTGCATGAATCCTAGGAATGAGAAACCAGATTGAATGATAGATCCTAGGGTATTGCATGAATCCTAGGGCTGGAAAACTAGATTAAATGATAGATCCTAGGGTGCGGCATGAATCCTAGGACTGGAAAACTAGTGATATGAATATAGATATTGCAATCTTGGAAAATGTGGAAAGGAAATAATAGCTGCCTGTAAATTGTTTTAACAGCTACCTGTTATGAATAAATGAACATGATTGAGAATATGGGTTGTATGAACGTGAAACTGAAAGGGTGAAACCTGAATCTGCTGAGTCAAAAGAGCTGAAACCCTACGGGGAATTAGGAGTAGAACTCCTGGAAAGAGAATGAAATGGAACTGAGAAGGAAAGATGTAGAAGTGTGTTGTCTCTTGGGTACGTAGTACCAAGGGAAGCACCTGTTACCTGCTTAGTGTAGAGCGGAGCCAGCCGCCCCAGGGACCCGGGGTTAGGTCTGGCCACTTTGTACCGACTTTTTGGCCCTTGTGCACACAGTACGGAGGAGAGCTACTAGTGTAGAGCGAGTACTAGCTACCCCACGGGCCCCGGGGTTCTGCTAGCTCACCTACACCGACTTGTTAGGCCCACTGGGCGAACCAGGGTAGTTAGGCGAGGGTGCGCGGACTGTGGAGGGGCAAGACCCCTGTTTGGTTATTGTGGAAGGGTTGGACCCCTATTACTGAGAGGGTTCTGTCCTATACTGGTTCCGTGCTGTGCTTTGGGCGCACCCGTTAACGGAAACGACTGACCGCGTGCCAGTGCGGAGTAGCTACCCGTGTGTTTATCGCGCGTGCCGTAGTCACCGTTACGTCTGTCAATGACCTTGGGGTGGTTGACTGGGAAGGTATGATCACCACGGGGGACTCTCCAGGCCAGGTGAGCACCACGTGTTACTTCTACTTTTCGGAAAAGACTGCAATCAAGATCGTTCCCACGAGGAACATTCGAAATCAAGTGAAGGATCTGAGAAATAGATAAATTGTGAAACAATAGAAAGACGTAAATAAAGGGAGAAAGAAAATAAAACAGCTACTGTACACTTTACTGCTTTCTTAGTTTTAGCTGCCACTCTACTCAGCGTTTCGCTGACGTGTTACACTCGTTACTTTCAGGACCAGGTGTTGAGCAGCCAGGGTCAGTGGCTGCAGAGGATGCTGGGCCAAGTAGGGTCCAGTAGACTTACCACAGTTCTTTTGTACCCTTTTTGTTCCACTGTAGTGAGTAGTTCTTGTTACCCCCGCACTTTTCTTTACTTGTAGTTCATGTTATGTTATAAATGTTGTTCTATTGTTGTGGTGGTACATGCTGTAGTAGTTATTTTCCTTACTACTGTATTTTGTTACTGCTAGTTATATTTCATGTTGAATGTGGTTTATTTTACTGCTCTTTTGGTTACTTCCTCGTTGGACGACTAGGTCTTGGGATTAGTCGAGTCGGTCCGATTCTCGTGTCTCGTAGGGACTCGGGAATCGGGTCGTTACAAAACATATGATACAGAGAAGAAAGAATTCTTTTTTATAAATGCTACATTATTGTGGACCATTAATGACTTTTTAACATATGCAAATTTGTCCAAATGGAGTATAAAAGAAAAGTTTGCCTACTTGATATGTATGGATGACACCCAACACCTGCAACTACTTGAAAGAAACAAGCTCTACTATTTAGGGCACCGTAGATGTCTTCTTGTTAAGCACAGATGACCAATGTTACAGTTTAAGGATAAATTTGACGGTAAAACATGTTGGTATTAGACCAGGAATCCTAGGAATAAGCTGAGCACATATTCAATCAGGTTGTTAGGACATGAAGCTATGTAGAAATTACAATAATTTTGCAACATTTGATTTTGTTGTCCATTCAAAAAAGATCTAACTTTGAAGGATTTGGGATTCAAAGAGAACATTTTCTTCATAGAACTCTTATATTGGTAAGAGCTGATAGTCTGTCAAAACTGCAATGTGATGCGCATTGAAAAGAATGTTATGAACATCTTGGATGTGTTGAACTTAATGGACAGTCCAAAGGACACATTGAAAACAAGGACATGATAATGTTGGGCATTCGCCCTGAGTTACATGTAACTAAGCAAGAAGACGGCAACTGTAACTTTACAGATGCTATCTATAGCCTGAATCATGACCAGAGGTAAAGAATATTCTTCTTCTTGAAGAAAATACAGGTGTCGTATCGGTATTCATCACAACTATTGCGATGTGTAAATGAGACTCAAAAGAAGATTAGTGGGTTGTAAATGAATGCTGGTCCCTCATACGTATATGAGGATCTGTTTTGTAACGGTCTTTTTTTATTTTTATGATAAATAAAAGCCCTCCCGGATTGCTATCGTAGTACGATAGCTTTCCTTTCAGTTTCAAAAAAAGAAGATTAGTGGGTTGAAAAGTCATGATTCTCATGTTTACATGCAAGTTTTGTTGCCACTGGCTATTCATGGAGTACTACCT
This sequence comes from Thalassia testudinum, assembly GCA_037157565.1. NCBI lineage: Eukaryota > Viridiplantae > Streptophyta > Magnoliopsida > Alismatales > Hydrocharitaceae > Thalassia > Thalassia testudinum. The sequence continues at coordinate 178,003,414 of JAZHRO010000063.1, forward strand.
GATCTAGTAGTGGGTTCATTTACAGAGATGAGCTGATATTTTAAAGCTATTTATTCAAAAACATTAGATTGTGAAATGTAAGACTACTTGGATAGATAAATTGTCATTACGTTGTGCAAGATGGAATAAATTTTCCCTCTAGCCTTCTTTGAAATTATGGTGCATTTAATGTTACATCTTGCAAATGAAGCGTAAATTACTGAACTTGTGTAATAAAGATTGATGTACCTAGTAGAATGCTTTTTAAAAAAGCTGAAAGATTACGTGCTGACAAGGTTAAGCTGAAAGGGTTAATTATCGAAGGATATCTTAGGGAGGAGTTCATTAACTTCGGTACCATGTATATGGATAAGACAGACAATCGATTTAATCGACTACAAAAAAATTATGATGGAGGATATAATAAGAATGATGAAGACTACCTATCCACATTTGATCTTCTAGGAAGGTTGAGATCCTCCATACAAATAAATATCGATCTCTAAAATCGATTAGCGACCAACTTACTTATATATATTGAAGTAGATTCTAGAAGTCGATCCTTTCTATAATGAATTCAAATACCGCATGCGTTATGCACTTTCTTGAATGGTTTAAACAATGTTTAAATCAAATGAAAGATGACAACCCATGGTGGGTGGAGGATTTTGACATAATAACCAATTCACCATTGAGTTATGCTCATTACCATTCGAGATATATCAGAAATAGGTTTAGATTCAGAGTAAGATATATTAACGATGCAAAGCCATGCAGTAGGTTGGTGTTGTTTGCCAGTTACAATTTAAGCATTGCTTGTATGAGAAAATTGAAGAGAGTGTTTAGATGAGTTCGGATATGATTGTAGAGTTGTCGTTTAATTTCAAGTATGAATGGTTCAATGTTTGTAAAGAAGGCATTGGGTTCAAGGTTGACAACAAGCAAGATTTTATAAGTTGAAATAAGAATCACCAAATTCTTCAAAAATCAAAACCGTTCACTTTAGCTTGTCAAGTATCTCAAATCTTCTACATCCCTAATAATAATAGAAGTTGATGAATCATACCTGTTAAAACAATACCACGTGATTGTTTTGATGCGCAAAAGGATGGCCAACCCAAATTAAAACTTGAAGCCGATAAAGAATCCCCACAAGAAGGTGAAGTGGGTCCAAGTGCAATAGACATTAATGTATAAAGTGGAATTTATCTCAATTCCATACTTGTACGAACAAACTTATCATGCTTTATACTGAAAATATATACATCAGTGTAATATGTTATTATTTTGCTCAAACTCTTCGTATCGCAAATGTTTATTTTTATGCTTTAATGAGATTAAACATGCCGTGTGCCAACTATTTACATATAATTATGTGAATGTTAGTCCTTTCATTTAATTGTGAATTAAATGTGGGTGTGTCCAGACTGTTTTCAAATGACTACGTGAATGTCAATTTTTTTATGTAAATGTGAACGAGATGAAAGGGAGGAAGCGAGGGAGAGCGAGGAGAGGGAAAGGAAGATGAAGTGAATGGGATATTACTTTTAATTATGTATCCATAAGATGTGAGGTGTGCCCATGGTATAATTTTAATTATGTGTTTGTTACTTTTTTCATTTAAATATGTTATTGCCTATGTACAACATTTGGGAAAATATCCATTGTATAGATGAAACTCTAACAATTTTTTTTAGATTTATAGTAGAAGATAGAAACTAAGTGAGAAAAAGCATTTGTTCCTACTATCTTTTATCTTTTTGTATATTTTGTATGTATATCTTGTTTACCAAATTTTTATATCTTGTTTCCAATTTTTTTTATCTTTACAAGTAATAAATTCCTTTAATGTGCAAATGAAGTTTAAGAAGTTTGCTTCTACGAGGTAGGATGAAGCCACATCTAACTTGAGGGATAACACCCAACCCTCTCGCACATAGCCGCTACCCACCTAGCCCCTTCACACCTAGTTGCCTCACACCTAGCCCCTCCTCAGTCAGGTCCCCTTTAACCACTTCCACTCTTAGTGTATCCTTACTCCACCCTTCTTGACTCCATACCCCATGATTTTTATTTCTCCACCCTTCTTGACTCCATACCCCATGATTTTTATTTCTAACCCCGAATATACTTACCCCTATCAACCTATATACATCTGTCTTGGTACTCTTGCCCAGCAACCTCGACACATTCAAGATAAGGACAAGAGGGTGTTCATTCCTCATGTAAAGCTAAAGCTTAAGGTGGACACCCATGACCACGAGGCTCATCCTAAGGTTGACCCAAAGGTTTAGGAGGATGAGGACACTGAGTTCGACGGAGCTGAGGAGGATGACGACATAGAGCAGGAACCTCAACCTAAGGTAGGGACCAGTAGTGGTAAGAAACACTCAACTTAATTACCGTCAAGATTGAATTTCTTAAATTTTTTATTATGTTCTACTTATGCTATATTTTTGTTATCAGGTACGAAAAAAAAGGAAAGGCTTCGATAAGAAATGCGGACTTAGATGCCCTACTAGAGGGCACCAATATCAAAGTGATCATCAACGAAGCTAGGAAAGATAAGAGCTACCCCCATTCACCACCAAGCTCCCCACGATGGTGAAGAACATAGTGCTTCTTTCCTATTTGGATTGAAGGAAGGTCCCAAAGAAGCTGAAGAGGGAGTTCATTCATCACCGGGAGGTAATAAATCCTAACTACGTTTTGATTATATATATATGGGATGGATTTTATGCTCACTGTGCTCATATTTCCTTCTATAAGCACAAATCTACAGCCAAACGATAAAGATTTAAAGGATATAAATAAAACAACTAATCTCCATGGAAGGTGATTTTCATGGTACGTTATCAACAAAAGTCTTCCAAAAATAGAAAATAATAAGATCATTTATAAAAAAATATCCATAAACAATGATGTTAAGTCGGCTATAATATATCTATAATCATTGCATATTAGCAATTAAATGCGGAATAAAATGGTAATATGATTGAGACCTCTGATTCAAAAATACGAGAACAGTGCGTGTAATAAATGTTTGTTGTAATAATAATAACAATAGCATTTATTGTCATATTATATACACTAGTTTGTTGTAATATAAGATACATATAATCATAATGACGTAACACTATGTTTGTAATCAACATACTAACAAGTTGTAATGAAAGTAACAATCAGTTGTATCGTATCAAACGATGATATGCAACGATGAAATAATGTGAAAATTTATAAACATAATAGATGATATTTCTACTCATGTTACAAAATATGAAAGATCGATATTATATGATTTCCTACAAGCTACTTTTCTATGTATGTAAGAATATTTTCTTGTATAATATATACAAGTGATATGGTAATGCACTGGTACCAAATCAAAATGAATATAATGGATCCTTTGGTACATGTATTTACATATTATTGAAAGAAAATATGATTCTTATTATAAAGTTAAATGACGAACATCACATAATAATCCTTTGAATAGAACATACGTGAGTTCTAGAAATATACTATATGAGCTTTCAAATTGTATTACAATGCAAAGATGCTGAGGTAATTTTGAAGTGACATTTGCAGAAGAATGGACCAATAACAACAATGTGTATTGCAACTTGTTGAAAAGACGCGATATGTAATGATTGCATGTAAAAAAATATTTAGAATGTCTGGAAAAGACATCATACGAGTCGGATTATTAGCTTGCATCAGGAAAAGCAAATGTGTTGTAATACAAATTTAGAATGTTGTAATACGATTAGCTTACTAGCATGTGTCTCGAAAAGCGCATGTTGTAATACGAATTTAAATATCATAATACGATTCAGCTTATTAGCTTGTGTCTGAAAAATCGAATATGTTGTAATATAAATTTAAATGTCGTAATATATTTCAACTTATTAGCTTGTGTCTAGAAAAGCAAGTGTGTTGTAATATGAATTTAAATATTATACGTAATACAGAAGTGTTGTAATAAGATTTTTTAGTAATTTATTCTGATTGCATATTTATTGTATTAAACCAACACTAAAATCTCTTTTTGATTTCATAAACAACACTCATGAATGGCCAACCCCAAATAAGACGTAAAAGACACCTTCATGAGAAAGAAAATATACCTAAATATAAAAATTGAATGCACAAGTGAAAGCCCAACCCCGAACATTTGACAATCATTGCTACCGAGATGAAAAGATTTCAAATATGACTATAGGGGGACGATCATGAATATTTTTGATCTAATGACTAAAAGATGAGTAACAAAGTAACAAACAAAAGGAAAATGTGTCTGTTATGCTAAACATGATCCTACCATGTTTTCCGATGCAAAATTGAAAATTAGATTAAATAGCTAGTAATTGATTAGTTGCGTAAATTAAGGAAACCACCATCAGTCGAATGGTGGTTTTCAATATCATCGTGGAAATAAGTTGGATTTATTGTAATATGACGTGTATAATCGTATGGATGTCATTGCATGCTCATTTTTAATCTTTTAAGTACAATGCTCAGAAATTACTTTTCCTATATATATATATAGGGAGCGGATCATATGTGCACTGTGCTCATTCTCTTCTTTGAGCAGAAATCTATAGCCAAACGATAAAGATCTAATAAATATAAATAAAACAACTAATCTCCATATAAGGTGGTTTTCATGGTACGTTATCAGCAAAAGTCTTCCAAAAATAGAAAATAATAAAATCATCTATGAAATAATATCCATAAAAATGAAATTAACTCGGCTATAATGTGTCCATAATCATCACATATTCCTTAAATGTAGGAACTAATTACGACTGAAATTCATAATAGCGATAAAATGATAATACGATTAAGAGGCCTCTAATTCAAAAATACGAGAGTAGTGCTTGTAATACATTGTTAGGTCATATGCTGAGGATGATTGACTCAATAGAAAGCGGCCGACTACAGGTATGTTTTGCAACAACAATAGCATTTATTATTGTATCGTATACGCTAGTTTGTTGTAATATAAGATACATATAGTCGTAACGATGCAGTACTGTGTTTGTAATCAACATGCTAACAGGTTATAATGAAAGTAACAATCAGTTGTATCGCATCATACGATGATGTGCAACGATGAAACAACATAAAATTTATAAATATAATAGATTATGTTTCTACTTATGTTACAACATATGTAAGATCGATATTGTATGATTCCCTGCAAATTACTTTTCTATGTATGTAAGAATATGTTTTCGAATAATATATACAAGCGATATTGTAATGTATCGATACCAAAGCAAAATGAACATAATAGCCTATTTCATACATGTATTTACATACTATCAAAAGAAATTTTGATTCTTATTATAAAGCTAAATGACAAACTGTAACGAGCGCGTGCCCCAGACGTCTTTTAAGACGTCTGGGAGGTGGCCCAGACGTCTGTAAAGACGTCTGGGATCACATCCAGACGTCTGACCAGACGTCCGGGATAGTTTACAGACGCCTGACGAACAGTTATACTCGCACGGGATATTCGTCTGCGCGCCTGTGCGCGCAGACCTGCGATCCGCATCTTCTCTGCGGCTGCAGGCGACTGCGGCCGTCTCTCTCCTCCTCTCCGCGCGGCGTTAAAAGGGGGAGGGGGCGCGCCTCCCCTCCCGTCTCCACCATCTTCCTCCTCTCCTGCTGCGGGCGGAGCGAGCGGACGCAAGGGCGCAGCGGCAGCGGCGCAGCAGAAGGCGCGGAGGAGCTGCGGCGTGCGAGGGCAGGGCTCTGCCGTGAGGGCGAGCTCGCCGGGAGCGGCTTGGCCGGCCGGCGGAGGGCGCAGGGGGCGCAGAGCGTCGCGAAGAGGGACCTGCTGCGGGCGGAGCAGCGGACGCGCGAGGTGCGACGCGGGCGGCGTCGCGAGCGGAGGCCGAGCGAGGTTCTGATTCTGGAAAAATCTCCAGAATCAGACGTCTGGACTGATATCCAGACGGCAAGGTCGACGTCTGTGTGATCATACAGACGTCTGAAAGGTGAGTTCCGCTTTCTCCTTCTTTTTTTGTCGACTGACCGTACTGAGGGAGGAGGGTTGGCTGTGCGCAGGTGTTCGGATTCGTCATCCTTTGCGAATCCGACGTCTGGAAGTTGTACCAGACGGCGGGAGTGACCTCCAGACGTCCGGAGAGACCATCGGACGTCTGGGATCTAGGAGAGACGTCGCCACAGACTTCTGGACGTCCGGGGAACCAAGCCGAACAGGTAATTCTTTGATCCACCGTTTAAGACGTCTGGAAGGAGTTCCAGACGTCTGATTTTGCACAGTATTGTCTTTCTCGACCCGTTTAGGGCCCGTTTGGGCTCCGTTTTCCGCGATTCGAGTTGCGTTCGTTTCAGAATTTATTCCTCTACCCGCCTACGGTAGCTATACACTGTTTTGAGACACTCCTTGTGTTTGATCCTTGTGATAGGACCTCGTTCGGTTGCCGTCTTGAGAGTCGCGGAGGCACGCGGGATTCCCGACCACGCCCCCATTACTTCCGTTGTACCTGGTAGAGTGGTTAAGCATTAATAAAATCTGTTAAAGTATGGAACCATAACTAGAACCTAGGGCATTGCATGAACCCTAGGAATGAGAAATGTATGGAATGATAGCTCCTAGGTGTTGCATGAATCCTAGGGCCGGAAAACTAGATTGTATGATAGATCCTAGGATATGGCATGAATCCTAGGATGGAAAAACTAGTGGAATGTATATTACTGCAGTCTTGGAAAAATGGAAAGGAATATATAAGCTGCCTGTGAAATTAATTAACAGCTGCCTGTTATGAACAAGGAAACATGTTGAGATCATGGAATGTGAGAACGTGAATCTGGAAAGTGAAACATATGATGTTCTGGGATAAAGAGCTGGAACCCTACGGGGAATTAGGAGTGGAACTCCTGGAAAGAAAAGGAATGGAACTGAGATGTAGTTGTACTGTCTCTTGGGTACGCAGTACCAAGGGAAGTACCTGTACCTGTTTTAGTGCAGAGTGGGGCCAGCCGCCCCAGGGACCCGGGGTTAGGCTTGGCCGCTCTGTACCGACTTGTTGGCCCTCGTGTACGTAGTACCGAGGAGAGCTAGTAGTGTTAGGAGAGTACTAGCTACCCCACGGGCCCCGGGGTTCTGCTAGCCTCCTTCACCGACTTGTTAGGCCCACTAGGGCAAACCAGGGTAGTCAGACGAGGGTGCGCGGACTGTGGAGGGGCAAGGCCCCGGTTTGGTTACTGTGGAGGGGTTGGACCCCTGTTACTGAGAGGGCTCTGCCCTGGTTCCGTGCTGTGCTTTGGGCGCACCCGTTAACGGAAACGACTGACCGCGTGCCAGTACGGGCTAGCTACCTGTGCGTTTATCGCGCGTGCCGTAGTCACCGTTACGTCTGTCAGTGACCTTGGGGTGGTTGACTGAGGGTAGGATCACCACGGGGGACTCTCCCGGCCAAGAGAGCACCACGTGCTACTTCTACTGTTGGAAAAGACTGCAATCAAGATCGTCCCACGAGGACATTCGAGATCAAGTAAAGGATCTGAGAAGTAAATGAAATAGTGAGAAAAAAATTGAAAGATGTAAATAAAGGAAGTAATAGAACATAACAGCTACTGTACACTCTACTGTTGCCTTTAGTTAGTTTGCCACTCTACTCAGCGTTTTGCTGACGTGTTACACTCGTTACCTTTTTCAGGACCAGGTGTTGAGCAGCCAGGGTCGGCGGCTGCAGAGGACGCTGGGCCGAGTAGGGTCCAGTAGAGTTGCCACAGCTTTGTACCTTCTTTTGTTTCTGTTCTAGTGAGTAGTTTTGTTTCCGCTGTACCTTCTTTACCTGCAGTTTTTGTTATATGATAAATGTTGTTTTACTGTTGTGGTGGTGCCTACTGTAGTAGTTTCTTTCCTTACTGCTGTACTTTTACTGTTAGTTATATTCATGCTGAATGTGGTTTATTTTACTGTCTTTTGGTTACTTCCTCGTTGGACGACTGGGTCTTGGGATTAGTCGAGTCGGTCCGGTTCTCGTGTCTCGTAGGGACTCGGGAACCGGGTCGTTACAAGATGGTATCAGAGCAAGGTCGTCCCGAGAAGTGAATCAACTGACTGGAAAATAACCAATTCACATGTTTATAGCTAGAGTAGCCACCACAACATATCTCTTGACATGAGCTCTTAGAAGTGTTGTTAGGTACCGTCTGTTTTGACGTTTCCGTTTGTTTCGCGTCTCCTTGCAGGAGATGCCTCGTCGTGGGACTGGCGAGACTGGCCGCGGGCGCGGCCGAGGGCGAGGTCGGCGAGGTGGACGTGCTGTCGTTGACGTCTCGGTGGACCAACCACCACTCCCTGGCATCCAGGCCCAGGACCTCGCCAGACTGATACGGGATATTGTACGAGAGGAGCTCCACCCACCGCCCCGAGCACCTCCTCCTGGGGTTGCAGAGGGGGAGTCCTCTGTGGGACCACGCGACGGACGCGGCGCCGGACACGAGGGAGGGGATGGGCCCCTGCCGCCCCCACCTTCCTCCGACACTTCTGTACACGAGGCACCTTCGCCTGGAGGTGCACCAGCACCTCCCCTACAGCACCACTTCGAGCTTTTCGGACAGTTCCGGAAGCTGAAGCCCCCCTCCTTCAAGGGGGATGAGGACCCGACCGAGGCAGAGGACTGGCTTGAGCAGCTGGAGAAGATCTTCGACACCCTTCGCCCCCCGGTGGAGTGCCGCGTGGCCTTTGCCACGTACCAGCTGGAGAGTGCGGCACACCGGTGGTGGAGGGCGGTCCGGGGACAGGAGAGGGACGAGCCGACGTGGGACCAGTTCGTCACCCTCTTCTGCGAGCAGTACTTTCCCCAGACGTGGCAGGACCAGAGGAGGCGGGAGTTCCACACTCTCCGCCAAGGGACGATGACCGTGAGCGCGTACCGCACGCGTTTCTTGGAGCTGTCCCGCTTTGCAGCGACAGCGGTAGCCACTGAGGAGGAGCGCCTTTGGAGGTTCACCGAGGGGCTCCGGCCTGCGATCCGGGGGTATGTCAAACCCCTGAAGCTGCCGACGTTTTCGAGGGTGGTAGAGGCAGCCATGACTTTCGAGGAGACCAACCCGTCCGCGCGAGAGACCGACGGCGGGCGGAAGAGGCCCTTTCAGCCAGACTTCTCACAGGGCCGGCGAGAACGGAGACACGTGGCATCCGCAGGAGAGCCGTCACGTTGTGCAGGGCCATCAGTGGCCTTTGGGGGCCCTCGACAGGGGCCAGTCGCCAGCACCGGACCCCCGCCTAGCCGACAGCAGGGACTCACTGAGGGCGGGAGTCGGGTTCCCCTCTGCTACCAGTGTGGCCAGCCGGGCCACGTCAGGAGGGACTGCCCATCTAGGGCAGGGGGTCAGCAGATACTTCCCGCGCAGAGCACTGGAGGGCGCGCAGGAGGCCGCGGTTTCCAGGCGCGAGGAGGAGGACCGCAGTCGCGAGGAGGGTACCGGCCAGCACCTACCCGTCCGACGCAGAGTGTGGCTGCTTCGTCCGCACCTAGAGCTGAGGGGCGTATCAATGCCCTAACACACAGGGACGCCAGAGCTTCGGGATCCGTGGTAGCAGGTATGGTTTCAGTTTCTGGCAGACTCGTTTACACGCTTTTCGATTCCGGCGCTACGCACTCGTTTGTCGCAGACAGTTTCGCAGTTAGTTTGGACCAGGATTATACATTGTTAGAGAACCCGTTCGTAATCAGAGGTCCGAGTGGTCAGCTGTTTGTAGCTGAGGAGGTGTACACGGGTTGCGGGGTCAGCATCGGGGGACACAGCCTGCCAGCTGACCTGATTATGATACAGATGGAGGACTTTGGGGTGATCCTGGGGATGGATTGGCTGTCCGCTTACCACGCATTGGTAGACTGCTTTGAGAGGAAGATTGTCTTCTCCATTCCGGAGTTGCCTTCCTTCGAGTTTCACGGGCAGCCAGTGGACGGAGGTTTCAGGTGCATTTCGGCACTTCGGGCGGCGAGACTTTTGAGCCAGGGGTGTGAGGGCTTCTTAGCTTGTGTGGTGGCAGAGCACAGCCCCGTGGCAGACTTCCAGAGCATCCCGGTGGTCAGAGAGTACCCCAACGTGTTTCCAGACGAGTTACCAGGACTACCGCCCGAGCGGGAGATCGAGTTTGAGATCTCACTAGTACCAGGGACCAACCCCATCTCCACCGCGCCATACAGGATGGCACCGCTTGAGCTGCGAGAGCTCAAGTCTCAGTTGCAGGACCTTTTGGAGAAGGGTTTCGTGAGGCCCAGTGCGTCTCCCTGGGGAGCCCCGGTACTGTTTGTGAAGAAGAAGGATGGGACCCTACGCCTTTGTGTGGACTACAGACAGCTGAATAGGGTCACCATCAAGAACCGATATCCGCTGCCGAGGATTGATGATTTGTTTGACCAGTTGCGGGGTGCCACGGTATTTTCCAAGATCGACTTGAGGTCTGGATACCACCAGTTGAGGATCAGGGAGACCGACGTCTCCAAGACAGCTTTCCGCACCCGGTACGGACACTACGAGTTTTTGGTCATGCCGTTTGGGCTGACCAATGCCCCCGCTGCTTTCATGTACCTGATGAACCGGGTGTTCAGACCGTACTTGGACCAGTTTGTGGTGGTTTTCATAGATGATGTACTCATCTATTCTAGAGATCGGACGCAGCACGGACAGCACTTGCGGATGGTTCTGGACACTCTGAGACGACGCAGGCTGTACGCCAAATACAGCAAGTGCGAGTTCTGGTTGAGGGAGGTGACCTTTTTGGGTCATGTGATCTCTGGAGACGGCCTGGCGGTGGATCCCGCCAAGGTCGAGGCAGTGCTCAGGTGGGAGAGACCGCGTTCAGTCACTGAGATTCGCAGTTTCCTGGGACTGGCAGGTTACTACAGACGGTTCATCAGAGGGTTTTCGCAGATTGCACGTCCTATGACACAGTTGACTCGGAAGGATGTGCCTTTCACTTGGACAGACGCCTGTGAGGCGTGTTTTCTGGAGCTGAAGGAGAGGTTGACCTCGGCTCCCGTGCTCACCATTCCTGACAGTAGTGGCGGGTTCGTCGTGTACACGGACGCTTCCTTGCAGGGGTTAGGAGGTGTGCTCATGCAGAGGGGTCACGTGGTCGCTTACGCTTCGCGGCAACTGAAGCCCCATGAGCATACCTACCCTACCCATGACCTAGAGTTGGCAGCTGTTGTCTTCGCGCTGAAGACATGGAGGCACTACTTGTACGGTGAGACCTTCGAGATTTTTACAGATCACAAGAGCCTCAGATATCTTTTTGACCAGAAGGAGCTCAACATGAGACAGAGACGTTGGTTGGAGCTCCTGAAGGACTACGACTGCAGCATCTCCTACCACCCGGGAAAGGCCAATGTGGTGGCTGACGCCTTGAGCCGTAAGGCGCCCGCACGCTTGGCCAGTCTACAGTTACAGAGTCGGAGCCTTTTGGAGGAGGTGGGCAGTTGGCGACCTCTAGAGTTACGAGGATACTGTGGGGCAGTGACGGTGACACGGCAGACCAGACCAGAGTTGATAGACCGCATCATCACAGGACAGATGGCCGATCCGTACTTGCAGTCTTTGCGCGACAGAGTACTGTCAGGGGACCCAGGGGACTTCTCTTTCACAGACCAGGTGTTACGCTTGAGGGGACGGCTGTGCGTCCCCAGAGACGAGGAGCTGTTGAGAGAGCTCCTGACTGAGGCACACGGTTCCAGATTCACCATACATCCCGGAAACACGAAAATGTACCATGACTTGAGACGCGAGTTCTGGTGGAGAGGGATGAAACGGGATGTGGGTGAGTTCGTGCAGCAGTGCTTAGTGTGCCAGCAGGTGAAAGCCGAGCATCAGAGGCCTGCAGGGCCGCTTCAGCCGCTTCCAGTGCCAGAGTGGAAGTGGGAGAGCATCACCATGGACTTGGTGGTGGGTTTACCTGTTACCCAGCGAGGACACGACGCGGTCTGGGTAATAGTGGATAGGTTGACGAAGACGGCACGATTCTTGCCGATCCGAGTCACTTTGGGACCAGCACAGTTGGCAGAGAGGTATATCCGTGATGTGGTGCGACTACACGGAGTTCCGCGGGAGATCGTATCCGACCGGGATACCCGCTTTACGTCCCAGTTTTGGGCTGAGTTTCAGCAGGCTTTGGGGACGAGGTTGAGGTTTAGCACGGCTTACCACCCCCAGACGGACGGACAGTCGGAACGCACGATACAGACACTTGAGGATCTTTTGCGTGCCTGTGTACTAGACTGGAGGGGCTCTTGGGAGGAACACCTGCCCCTGGCAGAGTTTGCATACAACAACAGTTATCACTCGAGCATCGGCATGGCTCCCTACGAGGCTCTGTACGGACGGAAATGCACGGCACCCTTGAGTTGGGTTGAGGTGGGGACCAAGTGGGAGGTTGGCCCCAGGTTGATCCGGCAGAGTCAGGAGGTAGTTGAACAGATCCACAGACGACTCCGCACTGTCAGGAGCAGACAGAAGAGCTACGCAGATCGCAGACGCAGAGAGGTGCAGTTCGAGGTTGGGGACCACGTCTTTCTTCGTGTTTCGCCCATGAAGGGCTTACAGCGGTTTGGGGTGAGAGGGAAGCTCGCGCCAAGGTTCGTGGGGCCCTTCGAGGTCCTGGAGCGGGTTGGACCCGTTGCTTACAGACTTGCCCTTCCCCCGCAGCTTTCTGGTGTGCACGACGTGTTCCACGTGTCCAACCTCAGGAAGTACGTAGCCGATCCCAGCCACGTACTGAGTCACGAGAGCGTCGAGGTGAGCGACGACCTGACCTACCCCGAGCGGCCAGTGCAGATCCTAGACCGAGCCGTCCGCAGGTTGAGACGAAAGCAAGTACCCCTGGTAAAGGTTTTGTGGAGGAGCCAGCGGTACGAGGAGGCTACCTGGGAGCCTGAGGCGGCAATGCGGGAGCGGTACCCAGAGCTTTTCGCGGGTACGTCTTTTCGGACCGGCTTCGGTCCTCTTTGAGTTTGTTATGGTTATTTGGACATCCTTTTTCCGCACCCTAGTTGGCGCAAGTTTCGGGGACGAAACTTCCTTTGAGTTTGTTATATTGTAACGAGCGCGTGCCCCAGACGTCTTTTAAGACGTCTGGGAGGTGGCCCAGACGTCTGTAAAGACGTCTGGGATCACATCCAGACGTCTGACCAGACGTCCGGGATAGTTTACAGACGTCTGACGAACAGTTATACTCGCACGGGATATTCGTCTGCGCGCCTGTGCGCGCAGACCTGCGATCCGCATCTTCTCTGCGGCTGCAGGCGACTGCGGCCGTCTCTCTCCTCCTCTCCGCGCGGCGTTAAAAGGGGGAGGGGGCGCGCCTCCCCTCCCGTCTCCACCATCTTCCTCCTCTCCTGCTGCGGGCGGAGCGAGCGGACGCAAGGGCGCAGCGGCAGCGGCGCAGCAGAAGGCGCGGAGGAGCTGCGGCGTGCGAGGGCAGGGCTCTGCCGTGAGGGCGAGCTCGCCGGGAGCGGCTTGGCCGGCCGGCGGAGGGCGCAGGGGGCGCAGAGCGTCGCGAAGAGGGACCTGCTGCGGGCGGAGCAGCGGACGCGCGAGGTGCGACGCGGGCGGCGTCGCGAGCGGAGGCCGAGCGAGGTTCTGATTCTGGAAAAATCTCCAGAATCAGACGTCTGGACTGATATCCAGACGGCAAGGTCGACGTCTGTGTGATCATACAGACGTCTGAAAGGTGAGTTCCGCTTTCTCCTTCTTTTTTTGTCGACTGACCGTACTGAGGGAGGAGGGTTGGCTGTGCGCAGGTGTTCGGATTCGTCATCCTTTGCGAATCCGACGTCTGGAAGTTGTACCAGACGGCGGGAGTGACCTCCAGACGTCCGGAGAGACCATCGGACGTCTGGGATCTAGGAGAGACGTCGCCACAGACTTCTGGACGTCCGGGGAACCAAGCCGAACAGGTAATTCTTTGATCCACCGTTTAAGACGTCTGGAAGGAGTTCCAGACGTCTGATTTTGCACAGTATTGTCTTTCTCGACCCGTTTAGGGCCCGTTTGGGCTCCGTTTTCCGCGATTCGAGTTGCGTTCGTTTCAGAATTTATTCCTCTACCCGCCTACGGTAGCTATACACTGTTTTGAGACACTCCTTGTGTTTGATCCTTGTGATAGGACCTCGTTCGGTTGCCGTCTTGAGAGTCGCGGAGGCACGCGGGATTCCCGACCACGCCCCCATTACTTCCGTTGTACCTGGTAGAGTGGTTAAGCATTAATAAAATCTGTTAAAGTATGGAACCATAACTAGAACCTAGGGCATTGCATGAACCCTAGGAATGAGAAATGTATGGAATGATAGCTCCTAGGTGTTGCATGAATCCTAGGGCCGGAAAACTAGATTGTATGATAGATCCTAGGATATGGCATGAATCCTAGGATGGAAAAACTAGTGGAATGTATATTACTGCAGTCTTGGAAAAATGGAAAGGAATATATAAGCTGCCTGTGAAATTAATTAACAGCTGCCTGTTATGAACAAGGAAACATGTTGAGATCATGGAATGTGAGAACGTGAATCTGGAAAGTGAAACATATGATGTTCTGGGATAAAGAGCTGGAACCCTACGGGGAATTAGGAGTGGAACTCCTGGAAAGAAAAGGAATGGAACTGAGATGTAGTTGTACTGTCTCTTGGGTACGCAGTACCAAGGGAAGTACCTGTACCTGTTTTAGTGCAGAGTGGGGCCAGCCGCCCCAGGGACCCGGGGTTAGGCTTGGCCGCTCTGTACCGACTTGTTGGCCCTCGTGTACGTAGTACCGAGGAGAGCTAGTAGTGTTAGGAGAGTACTAGCTACCCCACGGGCCCCGGGGTTCTGCTAGCCTCCTTCACCGACTTGTTAGGCCCACTAGGGCAAACCAGGGTAGTCAGACGAGGGTGCGCGGACTGTGGAGGGGCAAGGCCCCGGTTTGGTTACTGTGGAGGGGTTGGACCCCTGTTACTGAGAGGGCTCTGCCCTGGTTCCGTGCTGTGCTTTGGGCGCATCCGTTAACGGAAACGACTGACCGCGTGCCAGTACGGGCTAGCTACCTGTGCGTTTATCGCGCGTGCCGTAGTCACCGTTACGTCTGTCAGTGACCTTGGGGTGGTTGACTGAGGGTAGGATCACCACGGGGGACTCTCCCGGCCAGGAGAGCACCACGTGCTACTTCTACTGTTGGAAAAGACTGCAATCAAGATCGTCCCACGAGGACATTCGAGATCAAGTAAAGGATCTGAGAAGTAAATGAAATAGTGAGAAAAAAATTGAAAGATGTAAATAAAGGAAGTAATAGAACATAACAGCTACTGTACACTCTACTGTTGCCTTTAGTTAGTTTGCCACTCTACTCAGCGTTTTGCTGACGTGTTACACTCGTTACCTTTTTCAGGACCAGGTGTTGAGCAGCCAGGGTCGGCGGCTGCAGAGGACGCTGGGCCGAGTAGGGTCCAGTAGAGTTGCCACAGCTTTGTACCTTCTTTTGTTTCTGTTCTAGTGAGTAGTTTTGTTTCCGCTGTACCTTCTTTACCTGCAGTTTTTGTTATATGATAAATGTTGTTTTACTGTTGTGGTGGTGCCTACTGTAGTAGTTTCTTTCCTTACTGCTGTACTTTTACTGTTAGTTATATTCATGCTGAATGTGGTTTATTTTACTGTCTTTTGGTTACTTCCTCGTTGGACGACTGGGTCTTGGGATTAGTCGAGTCGGTCCGGTTCTCGTGTCTCGTAGGGACTCGGGAACCGGGTCGTTACACAAACATCACATAATAATCCTTTGAATAAAACATATGTGAGTTCCAGAAATAATTAAGAAATAATACTATATGAGCTTTCCAATTGTATTACAATTTTAATGCAATATGTTGAAGTAATTTTGAAATGACGTTTGCAGAAGGATACAGCAATGGCAACAACGCATATTGCAACTTGTTCAAAAAACGTGATACGTGATGATTACATGTAGAAAGATATTTAGGGGCTTATGTCTGAAGAAACGAATGTGTTGTTATATGAATTTAGAATGTCATAATATGATTCAGCTTACTAGCATGTGTCCGGAAAAGTGTTATAATATGAATTTAAATGTCATAATATGATTTAGTTTATTAATTTGTGTCTGGAAAAGTAAATATGTTGTAATACTAATTTAAATGTTGTAATACGTTTCAGCTTATTAGCTTCTATCTGGAAAGGTAAATGTGTTGTAATACGAATTTAAATGTCGTAATACGGATGTGTTGTAATATGATTTTATAGTAGTTTATTTTGATTGCATATTTATTGTGTTAAACCAACACTAAAATCTCTTTTTGATTTCATAAATAACAATCATGAAAGACCAACCTCGAATAAGACGTGAAAGACACCTTCATGAGAAAGAAAATATACCTAAATATAAAAATCGAATACACAAGTGAAAGACAAACCTCGAACGTTTTGACGATTGTTGCTCCTACAATAAAAAGGTTTCAAAGATGCCCAGAGGGGGACGATCACAAATTGTTTTGTTCCGGTGACTAAAAGATGAGTAACAAAGTAACAAACAAAAGGAAAGAATGTCGTTTGTTATACCAGATATGATCCTACTATGTTTTTTGATGTAAAATTTGAAATTAAATTAAATAACTGGTAATGGATTAGTTGCATGAATTAAGGAAAGCACCACGAGTCGAATGGTTGTTTTCAATACAATCGTGAAAATAACTTAATTTATTGTAATATGACATGTACAATCGTACAAATGTCATTGCATGCTCATTTTTCATCTTTGAAACACAATACTAAAAATATATATTTATATATATATGCTAATACGATTTCCTTTATATAGCATTTATAATATTGTTTAATACAAACATTTTTTGATTACAGTGATGATCCGAACATCACCAAGCAATCCTCCGCCATGTGATGAGACATCAACATGATTGGAGAATGGTGATAAAGAATATGTTAAAATACTTAACACGATCAATAATTTATATATATATTTTTCAAGTGTTCCTAACATTTTCTCTGTACAATTTAATATTATAATAATAGGCCACATGAGGAGGCAATGAAGAATGTACCTCTAATGATACGACCAGAATTCGGAAAGAAGCATGTGAGTATTTTGGGAAAGCCTGAAATGGAGGTAAATAATTACTTATGTGTTTGTATTTTATAATAAATTATTTAATTATTTAATAATTACCATATGTATTTTCTATAGGATTAGGTAGAGAAGAATAAGGCCAATAGGATCAAAGCTTCACCATAGATCCACTGCTTGGGTTGAATGAGTATAAATGTAATGAAGACAAAATATTCAAGTAAATACATTAATTATTGTTTACATTTAAAGTTAACATATAAGTTAAAGTTATTATAAGTTCTATTTTTTATAATATTTATAGTCAGATACACATGATGGTGCCTAGCTTGATCGGATTAGAGTCTATGAGATAACTCGTAGCAAAGTTATTACCGAGGGCGAGTGAACATAGATGCACCAGACATACCAAATGAAACATGAAAGTTACATTTAATTTATTTAATTATAACTTTCTACCTATTTAACGACTATTGAAACATTATCCTATATTCATTAATCTAGGTTGGTGAATGACAGGATATACGTGATGGTTTTAATGGATAACTGTCGCTAAAATATTAGCATGACACCTTTTGGTGATGCCACGTGATAATGGGTTCCCCACTTTTGGCAACGGTTTTTAACCGTCACCAAGACCCTTGTTTCCTATAGTTGATGTTTAACAAAAATGATAGTTAACTAGGTTATATTGTGACAATACCCTTTTAAGACGTTTCAAATAATATTTATTCTAAAAAGACCCTTTTAAGATGCTTGGGTTGGAAATCTTGAAAGGGTATGTTACAATAGATCCTACATAATATTATTGTTATTTGAATGTTTAGGTAGTGAACGTCAATAAAGTTTTTTCTCTTTTTGTTAGACCTACAACAATGTTGGAGATGGCCTTAAGGATGAAAATGAGGTTTTGAGCCATCAAATAATTTTGGTGGTTGTCTGATGAAAGGAAGAAGGTGATCACACCAAGTGTTAAAGAAGAATGACACTAGAGGTAGATAGTTGTGGGATAGGGTAGAAAAATGTGGATGCTAGCTCTTGATAGCATTTGGAAAATAAGAAAAGGGACATAATAATTGTTTTGCCCCACTTCTTGTTATGCCCTTGTGCTTTATTTGCCATTCATGTTAGGAAGATCATGAACGTTTGTTGTGGTTGATAAATAAAGGAAAAGAGATAAAAAAGATCTTGGTTCATATAGTTTTGAAGTTTGTTAATTGGAAGTCCTATTGTATGATTTGTTCCACTTGTCTTGTATCAATATTTCTCACTAATCTATTAATTATAACATCGTTAGAAATTTATGCAGCATGAGCAAGTTTACCAATTCCATACTGAATTTATTAGACAAAAATAACATATCAAATGGTATTGAATGGAATCAGTTCTTATTATGGATAGATTGCTCCATTATCTGAAGAATGCTTTTCATTTAATAAGCTCAAGATAAGCGAAATTAACTAGCTTTTAACTTGATGATAAGACTTAGTATTTTGTTGACAGAACTTACTCAGGATCAAGATAGCCCGGTGTTCCCACAATAATTGTAGAAACATAACTCTGAAGATTATTCTCAAATATTCTAGAAAGGCCAAAATCCGCAATCTTTGTCTCCATATTTCTATCCAGTAAGATGTTTTTTGTCTTCACATCTCTATGAATTATGGATGGTTTGCACCCTTTGATGCAAATACTCTAGTCCTGAAATAAAAAATTGCAGTAGTAGTTAAGACTTGACAGAAAATTAAAAAATTCGTAATGTACATGCATATGAAGTCGACCTTGGGCAGCACCAGTTGCTATTTCAAGACGTTTCTTCCAATCAATTTCTTTCTTATTTCCAGCTTCACCTACATCCATTTAGCAGACCATAGACAATTGATTAAAATATTAAGTTTTAAACTGAAAAATTATGGCCATTTGATCGAAAACAACAATTCCATGGACATAAATGGCATAAAGGAGATAAACTCATGAAATTTTGTAAGTTTTCTTAGATAAATTAATGGCACCATGCATGTATCCATGCATATTATGTATAATTGCTTTACCTAAGAGATGATCATCGAGGCTTCCTCCTTCCATATACTCATATACAAGTGCCAAATGGTTAGGGTCATTACAGTAACCAATCAAGGATACCAAGTTCTTATGGTGGACTTTGCTTAAAAGTAAAACCTGCATGATTACGAGCAACAATGTCTCTTTTCAAAAAAGAAAAACAATGTCGTAAAGCAGTAATATATGAAAATAAATAGATATCATAATACGAATGTTGTCTAATTTATCCAATTAGTAACCATATATTATAGTTAGTCTAAATGACATGACAGGAAACATTTCAATGATGAGGAACTAAAAAATTGCCTCCCTTGTCAATATGATAGGTGTGAAAGAGCAAAAACCTATTACTTTTGCAATGACAAAGCTTTCTACATGTTTTTTTCCACTTATGCCAACTTCCTGAACTTTAAAGAAAAAGAAAATTCAGTGTGATGGCGTTTATGATAACAGGAGTTGAGGGACAATCTTGTTTAAGAAAGATAAAATTTGAATTTTGAATTTTCAGATGATAATTTACCTACTCAATTACTAGATTAAAACCTTTTTTTTTATTGGGGGGGGGGGGGGGGGGGGGGGGTGGGGGGGGGGATATTATAATAAGAAAGAAGGGAAAAGCACAGGTTAATTTACTGTAATAGTTCAATTAACATAGGAGCTTACTTGCTAATTAAGGATTGGAGCACACAGTTAGCATAAGAGCATTTGATTTAGCTAGAACATTGCAACAGATTCAATATCCAAGGCATGATCAGTTGTCATTTAAGCACAACAAATTGACATCAACCTTGCCAAAGTATATGTAGACCTAGTTTATGTTTGATAGTGAATCATTCTACGATTCATTTGTACAGATAGCTTCCATTTTTTCTCATCTCTACCAGGCCTTTCTGTTGAGAGACATATATCATGGCTAAACTAACAAGGAGGTCCCCAGTTCTTCCCAACCCAAACCCCAGCTTGAGTACTATTGAATCGTGAAGCTGCGGAAACACTAGTCATGCAACCATAGTGGGAAACTATTCTTTTACAACATCCATCTAGCATGAAACTTGACTGCCAAAACTCTCATTTGCTTCCAATTGCATGATTGTAAGGCCTCAATCTCATCCTACATAGCTATTGTCCAGCTAGGATTGAAAATTGAAATGATGATGCTTCTTGTCTTAAGAGCAAAGATTACAAAAGGCCCTACAAAGAATTGATTTAATGTGATGTCTAGAAGCATGCTTCAAAATGAGATTTAGAAAGCATTGGCACTTAGCCTTCCCTAACGCAAGGTTAGAGAAGATCATTACTGCATGGATAAATCAATGGGGATTGAAAAAGAAATTTATGGACAATAAATTTCATTTATTTGGAAATTAAGAGGGACTTTAAATGTGCATTACAAATAGGAGAGTTGAGAGAGAGTGAAAATGGCCATAAATACCTTATATGATAAAAAGAATAAAGAGGCCAAAATCTCTCTCTATCTCATGTTTCCGCTTGTTGTACTTTTAGAAGTTCCATTTCACCTTATGATGTCAGACTTATAGTTTAGGTACATTTGAAATGCTTACCTCGTTTTGGAATTGCTTAAGCCCCTGATCAGGTGATGCCTTAGAGAGGACTTTGATAGCAACTTGCATACCATCTTTCAAAACTCCATGAAAGACGAGTCCAAACCCTCCCTCACCGATCACTTTAGTAAAATTTCCAGTCATCTCAATCAAGTCATGATATGTGAATTGGCTAGTCCCAAAATGTATCACTTTATATTTATTTTGTTCCATTTGTTGCCCTTGCCATTAGCAGCAAAGATTAGAAAATGACAAAAGTTAGATAATTATCAGCCATGCTGCTAAGTTAAAGTCCACAAGAAAAATATTGATATTTTAGTAGAATTGATGCAACTGACATAAGTGGTTTTTATATTTCTTCCATATGTAACGTGCAAATAGAATAATCCCAACAATAAATATAACTGAACAAATGGAACCAACTATTGCAGCAATGACTGTTCTTGGATTGCCCTCACTAGCCTTAGTTTCAATACTGTTATAGGTAAGAAAAAGAAGAAGGTGTCAAACGTATATTACAAGCAAAATAGCTAGTTTACATACTAGAAGTTTACCGAAGGATCAATGTTCCATCTGATACTTTATCTTGAAGTTCCTTAGGTATTGATCCAGTGAAATTATTTCCTCTTAAATCTCTGCAAAATCATGCATGGCATAAGAATTCCATTCCATAGACATACTCTAAGAGATGATTGAATATCATACTTACAAGAATGTCAAATGTGAAAGACCTGCTAAGAAACTCGGTATGCCACCTGTAAACTCATTCCCTGATAGATCTCTGAATTAAACGAAATACGAAGAATTTCTTTTAGAATTGATGAGGTTGTCAAGTTGTTTGGTATGATATTAGGAAAGTAGTCAGAAATACATAAGTTTAATCTCACAATTAAGTAGGTAGAATCTAGAATAAACATAAACTAACATTTTTGGAAATTTACACAACTATGTTTCCAAAAATATAATCACACACATATATACAAATCATGCTAATGATGGATGAAAAGAGATTGAATATGCAAAATACAATAATTGAAATTTTACATTAGAGGCAAAGCCAAGGAGAGGCAGTGGACCTTCAATTTTTGCGTGGGGAAGTGGGGAGTGAGATAATGTGGGCATCATTTGGGCTCCAATTCTATTAAGGGTTCAAAGTAAGATGCTTCTTTTGTTTCTAATAATATTTTTACACATAATTTTCATTAAGGACATTAGATTAAGACCAAAGAAAAAGGAAAGAAAAGAAGAGAATGAAGAAGTGACTCCATGTCGCCTTGAAATTTACATTTTTGAATTCTCTCTCGTGTAGGCATCTCTTTGCTCCCTGAGCTAGCTACTCTCTCCCACACACCCCCCCCCCCCCCCACTCATACTTCCTTCTCATCCAATGATATCTAGTCTTTCTCACCTTGGATATTATTACCACAGTTGAATATGAATCTTCTTTAACTTGTCTTGACAAATATATCCTCATTTAATTTCAACTATCAACTTTCCCTTTTTCTCATGTCTTCTCTTACTACTTTAGGTCCTTATCTTATTAGCATTAGCTTGCATTTATTACCTTCTCTTCCTTATCTTCATTTAGGATGTAAAGAGAGAGATCATGAACAAGTTGTGGAGTAGCCTATGAATTTGGGAGTTCCCTCCCCTCGGTGAAATTCAATGAGTCTTAACCCAAAGACCTTTCTTCTTTTCAATTTATTTCAAATCAAAAGGCAGGGGGAGCAAACCAAACCTACCAGGTACGTTAGGTAAAACAAAAACTAGCCATGAATCATGGTCCACTACAAAAACTACACAAAGTATAGAATTGTACATGTATAAGCAAGAGGTGTATGTTGAAGCTTTGTGTGCAATAGTTGGATTGTATCAAGCTTGATAAGACCATGGACCTATCAAGGAAGAGACAACAAGTTCTTGATGAGGGACCAAAGTAGGGAGATGCTGGGAGATATCATCATTGCACGAGGGGAGCATTCAATAAAGCATTCAATGGTTCTATCGACACTCTTTTTGAACAAAAGAGTAAGAGGCAATAACAAATTTGCATTTACTTTAGCATCCTAGTACATAAATCCAATAATAATAGAGCAAAGGCAAGGTGGTGTTTGGGTGGATACATAACATGTCTTGATCCTTGTAAAAGGAAATGGCCAAAAATAAAATTTGAAGTTCCTTTTCCTTCGAGGAGGCAGCAAATTAGCAACCCCATCCAATTGTAATGAAAGAGGCATTAAGTCTTCAAATAAGCCACCCACCAAAATAGTTAGATTAAATCGTCAGCACTATGTAATTCACTTTAAAACCATCAGGATGCCTTTTCCAATGAAGTACAAAAAGGGAAGGCTTTTCATGCCTCAACTAGCATTTAATCCATAAGAAAACCAAAAGCCTTCCAAAAAGTTGCATCAAGCAGAAAAAGAGAGATTTCCATTCTTAGCCTTATTATGAATTCTCCAAATAGAATGATCGATGAAAATCGCAAAATTTTGGGCCTTAGAGACCATGGACTGAAGTTGGTTTAGCAGTGGAGAAAGGAATAGAAAAAGAAGCCCTTAGGAAAGTGAAAGCGAAATTTAATTGTTTGTGTAAGCCAATTCTTAGCAATGGTGGAGAGTGGATTGTCCTAAAGAACTTGTGAGAAAGTTTCATAACAAGGAAGAGATGAGTAGCCACAGTAACTTGAAACAATAGTGATATCCATCTTTGAATGAGATCTTCAGTTTGAAGCTAGGTAAGAAGAAGCCTCCAGAGAAAGAGAACACAGGCATATAAGAAGATTGAGTTTCCAAATAATAGTACCCAAGGTAAGATAGGAGAGGGAGTGAAAGATAGGATGTATGCTGAAGTAATTGTAAACTCTCCTTTGGATTGGTGCTTCCATTTTGGTTTGTCAGGTATTTTTTTAAGGTGAATGAATGGAATCTAAGAGAGGAGGGGTTTAAGTGAGAAATGCCCAAGTGGAAGTGAAGGTAAAATGGCCAACGTGTCCTTGACTTGTAAGAGGCAATGAAGGCAGCACTAGTAAGATATAAGCATAAAGGTGCTTCCTTAATCCAATGTGCAATCCAAAAGTCAATCTTCTTATCTTGGACCTCCCAAGCCACAACGGGGGCCATCATTTGCCATGACAATGAGCAAATGCAAGAGGCTAGAAAGCTAGGTTTCAGGGTATCTTTTAAAGACCCATGAATGTGATTCCATGAGTTGACTGTAAGGATAGCCATAAAAATGATATGCCAAATTCTTTTCATTCTAAGCACAGTAGAAAGGAATGATGATCCCTAACTCCTATTCTGCCGCGATCTTATTAGTCCAAGATATCAAATGTGAAGGTCATTAATACTCTAAATGAAGTAAGCAGACAAGGGATTAAGTTTCTTAATGATTTCTTGTGGGATGCCCACGACTAAAAGAACATGTATGGGAATAGAGGATAAAACATGCTTAATGAGAAGCAAGAGTGCTACTCTCAAGACAAGGGAGGGCTTCCAACTAGCTAATTTCCGTTTAGATTTTAGATATAAGAGGACAAAAGTAAGAACATTTTGCATGACTAACATAAGTGGGATAGATTAGATAAATGAAATGGAAGGACCTTGGGTGGGATCTAGAGGGCTACAGAACTTGGGGAAAATGTCCTAAATGGAAATGCTTTCCAACGAAGCAAAAGCTTTTAGCACACTCTACTTTTTGGCTTGTACATCCTTCAAAGAACTCTAGAAAGGATAAAAGTTTTTGCAGGTTGGATACACCATCATCTATGAAACAAATTGCATCATTAGCATAGACAAATGCAATGGGTGCAGGAACACCTCACTAGGCCAAAAAGGGAGCAACTCACTAGTAATGACCAAGCTTTCAAAGCCATGGATAAAGGTTTCCTTATGAAATTGAAGAGAAATGGTGACCGGGGATCCCCTTGTAAGGGTCTGAATTTTATGCAACTATTGTACGTTTCTATTGAGTCAATAAATATCCAAGTTCTATGCCTTGTTCTCAAGAATGGTTAGTTTTGCCCTTGTGGGTTGGGCCTCTTCTTGGTCTTTTCTTTTTAACCCTCATGGGAATGATTGGTGAATTGCTCCTAATGGTGGATAACCTTAACAAATTAAGTTAAGGGGGGCTTTGATATGAGAGTTTACGTCGGATTATTAAGTAATGTTTTGAGGTGGAGGGGTATCCCTAACAATTTGCACACCCATCTAAAATAAGGGTGGCTTGGGGAGGAAGCCACACTACTCCCCACTGTTGTAAACAGAGATTGCCACCACAACCACCGTGTGCTAACCCTTGTCCTCCCTCCTTGTCTGCGAGCTGAATGACATTGCCTATGGAAAGGAGATGCAGGTAGCATGCTCCATTTGGAAGCTAGGAATGTGGAGCGAAGCTGCGTCTACCACCTCAAGCATAAGCCGAGCAAGAGGCATCCCCCCTCCTCAGCGTCAACCCTAAGATCGACTCCTCCTCCCCCTCCTTTCCATTATGCCTACCACCTACACGCGTAGACCAGCACCTCCCCTCGTCGCAGCACGCAACTACTTGCTGTCGTAGCCGTTGCTGTGTTGGGGGGCAGGGGCGGCTATTGCTGCTCTTTGCCATTGCTGCAGCAACGGTTGTTGTGCCGAGATCGAGGATCGACGGGTAGCCGTCTCGTTAAGGCCATAATGGCCCTTGGTGCGCCCTTCTTCCTCTCCTCTATTTAAAATCTCTACCCTTAGGTATTTCTGATCTTAAAGATTTGAGGATTTATAATTGTGTGTTGGGGACTATTTTGGGGGAAAATAAAAGATTGATGCTTGTTATATGTTGTTGATTGCAAGGTAATTCGAAAGGGCGACGTTAGCATCAAGGAAGATGGGTTGCTCGAGGTCAGGTAGGAACTCTTCTCATCTTGCATATTACTTGTTTTAAATTCTTGAACAATAGGAGAGGAGGAGATTTAAAATGCGAACTAGGAATTTTTCCATGAGTGGGGCTTCAAGCGTGTTGAGTGCGTGTGGCAAAATTGTGAGTGTGGAGGAGTCATCCTTGCGCCTTGGAGCTTCGATTTCAAGATGAGTTCTCGTTGACAAACTTGGGCCTAGAATGCCTCTGGAAGTTAATTAATGTATAGGAATGAACCTATCGTTGTTGGGGTTGAAAATAAAAGTCTCGAATAAGTTGGTGCTGAGAGATGGAGTACGGAAAGAAATGGCTCTAAACCACATGCATGTTTGGTAGGGGTAAAAATGGAGCCCCAAATGTGGTTGGATGGCAAATTATTAATGATTAGAGGACACTTAATATTGGGGTTGGGCACAAAAAGGAGACGGACAAATACCTAGTGAAATAGGATAATCCAACTTCAAAATGTACACATGTATTGGTACAGCATCACCCTACCAAGGGTTTTACTGCAATACTGTATGTTGGCTTTCATGGGATTTCAGCAGATTTTGGTGCATGGTTCAAGTGGTCCTTCTTATAAGGGTTACATAGGCATAGATATCCTAATATTGCAAGCAGAAAATGGGATTATGAAGATTGTTTAAAATCACATTCATCTCCATTTTTATGGCTTAATGAGTGGGGTTCTGGTCACGAGGGTTCTAAGGGAGCCTTAGGTGATCTAAGAAAGCCCTTGAGTGTAAGGACTTCATGAAGGTTAGTGCCATAAGGTAGTAAGTAAAGGGTTAAGTCACCCCTAAGAGGTGAAGTGGGCTACGTGAGCTGGAATCGGGAAATGCTCTATACCAATACTAATTGGTAATGCCGGAATTGGCCATCAACCTAGATTAGGTTGGGAGTTAGGCTGGCGATGTTGGGGTGCCTAGGACTGGTACTGAGACCCAGTACCAATATTGGCATCTTGGATCTCATGATGAAACCCTAAACCTAGCCTTAGCCACAAGGGGAGGAAATTAATCTAATTGGGGCACCAAGAACATGAAGACCTAAATGTCACTCATGTCAATGATGGCTAAGTGCACTACGTGAATTGGAACTCTTAAAGGTATGAATTAAAAGCTAAAGTGTAAGCATCTAAACCTAGGCGAAACCCGGAATATTGAATCTTGACGACTCTATTATGAGTTTAAAAAGGAAACCTTGGATCCTAAGGTCTGAGGTCAAACCTTAGATGATCCATTAAGTCTCTAGAGTTCCATTCTTAGTAAAGGGTCAGAAACGAATTAAAAGATGTGTAGGTCGACTAGGTAAGCTAGTAGGGTTGCACCCATCGACTTCATAAACCATGGGTTCAGTGTTCGGGTTAAAGGCCCGAGAATGTGTGGTGGTTAAAGGTTGCCAAAGATCTACCTCGGAACATAGATGGTTCCTGGGTACAGCGATGAGCTACGGGCTATCACCGAGATAAGGTACTTGAAAGTACTCGGATCTGACTCAATGCGAAGGTATTTGTAGCTCTAGGCTTAGTAGGCATCTGCATGGGATGTGGAAGATGTCGAGGTACTTGGTACTCATAGCTAGAGGCTCATTAGGCGCCCGTGTGTGCGGAAGCCGCTGGGGTACCGTAAGGGGTTTGGTTGAGATCTCATCCAATGGTGGATTGAGAGGACGCACTCGGAGTCTACACTCTTAGCAGGAGCATTGGTGCAACCCAAAAATTCTGACCAACCCTACGAGATAATCTGGAATGATCTGTGACTAGACCTTATTGGATGGGTGTTGAGCTGCGCTCCTCACCGTCACGAGGTATTGGCCTGGGTAGCTCCCAAGAGGCCCGATTCTTCTAACCACAATCAGCAACGTTCTCAATACGTTGAGAATGGGTACGCCTTTCTCGAGGGTTATCAGCTCTGCTAGCTTCTCCCCTAACCAAGGAAAGACTATCAAGTTGGGATCCAAGGGAAGGATACGTCTCAATCTCCTCTAGTAGAGAGGGATGATATTCCAGAATCTAACTCCTAAGCCAAGTGAGAGAATAAGTCATATTATAATAAAACTAAATAACTATGTGAATAAATCATGGTAAATGAGGAAAAGGGCTTATAGTTAGCCTGTAGTGCTAATGAAATTTGGGTAAATCATGGGAAATAGGAAAAGACCTGTGGTTAGCTTGTTACGTAATCTAGACATAAATCTATAGGGGAAATGACTTGTGGTTGGCTTATAGGGCAGAAATCCTCACAATACCCTTCTCTATTTCGATTATTATACGTGACCTTGTCTCTACTGAGCTGCTTGGCTTATCCCTCCTTTTGTGACCCATTTCAGGTGTCCATTGCCATGGTGCAGGCAACATGTCACGTGGGAGATAGGCCTAGGAGAACCTGGGTGGCTAATAAAGCTTTTGCTTCTATCTTCTCCTGGCAAACTGTTAATATCTAATGTAAATCTTTTAGTTGATGTTCTTTATTAGATCAGTAGTGGGTTGGGTTATGTTAGTTAAAGGTTGAATATTTAAACCTGAGACTTTGTATAGGTTATCTTGTTGTTAATGGACTCTTGTAGCTAAACTTGCATGTGGCGTCAGGCTGTTTGTTGTACAACATTGTTGTAAACACATATTATGATTTAATTTTGATGATACGTGATGATTTGTAGCTTTATTTTTTTGTCGTTTTTTTGTGTTTTTACCAGTGTTGGATGCGGGGTGTGCCCACTCGTGTCTTATCGTTTTGACTTGTTCCGTGGTTTGATTGTGGTGTGTACCTACCTATACATTTTGTGGTGTGTATGCACAAGTGCAAGTTGCAAGTACGGATTTTGGAAAATTATTGAATAAATAGGGGAAACTTTGTTAGAATTTCGACAGATTTCAACCCTACAATTAACTAAAAAATTGATTTTTCCTAAGATGTACCTAATTAATAGGACTACGAACTATAACCCGAGGCACCTAGTAGCAGGGGCCTTGGCACATGCACGCCTGGTGATCTACTCTCAATCTGTCGAGAGGATTATCGAAGTGTGACACCCTTGTCGAAGATCACCAGTAGCAATGAAGTCCTAAGAGGTCCCATAATCCCATTAACAAGTAAAGAAAAACTAGAATGACAACCGGTAGAGCTAATCAACATAATAACATTTTAGAGAATCCAAAATAGGCTAGAACTTTGAAGACAAAATTTCAGTTGACTCTATAATAAGCTTTTTCCAAGTGTAGCCAGAAAAGGATGTTTGTCCTAAAGGTTTTATGATTAAGGCACATGACCAACTTGAAGATAGTGGCAATGATAGATGGGTTGGGTAGAAAATCCACTTGTTCCTCATAGATGAGTCCTTACATCAATGAGAGAAGCGATCTGCAACGATTATGATAGCCACCTTGTTGTTGTAGTTTATGGTCTTGACGAGCCATCTAATTACGTAATTAGTATATTAATTAGATAAAACCTCTACATTAATTAATCTAAATAAATGATTTTTGAGTAAGAATATGTGTTAGTGGTCTTGCTTGTACTTTTAGGATTACTTGCACAAAGGTTCAAAAGGACAAGGATAATGGATGAACTATCTAAAACGATTTTGGGTATAGTTGATACGAGATATGGATCTATATATGATAACTATCGTTAACTCATCATCTTGATCATAGTTTCCAGTCTCGGAAGAGATAGCAATATTTTAAGTCTATTATGTGAGATTGACACGTGAGTAAATTGCTGATACGAGTTCCATAGGGAATGGAGACACTAGAATTGTTGTGTGAGAATGATCAAGGAGTTGATTAGCAAAATTGAGATCACAGAAGTCTTCTTTCATTAATTGTCCTTAGAGAAAGAAGCACATGTCCTTATACCTAAGACAAGAGTCTATGTCGATGCTTCGGCTCTATAGCTTTGGCAACTTTATAATCGAGGTTTTGAAGGGTATGAGGCCAATATATTGGGAAGTTGGTCTACATAATGCAATGTAGGACATAATAGCCTTTTTAAGATGGGACTCGCACAACTCCAATAGTTGGAGTGGAGTTTGAGCTTTATCATTATGACTTTGGAGGTTTGATTTTGCTTGTGGTCATTTTGATAGGTAGATTAAAATCGAAATGAAGGAACTAGATGAATTTAGAGAAGTTATTTAGCATGTCTTCCATCCAAAGCATAGTGGTAGTCTACATAGAACAGTTCTAGAAGGGACAACAGTAGGATAAGATCCTAAACCTTGAATTGCTGATCATGTGTCTTCATGTGTTTAAGACATATGGGATATACAGTATTTCTCATGGGCTGGCTATTACACTAACAATTCGATAGTTGTCATCTTCACTAGAGATGTGTGATCAACGTCTAGTGATTGATTAGGTATGGGCTAATTGATAAATTAAAGATTACTCAGATATAATTGAGGAATTATGGAGTAGTGCCTAAATTAATTTATTAATGTGTATATTTCAATTAAAGAATCAAGAAATGATTGCTAGAATCAAATTAGATCAATATTTGATTTAAGCCATAGATGCACTTCAGAGATAAGATCACCTTACAACACGATACAACAACTAACCATGCAAAATAAGGAGGAAATTACTTACATGTTTTAGATAGTTGAAATATATAATTCATTTATGCTTAGAGAAGCAGTAAAGGCATTTTTGTAATTATTAAAGTATTGGAATTCTCTCTAATAAGAAAGAGAAATAGAGAGGGGCACTATGAGAATTTTAGAGAAACATGATTTCTTTAACCCAAGGGCCTTACATCTCTATAAAAGGGGTTCCACCAATTAGAGACTAACAAAGAAACCAACAAAGTGAACCCTCACCCTTTGTGGTTGTCTTCCAATTGAGAGTAACAGAGGGAACATCTCCTTCTTCCTCCTCCAATCACTTGCTTCTTGGTAACCAAAGCGAAGGTTCTCATTGCCAAAAGAAAGTCTTCCATGTGCAACTTCGACGTTTTACTTATTAATGAATTAAACTAAGTTGCACCTTGTGTTGGGAACTTTGCATAGGTATATGGATTCTCATCCATGCATGACCTTTTTTCGATGATAGCCAATCACAGTAGTAAAATCCCTACCTCGTGCAACTGCAGGAAATTAGTTTTCGATATTTTAATTAGATTTGATCTATTTTAGGATCTTTCTTTTGTGTTTTAAAATGTTTTAAACGATACCCTACAATTCCATGATGCACCACTTCTTTCAAGTGGTATCAAAGCACTGGCAGTATATGTTTTACCATTGAAAAGTTTGGAATTCGAAAATTCGCAATGAAGCAATTTATGAACTATCTGACTAGTCAACATGTCTAATTGGTTAGACCCTACTGGCCAATCGATCTGCCATGTTTCTGACCAGTCAGCCCGTCGCTATATTTTTTGAGCTAATTGGTCCGAAATTTAAGGGATTTGTTTAACATGTTGAAAAGGTTCCTAACCAGTCAGACCATGAGTAAATTGGCAAATTTGTTGGTCTAAACTTTTGGGACTTTAAGGCTTGGATTTATTAGAAATATGAAGTCCTATTAGTCATGGAAACCCTATATATAAGGCTACTTGTGATCTCATTTGATTGTGGTTGATTGATGCACGCTAGAAGTTATATATATGATATATATTTGAACACGATGAATTTTTAAAATCAAATCGAACACCGGCCCTTTTCAAAATCCAAATCTCCTTTTGTCATTAGTGAATTAATAGGTTTAATTAAGTAAAGGATCAATAAAAGGATGATTTTGAAAACTAGGGTTTTCATGTGCACTCAAATCTCTCACAATAAATTAGGATTTTTTATTAGTAAAAATTAAAATTTTCACATAGTATGATTAGTTAGTAATCATAGGCCTAATCATGCATCTGTCATATGTGATAGTGTCACGCCCCAAAAACCTAAGCCCCTAAATGAGGGTTGGAGTTTCGAGGAATGACAATAGAAGAGATGCTGGTTTATTTAATTCAGGTTGTACCTAATTAAGCCGAGCTATCAAAGAGTTTCATTTAACAAGAAATTGAAAGAAAATACTGGGAGAATGGCACATAAATGATAATCTACAGTACAAACTAAGCATGCACCAGCATAATTTTTTTTTAAAACTAAAGCATCAAAATTACCTATCAACAAATTGGACAAAAACCTATGCAGGGACAAATTCTAGGCATCGATGTCGCTTGATGGCAACAACTTGAAATTAGGTCATAAAGTAGGGATAAGCCAATTGACTTTGTAGGGAACAAGCAACTATTGTATCACAACAAAACAGGATAGTATATAGTATATAGTATATAGTATATAGTTTCACTAATCAGCTAGATCCTTAGCCCACACCCAATACCCTTGGTTTAGACTCTCAAACTTGGTTAACCATACCAATCATCGTGGTCCAATCCCATTAATCGAGTTGCCCCCTTTTCCCACTATTTAGTAATATGAAGTTTATTCTCTCCCTCGCTTTAGTGATCAGATTCTGGAATCATCTCTCACTACCAGAGAAGGTTGAGATGCATCCTTTCCGTAGATTTCCAGCCTGATAGTCTCGCCCTAGCCAGGGGAGTAGGTAGCAAGTCTATTGATCCTCAAAAAGGCGAGCCCGTTCTCGACATATTAAGAACATTGCTAACCTCAGTCAGAAGAGTCGAGCCTCTTTGGAGCTACCTAGACCTACACCTTGTGACCACGAAGAGCAAGCCTAGTTCGTGTCCAACAAGGACCACTCACAAATCAAAACAAATCATCATTACAAGATTGGCCAGAATTGTCTAGCCACACCAATGTTCCCGCCAGGAGTAGCTCTCTGTAGGAGTGCAGTTTTCGGGTGTGTCCTCCCAATCCTCCATCGGACAAGATCTCAACTAATCCATCACAATACCCGGGCAAATTTCGTACCTACGAGCGTCAAGTAAACCTTTAGCTACGAGTACTAATACCTCAACATCCCCAACTATGCATGTGGGCGCCGATAGGGCATAGAACCACGAGTACCCCCGCATCGAGTTGACTTTGGGTGCATCCAAGTACCAAACACCAATGATAGTCCAAGGCCTGTCACCAAACCCGGGAACCCTCCAAGTTTCGCAGCAAATTCCTTGGTAGCCTTCAGCTACCGCAATAGCTCGGGTCCTCTATTCGAGTAGTGAGCCCATGGTTCACTAAGTCTAAGGGTGCAGCTTTATAAGCTCACCAAGTTGACCTAGTATCATTTAATTTCACTGGATTCCGTGTCCGGAATGAAGCCCTAGAGACCTAATGGATCACTTGGGGTCATATTCAAGACCTTAGGATCCAGGCATTCCATTTATTAGACTCCAGCTGAGTCGCAAATATCATCATGTGAGGTCCAAGTCATTACTTTAGCCAATTTAGATGACTTATAATCCATTTAGAGAGCTTCAAGCTCAAATTAAAGACACACATGCATTGTCTATCTAGGTTTTAACTATAGTTTCACCATTTTTCCCGTCTATTAGGGCACCTACCAAACCCCCAATTAATTTCTATATTAGGCTCCATTATTTCTTAAGATTCCTAGTGTTAGAAACCCTAATTTCAAGTTGATTAACAACCCCAACAGACTACCTAACGTTAAGGACCTATTACCTACCATTAGGAAGTCCTCCAGTATCCACCTAGCATTAGGGGTACTAATCGAATCGAACATACTCTAACATAGATATGTTCAAGTTCGAGTTTGATAAAATGTTCGATGTTCGAGTTCGATAAGTATTCGATTACCCATGTTCAAGTTCGATTCAATAACAAAATCGAGAGTTCGAATTCGATTTGTTATTAGTTCATTTGCATTATTCAAATGAACGTGTTTGATTAAGTTTGATAATATGCTCGAAAATAAAGTTTGATAACAATTCATTCGATTAATGTTTTAACTTAAATGTTTTTATAAAGTTTAAGCATATCATATGTTTCAAAAAGAACCTAGGGGTAGTTTTTTGTTTTCTATTGTGATGGGAGCTTTGGGAAGTGTGGGACCATAGCTTGGGAGAGCGAGGGGAGTATGGAACTAGACGAGCTGTGGATGGGTTTGTTTTTGGGTTTCTTTTTTTTTCTATTTTAAGGATCGGATTCGATGGAAGGGATCACTCTTTTTTCTTCATTAAAAAATCAAATGGGTTTTGTATATTTGTAAAAATACACAATTACACATACACCCATATGTATGTTTGTATCTGTTTTCGAATTCGAACTTTTATTGAACGAACATACACTATGTTCATGTTCGGTTTCTTAAGCTAACGAACCTAATTTTAATGTTAATGTTCAGTTCTTTTTTTTTCAAATGAACTTTTATCGAATATTTCATCGAACGAATTCGAGTCGAATTCAAACTGTTCAATTCGATTAGCACCCCTACCTAGAGTTAGGTAACATTTACCTAATGTTAGGTCAAGCTGCAACAGCCAGACAAATTGCAAAACCGACCTTCCAAGCCTCAAAACATACCCTTAACTCATTCAAAACTTATGAAACCTTGATTTCAAGCTAACACACATGTAAGGAACACATTGAGGCAAATAAATATCCTACCAAACATTAAGGCAAGCTTTAACTAGAAAAATTAAATTATCACTTATATAAACCACCAAGACACAAAAAACTAAATGATTCATTGACTTCCCAAAAAGGAATAAAGGCATAAAAACTAGATGATTCATTGACTTCTCAAGAAGGGATAGTAGCAACATGTTCTTCGTTAGGCTTTCACTCTTAGTCTAAATCCTAATTCTAATCTAATCAGAGTTCTAATCCTAAGAGGTGTAGGACCCAACTCACTATGTAGTAACATGGCGCATTTTAATTTAATATATATGTGTGAAGCCTTTTGCATAATGCAAGTATTTTGAGAGGAGAGATTACGGGGAATGAGAACAAGGAAAAAGATGACAAATTGAATATACAATACCGTAAATGTTAAATAATACCTTTTCATAGAAATGCAAATGTTAAATTGTTACGAATGTGGATATCAAACGTAGTTTAAGACGTCTGGGAAGTGGCCAGATGTCTGGAACCCTTCCCAGACATTTTAAACTACGTCTGATGCCCACATTCGTAACAATTTAACATTTGCATTTCTATGAAAAGGTCTTATTTAACATTTACGGTATTGTATATTCAATTTGTCATCTTTTTCCTTGTTCTCATTCCACATAATCTCTCCTCTCAAAAGAATTGCATTATGCAAAAGGCTTCACGTAGTTTAAGACGTCTGGGAAGTGGCCCAGACGTCTGGAACCCTTCCCAGACATCTGGTAATAAATTTCTTCGACGTACGGGTTTGCGTCTGCGTGCCTATGCGCGCAGATTGAACCCGCCGCCCTCGTCTTCATTTTCTCTCCCTGCAGGCGCCGCTCTTCTCTCTCTCTCCCCGCGGCTACCTTATAAAACACTTCCCCTCTCCCTTACCCTCACTCCACCGCCTTCATCTTCTCCTCCCTGCGAGCGAGCGAGTGCGCAGTAGCGGCTACAACGGGCGTGTGGGAAGGAGTGTTGCGAGAGGAAGAAGAAAGCTCGACTGCGGAGGTGCGAGCTTACCGGGGCAGCTAGAGCCGACCGGCGGGGGAGCAGCGGGCGTGGGGTGTCGCGGAGGAGCTGCTGCAGCTCGGGTAGCAGGCAGACGCGGCGCAGCGTGGCCGTGCGTCGCGGGCGGAGGATGGACCGGGTCCTGATTCTGGGAAAATTTCCCAGAATCAGACGTCTGGACTTACGTCCAGACGACGAGTAGGACGTTTGGAGGAAGGTCCAGACGTCTGACAGGTACTACATTTTCCTTCTATTTACGCGTGTACGGCCATACAGCCGTCCGCCGCATTCTCTGCGCCTCTTCGTGATGAGAGCGGTTGCGTGTGTGCGCAGGTGTTGTTCGGGAGGGCGCGAGAGCTCACCATCCCACGCGAATCAGACGTCTGGCCACAGTACCAGACGACGGAGAGGACCTCTAGACGTCCGGGGTGACAATCGGACGTCTGGAAACTGACTTCAAACGATCCAGCGGGCTTCTGGACGTCTGAAAGACTACGCAGACTGAGGTACGACATGATCAACCTTTTAAGACATCTGGAAGAGGTTCCAAACGTCTGATTTTGGACAGATTCGTCGTTTTTGACCCGTTTAGGGCTCGTTCGGAGTCCGTTTTCCGCATTTCAAGTTGCGTTCGTTCCAGATTTATTTCCTCTACCTGTTTATAGTGATTGTATACTGTTCTGAAAAACTCCTTGTGTTGATCCTTGTGTTAGGACCCCATTCCGTTGCGGCTCTGGGGGTTGCGGAGGCGCGCGGGATTGTCAACCACGCCCCCAGTGCTCCCGGTTTCGCGGGTAGAGTGGCCCTTTAATTTATTTGACAAAATTTGTACAATTATGAAACAATTAATAAAGTCTAAGGCATTATGAACTCTAGGACTGAGAAATTAAATTAAATGATAGATCCTAGGGCATTGCATGAATCATAGGACTGGAAAACTAGATTGAATGATAGATCCTAGGGTATGGCATGAATCCTAGAATTGAAAAACTAGTTGAATATACAAACATTGCAGTCTTGGAAAAGTAGAAAGAAAATGATAACTGCCTGTAAATTGGTTAACAGCTGCTTATTATGAATGAATAAATATGCTTGAAAACATGGGTTGTATGAACGTAAAATCGGAACGGTGAAACCTAAATTGGCTGGGTTAAAAGAGCTTGAATCCTACGGGGAATTAGGAGTAGAACTTCTGGAAAGGAAATGGAATAGAATTGGGGAAGTGAGCTGGCCCTTGAGTACGGAGTACCAAGGAGAGCGACTGCCCCCCTGTTTAGTGCAAAGCGGAACTAGCCGCCCCAGGGACCCGAGGTTAGGTCTGGCCACTTTATATCGACTTTTGGCCTTCGTGTACACAGTACCGAGGAGAGCTACTAGTGTAGGGAGAGTACTAGTTACCCCACGGGCCTCGGGGTTCTGCTAGCTCACCTACACCGACTTGTTAGGTCCACTGGGCAAACCAGGGTAGTTAGGCGAGGGTGCGCGGACTGTGGAGGGGCAAGACCCCTGTTTGGTTACTGTGGAGGGGTTGGGCCCCTATTACTGAGAGGGCTCTATCCTATACTGGTTCCGTGCTGTGCTTTGGGCGCACCCGTTAACGGAAACAACTGACCGCATGCTAGTCCGGGGTAGCTACCCGTGCGTTTATCGCGCGTGCCGTAGTCACCGTTACGTCTGTCAGCGACCTTGGGGTGGTTGACTGAGGGTAGGACCACCACGGGGGACTCTCCCAGCCTGAAGAGCATCACGTGTTACTTCTACCT
Organism: Thalassia testudinum; assembly: GCA_037157565.1. NCBI lineage: Eukaryota > Viridiplantae > Streptophyta > Magnoliopsida > Alismatales > Hydrocharitaceae > Thalassia > Thalassia testudinum. The sequence goes on from JAZHRO010000063.1 coordinate 178,040,319, forward strand.
TTCGGGAAAGACTGCAATCAAGATCGTTCCTACGAGGAACATTTGAGATCAAGAGAATGATCTGAGAAATAATAACAGTGAATAAATGGAAAATATAAGGAAATAATGTAAAAATATAGCAGCTACTGTACACTTTACTGCTTCTTTTAGCTTTTAGTTGCCACTCTACTCAGCGTTTCGCTGACGTGTCACCCTTGTTGCCTTTTCAGGACCAGGTGTTGAGCAGCCAGAGTCAGCGGCTGCAGATGGCACTGGGCCTAGTAGAGCCCAGTAAGGTTACCTGTAATACCTTCTGTACTTTCTTTCCGCTGTAATGAGTAGTTTTCTGTTACTCCATGTACTCTCTTTATAAGCTTCATGTTTATGTATATGTTTTTCTCTACTGTTGTGGTGGTGTATACTGTAGTATTTCTTTTCTCTATGCTGTATTTTGTTACTGCTAGTTATATACATGATGAATGTGGTTTATTTTACTGCTCTTTTGATTACTTTCTCGTTGGATGACTGGATCTTGGAATTAGTCGAGTCGGTCCAATTCTCGTGTCTTGTAGGGATTCGAGAATCGGGTCGTTACAAGATGGTATCAGAGCAAGGTTGTCCCGAGAAGTGAATCAACTGACTGGAAAATAATCAATTCACGTGTCTGTAACCAGAGTAGCGACCACAACGTTCTTTTGACATGAGCTCTTAAACTTCTTCATTAGATATCGTTCCATATTAACGTGTTTCCATTCTATTCCGCGTCTCCTTGCAGGAGATGCCTCGACAAGGGATTAGCGAGGCCGGCCGCGGGCGCAGCCGAGGACGAGGTCGGCGAGGTGGGCGTGTTGCGGCCGACGTCTCAGTGGACCAGCCACTGCTCCCGGCCATTCAGGCCCAGGACCTCGCCTAGCTGATACGGGACAGTGCGAGAGGAGCTCCACCAACCGCCCCGAGCGCCTCTCCTTGGGGCTACGGAGGGGGAGACCTCTGTGGGACCACGCGACGGACGCGGCGCTGGACGCGAGGGAGGGGAGGGGCCGCCACCACCCCCACCTTCCTCCGACACTTCTGTGCACGAGGCTTCCTTGCCTGGAGGTGCACCAGCATCTCCACTGCAGCGCTATTTCGAGCTTTTCGGGCAGTTTCGGAAGCTGAAGCCCCCCTCCTTCAAGGGGGATGAGGACCTGACCGAGGCGGAGGACTGGTTCAAGCAGATCGAGAAGATTTTCGACACCCTTCGCCCCCCGGTGGAGTGCTGCGTGGCCTTTGCCACGTACCAGCTGGAGAGTGCCATACACCGGTGGTGGAGGGCGGTCAAGGGACAGGAGAGGGACGAGCCGACCTAGGACCGGTTCGTCACCCTCTTCTGCGAGCAGTACTTTCCCCAGACGTGGCAGGACCAGAGGAGGCGGGAGTTCCACACTCTCCGCCAGGGGACGATGACCATGAGCGTATACCGCACGCGTTTTCTAGAGCTATCCCGCTTCGCAACGACAGCAATAGCCACTGAGGAGGAGCACCTTTGGAGGTTCACCGAGGGGCTCTGACCTGCGATTCGGGGGTATGTCAAACCCTTGAAGCTGCCTACGTTCTTTAGAGTGATGGAGTCAACTATGACCTATGAGGTGACCAACCCGTCCGTGCGAGATACTGACAACGGGCGGAAGAGGCCCTACCAGCCAGACTTTTCACAGGGCCGGCGAGAGAGAAGACACGTGGCATCCGCTGGAGAGCCATCACGTTTCGCAGTGCCATCAGTGGCCTTTAGGAGCCCTCGACAGGGGCCAGTTACTGGCACCTGACCCCCGCCCAGCCGACAGCAGGGACCCACTGAGGGCGGGAGTCGGATTCCCCTCTGCTACCAGTGTGGCCAGCCGGGTTACATCAGGAGGGACTGCCCGTCTAGGATAGTAGGTCAGTAGATACTCCCTGCGTCGAGCACTGGAGGGCGAGCAGGAGGCCGCGGTTTCCAGGCGTGAGGAGGAGGACAGCAGTAACGAGGAGGGTATCGACCAGCAACTACCTGTCCGACGCAGAGTGTGACTACTTCGTCCGCACCTAGAGCTGAGTGACATATCAACGCCCTAACGCACAGGGATGCCAGAGCTTTGGGATCATTGGTGGTAGGTATGGTTTCAGTTTCCGACAGACTCATTTACACGCTTTTCAATTCCGACGCTACGCACTCGTTTGTCGTAGCCAGTTTCGCAGTTAGTTTGGGCCAGGATTACATGCTGTTAGATGATCCATTCGTGGTCAGAGGTCCGAGTGGTCAGCTGTTTGTAGCTGAGAAGGTGTACATAAGTTGCGAGGTCAGTATTGGGGGACAGCCTTCTCGCTGACCTGATTATGATACAGATATGGAGGACTTTGGTGTTATTCTGGGGATGGACTGGCTGTCCGCTTACCACGCTTTGGTGGACTGTTTTGAGAGAAAGATTGTCTTCTCCATACCGGAGTTACCTTTTTTCGAGTTCCATGGTCAGCCAGTGGACGGAGGCTTCAGGTGCATTTCTGCACTTCGGGCGGCGAGACTTTTGAGTTAGGGGTGTGAGGGCTTCCTACCTTGTGTGGTGGCAGACCCCAGCCCTGTGGCAGACTTCCAGAGTATCCCAGTGGTCAGAGAGTACCCCGACATGTTCCCAGACGAGTTGCCAGGACTACCGCCCAAGCGTTAGATCGAGTTTGAGATCTCACTAGTACTAGGGACCAGCCCCATCTCCACCGCACCATACAGGATGGCACTGCTTGAGCTGCGAGAGCTCAAGTTTCAGTTGCATGATCTTTTGGAGAAAGGCTTTGTGAGGCCCAGTGCGTCTCCCTAGGGAGCCTCGGTACTGTTTGTGAATAAGGATGGTACCCTACGCCTTTGTGTGGACTACCGACAGCTGAATAGGGTCACCATCAAGAACAGATATCCGCTATCGAGGATCAACGACTTGTTTGACCAGCTACGAGATGCCACGGTATTCTCCAAGATCGACTTAAGGTTTGGATACCACCAGTTGAGGATCAGGGAGGCAGACATCTCTAAGACAGCTTTCCGCACCCGGTACGGACATTAAGAGTTTCTGGTCATGCCGTTTGGGCTGACCAATGCCCCGCTGCCTTCATGGACCAGATGAATCGGGTGTTTAGACCGTATTTGGACCAGTTTGTGGTGGTATCCACTGATGATGTGCTCATCTATTCTCGAGATCAGACGCAGCACGGACAGCACTTACGGATGGTTTTGGACACACTGAGACGACATAGGTTGTACGCCAAATACTGCAAGTGCGAGTTCTGGTTGAAGGAGGTGACCTTCTTGGGTCATGTGATCTCTGGAGATGGCTTGGCGGTGGACCCAGCCAAGGTCGAGGCAGTGCTCAGGTGGGAGAGACTGACCTTGGCTCCCGTGCTCATCATCCCTGACAGTAGTGGCGGGTTCGTTGTGTACACGGACGCTTCTTTGCAGGGGTTAGGGGGTGTGCTCATGTAGAGGGGTCACGTTGTCGCTTACGCTTTGCGGCAACGGAAGCCCCATGAGCATAGCTACCCTACCCATGACCCAGAACTGGCAACTGTTGTCTTCCCGCTGAAGACCTGGAGGCACTACTTGTACGGTTAGACCTTCGAGATTTTCACAGATCACAAGAGCCTCAGATACCTTTTTTATCAGAAGGAGTTCAACATGAAACAGAGACGTTGGTTGGAGCTCTTGAAGGACTACGACTGCAGCATTTCCTACCACCCGGGAAAGGCCAACGTGGTGGCTGACGCCTTGAGCAGGAAGGCGCCCGCACACTTGGCCAGCTTACAGGTGTAGGGTTGGAGCCTTTTGAAGGAGATGGGCAGTTGGCGGCCCCTAGAGTTACGGGGGCACTGTGGGGCAGTGACTATGACACGACAGACGAGGCCAGAGCTGATAGACCGCATCATCATAGGACAAATGGCTGACCCGTACTTACAGTCCTTGCGCGACAAAGTACTGTCAGGAGACCAAGGGGTCTTCTCTTTCACAGACCAGGTGCTGCGCTTGAGGGGACGTTTATGCGTTCCCAGGGACGAGCTGTTGAGAGAGCTCCTGACTGAGGCACACGGTTCCAAATTTACCATACATCCTGGAAACACGAAGATATACCATGACTTGAGACACGAGTTTTGGTGGAGGGGGATGAAGTAGGATGTGGGTGAATTCGTGCAGCAGTGTTTAGTGTGCCAACATGTGAAATCCGAGCATCAGAGGCCTGCTGGGCCGCTACAGCCACTTCCAGTGCCAGAGTGGAAGTGGGAGAGCATTACCATGGACTTGGTGGTGGGCTTGCCTGTTACCCAGCGAGGACACGACGCAGTCTGGGTAATCGTTGATAGATTGACGAAGACGACGTGTTTCTTATCGATCCGAGTGACCTTGGGACCAACATAATTGGCAGAGAGGTATATCCGCGACGTGGTACGTCTACACGGAGTTCCGAGGAAGATCGTATCCGATTGGGATACCCGCTTTACGTCCCAATTTTGGGCTGAGTTTCAGCAAGCCTTGGGGACACGGTTGAGGTTCAGTACAGCTTACCACCCCCACACGAACGGACAGTCTGAGTACACGATACAGACACTTGAGGACCTTTTGCGTGCCTGTATACTGGACTGGAGGGGCTCTTGGGAGGAGCACTTGCCCCTGGCAGAGTTTGCATATAATAACAGTTATCACTCGAGCATCGGCATGGCTCCCTACGAGGTTCTGTACGGACGGAGATGTACGGCACCCTTGAGTTGAGTTGAGGTGAGGACCAAGTGGGAGGTTGGCCCCAGGCTGATCCGGCAGAGTAAGGAGGTAGTTGAGCAGATTCACAGGCGACTCCGCATTATCAGGAGCAAGTAGAAGAGCTACGCGGATCAGAAACGCAGAGAGGTGCAGTTTGAGGTTGGGGACCACGTCTTCCTTCGTGTTTCGCCCATGAAAGGTCTGCAACGGTTTGGGGTGAGAGGGAAGCTCGCGCCGAGGTTTGTGGGGCCCTTTGAGGTCCTGGAGCGGGTTGGACCCGTTGCTTACAGGCTTGCCCTCCCTCAGCTTTCTGGTGTGCACGACGTGTTTCACGTGTCCAACCTCAGGAAGTATGTCGCCGATCCCAGTCACGTCCTGAGTCACGAGAGAGTCGAGGTGAGCGACGACCTGACCTACCCTGAGCAGCCAGTGCAGATTCTTGACAGAGCCGTCCGCAGTCTGAGACGAAAGCAAGTACCCTTGGTAAAGGTTTTATGGAGGAGCCAGTGGTACGAGCAGGCTACCTGGGAGCCTGAGGCGGCAATGCGGGAGCGGTACCCGGAGCTTTTCGCGAGTACGTCTTTTCGGACCGATTTTGGTTCTCTTTGAGTTTGTTATATATATATTTTGTCCTTCCCGCACCCTAGTTAGCGCAAGTTTCGGGGACGAAACTTCCTTTGAGTTTGTTATATTGTTACGAATGTGGGCATCAGACGTAGTTTAAGACATCTGGGAAGTGGCCTAGACGTCTGGTACACCAAAAAAATTTATTACCAGACGTCTGGGAAGGGTTCCAGACGTTTGGCCAAACGTCTGGAACCCTTCCCAGACGTCTGGTAATAAATTTTTTTGGCGTACGGGTTCGCGTCTGCGTGCCTGCGGGTGCAGACTGAACCCGCTGCCCTCGTCTTCGTTTTCTCTCCCTGCAGGCGCCGCTCTTCTCTCTCTCTCCCTGCGGCTACCTTATAAAACACTTCCCCTCTCCCTCACCCTCACTCCACCGCCTTCATCTTCTCCCTGCGAGCTAGCGAGCGAGTGCGCAGCAGTGGCTGCAGCGAGCATGTGGGAAGGAGTGTTGCGAGAGGAAGAAGAAAGCTCAACCGCGGAGGTGCGAGCTTGCCGAGGCAGCTAGAGCCGGCCGGCGGGGGCGCAACGGGCGTGGGGTGTCGCGGAGGAGCTGCTGCAGCTCGGGCAGCAGGCGGACGCGGCACGGTCGTGCGTCGCGGGCGGAGGACGAACCGGGTCCTGATTCTGGGAAAATTTCCCAGAATCAGACGTCTGGACTTACGTCCAGACGACGCGTAGGACGTCTGGAGGAAGGTCCAGACGTCTGACAGGTACTACATTTTCCTTCCTTCTATTTCCGCGTGTACGGCCATGTAGCCGTCCGCCGCGTTCTCTGCGCCACTTTGTGATGAGAGCGGTTGCGTGTGTGCGCAGGTGTTGTTCGGGAGGGCGCGAGGGCTCGCCATCCCACGCGGATCAGATGTCTGATCAAAGTACCAGACGACGGAGAGGACCTCCAGACGTCCGGGGTGACAATCGGACGTCTCGAAACTGACTTCAGACGATCCAGCGGGCTTCTGGACGTCTGAAAGGCTGCGTAGACTGAGGTACAACATGATCAACCTTTTAAGACGTCTGGAAGAGATTCCAGACGTCTGATTTTGGACAGATTCGTCGTTTTTGACCCGTTTAGGGACCGTTCGAAGTCTGTTTTCCGCGTTTCAAGTTGCGTTTGTTCCAGATTTATTTCCTCTACCTGTTTACAGTATTATATATTGTTTTGAGAAACTCCTTGTGTTGATCCTTGTGTTAGAACCCCGTTCCGTTGCGGCTCTGGGGATTGCGGAGGCGTGTGGGATTGCCAACCACGCCCCCAGTACTACCGATTTCGCGGGTAGAGTAGCCCTTTAATTTATTTAACAAAATTTGTACAATTATGAAATAATTAATAGTCTAGAGCATTGCATGAACCCTAGGACTGAAAAATTAAATTGAATGATAGATCTTAGGACATTACATGAATCATATGACTGGAAAACTAGATTGAATGATAGATCTTAGGGTACGACATGAATCCTAGGACTGGAAAACTAGTTGAATATACAAACATTGCAGTCTTGGAAAAGTAGAAAGGAAATGATAACTACCTGTAAATTGGTTAACAGCTGCCTGTTATGAATGAATAAATATGCTTGAAAACATGGGTTGTATGAACGTAAAGCCGGAACAGTGAAACCTAAATTGGCTGGGTTAAAAGAACTTGAACCCTACGGGGAATTAGGAGTAGAACTCCTAGAAAGGAAATGGAATAGAATTGGGGAAGTGAGCTGGCCCCTGAGTACGGAGTACCAAGGAGAGCGACCGTCCCTCTGTTTAATGCAAAGCAGAGCTAGCCGCCCCAAGGATCCGGGGTTAGGTCTGGCCACTTTATACCGACTTTTGGCCCTCGCGTACACAGTATCGAGGAGAGCTACTAGTGTAGGGAGAGTACTAGCTACCCTACGGGTCCCGGGGTTCTGCTAGCTCACCTACGCCGACTTGTTAGGTCCACTGGGCAAACCAGGGTAGTCAGACGAGGGTGCGTGGATTGTGGAGGGGCAAGACCCCTGTTTGGTTACTGTGGAGGGCCTGGGCCCCTGTTACTTAGAGGGTTCTACCCTATGCTGGTTCCGTGCTGTGCTTTGGGCGCACCCATTAACGGAAACGACTGACCTCGTGCTAGTGCGGGATAGCTACCCGTGCATTTACCGCGCGTGCCGTAGTCACCGTTACGTCTGTCAGCGACCTTAGGGTAGTTGACTGAGGGTAGGATCACCACGGAGGACTCTCCTGGTCAGAAGAGCACCACGTGTTACTTCTACCTTTCGGGAAAGACTGCAATCAAGATCGTTCCTACGAGGAACATTCGAGATCAAGAGAAGGATCTGAGAAATAATCAACAGTGAATAAATGGAAAATATAAGAAAAGAAAGTAAAAATATAACAGCTACTGCACACTCTACTGCTTCTTTTAGCTTTTAGTTACCACTCTACTCAACGTTTCGCTGACGTGTCACCCTTGTTGTCTTTTCAGGATCAGGTGTTGAGCAGCCAGAGTCAGCGGCTGTAGAGGGCGCTGGGCCTAGTAGAGCCCAATAGGGTTACCTGTAGTACCTTCTGTACTTTCTTTCCGCTGTAGTGAGTAGTTTTCTGTTACTCCCTGTACTCTCTTTATAAGCTTCATGTTTATGTATATGTTTATTTCTCTACTGTTATGGTGGTGTATACTGTAGTATTTCTTTTCTCTACTGCTGTATTTTGTTACTACTAGTTATATACATGGTGAATGTGGTTTATTTTACTACTCTTTTGGTTACTTTCTCGTTGGACGACTGGATCTTGGGATTAGTCGAGTCGGTCCGATTCTCGTGTCTCGTAGGGATTCGGGAATCGGGTCGTTACATAAATAATGCCTCCCCCCTTAAAATACCTTGAGAATGCATTCACGCATCTAGATCGTTCATAGGCAGTGGCCTCATAGTCCTTATTCCATTAAAATATATTGCAGAAACGCTACTGAATTTTAGTAGCATTTTTTCCATTCATGCTTAAGGATCCTTTACTTGTGTTAATACTTACTAAAAATATTATTTACATGTTATAAAGGTACCAACTATACATGTCAACACACCCCAAAAAGAAACATGTGTAACTTTAGCTACAAGCATTATCTTACCGGTCATATACCTGTATAATTATTTTCATGTACCACAAGTTCTCAACCGGCTTTACATATTTAAGTGGTGGTGCCTCAACCATTCATATACAAAAGTCAAGAAAAATGCATCGGTGGTGGGAGGCCAAGCAACTTTTTCCCTAGTAAGTCAACCAAACCTGTTGTAAGCTTACTATAATGGATCTAACACAGAAGCAACATGCATAAAGCTCATCATATACCCCATCAAATCAACCAGGCACTTTAGGTAGATTGCAATCCCTCATTAAGCACCATATGTGGGCTTAGGAGCACAACCTAGACTGCTTGGCTTCCATTTAAAGTTTCATTGCTCCTATTTATTACTTATTACTCCATGCTTACATACAAGTATGAATGGATTTACTTACCCATTCATTTCTATCCATTAATTCATTTTAAATCTTCTTTGCCTTACATCTCTTTCATAATCCATAAGTTTGAATTATCTCCCAAAATTTGGGAAATCTTGATGTGATGCCCAACTGGACTCGTGATGGTTGGAACCTATTCTTCTATAGTAATGATGCATTCTAACCTTGGGGTTACAAGTTGAAATGGGGGGAGATACCCTCAACCCCCTTTCAAGCAGAACCAACCATGAGCTCCTCGGACTTACACTCTTAGGCACCTAACCCGAAGATACTCAAATCACTGAATTGCTAGTAAGTGACGATCCATGTTTACGGAGGTGAATCATGTTATAATTTTGTTAAATGCACATTGATCGAAACTAAACATTTGGTATATTAAGACACAAATAGAACAAGCCACAACCAACCACAACGCACATCCCCCAAATCCCACATTTCAAGCACTGGTTTTGCCCCAAATTAGTCCCTTTTTGAAACTCCTAATCATGGAAAACAAAAGGAGATAAACAACAGAGGAAATCCCTACCTATTTTCATGAGTAGCAGAGCAGCCCCCACACGGCTAGGAGGAGGAGGATGGTGCCTTCGTTTACCCTCTTCCCCTTCTCTTCCTCTTGCAGTTCGCAGCAACAGCAGCACACGTAGCGGCAGCGGTAGCAGCTTCAACCAAAGCTGCGACAACAACAGCTATCGTAGCAGCAACGGTAGCAACAGCTATAGCAACAATGGCAGCTGCAGTAGCTTCTTCTCCGGCGTTGGCGACGGCGGTGGCGGCCGACGAGGAGTGGCAGGTCGGTGAAGCAAGGTGGAGGAAGGTCCACCGGTGAGGGGAGAGGAGCTTGGGAAGGAAGCAAATAGGAGTTTTGCTTTTTATTTCTAATTTTCCTTTTGTTTTTATAAGGGGAGGAAATTTGCAAAAGGCCCCTCCACTCACTATCTTGAGTTTCAAGAAAGACCTCCAAGTTTAATTTCCTTGTAAGCTGCCTCTCATCTTTAATTTCTTAAACATTTACTTAATGACTAAAGGGATTTCTTGTCAATTAAAATTACCATTGCCAAAATAAGGTTTCTAACACCCTAAATCAACCATTAAGCGACCAATTAAAGCTGTAATTAGCTCATTGAGTATATTAAAAAATTCAACTTTCTCATCATTTTTCATGTGATGAACGTGGTAGTGAATGTGATCATAATACACGTAAGTGATGAATTGGCCAATGAGCAATGTTGTATATTTGATGTAATTATAAGAGAGGGTGATTTTAGAAATTATGCATATGCGAGAGAGATTTATGAAATCTTGTTAGTCCTTCCATCTTTATTTCACTCATGTATGTGATGCCATGTGGATGTATTTTTGTGGATGCTTGGGGATCTATGCGTACAAACACGAACCCTCCGGTTAACAACATTAAAATATGATTCTAGAATGGGATGGAACAAGTAATTTAATAGAAGTAAATTAGCAAACACCCAATCAACCCAATGTGATTAGTGGTCCCTTGATTTCAAAATTCAAGTGCAAAGTAATTAGAGAATTACTTAGGTCTCCTGTCTACTGCTTAGTTAGTGTAATCATTAAATGGGATATTTGATACATGCTCCACTATGGGATAGTACATATTTTGGTTTTGAACAATACATTAACCTCATTCAACCATGAAGGATGGAAATGCATAGAGTACCCCTATTGTCACAACTACCCCAAAGGGAGAGTGTAAAGACCTAAACCTAAATTATAGAGCCATTTTAGGTTTAAGCATGTCAATATGAACCCGTCAACACTTGTCAGCCACAAATCAAGTCTGTGTACCTCGAAAACAAGGAAAACATGTATTTTTGTCAAACTTGGTCAACCGTTAGTGAAACTTACTCGAAACATCTCATATTTTATATAGTTAGATTTCTCTTATTGTAAGATTTTCAACGGTACTTGTTTTAAAAAAATTTGAAGTTCGTAGCAAAAGTTACTCAAAAAATACCATAAATGGATGGGAGGCATAAATAAATCCATAAGCAAGAGGTATTTAGGTCATTTAGGCTTCCTAAACCTAATTAGGGTTGGGAGTATCTATAAAAGCCCTAATTATGAACCTAGGGTCATCATTAATGTTCTTGTGGTGCTAATTTTGAGAAGAGAGAAAAGAGAAGCGAAGGAAAGAAGAGAGAATGTCAAGAGAGAGAAAAAAGGAGGGAAAGGAAAGAGTGTGCATTACGCCTGTCTTGTCACATGGGCGTGAAGGAGGGAGTTTGGGACAGCATGACATGCACACATTGTGAGGCGAAGTTAGTGCACAGTAGTACTACGTAGGGCACAGCAGTTGAGGGACACATTGGTGCAGGAGGCGGCAGTCGAGGTGCGTCGTTATGGATGGCAAGGCATGCATGAACGTGGGCATTTTCACACTCCATTTCAAGTTGAGATCCATTTAGGGGTCAAACGATGTTTAATTTTTGAGTTCTTAGTATCATTGGAATTGTCTTGATGCATACTATATTGTGGTAAACTCTAAATCCAATTTTGGAAACTATTTTGTGTGTGAAAATTATGAAAAAGATCCTATTGTGATTTTGACTTGTTTCTCATCTCTCTTGACCCAGAGTCAACTCTTGGAGAGTGTAGAACCCTAGATAAGTAGTGAGGAACTTTGGACATGCATTTTGAAGTCATTATGACTCTCCAGTGACATTAAGTAAAGTAGTCCTATTTTCCTCTCAGTGAAAATTATTGCTATGCCCTCATTTTAAAAAATTGTCGTTTGCGTGCATTCCCTTTTCTTTTGCTGAGTTTCGAAGACCATAAATTTTATGGTAAATGATCATTTCTATTCAGGTATTAAGAATACTTAAAATTGATGCTTTAATTGGATGATGAGACCATTGACTTAAAATCAGGACAAAATTAGAAAATATCTTTACAAATACCAAAAAAATTCTTGAACTTGTCTAACTCATTAGATAACACAACTACATAATCTCCCTTAGGATTCGACTGGGCTCACACTTTATGCAAATAATTAGGTTGGAATTTAATTATGATGTGCTATTTTTATGAGTTAAGTGAGACACATCAAATTTTAGCATTGTTGCTGGGGAAGTTTTGCATTGTGTTTCCTTGAATGTTAGTAAGTATTTTGTTCATAGCATCATAGTTGCATTCATCTTGCATTCCTAAGCCTCACTTTTGTCTAGTTTGTGCAGGTTCATGGGATTTGTTGTAGTACGTGAGAGTAGGTTGGGGGATGTTCTCAGGCTCACGCATGAGGAGGCTACTCTAGATTTGGATTTTTTAGTTTTTTGTTTGGAAACTTTGTAGTAGGTATTTGTGTAAGAGAGTAATTATTTTGGCCTGTTAATAACTTAGACTCTCTAAACTCTCTCTGTCTCTCTTATACTCTTTCAGGTACGATACTTGCTAACCATCATTAAACCGTGCTGGAGGTTATGAAACTCCAGTCTCATATAGTCTTGCCAAGTACTGGTCGTTGAGCAACTTAGTGAAACACTCCCAAGACACTAACTGGATACTCTCTTACTCATGGATAGATAGCCACCATCGGTGTCTAGCATCGGTCAGCTGTAGGTGGCAAAAGGCACTCTATAGTTTGAGGGTGGGCAGATGGTTTCGAAGGCTTTCTCTATCTATTGGATCGATTCCTTTGCCCTAGTCGACCCCTCATCCCCCTTGAAGTATGGGGTTTCAATTTCTAGAATTTTGTGAAAAGCTGGTGATGCCAGTACAGTGGGTCAATCGACTCATGATTGCCTTCAACTCTCTCATAGGTAGTGTGGTGTCTATATACTACAAGCTATACATGCAGACGTGACTTGCACTGGCTCATAGTTAGCCCTCTCCATGACCTTGGCACATTTCCTAACCATAATAACATATATCCACCGATTTACCCCTACCTCTATACCTAATTGGCTAATAGGCCTGTCATAGGTTTGTAGGGAGACTATCCCACTCCCTGATTGAAATGACCCTTTCCTGGGGTCGTTTGACATTTTCGAAATCTGTAGGGGTTTCCTGTAGTTTTAAACCCCTTATCTTTTGTTTTGGGGGTTTGTGAGGAGGAGAGGAAAATTGCAAGGACGTCCCTGCAATTTCCCCACCACCACTTCCTACCGTACACACCCCTCTCCTCCCCCTCACTCCGCACATCGCACCATCCCTCTACAGTGCCCTTACCTCCCTCTCTCCACCATTCCCTCCCCCCATACCTCCTCCATTTAACCCCCTCGTTTCTCCTCCATCCTCCCCACACCGCAGCCGAGAGGAGGAGGAAAGCAGGAAGCCAGAGGAGCCTGTACGGGAGAGGAGGAGAGTTGCGGCTGCCGCTATAGAGAGTTCTACTGCAGTTGCAGCAACATGCGGAGAGGAAGGCGTCACGAGAAGAACTCGCCAATGGTTCTGCGGAATCATTTTTCCACATAATCAGACATCTGTGGAGCACGTCAGACGTCTTGTCAGACATCCTGAGGTAGGTCCAGACGTCTGATAGCACATATTTTCGATTTATTATTTTTCCTGCCAAAGTCCTGACTGTGCATGTGCATGTGTCAAAGGTTGGGAAGTATGGTGGTGCGAGGATAGAGGCAGTTTCAAATGTCTGAACATGTTTCCAAACGTCTAAAGACACCTTCAGATGTTTGCACCGAGTCTCAGACGTCCGAGAAAGGTGCCACGAGCAAGGTAAGTCTTTGAGTACGTTTAAGACATCTGGGACTCTTCCCAGACGTCTGATTTTGGTCAGGGTTGGCATTTTGGGCCCGTTCAGGGCCCAAACGATGTCGGTTTTTCACAAACGAAACGTCTTTGGCTTCCATGCGAGTTTCTCTATGTAATGGTACTTTGTCCGTGTCATCTTGAACACATTTGACTTGCCAATCCATGTCATAGGTTTCCAGTCCGTCGAGTATACGAGACCTGCGGAGATGTCGGGAGCTACTGTACGAGCCCCCATTCCACCCAATTATCCTGGTAGAGTGGTTCTTCCCTTATCCTAGATTTATGAACTAAATGGTATGAGTAGAAACCCTAGGTTGTGAGATGAATCCTAGGGCTGAAGGAAATGAATGTATGTTACTCTAGATTAATGAACCCTCGGTTGTGGCATGAACACTAGGGTCGCGAGAAATGCATGTAAATGTTGGTATTACCGTGATGCTTCCTAAAATAAACAATGAGTTGCCTATACTACCTGTAATTTGTCAGAAATGAAAATGCATGCTTGTACTAAATACTAGATGGTGGAATTAGAGCTTCCTGTAACAAACCAAATATGGAAATATGGAAAGTCCATGCACGAACCCTACATGGAATGTAGAAAGAAACAAGAATACTATAGTACGGAGAACCAGATGGTTCTAGAACACGTCACCATGGGCGACTGTTCGAACTTGGTTTAGGGAGGTGAGCTGGCCTTCGTGTACGTAGTACCGAAGAGATCAACTATCCCTTTTGAGTAGAGGGGAGCTTGCCGCCCCTTGGGTAAAGACCCGGGGTGGGTTTGGCCACTCTACATCGACTCCTGTTGGCTCTTACATACGTGGTACCTAGGAGAGCTACTTAATGTAGAGGGAGAGCTAGCCGCCCCAGGGGGCTGGGGTTAGGACTGGCCACCCTACACAGACTCTTGTTAGGCCCACTAGGCAAACCAGGGTAGTCGGATGAGGGTATGCGGACTGTGAGGGCCGAGACCCCTGTTTCTATGGGGCAAGATCCTTGTTCTGAGAGGGCAAGGCCCTGTGCTGTTCCGTGCTGTACGTTGGGCGTACCTGTTAGCGGAAATGACTGACCGCGTACCAGTGCGGGGTAGCTACCTGTGCGCTTATCACGTGTGCCGTAGTCATCGCTACGTCGCGACCGTGACCTCAGGGTAGTAGATCGGGTGTAGAACTACCACGGGGGACTCCCGGCAAGGAGAGTGCCATGTGTACATCCTGCACCACAGGAAAACTACAAGCAAGATCGTTCCCTTAAGGAACAAGAAGATCGAGCGATGTCATGGAACCCGATTAGAGTACTCAGATCAGCAACACATAATAAGATAATTGGAACCAGAAGATAATATTTTAAGTTTCTTGTTTAAATTACATTACATGTTTTAGCCACCACTCTATTCAGCGTTAGCTGACTCTAGATGTTATAACCTTGTACAAGTCAGGGATTCGAGCAACCAAAGCCACCGGCTACTGAGGACACTAGGCCCAGTAGAGCCCAGTTGTAGTTTTCCTTCTACTAGTGTTGTAGTGAGTTCCTATAATGCATGTTATTTCAGTTATATTTCGATCATACTGTAGTAGTTCTGTTGTGATGGCCTGTAATATTATAGTGATTGTCGTTCTCTTGCTTTATTGTCAGTCTTATATTTTGCTGCTTAGTTACATTACTTGTGTGGTTGTGGAATTAATGTGTATTCAGTTATTTCTTGCTGGACGACTAGGTCTTGGGGTTCGTCAAGGCAACCCGTTCTCGGGTTCTGTAAGGAGCCGGGAACGAGCCGTAACAAGATGGTATCAGAGTAAGATCGTCTCAAAAAATGAACCGAATGGTTTGGAAATAACCATACTTGTACATGTAGCTAGGATGGCCATCACATCATTTTATCTTGGTTGTCACTTCCGAGTCTTACTTTTCCTCTGTAATCAAACAGTCACTGACAGTTCTGTTTCTTCTTCGATCTCTGTGCAGGAGATGCCTCGCCAGGGAGCTCTTGAGGTGAGTTGGGGACGTGGTCGTGGTCGTAGGGGAAGGTGAGAGAGGGCCGAGGACGGGGCCGCTCCACCTCTCCTTCCGGGCGTTCAAGCCCCAAACCTTGCCCAGCTGATCCGTGACCTCATACAGGAGGAGCTCCAGTAGCCTCCTCCTCAACCACCTCTTCCTGGGGATGCGGAGGAGTCCTCCGTGACATAGGCGAGCTGCCATGGTGCTGGACGAGCTGGAAGGGGAGGGGGTGATCCTCCACCACCCCTACCTTCTTCAAACACTTCGGGGCATGAGTCCTCCTTGCCTGGAGGTGCACCCGTTCCCCCATTGCGGCTCCACTACGAGGTCTTCAGCCAGTTCAGGAAGTTGAAGCCCCCTTCCTTCCTGGGGGAGAAGAGCCCATCCGAGGCAGAAGATTGGCTGGAGCATATGGAGAAGATCTTCGACACACTCTGTTCTCCTGCAAAGTACTGTGTGGCCTTCACCACGTATCAGCTGGAGAGTGCAGCCCACAGGTGGTGGAGGGCGGTCAGAGGACAGGAGGAAGAGCCGGCGTGGGACCAGTTTGTGGCACTCTTCTGTGAGTAGTACTTCCCACAAACCTGACAGGATCAGAGGAGGTGGGAGTTCCACACTCTCCATCAGGGGGCAATGATAGAGCATATCGTACACGTTTCCTAAAGCTGTCACGCTTCGTCTTGACAGCTACATCTACCGAGGAGGAGCGCCTGTGGAGGTTCACTGAGGGTCTCCGACCTGTCATTTGGGGGTATGTAAAGCCCTTGAAGCTGCCTACCTTCTCCCGCGTGGTCGAGGCTTCCATGACCTACCAGGAGACCAACCCGTCTATGAGAGACGTTGACGGGGGAGGATGAAAGAGGCCCTACCAGTAGGAGCACTCACAGGGCCACCGAGAGAGGACGGCACCAGCGGGAGAGCTATCCTATTCTGTGGGTCCACTAGGGACCTTTAGGGGCCCTAGACAGGGACTCGTCGACTGCAGCAGACCCCCGCCTAGTTTCCAGCAGGGGCAGCAAACAGAGGGATGAGGTCATGTTCCCTTCTATTACCAGTGTGGCCAGCCGGGCCACATACGGAGGGACTGCCCATCCAGGGCCAGAGCATAGCAGACGCTCCCAGCACCAAGCACTGGAGGCTGATCTGGCGGCCACGGTTACCAGGCCCGAGGAGGAGGACAGCAGTCACAAGGAGGGTACCTGATAACATTGCATCTGGGGGTGATAATTCTGTTAAATAGGGCCCATCCTAAGGATAAAAGGCACAACATAAGTAGAATGGGAGCATTACATGCATCATATGCCAAGACTGCTTATAAAATAATATTAATGACCATTTGTATAAGCACTTGTCAAAGCAGGCCTCAGATGAGCAATTGGACCACACGGATGGATTCAGAATGACAAACGGAGTCCAACGGACTCAAAATCGGTCAAATCTGACATCCGGAGCTCCCACAATGGGCCCAAGAAGTTCTGACCGTTGATCTGATGATCAACGGTCCCCGATGCGCCACGTGGCACCCGCTCCTCACGCACCGCCTCCACCTTTAGCTGGAGATCAAATCTCAGTCGTCGATCTCTAATCGGATGGCTGAGAACCGCCCACACACCCGCGTTGCCGCAACAAAGCGCGGGCGTAGCGCAGCGGCTGAAGCGCACTCCCGCGCCCACGCGAAGCGGGTTTGAGCTGCATGGAGGCAAAATTCAGAGATGGCGACGCACGCAGGCGAAATTCAGCCACCCGATCAGCAGTGGACGGGCGGGATAGCGCGACGTGGTGCCTGCAGATGCACCCGGGCCAGACGCGCGTGATGATGCAGGCGCAAGGGCGCGATCCAGACGAGCGCCTCGCGCGAGATCCCAACCGTCCGATCTTTGATCAGAGGGCTCGTAGCGTGCGCACACGGATTGGGCGCGAGGAAGAACAATTGCGGGCGAGCGACCGACAGGCTGGGGACTTCACCGACGCTTTTGAAAGGTTTTTAGCGACATCCCGGACATCGCTAAAACCCCTTCTTCATTTGGAAAGCCCTTTTGCCTATATAAACTCCATCCAACCACTCATTCAAGGCATTCACTTCCCTTGCAACTACTCTACCCCTCTCTTAACTAGCTTTAGGCCCTCTTGTAATCACCGGAGGCGACGAGCCGCCGACGGAGCCTTCTCCACCACCATGGCTGCCTCGCCGCCCTCCCTCTCTCTCTTTCTTCCTCTCTTTTAAGCTTTACTTCACTTATGTTTAAGCATGTATCTAATGTTGTAATTTGTGAACTAAAACTACATGATTAATGAAGTTATTTTCCATTCAGTTGTCTACTTTATTTCCTATCCAAGTTGCATGTTAAAGAAAGAAACGACTCTAACCATAATCTCTCTTTCTCTCGCTTTTCTCCCGCACCTTTTTGCAAGCAAAACTCCTCAATTTTCGTGACAATAAGTAACAAGAAAAATCCAATTTTTACGCCTCCCTGAGATCGACACTCGAACTCACATCCGTTTCTTTACTTTAAAATCGGCATTGCAAGTGCGAACTATAACGACACTTCTCAACACACACGCACGAACGCACGTCAATTTTTGGCGCCGTTGCCGAGGAGGCAACGGATTTGTTTTGTCACTTCCATTTTTACATCCATGCTCACATCGTCTAACGCCTTGTCTCCTTTCACTTGATGGTTGCAGGAATTCTGCGCTTGGACGGCGAAACGACGCAAACCATGACGGTCACAAGGAAGTAGGCGCAACAAGGACCGGTAGTGAGTAATCATTCACTCATGACTGTTTTCTTGCGTGAAAAAAATAAAACTATTGTAAAATTGGAAAAAAATTGGCGTGGTGTATGATTACCTGACCCACATCTTTAACACATCACCTAACAAAAAAAAATGTACACTATAACATTCAGAATAAATTCTTGGAGTGTTCTTTTCTCTTTTTGAGTGGTGTCTGCGAAGCCACCTTGGATTAACTTAGGCCGCACCACTTAACCCTAAAAATGACTCATCTAATAGAAGCTGCATGGTCATTAAGATGAGTACATTAGGGTTTTAAGCCTCTACACAATAAAAGGAAATCTACTTTCACCAAATTGTGTGCAAAACTTGACGTGCCCACTGAAACTTGTCTGAAAACATTAAGACACGTCAACCCTAAAAGACACTAAAGTATGGAAGAAACACTAAACGACACCACATCTTGAAAAATCCTTGCTTGAAAATCATGCTTTGATAGAAGCACACACTCTGAAAGTGTAAAATTAAGAGGCACCACCCCAATCAACGCCTCATCACATAACCCTAGCACAAGCACTATCCTAGCCCTTTTAAAACTGAGTAGACGTGCCCTAGGCAGAACTGAGTTAAGTCTCGAGAGGCGAGGTTTTGTTCGCTGGGCACTTGGCTTTCATTCCCTTGGTAGAATCTGGTGACTAGGCTGCGGGGTAGTGTCAAACGACCGCAGTTGTGGGGTCTATGGAACCGACAGCGCAGGCCAAAGGAAGAACCTTCCCTGCAATCCCCTCGTAATCAACTTGGCCAGATTAGCCTTGGGAAGGGGAGTCCAGTGTTTACGGACTTAATCACCCTTTTCGAGATTTTTAGGTCTCCTAAGGAATACACCATAAGGATTAGGGTTGTTTGCTTGATTGAACACACACTTCTCGCATCTGTCGCTCTCCGCATCTCCTCTTATTCTTCTCTAGTGTATGCATGGGAGACGCTCACTGCATCCCGAGTTGTTTGTTTTGGGACAGGAATCCAAGCGACCTGATTCTACTAGAAACATGGCTGAACCTAGGATAGATGAGGCTGATGACCAACCCCCACCAGACACAATGGTCATCATTCAAGCCCAGATTAATGCAAACCACCAGCTTCAGCAGCAACAGATCTACACCATCATGCAAGCCATATACCGATTACAGAAACCGCAAGGTCAACCACCACCTTTCCCAGGCCCGCAAGGGCAACCACCATTTGATTTACCACAAGGGCAACCACCACTTGATTTACCACCATTTCAGGATCAACCGAGGCCCCTCCGTGATTTCTACAATCCTTCTGCTATTAGAGTCGAGCCACACCTTAGGATCCCGGAAGGGGGAGATGATTTTGAGCTAAAACCAAACGTCCTAAGTCTCATCCAGAGCTACTTCCATGGAAGCTCAAATGAGGACCCCTTCCAGCATCTAGAGGATCTTGACCGAATAGCACGAACTGTGAAACCTAGGAACATTAGCCTTGATATTGTCCTTATTAAGATGTTCCCATTCTCGTTAAGAGACAAGGCTTCTCACTGGCTTAGAACCCTAGGTAGACCCATCACCACCTGGGAAGAACTGAGGCATGCATTTCTAAAAAAATTCTTCCCCATAGGAAAGACCAATGCCCTCAGAAGAGCCATTACTACCTTTACACTCTAGGGTGGGGAACAGTTCCATGAGGCGTGGGAAAGATTCAATGAACTCTTAAGGAAATGCACACACCACGAAGTTCCAAGGTGGCAATTGGCCCAGATCTTCTACCACGGTCTGGACAGCAACCTACGAAACTTCGTCAATGCCTCATGCCGAGGGAACTTCCTGAACAAGAATGAGGAGAGTGCGTTTGAGCTTTTTGAGTCTATGTACGAAAATTCGCTCAATAATGCCTCCATGACCTAGTTTAACTGATCCAGTCAACCCCGTGGTGAGATTTATGAGGTACAAGCAAATTCTGGAATGGTTGACATGGACATCATTGCCAAGAAACTAGATCGAGTGGAATTGGTGGACAAAAAGATTGATGAGCTACTGAATCAGACCAGGAACCCATTACAGACCTTCTCCCTAGTAAAGGGATCTCACAATGTTGACCTGGTCCAGTCCTTGAGCCAATTGAACTTGGAACAACCCCTGACCACGTTCCAGGGAGGGACCTTTGCTCCCTCAACCCTTGATTACTCTCTTCCCTCCCCTTCAACATCTACTATCCTTGAAGATGTGCAAGCTGTCCAAGGTTATGCTAAACCTGACCCTTTCTCCAACACTTACAACACTGGCTGGTGGAATCACCCCAACTTTGGTTGGACAAATCAGAAACCTCAATTCCAGAACCAGCCCAGGCCAAACCAGCAACCAAACTTGCCCCCTATCCGCAAGGACCACCCATTAGACCTCCATACAATCAAAATAGGGCATCTCCTCCACAAAACCAAATGGACACCCTAATGAAGATGATGGCTGAAATGAACCAGAAACATCAGGAGGAAATGGTCTCAGTAAAGGAACAGTTAAGCCAACTTTTGGACTGTAAACAACAAGGATCCCTACCTTTCTAGCCACAACCAAACCCACGAAACATAATCAACAGAGGCCCCAATTCGCAAGGGTTCCAAGGCAATCCTGGGCAGGCCCACATGGTCTAGCCAGCCCCACAAACACCCCCTGGGTTCGGTGCTTCTTCGTCCTCGTCTTCTCAAGGACCAATTCATGGTCCCAATGCCTCTGCGAATGCGGTAACCTTGAGAAGCGGCACCAAAACCCAGGACCCCAAATGGTTGACTCTCCCCGAGACTTCGCCAATTGAAAGACCCCGAATTAGACCCCATCTATATTCAAACACCTTACCCCGAGGCTTTGGAAACAATCAAGAAGAAGAAAAGTGTTGTAGAAACTGAAGAGCTTTTGGAGATCTTTAAGTAAGTATAGATTAATATTCCGTTCCTCGAAGCTGTTAAGCACATCCCGGCTTACGTCAAGTTTTTGAAAAATGCCTGTACCCCTAAACGTAAGCCAAGACCTTAAGCACCTAGGAAGGTTGTGCTCTCCAAACAAGCAAGTTTCGTAATATCAAGCAACCTTCCACTCAAGCGAACTGACCCAGGAGCATCCCTGATTTCCTGCAATATCAGGGACATGACATTTGATAGAGTGCTCCTAGACTTAGATGCTTCCATCAATCTGATTCCAACAACCCTGTACCACCAATTTGGTTTTAGAGAGTTGACACCCACACCCGTCACCATTCAGCTGGCTGATAGATAAGTGCAAACCCTGAAGGGGGTTGTCGAGGACATAATCGTATGGGTCAAGGACTTCTATTTCTCGGTCGACTTCTTGGTGCTCGACATGGAAGTCCCTGAATTTTTTTAAACTACAGAATGCACCCATAATATTAGGCATACCTTTCTTAGCTATGGCTAAGGCAAACATTGATTGTGACACGGGATGTATGGAAATCGCCTTTTGAGACAAAAAAATGCAATTGGATATCTTCCGGGCGACGAAGTCTTTCGATTGCGATTGTGTTGAGGAACATGATCTGGTGGAAACTTTGGTCGAGGAATGCCTCACCCTTAGTTCTGTCTCAGACCACCAAACCTGTAATGACTGTTCTGACCCGTCACCCTTGCTACCCGTGGATCTCTATAAGGCTGATTACCATGACACAACACCATTTGAGGAGATCGATGTTGATCAACTCTCGCCCTTTCCTTTTCCGTCAACTGTTGTTCCACCTGCACCCGAACTTAAGCCACTACCCGAGAATCTCAAGTATGTCTTCCTGGGACCTGACCAGACCTTCCCTATGATTATTAATTCTCATCTAACCAAGGATTAGGAACTCAGGTTGACCATGACCCTTTCAGAACATCAGGCCACCATCGGTTGGACCATTTCTGACTTGAGAGAAATTAGCCCCACCTATTGCACCCATAAGATTTACCTGGAAGACGGGGCACGACCCTCCCCCCAGATGCAGAGACGTTTAAGCTCAAACATGCGGGAGGTCGTTAAGAAAGAAATTATCAAATGGCTTGATGCCGACATCATCTATCCTATCTCCGATAGCCCCTGGGTGAGCCCCACTCAAGTGGTTCCAAAGAAAGCTGGGCTCACCGTTGTCACCAATGATCATGGCGAATCCATCCCCACCCGCACCACCACCGCATGGCGGGTGTGTATTGATTATAGGAAGCTCAATGAAGCCACTAAGAATGATCATTTTCCCTTGCCATTCATTGACCAGATCCTTGAAAGATTGGCAGAGCAAAAGTATTTTTACTTCCTGGATGGATATTCAGGATATAACCAAGTCACAATTGCTCTGAAAGATCAAGAAAAGACCACATTCACTTTCCTGTACGACACATTTGCATTCCATCGAATGCCGTTCGGGTTATGCAACGCACCTGCTACCTTCCAGCGTTGCATGCTAGCCATTTTTTCAGAAATGGTGGGTGAATACTTAGAGGTCTTTATGAATGATTTCTCTGTATTTGGGAATTCATTCGACCATTGTTTGAGCAACTTGGAGAAAATCCTGAAACGATGTATCGAGATTAATCTGGTGTTAAGTTGGGAAAAGAGCCATTTTATGGTTCAAGAAGGAATCTTCCTCGGTCACATCGTATCACATAGGGGCATTGAGGTGGATCGGGCTAAGGTTGATTTGATTTCCAAACTTCCTCCACCTAGCTCGGTCCGGCAGATTCGCTCATTCCTGGGACACGTTGGCTTCTATCGAAGGTTTATTAAAGACTTCTCCAAGTTTTCCAAACCCTTAACTGACCTTCTAACCAACGACGCCATATTTCACATGTCTTCTGGTTGCATCCAGGCTTATCACACCCTCCGGGACTTAGTTTCCACAGCACCTGTACTTCAGCCCCAGATTGGTCCCAGGACTTTGAGATCATGTGTGATGCATCAGATTTTGCCATAGGCGCTGTCCTAGGACAGAGACGAGACAAGAAACCCATGGTGATCTACTACGCGAGCAGAACGTTGGGCGAGGCCCAACGAAATTATACAGTCACCAAGAAGGAGTTGCTTGCTGTAGTCTTTGGACTTGAGAAGTTCCGATCGTACTTGCTGGGATCCCACGTGACCATCTATACTGATTATTCAGCCATCCGGCACCTATTGGCTAAGGACACAAAGCCCAGGCTCATCAGATGGATCTTGCTCTTGCAGGAATTTGACCTAGAAATTCGTGACAAGGCCAGATCAAAGAATGTGGTGGCTGACCACTTGTCCAGACTCCATCCAGACCACATTGGACCCTCCCTACCTTTATCTGACGCCTTCCCTGATGAACACATTCTGGCTGTGCAAGACAAGAGACTACCTTAGTATGCTGACTATGTCAACCACCTAGTTGTAGGACAAACCCCGCACAGCTGGTCCAGGCAGCAACGGGACAGGTTCTTGGCCGAGGCCAAGCACTATTTCTGGGATGATCTCATGCTGTTTCGCCTCTGTGCCAACCAGATCATCAGGAGGTGTATCCCCGAGAACGAAGTTCAGAGTGTGCTTTCTTTCTGTCATGACCAGGCCTGTGGTGGCCACTTCTCTGGAAAGAAAACAGCTGCGAAGGTTCTGCAGTCTGGATTTTACTGGCCCTCCCTGTTTAAGGGTGCACACAACTTCGCTAAGACTTGCTCACGCTGCCAAACACTGGGGACCATGACCAAGAAAGATATGATGCCCCTTCAGGCCATCTTGATTGTCGAAATCTTCGACATTTGGGGTATTGATTTTATGGGCTCCTTTCCACCATCCAACGGCTTCAAGTACATCCTAGTCTCCGTAGACTATGTTTCTAAATGGATTGAAGCCGTCGCCACCCGCCGATGCGATCACAAGACTGTCATGGA
The DNA here is from genome assembly GCA_037157565.1 of Thalassia testudinum. Taxonomy (NCBI): domain Eukaryota; kingdom Viridiplantae; phylum Streptophyta; class Magnoliopsida; order Alismatales; family Hydrocharitaceae; genus Thalassia; species Thalassia testudinum. Next base: position 178,064,530 of record JAZHRO010000063.1, read on the forward strand.
CTTTGTTAAGCAGAACATCTTCTCTCGATTTGGAATACCAAAGGCCATGATCAGTGATGGTGGAAGCCATTTTATTCACTCCCAATTCCGTGCCCTACTTAGAAAATATGGGGTTAACCACCGCATTGCCACCCAGTATCATCCACAAACAAATGGGCATACCGAGGTCTCCAATAGACAAATCAAGCACATTTTACAAAAGACTGAGACCTGAAAGGAAAGACTGGTCCACGCGGCTAGATGATGCCCTGTGGGCATACAGAACCACGTTTAAGACCCCGATAGGGATGTCGCCTTATCGCCTGGTCTTTGGCAAAGCTTGCCATCTTCCTGTCGAATTGGAACACCAGGCTTACTGGACTGTCATGCAATGTAACATGGATTCCCAGTTAGCCGGTGCGCAGAGGACGCTCCAGTTATCTGAGCTCGAAGAAATTTGTCGGGATGCTTTTGAGAATAGTCGAGTGTATAAGGAGAAAATGAAAGCCGTCCACGACCGACTCATCCATAGAAAGACCTTTGAGTCTAACCAGCAAGTCTGGCTGTTCGGCGCCCGCCTAAAACTCTTTCCGGGGAAACTCAGGTCCAAATGGACAGGACCATTTTGGGTGGCTAAGCCTTACTCTAATGGGGCGGTTGAAATCGCTAATCCAAACACTGGGCACACTTTCACAGTTAATGGTCAAAGATTGAAACCTTTCCTGGCTTAGGTTCCCCCAAAGGAGAGTGTCACCCTCATTGAGGGATGACACGAAGTACCACCCAGCTGGAGGCGTTAAACTCAGCGTTTCCTGGGAGCCAACCTAGAGGATTCAGGTTGATTCGATATTTCACGTTACTCAGGTACTATCTTTTTGAACCCCTGCTGCATCTATGTATTTGCCAATGAGGACATTGTCCAACTTAAGCATGGGGGTGGAAAATTGCACAATCCTGAGCTCATTTAATCAGTCTGGGTAAAATAAAATTAAAATTAAAAAAAAATTGAATTTAGGAAGAAGCTTAGGCATTAGAAACTTATCAATAGTGGAAAATAATACAAAAAGAACTTAAACACTTTGACCTTTCAGGCCTTCAGGCTTAAGCAGCCCTGGTGTACATTAAAATATGGACTTAGCTTTGAATCCTTGCAACCCTAAGCTACTCTAATCCACCTACTAAATAAGGTGATAAGTATACGACTTATCAACTCACCCTCTAACTCAGAAGAACTTTGAGACTAAGCATCTAAACACATTCTTGCACAGACTCACTCCTCGGAGATTTTGATAGAAATTGGGTAGCTAATAAACTTTCTAGGGTGGTATGGCTGGCAAGTTGTCGTGGGTAACAGCCCATTGGCAGGTTGTCTAGAGCCTAGCCACGGACCACTTTTTCTTCATTGCCTCTAGGTACATTTGAGATCAGGGAAGCCACCTACAAAAAAAATAAATAAAAAATAAAATAAACCACACTTCACCGCACAAGTATGGCTGGCAAGTGATCGTGGATAATAGCCCATTGGTCGGTTGTCCAAAGCCCAGCTCAGAAATTGCACAAAAAGAACCAAAACATTTAAGGAAGAAGCGGAGAAATAGTACAAGCCGGGGAGATATACACTGGAAAAATCCTTGTGTTAACCCTAATTAAAACAAACGTAGGGAGAAAGATACCGATTGAACAAATACACCTTCAGGCAAAATACCTCCTCTTCAAGTCACTTAGGGGCGTAGAAACCCGAAGTCTATCTAAATTACCGTTGAGTGAGTCTATCACAATTTTCACACCAAGATGCTTAGCACTTAGAGTTTTGCCTGAGTTTTGGGCGGGTTGGGTAGCCGTAAAAAGTTACCAACCCATTCTGAATTCCAAAAAATCTAAAATATATATATATATACATATGTATATTTACATAAATTAAAACAAGGACTCAGGCGATTCGTATTTTGGCAGACACCTGGGCGCTGTGTAGTCTTTATAGATTAAGGTCTTAGTATATTTCCTCCTATTGACAAGTGACGAAGTGCCTAAGTAATTACTTCTTAAATTCTAACAGAAAATAAAGGCTAGAATAAACCTTGCTAGGGGCTAGCAAGAAGTAAGCATGGGGGTGTGATAACATTGCATCTAGGGTGATAATTCTGTTAAATAGGGCCCATCTTAAGGATAGAAGGCACAACATAAGTAGAATGGGAGCATTGCATGCATCATATGCCGAGACTACTTATGAAATAATATTAATGACCATTTGTATATGCACTTGTCAAAGCAAGCCTCAGATGAGCAATTAGACTGCACGGATGAATTCAGAACGACAAACAGAGTCCATCGAACTCAAAATCGGCCAAATTCAACATCTGGAGCTCCCACAATGGGCCTAAGAAGTTCTGACCGTTGATGTGATGATCAACAGTCCTCGATGCACCACGTGGCTCCTGCTCCCCATGCACTGCTTCCACCTTCAGCTGGAGATCAAATCTCAGCCGTCGATCTCTGATCAGACGGTTGAGAATTGCCCACACACCCGCGTTGCCGCAACAAAGTGCGGGCGTAGCGCAGCGGCTGAAGCGTATGCCCGCGCCTACGCGACGTGGGTTCGAGCCGCACGGAGGCGAAATTCAGAGACGACGACGCATGCAGGCGAAATTCAGCCGCCCAATCAGCAGTGGATGGGCGGGATAGCGCGACGTGGCACCTGCAGATGCGCCCGGGCCAGACGGGCATGATGACGCAGGCGCGAGGGTGCGATCCAGATGAGCGCCTCGCGCGAGATCCCAGCGATCGGACGGCTCGTAGCGTGCGCACACGGATTGGGCACGAGGAAGAATAGCTGCGGGTGAGCGACAGGCGGGCTGGGGACTTCACCGACGCTTTTGGAAGGGTTTTAGCGACGTCCTGGACGTCGCTAAAACCCCTTCTTTATTTGGAAAGCCCTTTTGCCTATATAAACTCCATCCAACCACTCATTCAAGGCATTCACTTCCCTTACAACTACTCTATCCCTCTCATAACTAGCTTTAGGCCTTCTTGTAATCATTGGAGACGATGAGCCGTCGATGGAGCCTTCTCCACCACCGTGGCTGCCTCGCCGCCCTCCCTCTCTCTCTCTTTCTTCCTCTCTTTTAAGCTTTACTTATGTTTAATCATGTATCTAATGTTGTAATTTGTGAACTAATGCTGCATGATTAATGAAGTTATTTTCCATTCAATTGTCTACTTTATTTCCTATCCAAGTTGCATTTTAAAGAAATAAACAACTCTAACCCTAATCTCTCTCTCTCGCTCTCGCTTTTCTCTCGCACCTTTTCGTAAGCAAAACTCTGCAATTTTTGTGACAATAAGTGACAAGAAAAATCCGATTTTCACGCCTCCCTGAGACCAACACTCGGGCTCATATCTGTTTCTTTACTTTAAAACCGACGTTGCAAGTGCGAACTATAACGACACTTCTTGACACACACGCACAAGCGCACGTCAGTACCGACCAGCTACTTCTCGCCCGGCCCAGAGCATGGCTGCTTCTTCTGCACTAAGGGTTGAGGGACGTATTAACGCCCTGACTCATGGAGATGCTAGAGTTTTAGGCTCTATAGTGGCAGGTATGGTTACAGTTTCTGGCAGGCTTGTTTATGCGCTTTTCGATTCTGGTGCCACGCACTCATTTGTTTCCACGGGTTTTGCTATTAGCTTGGGGTCAAGTAGTGTACTTTTAGAGGAGCCATTCCTGATTAGAGGCCTAGGCGGACAGGTGTTTGTCGCTAAGGAGGTTTTCATTAACTGTAAGGTCACGATAGGGGGACACGATCTTTCGATTGACCTGATCATGATCCTGATGGAGGATTTTGATGTAATCCTAGGGATGAACTGGTTGGCTGCCTACCATGCCCTAATAGACTGCTTTGGGAGGAAGATCATTTTCTCCATACCAAAATTGCCTCCCTTCGAGTTCCACAGTCAGCTAGTGGATGGAGGATTCAGGTGCATTTCCGCGCTTCGGGTAGCGAAGCTACTAAGCCAAGGGTGCGAGGGCTTCCTCGCTTGTGTCATGGTAGAGCCTAGCCTCGTGGCTAACTTACAGGATATCCCAGTAGTTCGTGAGTACCCTGACGTCTTTCTAGAGGAGCTGCCAAGACTATCGCCTGAGCGTGAGATCGAGTTTGAGATCTCACTAATACGGGGGACCGGCCCCATCTCTACTGCACCTTACTAGATGGCCCTGCTTGAGCTGCGAGAGCTCAAGTCATAGTTATAGGACCTATTAGAGAAGGGCTTCGTGAGGCCCAATGCCTCCCCGTGGGGAGCCCCTATTTTGTTTATGAAGAAGAAAGATGGTACTCTTTGGCTGTGCATCGACTACAGATAGCTGAACCGGGTCACTATCAAGAACAAGTACCCACTGCCTCGCATCGATGATCTCTTCGATCAGCTGAGAGATGCCATAGTATTTTCCAAGGTAGATCTGAGGTCGGGCTATCATCAGTTGAGGATCAGGGAGATCGATGTCTCCAAGACAGCCTTCGGCACGCGGTACGGTCACTACGAGTTCTTGGTCATGCCGTTTGGGCTGACCAATGCCCCAGCCGCTTTCATGGACCTGATGAACCGCGTCTTCCGACCGTACCTGGGTCAGTTCTTGGTGGTTTTTATTGACGACGTACTTGTCTACTCCCGGGATCAGACACAGCATGGACATCTTCGCATGACTTGGATACTTTGAGATGGCACAGGCTATACGTCAAATACAGCAAGTGCGAGTTCTAGTTGAGACAGGTTACCTTCTTGGACCATGTGATCTCAGGAGATGGGCTGACTGTGGATCCAGTCAAGGTTGAGGCCGTACTCAGGTGGGAGAGGCCGCGTACAGTGACAGTGATTCGCAGTTTCCTGGGGTTGGCTGGTTACTACAGGTGGTTTATCCGAGGGTTCTTGCAGATCTCACATCCTATGACTCAGTTGACTCGGAAGGACGTACCCTTCGCTTGGATAGACAAGTGTGAGTCTTGCTTCCAGGAGCTGAAGGAGAGGCTGACCTCTACTCCTATACTCACCATCCTAGACAACAGTGGCGAATTTGTTGTCTACACAGACATCTCATTGCAAGGATTGGGGGTTGTGCTCATGCAGTGGGGTCACATTGTTGCCTACGCTTCGCGACAACTAAAGCCCCATGAGCATAACTACCCCACCTATGACTTGGAGCTAGCAACAGTTGTCTTTGCACTAAAGACATGGAGGCACTACCTGTACGGAGAGACGTTCGAGATTTTCACTGACCATAAGAGCCTTAGATATCTGTTTGACCAGAAGGAGCTCAGCATGAGACAGAGACGTTGGTTGGAGCTCCTGAAGGACTACAACTGCAGCATCTCCTACCATCTAGGGAAGGCCAATGTGGATGCTGATGCCTTAAGTCGGAAGGTGCCCACCCACTTGGCTTGTTTACAGGCACAGAGTTGGAGACTCATGGAGGAGGTAAGCAGTTGGCGACCCCAAGAGTCACAGGGGTACTGCGGGGCGGTGACAGTGGCGAGGCAGACACGACTGGAGCTGATAGATCGCACCATGGCTAGGAAGATGATAGATCCATATCTACAGACACTACGAGATCGGGTATTGACACGGAGCCCAGGAGAGTTCTCGTTCACTAACGGGGTTCTACATATGAGGGGACGCTTGTGCATTCCTAGAGATGAGGAGCTATTGAGAGAGCTCCTAACTGAGGCACACGGATCTAGATTCACCATACATCCTGGGAACACGAAGATGTACCACGACCTACGACATGATTTCTAGTGGAGGGGCATGAAGCGGGATGTTGGTCATTTTGTTCAGCGATGTTTGATATGTCAACGGGTGAAGGCTGAGCACCGGAGGCCTGTAAGGTCATTACAGCCACTTCCCGTGCCAGAGTGGAAGTGGGAGAGTGTCACTATGGACGTGGTAGTAGGATTACCCGTGACACAGCAGGGACACGACGCAGTCTGGGTGATAGTGGCCAGATTGACGAAGACGGCACATTTTCTTCCGATTCGAGTCATGTTTGGACAATTCATACCCTTGAGGACCTTCTACACACTTGCATATTGAACTGGAGGGGTTCCTGGGAGGAGCATTTGCCCCTGGCGGAATTTGCATACAATAACAGCTATCACTCAAGCATCGGCATGGTACCGTATGGGGCTTTATATGGGAGGAGGTGTACTACTCCCTTGAGCTGGGTTGAGGTGGGGACCAAGTGGGAGGTTGGTCCCAGGTTGATACGCTAGAGTTAGGAGGTGATCGAGCAGATCCATTGACGACACCGTATTGTCAGGAGCAGGCAGAAGAGCTACGCTGATTTGAAGCGTAGAGAGGTACAATTCGAGGTTGAGGATCATGATTTCCTCCGTGTTTCACCCATTAAGGGCTTGCAGCAGTTTGTGGTGAAAGGGAAGGTTGCACCAAGATTTGTAGGGCCTTTTGAGGTCCTGGAGCGGGTAGGACCCGTTGCTTTCCGACTTACCCTTCCTCCCCAACTTTCTGGAGTACACGACGTGTTCCACGTATCCAACCTCAGAAAGTACAGCACCGATCCCAGCCATGTTCTAAGCTACAAGAGCATCGAGGTAGGAGATGACTTGACCTATCCCGAGAGGCCAGTGCAGATACTAGATCGAGCCGTCCGGAGACTAAGATGGAAGGAGGTACCCCTGGTGAAGGTCCTGTGGAGAAGCTAGCGGTACGAGGAGGCCACTTAGGAGCCTGAGGCGACAATGCGAGCACAGTACCCCGAGCTTTTTAAGGGTACATCGTTCTGACCTACTTTGATCCTCTTTAAGTTTGTTATACACATTATTTTATTTCTGCACCCTAGTCAGCTCAAGTTTCTTGGATAAAGCTTCCTTTAAGCTTGTTATGTTGAAATGACCCTTTCTTGGGGTCGATTGACATTTTTGAAATCCATAGGGGTTTTCTTGCAGTTTTAAACCCCTTATCTTTTGTTTTGGGGGTTTGTGAGTGGGAGAGAGAAATTGCAGCGATGTCCCCGCAATTTCCCCACCACCACTTCCCACCGTACACACCCCTCTCCTCCCCCCCACTCCGCATGCCGCACCATCCCTCTGCGGCGCCTTCACCTCCCTCTCCCCACCATTCCCCCCCCCCCCCCCCCCCCCCCCCCATACCTCCTCCATTTAACCCCCTCGTTTCTCCTCCATCCTCCCCACATCGCAGTCGAGAGGAGGAGAGTTGAAAGCCAGAGGAGCCTGTATGGGAGAGGAGGAGAGCTGCGGCTGCTGTTGTAGCAAGTTTTGCTGCAGTTGCAGTAGCACGCAGAGAGGAAGGCGTCTCGAGAAGAACTCGCCAACGGTTCTGCGGAATCATTTTTCTATAGAATCAGACGTCTGCGGAGTGTGTCAGATGTCTTGTCAGACATTCTGAGGTATGTCCAAACATCTGATAGCACATATTTTTGATTTATTATTTTTCCTACCAAAGTCCTGACCGTGCATGCGCGTGTCAGAGGTTGGGAAGCGCGCTGGTGTGAGGATAGAGGCAGTTTCAGATGTCCGGACGTGTTTCCAGACGTCTGAAGACACCTTCAGACATCTGCACTGAGTCCCAGACGTCCGGGAAAGGCGCCTCGAGCAAGGCCAGTTCCTGAGTACGTTTAAGACGTCTGGGACTCTTCCCAGACGTCTGATTTTGGTTAAGGTTAGTGTTTTGGACTCGTTCAGGGCCCAAACGGTGTCAATTTTTCGTAAACGAAACATCTTTGGTTTCCGTGCGAGTTTCTCTATGTAATGGTACTTTGTCCGTGTCATTTTGAACACATTTTACCTGCCAATCCATGTCATAGGTCTCCAGTCTGTCGACTATACGGGACCTACGGAGATGTCGTGAGCTAGTGTACGAGCTCCCATTCCACTCGATTATCCTAGTAGAGTGGTTCTTCCCTAATCCTAGATTTATGAACTAAATGGTATGAGTAGAAACCCTAGGTTGTGAGATGAACCCTAGGGCTAAAGGAAATGAATGTATGTTACTCTAGATTAATGAACCCTAGGTTGTGGCATGAACACTAGGGCAAAGAGAAATGCATGTAAATGTTGGTATTACCGTGATGCTTCCTGAAATAAACCATGAGTTACCCATACTACCTATAATTTGTCAAAAATGGAAATGCATGCTTGTACTCAATACTAGATGGTGGAATTAGAGCTGCCCGTAACAAACTAGATATGGAAATATGGAAAGTCCATGCACGAACCCTATGGGGAATGTAGAAAGAAACAAGAATATTGTAGTACGGAGAACCAAATGGTTCTGGAACACGTCTCCACGAGCGGCTGTTTGGACTTGGTTTAGGGAGGTGAGCTGGCCTTCATATATGTAGTACCGAAGAGAGCAACTATCCCTTTTGAGTAGAGGGGAGCTTGTCGCCCCTTGGGTAGAGACTTGGGGTGGGTTTGGCCACTCTACGTCGACTCTTGTTGGCCCTCATGTACGTGGTACCAAGGAGTGCTACTTAGTGTAGGGGGAGAGCTAGCCACCCGAGGAGGTCCGAGGTTAGGACTGGCCACCCTACACCAACTCTTGTCAGGCCCACTGGGCAAACTAGGGTAGTCGGACGAGGGTATGCAGACTGTGAGGGGTGAGACCCTTGTTTCTATGGGGCGAGACCCTTGTTCTGAGAGGGCAAGGCCCTATGCTGTTCTGTGCTGTACGTTGGACGTACCTGCTAGCGGAAACGACTGACTGCGTGCCAGTACGGGGTAGCTACCCGTGCGCTTATCACATGTGCCATAGTCATCGCTACGTCACGACTGTGACCTCAGGGTAGTAGATCAGGTGTAGGACTACCACGGGGGACTCTCCCGGCCAGGAGAGTGTCATGTGTACATCTTGCATCGCGGGAAAACTACAAGCAAGATCGTTCCCTTAGGGAACATGAAGATTGTGCGATGTCGTGGAACCCGATTAGAGTACTCATATCAGCAACACGTAATAAGATAATTAGAACCAGAAGATAATATTTTAAGCTGCTTGTTTAAATTACATTACATGTTTTAACCGCCACTCTACTCAGCGTTAGATAACTCTAGATGTTATAACCTTGTACAGGTCAAGGATCCAAGCAGCTAGAGCCACCAGCTGCTGAGGATGTTGGGCCTAGTCGAGCCTAGTTGTAGCTTTCCTTCTGCTAGTTTTGTAGTGAGTTCCTATAGTGCATGTTATTTCAGTTATATTTTGATCATATTGTACTAGTTCTGTTGTGATTGTTTGTAATATTATGGTGATTGCCGTTCTCTTACTTTACTGTCAGTCTTATATTTTGTTGCTTAGTTACATTACTTGTGTGGTTGTGGAATGAATGTGTATTCGGTTATTTCTCGTCGGACGACTGGGTCTTGAGGTTGGTCAAGGCGACCCGTTCTCGGGTTCTATAGGGAGCCAGGAACGGGCCATGACACTGATCCACCAACCAAGCTGATAAACGCCAGTTTATTATCATTCCTATGCATTAAAACAAACCTAGCTCTTAGGATTTTACTTCGCAAACGGGTTTTTGGGCTGCATTTAGGCATAAAATAGGTTAGGCATGCATTGCATTTTTTATTGTCTTTTTAATATGTTTTTGTGAGTGTTAGGGATGAACAGATATATAGATCCCTAAAACCCTAGCACTCAAGAAGCCAAATGGTGAAGGAGAAGCCCAGACTAGCGGGAGCTCAGCCTGATCCAGCTCACCTCAGCTTGATCCAGCTCACTTTAGCTTGATCCAGCTCACCGCAGCTGGAACATAGCTTACTTGAACTAGGGTTAGCTCATCCCAGCTCCATTCAGCTAATCTTAGCTGGATGGCAGCTCAAGAGAGTTCACCTTAGCTCACCCTAGCTCAAGTCAGCTCAGATCCAGCTCAACTTAGCTGAGTCTAGCTCATCTCAACTCCCACTAGTCCACAGGGAGCTCTAGCTAGCTCAGCTAAGTTGACAGGAGTTCACCCCAGCTCAGATTCAGCTACATCCAGCTCCACTCAGCTCCAACCAGCTGAAGAAGAACTCATCCCAGCTCAGGAAGCTCAAGTCCAGCTCCCGGGGACTCAGCTTAGCTCAACTCAGTTGAGCTAAGCTACCTTAGCTGCCTCAACCAGCTTGATTCTCCCCGGGAGTACCAGACCTAGCTCACCTCAGCTCATTTTGGTAGAAGCTAGCTCACTTTAGCTTGGCTTAGCAACTAGCAAAGAACTAGCAAGCTAAACCAGCTAGAGTAGCCCCATGCCAGCCTCTTCAGCAGCAGCTAGCTCCAGCTCCAGCTCCAGACTTCTCCTCAGCTCCTTCCTCCAAACCCTAGCTCCATTACCTTCTCCTCTACTCCACCTTTAGCTAAGCTAGCTTAGCTTATCTTAGCTTAGCTTAGCTAACAACCAGCTCCTTGGCCATCCATTACCTTAAAAATCAACCCTAGCTAGCTCCACCAACTCAAGCCTACCTAAGCTAGCTACCCTACTTAAGTTGGCGCCACCACCTAGCCACCCCTTCACCCCATTATCTCCACCAAAGGACACTTCAAGTTGGCGCCAAAAACCACCCACCCCCATTTTGGCGCCAACTTTCAGCCTCTTCATCCACCCTACACCTACCCATATAACACATCCTAGCCATCCACATATCCCCCTTCTAGAACCTTAAGGTGGCGCCACCTAATAGCCTTCTAGAAAGCCCATTTTGGCGCCAACACTAAGGGATGTCAACACCCATAACTACCCCCTTGGTGTCCCTTAAGGTGGCGCCAACTCTCCTTGGCCATGGGATCTCCAACCACCTCCATCAACTCATCTTGGCCATCCACTTCAAAGGTCACCATAGCCCCCTTCCTATTCTATAAAAAGCCACCACCTACCACCATTTTGGGGCATCCTCCATTAGTGTATTTTTCTACCTACATCCACCTATACCTACGCCCAAGGAGAAGGAGTAGAGAAGGAGATTAAAGGGGCACATCACCAACCCTTTTGGTGCCTTCTTCTCCCCACTCTCTTCAACTTGGGCCATGCCAAGGAGGAGGACTCTTCCACTTCAAGGAGGACGGCCAGGCAAGGGAGAGGGACCTAGGGTGGACGTCCACCCTTGGAGAGATGCTTAGGGCACGCCCCCTTAGGGCTTGCCTTGGAGGACATCACCTTGGCGGAGCACTGCATAGTGAGTTCCTATAGTGCATGTTATTTTAGTTATATTTTGATCATATTGTACTAGTTCTGTTGTGATTGTTTGTAATATTATGGTGATTGCTGTTCTCTTACTTTACTGTCAGTCTTATATTTTGTTGCTTAGTTACATTACTTGTGTGGTTGTGGAATGAATGTGTATTCGGTTATTTCTCGTCGGACGACTGGGTCTTGAGGTTCGTTAAGGCGACCCGTTCTCGGGTTCTATAGGGAGCCAGGAACGGGCCATGACATTGATCCACCAACCAAGCTCAGCCAAATCGACTTATCAAGACCATATTCATTTTCATATACCATCACATCAAGTTTATTCATTTACCAATTTGGATAACTAATCATCTAGATTGCCATATATGAGTCATCCATAGATTATTATTGAACACAAAAATGAGAGTTTTGTAGATCATTTCTTTAATTCATCATATTTGACTATTAATCATTTCTCAAACCTTGTCAATCTAGTTTTCATTTTTCTTTCATTCCAAAGCCAATTGCTACAAAAGGGCATAAATTTACTAATTAAGTAACATTTAAGAATTGATTTCTTGCTTGCTTGATTTCTTGATTACGTATGCATTAAAGTCGAGTACTTGTGTGTAAATGAGATTCACATATATTTAAAAGCAGCATACCTTAGGCATACATTGTAGGATTGCTTGAGTTACCTTTAGAAAGCAATTCTTGTCATTTTACATAGTGATTCTCTTACTGATTACTTACTAAGCTTCCTATCGATTCATTTGCATAGTTTTTGGACTTGAGCTTTAATGGAAAAGGAATCTCACCTTGCGTGCATTGAAATTTATCCTTAAGTGAGAACATTTAAAAGTCCATTAACTAAATAAAGGACCTTAAAAGATGACCACAATTTGATAAAGGCCTTGTATGTGTTTTCTATCACTGTGTGTTACTTGACACATTATTCGCACAAGCACACATATAAGGTCACCAAGAGGGAATTAGCTGGAGATCAACAAGTTTGTCTCACTCATATCTCGGGTAGTCTAGTGGTGAGTGAGCTCGACTTGAGACTTTTTTTGTTATTGATCACTTAGGTCTTTCTACCTTATCTCTAGGAAGAGGTTGGTTGGAGATCAACAAGTCCATCTCATCCGCACCTCGAGGAGTCTGGTTGTGAGCAGGCTCAACTCGAGACCTTCCTAGTCCTGGTAGTAGGTCCTCCTAAGGCACTTTGTAGGTTAGCTTGTAGGGTGCATAACTGCGTTGAGAACTTGTTTAGTCACTTAAAAATCATATAAAGTTCCAAAAGCCAATAAAACAAAGGTCCTTATTTTGCGTTTGTCCGTGGGTTCTTTTCTTGTGTATGCTTAGTAGATGCTCGTTGGAACCTAGGTTAAACTTTACATCGAATCCTGAGAAGCTTTTAAGAAAACCCACCCTAGGTTTAGCTATGGTTGAGTAAGAAGAACTTGAAGTACCGTGTGTAGAGAGAACCCAAGAGCCTTGAAAGACTACCTTCCCAATGATTATCCCAATGCCAATCTTAGAAGGCCTCAAGGAAACCTTCCGCCCTATGAGATCAAAAGTAACACTATCTAGTTGCTCCCATCCTCTCATGGGATGAATCATGAAGACCCTTATAGGCACTTTGAAGAGTTTTTTGAGGTTCGCTCCACTATTAAGTTTCAAGGCTTTACTGATGAAGCCTTGATGCAAGGCCTTTTCTTGTTCTCCCTCAAAGATAAAGCTAAGCACTGATACCACACTGATGCAACGTGTTTCGCACGTTTGAAATCGGGGTTCAGGGGACCCGTCGTCGTAGCTCGTAGAATGCGTCAATCAGATAAAATTTTACCAAAACTCCAAGGGAGTCCCGGGTTGAACACAGGGAGGTGACGTTTACTTTGTATGAAAATTGCTCTTCGATTTGTTTCTTTTTGGTCTTTTAGGATTTTGTTTCTTTTTTTTTTGAAATAAAATGACAAGCAATCACAAGAAAGAGATGGAATCAAATATGATGTATTGCATCAATGTCAAGTACAATAAACTATGAAAGCATAAAAGAGAGGGGTGAGAAGAAATCTCTCAAAGCGGCTGTTCGGTGAGACGACGGTGCCTGGCAGAAGCTCGGACGAAGGAGGTGAGGAGCGAGATGACGGAGGTGAGATGCAAGAAGATGTCAGGTAGAGGAAAGCTTCAGCGTGGCTCCGGACTGGAGGTGAGGAGGCAGAGTTGATCTACTACCGGAATGGAGGTAAGAGGATGGCTCCAAGGCAACCTACGAATGGGGATGGGAAGATGGAGGAATATTTGATGGGGCATAGTTTTGTTACACTAATAGGAGCCTTGGGAGCTTGAGAGTAAACTCTAATGGAGCATTGGTAGGCTTGCTAGAGCTTAGGAGTAGGTGGAAGTAGAGTAGGTAGAGATGAAGAGGGATGGGGGGTGTAGGGGTGTTTATATAGTGATGGGAGGAGAAGCATCCCGTGCACAGCTATTCAGCGACAACTACAAGCGTCACTAAAGGCCACTCAAGCTATCGCCAAAAGATCTGTGCCTTTTCATTGCCTTGGCTGGTGCATGCACTGCGCAGGCCATTAGTGATAGCTACAAGTGTCACTAAAGGCCCGCTCTTCTGTCGCTGCAAATCCCGCACCCACCGCTCACGCCCACAGCTATCCGCTTGAAGAGATCTCCACCTCTCGATCTGTCATCGTGTGGCTGGGATGTGCCCTCAGTTCGCGCCCTTGCGGATTCAAACGCATGCGTATCGCACCTTCAAGAAGATCTGACGGCCGAGAGCGCATCCGGACGTCTTAAACGAGCATCCCTGATTGCGCGCATAAGATGGCGCATTCTCGAGGAGTGTCAACAGTTGCGTGCGACATCCGCGCTCAGCTGTGCATCCACGTAGCCTCATCTCGACTGCTCATCCGCTATCGGGCGGTTGAATTTGAGGCGCTTCTCTTCTGCGGCTAATTGGTGGCACTTGGGAGAGTCGAACCCGCGCCCGTGCATTGCGAGCTGAGGCACCCACCGCTGCTCTGAGGATCATGTTGTGTCGCGCTTCTGGATTTGAGGATGCGAGCACACGACCATCGAATGCGGGATTGCACGGCCGAGAGTAGAGCGTGCCTGCCCTTGTGCGGGGCCCTGCTGACCATCCGATGGCTCAGGTGGGGGCAGCCTGGATGGCATCACGTGGCACCATTTGGACCGTCCGTCTTCTTCTTCTTGCGGAGGGTGCTACAGAGCTCTGATCGAGGTGATTCTCGCATTGACGGATTGCAATTGTCGTTCTGAATCCATTTGTATAGTCGGATTCTTCATCCGAAGCTCGTAAAGATGTCGCACTGTCTCCTGGTCATGTAAAATGACGAAATTAATGTACATAATATACAACTATCCTAAATGCAATGCAATGGATGTTTATGCAATATTTATATCATGATATGCAATGCTAGGCCTGGGAACTATCGTAAATAAGCATTTTATGATGAATTTATGCATGTTTATCATGCCCCTATGCTTACTTTTTGCAGTCCCTAGCAAAATTAACCCATATGCTATTTAGAAGAGTAAAATCAGGATTCGATTATTTAGGCAAAATTCGTCGATTGCTTTAGAAAATCTCAACCCCAAGGTCTAATTACAAAAATTCAACAATGCTCGGGTGTCTACCAAAATGCAGACTGTCCATGCCCTCGTCTTATTTGAAAAGAGAAGATACACAATTTTTTTTCTTCTTTTCTATTTTTTTTTTACTTTTGGAGTTTGAGAGTTTTGGGATAACTATTTACAGCTACCTAACCGCCCAAGACTCGAAAAAGACTCTAAATACTAAGCATCTAGTGAAAAGAGTGAAAGACTCACTAGGCGACCGTTAAAACGGACTTCGGGTTTCTACGACCCTAGGTGACCTTGTCTAGAGGTTTATCTTTTTGAACGGTAGCTTTCTCCTTCCCCTCTTCTTCACTAAGTGTTTTGGGAATTATTGTGCATTTTTGTGAGCTGGGCTCTAAACAACTGGCCAATGAGCTGTTATTCTCGACAACTTGCCAGCCATACTCATGCGGTGAAGTGTTGTTTTATTTATTTTTTTTATTTTCTCCTTTTTCTATTTTTTTTCTTTTTCTTATTTTTTTTTAAGTAGGTGGTTTCCCTTATCTAAGATTTACCTAAAGGCAGTAGAACGAAAATGGTCTTGTGGCTGGGCTCTGGACAACCGGCCGATGAGCTATTACCACCGACAACTTGCCAGCCATACCAACCTAGATAGTTCATTAACTACCTAATTTTCGAAGAAACCGCCGAAAAGTGAGTCAGTGTAGAAAGTGTGTAGATGCTTAGGCTTAAAGTCCTCTCAAATCAGAGGGCAGGTTGATAAGTCGCATACTTATCATCCCAATTTATTTACCAAATTAAAATGAATTTGAATTGGCGAGGACTCGAGATTAAGTCCACATTCAAGTGGACACCCAGGCTAATTAAGTCCGAAGACTTGAAGAGTTTAAATATTTAGGTACCAAAGTATCAATTCCTAAAGTTTTCAACTCTTAATGCCTAAGTTCTCACCTCCTAATTCTTTTTTTTTTTAAGATGAAAAATAGGAAATTACTGTTACGGATGATAAAAAGATTCATAAGAAATATCTACCCCCCCATGCTTAGCTAATGCAATGTTCTCATTGTTAAAAATGAAAGCATGCAGGAGAGTAGAAGTGGAAGAATAGCACCTGGTTTTTGTGAGATTCTGGTCAACTCGGAACAGTCTTTACACGTGTTGAGTTTAGTGCCTTCAGCTAGGCGATGATTGGCCCGCGGTGGTTAAGGCAACGTACGAGCAACCTTATCCGAGACGGGTTCAAGGAGCATATGGTCAACAAAGGGTTTAAGATGCTATTCGTTGACCTTAAAGATATTACCCATCTTTGGGTCAGAGATTTCAAAGACCCCGTTAGGGAAAATCCGCTCAATAACGAACGGGCTGTCCCACTTAGACCTGAGTTTGTCGGGGAAAAGCTTCAATCGAGAATCGAAAAACCAGACCTTCTGGTTCGGTTCAATGCTCTTACGTGAAATCATCTGGTCATGGAGAGCTTTGGTCCTTGCTTATAGATTCTGGCATTTTCATAAGCATCATTTTGAAGCTCCTCCAACTCAGATAGTTGGCGTTTCCTGGTTTTCCTGGCCAACTCTAGGTCAAAATTACATTTCCTGATGGCCCAAAATACCCGGTGTTCAAGTTCTACGGGTAAGTGACATGCCTTACCAAACACCAGACGAAATGGAGACATACCGATAGGCATTTTGTACGTCGTACGGTAGGCCCAAAGAGCATTATCTGGCTTTTGGGTCCAATCCTTCCTATCAGGCCTAATGGTTTTCTGCAAAATATTTTTGATCTCTCGATTGGAGACCTCAGCCTGTCCATTCGTTTGAGGGTGGTACAGTGTGGAAATCCGACGATTCACCCCATATTTCCCAAGTAAATTCTGAAAATGGGCAGGAGTGAAATGTGTGCCACCATCACCGATAATTGCCCGAGGAACCCCGAATAGACTGAAGATATTTTTCTTCACAAAATCGATGACCACCTTGTGGTCATTGGTCTGGGTGGGAATTGCCTCAATCCATTTGGACATATAATCAACAGCAATCAGAATATACTAGTGTCCAAATGGAGGGAAGGGTCCTATAAAGTTGATGCTCCAAATGTCGAAAAATGTCCCTAGCAACGGCGCCAAAATGATGCAACGTGCTTCGCACATTTGAAATTGGGGTTCGGAGGACCCGTTGTTATAGCTCGCAAAACGCATCGATCAGATAAAATTTATACCGAAACTCCAAGGGAGTCTTGGGTCAAACACAGACAGGCAACGTTTACTTTGTATGAAAATTACGCTTCGATTTGTTTCTTTTTGGTGTTTTAGGGCTTTGTTATTTTTTTTGTTTATGAAATAAATTGACAAGCAATCACAAGAGAGAGATGCAATCAAATATGATGTATTGCATGAATGTCAAGTGCAATAAACTATGAAAGCATAAAAGAGAAAGGGGTGAGAAGAAATCTCCTAAAGAGGCTGTTCGGTGAGACGACGGTGCTTGGTGGAAGCTCAGACGAAGGACGTGAGGAACGGGATGACGGAGGTGAGATGCAGGAGGACGTCTGGTAGAGGAAAGCTTCAGTGTAGCTCCGAAATGGAGGTAAGGAGGCGGAGTTGATCTGCTATCGGAATGGAGGTGAGAGGACAGCTCCAAGGGGACCTATGAATGGGGATGGGAAGATGGAGGAATATTTGGTGGGGCAAAGTTTCATTACGCTAATAGGAGCCTTGGGAGCTTGAGAGTAAGCTCTAATGGAGCATTGGTAGGCTTGTTAGAGCTTAGGAGTAGGTGGGAGTAGAGTAAGTAGAGATGAAGCGGAATGGGGGGTGTAGGGGTGTTTATATAGTGATGGGAGGAGAAGCATCCCGCATACAGCCATTCAGCGATAGCTACAAGCATCACTAAAGGCCGCTCAAGCTATCGCCAAAAGATCCGCACCTCTTCATTGCCTTGGCTGGCGCACTCACTGCGTAGGCCATTTAGTGATAGCTGAAGTGTCACTAAAGGCCCGCTCTTCTGTTGTTGCAAATCTCGCACCCACCGCTTATGCCTGCAGTTGTTCACTTGAAGAGATCTCCATCGCTGGATCCGTCATCATGCGGTTGGGATGCACCCTCAGTTCGTGCCCTTGCAGATTCAAATGTGTGCGTATCGTGCCTTCAAGAAGATCCGACGGCTGAGAGCACATTCGGTCGTCTTAAATGAGCACCCCTGATTGCGCGTGTGAGATGGCACGTTCTCAAGGAGCGTCGATGGCCACGTGCAGCATCCGCGCTTAGCTGTGCGTCCACGTAGCCTCATCTTGACCGCTCATTCGCGATCGAGTGGTCAAATTTGAGGCGCTTCTCTTCTGCGACTAATTGGTGGCTCTTGGGAGAGTCGAACTCGCACCCATGCATTGTGAGCTGAGGCACCCATCGCTGCGTTGAGGGTCATGTTGTGTCATGCTTCTGGATTTGAGGTTGCACGCTGTTGTCAACGATTTGTGCGGGTTTAAAGTATAGCACGTTGTAGTACAACCGACAAAACGTTTAAACATATATAAAGAATTTTATTACTCGAAGACCGGAGTATCCGAGGTCGAACACAGGGAGCAAATAGAATTTACTACTAGTGAAAATGTAATTGAACACTCTAATTTACTCAAAATATCAATTCAACTATGAATGTATGCGATTAAAAGTAGTTAGGGCAAAAATATGAAATTGGACGTCTGATCACAAGATCAGACGTCTTAAAAGTATTTCTCCTTTTCTTCTTCATTTGCTTCTTTCTTTCTTGTCTTGCGAAGCCTTCTTCTTCTTCTAATCTTTCTTTGCCTCTCTTCTTCTCTGTGTCTTGCTCTTTCTTCTTCTCCTGCGAAGGCTTCTTTCTTCGTCTTCTCTGTCTTGCTCCTTCTTTGCCTTGCCTCTTCCTCTTCTCTTCTTTGGCTTGCCTTTCCTTCTTCTCCTGCGTTCAGCTTGCCTGCACAGGAGCAAAACCTAACCCTTCTCCCTCTACCCGCGCGTCTCTCTCTCAAGCAGTTCACTCAGGGACGCTCTCCCAGAGTCACAGCCATAATCGGGTTGGATCGTACATGGGACCAGGCGCAACGGCAGGTGGTGTAATGCGCGAGGAGTGCATAGGTCTAGGTCGGGTCGGATCCGCCAGATCGCGTGGTCAAGCCGCGGACGAGGCGGGTGTGGGGTCAGTGAGGGACCTCACCCCTGTGCTTACGGAGGCAACCGGCTTAAAGCACAAATACAATTTATAGCGTACCTGAGTTTCGCAATCCCACGATGTGGGACTAAAGGTTCCGCCCTGATTTCACGCGCGCCCGCAGACTCTCGTATGCAATTGCCCAAGCGGATGGCTCTGCTGGCGCTCCGTGCTGGGCTCACTCACCTCGCGACACTCGCGTGAGTCTCCTGCATCTGCAGCCTAGGAAGCCTGATGCCTGGAGCTTCGTTGGAGCTTCACCGGAGGTCGTCCATGGCGGCAGCGGCTCAAACACTGTCATACACAAAACGAGCCTCACGGCCCAATCAGATCAGCTAGAGACCTTCGCCGTGGCACGGCGAAGGCGGTGGACGATGCTGCAGGCCGCAGGTCGGCCTAGGCGTGCGTGCCTAGGTCAACCTGTGGCCGGAGATGGTGGGTTGTTCATGGGGTGATTGTGGAGGTCTGGAGTGGCAGTGGTGGGGTGGAGTGTGTTCCTGGAGGTGAGGCGGAGCTTTCGAGGTGGTTGGCGAGCCGTGTGGAGTGGCGGAGTGGCGTGGGCGGCTCGCCGGAGTGCGGTCGGAGATGTGGAAGATGAGGGTGGTCAGCGTCGGTCGAGGGGTAATCAGATGAGATAACAGGGGGAAAAGAGAGAGGAGAGGATGAAGAGGAGTTCTAACCTAATTGTAAGGACGAAAGGGGACGGAGGGCGAACAGTAGTACCTGCTGTCGCCGGAGAAGATGGTGCCCAGTGGGGGAGAACGGCGGCGATGACGGGGCTGAGGCGGCGTGCGCTGGTACTGCGCGACGCGGAGGGAGGTCAGGAAGCTAACTCTGCCACTGGTTTTGTGGCAGAGCGAAGAGGGAGGGGAGGGGGGCTCGCCGGAGCTTGCTGGGGGTTTTTGGCCGGGCAGGAGGAGAGGAATTGAAGGGGGAAACTCGGCTAAATCAAGCTGAGCCTCTTCGGCCGGAGTTGTGGGTTCTTATATAGGCGCTGGACTGGGTGTGCAGGGCGTGAAGGGCACGTAATTGCCTGAGGTTGGTCGCCGGAGATGGAAAGGAGTTAGGATACCCAAATCTCTCGTGCGTTCGCACGAGCGATTGGGTTCACACCAGGGATCGAGATCGGTCTTAAATGGAAGGGAATTCCTCAGAGAATCTCCCTTCCATTTCTGGGAGAGACTTTCTGAGGAATTAGAGAGCAATCTCTCTCTGAACCTCACCGGAGCTCGGTTCTGCCCTAGCAATGGCGGCAGAACCGGTTTGCAAAGGGGGCGAAGAACCTAGGGGGCTCTCTGCAAAGTTATTCAAAAGATAGGGACCAATTTGTGATTTGGGTGTACTAAATTACAAAGTAGGTCAAGATGACTTCTCCTTAGGTCCAAATTTTGGTACAAACCTAATTTGGACTTAAGGAATCCAATGGTGAATTTGGATTTTTTGTTTGACCTCGTTTGACTGGATATTTTGCGTAAAAACCCAAATTAGGTTAATTGAGGAGCTAGGACCCTAATCTAGGTCAGACTAGGTTCCAAAGGCCAAATTAAGTGTTCTAACCCTAGAGGATGTTTTTCCATGATTTTTAGAGGGTTTACTTGCTTTTTGTTCTGACCGGAACCTTGTTAATTAAAGCAGGTCTGTTTTAGGGTTACTAGGTGTCATTTAATTCCTAGATTACACATGAACCCATTTCTGATTGACTCAACCCACTTTTTATCTCATTTAGACCATTTGACCTATGTTTTGCCTCTGAGAAATCCCGTTTATGTACTGCAATGGTAAAATTGCAGTTTTAACCTTTATTTCATGTTTTCTTCTCAGAGCACTTGTTCCTTCAGTTAGGCCTTCTTCTTGGTTATGTAGGAGCTTTTATCTTCTTTATTGGGTCAAAATGAGCTAGTTATGGCTCATGATGAGGCTCTCATCACACGCCTACGATCGTTGGATGCAAGATCGCACGGTCGAGAGCAGAGTGCTCCTGCCCTTGTGTAGGGCGCTGCTGACCATTCGATGGCTCAGGTGGGGTGACTTGGATGGCACCACATGGCACCATCTGGGTCGTACATCTTCTTCTTGCGGAGGGTGCTACAGAGCTCTGATCGGGGTGATTCTCGCGTTGACGGACTACAATCATCGCTCTAAATCCATCCATATGGTCGGATTCTTTATCCGAAGCTTGTAAAGATGTCGCATTGCCTCCTGGTCATGTAAAATGACAGAATTAATGTACATAATATACAACTATCCTAAATGCAATGCAATGGATGTTTATGCAATATGTATATCATGATGTGAAATGCTAGGCCTAGGAACTATCGTAAATAAGCAATTTACAATGAATTTATGCATGTTTATCACACACACTCGATGAGAATTGAGCTACATGGCCGACCCTCAGAGATGAATTTTTGAAGAAATACTTCCTAATGAGCAAAACCAACCATTATAGAAGGGTCAGCATAGCATTCTGGCAATGAGAAGGGGAACAATTCTATGAGACTTGGGAAAGACTCTGTCAGGACCCTCTCCCGACTCCCTATAGGACCCGAGAACGGCTTGCCTCGACGAACACCAAGACCTAGTTGTCCAACGAGAAATAACCAAATACATATTCACTCCACAACCACACCAGATTTTTCATGATACAGCAGAAAAAGTATTGTTGAAAATATAGCCATCACAACAGTGAACTAATAAAAATATAACAGAAAATAAGCTACAGGCACTCACTATAACAAGAACTCTCTGTAGTGGAACAAAAGAAAGGAAATATGGCTGGGCTCAACTGGGCCCAACACCCTCAGCAGCCGGTGGCTCTAACTGCTCGAATCCCTGACCTGAACATGGTTACAAAATTTGGAGTCAGCTAAATCTGAGTGGAGTGGTGGTTAGGTTATTTACATGCAACACAATTAAAACAACAATCAGCTAAATGTTCAATTGTCGGTTATTTTCATCCGTTTCTGGTTTATGTGTTTCTTGGTTGAGTATACTAATCAGGTTCCATGATATTGCTCAATTTTCTTTTTTCCTAAGGGAATAATCTTTCTTGTAGTCTTCCGACGATGCAGGATGTACACATGGCACTCTCCTGGCCAGGAGAGTCCCCCGTGGTAGTCCTACACCTTGTCTACTGCCTCGAGGTCATGGTCACGATGTAGCGGTGACTACGGCACGCATGATAAGTGCACCAGTAGGTACCCCGCACTGGCACGCGGTCAGTTGTTTCCGCTAGTAGGTACGCCCAAACATACAGCACGGAACATCACAGGGCCTCGCCCTCTCAGAACAGTGGTCTCGCCCCTTAGAATAGGGGTCTCGCCACTTCATAGTCCGCGTACCCTCGTCCGACTATCCCGATTTGCCTAGCGGGCCTAACAAGAGTCGGTGTAGGGTGGCCAAACCTAACCTCAGGTCCCATGGGGTGGCAACCTCCTCTCTACACTAAGTAGCTTACCTCGGTACTACATACGTGAGGGGCAAACAACAGTTGCCGTAGAGTGTCCAAACCCACCACGGGTCTCAACCCAAGGGGTGATATGCTCCCCTCTACTCAAAAGGGATAGTTGCTCTCCTCGGTACCACGTACACGGGGGCCAGCTCACTTCCTTTAACCAAGTTCGAACAGCCGCCCATAGGCAACGTGTTCCAAAACCATCAGGTTTTCCGTACTACAGTATTCTTGATTTTTTCCTAAATTCGCCATAGGGTTAGTACATAGACTTTCTCATTTCCATATCTGATGCATAACAGGAAGCTCAAGATTCCACAATTTCTTATTCAGTACAGGCATGTATTACAAGTAGTATAGGCAGCTCATGATTTATCACGGTAACTCATTTTATTAGCTACACATGCATTTCTTCCAGCCCCAGTGTTTATTTCACAACCTAGGGTTCAATCTAAAGTAGTATGCATTTCAATTATTAATTCTGGAGTTAGAGAGAACCACTCTACCAGTTAACCAGGTGGAATGGGGGCTTGTACGATAGCTCCTGACGTCTCTGCAGGTCCCGTATTTCATACGGACTAGAGACCTTCAACATGGATCGACAGGTCAAACAAGCTCAAAAGTGCATAGACAACATATCATTACGTAGAGAAACTCGAACAAAACCCAACGACGTTTCGTTTGCGGAAATCCGACTTTGTTTGGGTCCTGAGCAGGCCCAAAAACACCAACCCTGACCAAAATCAGACGTCTGGGAAGAGTCCCAGACATCTTAAACGAACTCAGAGACTCATCTTGCTCGAGGTGCCTTCCTTTGGACGTCTGGAACTCTGTGCAAATGTCTGAGGGTGTCTTTAGACATCTAGAGATGCTCCCAGACGTCTGAAACGGCCCCGGTCTTCACACCGACGCGCCTCCCCAACCTCTGACACATGCACGTGAAGTCAGAATTCGGTAGGGAGAAAAATAATTGAAAGAAAATGCACTACCAGACATCTGGTATTATCTCTGGATGTCTAGACAGACGTCTGGCGATCTCTCCAGACTTCTAATTTTGTGAAAAATAACTCCGTAGAACCGTTCGTGAGATCTCTCTCTCGTAGAAGCTGCAGCAACTGGAGCACCTCCCCGACTCCCTCTGTTTTCAGGCCTCCAGCCTCCTCTGCTCTCCGCTTTCTCCTCCTCTTCCTCCCTACTTTCCCTCTCCTCTCGTCTGCGGTGTGGGAATGAATGGAAGAGGAGGGCGGCTTATATGGAGTTCGGGACTTGGGGGAGGGAATGGGGAGGAGTGGGGAGGAATGGGGGAGAGGTATGGTGGAGGGGTGAGGTGTCGTTGGTGAGGGGGGTGACGTACGATGAGGGATAGGGTAGCATGAGGAGTGAGGGGGTGTGGTGTGGTGGGGAGGGGAAAATTGTGGGGGTACCCCCCGCAAGTTCTCTTTTTCCCCGCATATCCACCAACAAAACCCTGGGGGGTTAAAATTGTCCCAAAAACCCCTAAAAATTTTGGAAATGCCAAACGACCCTTGGGAAGGGTCATTTCAGACTCAAAGACCTTCTTAGGATGTGCCCACACCACCAAGTCCCTAAATGGAAGTTAGTAGAAAGGTTCTACACTGGATTGATTGACAAGCACAGGAAAACATTGATGCCGCTTATGCGGGAACCTTTCTAGCTGAAATTGAGGATGAGGCTTGGAACCTCTTCGAGACCCACAATGAGAACTCTATCCACTAGATGTCTTCCTACGAGGATAGGTCTTAAACTCTTTTATAGAGGAAGAGGGGTGCAAATGAATTGGGTGCAAATTGAGATATTGCTTATCAATTAGAAATGTTGAATCAAAAGTTTGATAGATGTCTTTCATTTAGATCTCAACCTATGCACCCTACTATATCCAAATACCAACCCTTGGTAGAATGCTTCATATGCCAAAGTGCTTACAACTCTACTCTTGATTATCACTTGGCACATCAATTCCCTATTTGATCTAAGAGCAAGTGATTGCTACTCAAAGATATCCTCCTCCCATAAATAATCCTTACTCCAATACTTACAATCTGGGATGGAGGAACCATCCAAACTTCTCTTGGAACCAAACTAAATCTTCTTCCCTTCAGAACCAACACTTCCAAAATCCTCAAGCCAAATCATAATCTTCTGATTTAGATGAGATGAAGGTGATGATTAGAACTATGCAAGAATCCAACCAAATGCTCCTTCAATCTCATTCTAAGATTATTGTTGACATGCAATCTCAAATTGGCCATTTAATGGATGTTGTGAGAAGAGAAGATGGGAAATTGCCTAGTCAGCTTGAGGAAAATCCAAAAGGGAAGAATGTGACTTTTAGGGAGAAAGCTCATGTTGTCACTGCCTTACAAAGTAGGAAGGAAATACAAAAACCTAATGCTCCTTAACAACCACCTAAATCTGAGACTTTAGAGGAATAGGAAGATTTTGAACCTCATGAGAATAATAGAGCCTCTTCCTCATCTTATGAACCCAAGGCCCCTTTCCTAGAGGGACACAAAGATCTAAACAATATGGGGTGATGTATATATATCTGATTAACCTAAAATGTCTATTAATGCATGTTCTTAGTGTCACATTAGTAAATAGTGCATAACATGAATAATCATGCATTTAGATTAAGTTGTATAAATTGCACAGTAATTGTCTCCTTTTTATGATGAAGGACAAGACGAGTTTTTATCGGGGCCTTGAATCAAAGATCCAACTGTACGGATTTGATCAGGGCAACAATTGGAGTTCAATGACTCTAAGATCGCCCTAATCGGACATCTGTAGTACCAGATAGAGACTGAGGAACCCTAAAGATCAAGGGCCAAGATGGTGTTAATCCGCATCTTAGATGACAAATCCGACCTCACGGATGGATTCGGATCGATGATCGTAGCTTAACGGTGCAAAAATCAGTCCAATCCGATACCCGTGGCACCATGTACATCACTCAGAAGATGGACGGCCAAGATGGCACCATGTTGCACCATCTCAGTCGCCCAAACCGGCCGAGCCAATCTGGGAGACCGCCGTGCCCTCTCTCTCTCCTCACCGCGTGATGGATCTTGGCCATTGGATCACCATCCAACGGCCACGGACGCTCACGCCTTAAAGCATCCACGTGACAAACTCACCGCTGTAGCGTAGCGGTTGAGAGCTCAAACGCGAAGAAGAGGTGCGGGTTCGAGCCCCCGCAAGCCTCAATCTAGCACAGATGTAAGGAACGGTTCAAATTGGGTCATCGGATCAAGGATGAGCGGTGGTGAGAGCAGAGACGTGGCACGCTCAGAGGCCGTGATGTGTGAACCCGTGATTGGATGCGCCAGGCGCGCGTTCCAAGCGATGAAGCATTGGCAGTTAGCGACTTTTAAGCAGTCCGATCTTATGATCGAACGGCTGAAGATCGACGAACGTGGGCAGCTGAGCGCAGCGCGGGAGAGGAGCAGACGGCAGGCGCGGGTGCACGTCGCCCATGATCTGGGCTTTAGTGATGCCTAATTCCGTCACTAAAGGCCCCTCATTTAATATTTTGAATTAGTAATGACCAAAATGCCCTCACTCTTTGCAACTATAAAAGGAGACCCCCTCCATACGAATTTCTCATCCCTTCCTTCTCTTCTCTCCCTCTCCAAAGCTCAAGAGAAGCTTGTCCTACAGCCGAGATGCTCCTCAAGAGATAAAATCAATTTTTCGCCCCCATTCCGGAAGCAGATCTCATGACGACGACGACGTGCTGCCTCGTTCCCGTTCCTCCTGCCTCGACCTCCTTCTTCCCACTCCGTTCCTCGTCTTCTAGGCGTCGTCTCATCCAGGTCGTCCTCCAAGCGATCGTCGAGGTGGATAACTTCTTTCTCCCATTCCTTTTTCCTATTTTCTAGAGTAGAATTTTCCTGCTTTTTAGTTGCAATAGTTTTCCTACTTTCTAGTGTAATTTCTCGCTTTCTTAGTTGTATAAACATTTTGCAACTTCAAGTGGATGTTCTCTCTCTCTCTCTCTTATTGTCTGTAGTTATTTCATATCATTATAACTACTCCATTCTTTAAACAAAAACATAAAAAAAGATATAACTGCGAATTTCGATCGACGTATCCTCCCTGAGTTTGACCCGTGATTTCTATTCCAGTATAAATTTTATTTGTTGAACCCGAGTTCTTCGCTATTCAAACTACAATGACAGGTTTTCAAAACCAAATCCGATAGCGTAGTCCTATGATGTTTCAACATTTTGGTGCCGTTGCCGGCGAGGCAACGATTTTTCGATCTTCTTTTCGCATTTCACGCACTTTACTATCTTCTAACTTGCTTTCTCTCTTGTCTATTGTTTTGCAGAGGCCTCTATCAAGGAATCGTCAAGCGGTAGATCGGAGTAAAGTGCAGTTGAAGACAACTGTAAGTGCTCCCCATTCTTCCCCCTCCATAGATTTCATTTGTCACATTAAATTCAAATTCCAATTAACTTAAGTGTTTGCATAAATCCTAGGATTAGTTTGGTTGTTTGGATTTCCACTCACACTCATTTCACCCTCGCTTATATAAAAAAAATAAAAAGATAATTTTGTGGGGTAATTTTCAACATACACACAACATACACCCATATTCAAGGTACTTAACCTACTTGATTTTCTTCTACTCAACTGGATTCTGATTTGTGGAACCGGTACACACAAATCAATATATAAAAGAGTAGAAATCATTCTAGGTTAACCATTTTTGTGTGCCTAACCTAGTGGTGCAGTTGTGGCCAATTGTTTGAGTTGTTTGGGCCGCACCACTCAACCTAAAATCAACTCACCAAGTAGCTTCCTCTTAGGGTTTTTCAATCTAGGTTCATACTAGGCACTCCACTTTATTTTTTGTTTTAAAGGAAATCAATCTTCACCGGTGCTTGAAAACCTAGTTTGCCTCAAACTTCATTGAAATCTACCTAATTCTAAACCCTAAAAGCTACTTAAGCAAAATTTGAACATTAAAATCTATGCATCACAAATAATCTTGTTTGAAAACCCTGGTTGTGCATGCACTTACACATACTCAATCAATCATTGAGGACACAACCCATTTTAAGGCCCATCACATTCCATAAGCACTACAATCCCAGGCCTCAATAAAATCGAGTAGACGTTGGCCTTAAGGACTGATTTGCTCTTCGAGGCCTAGTCTGAGATTGTTTACGATTAACCTACTTGTACTGATTAATCTGATGTCTAGCTAGGGGAGTAGCATCAAACGACCACAGCTGGGGGGTACACTAGGAACTGGAGGCGCAAGCAAAAGGAAGAACCTTCTCCCCAGTCCCTCCTAACTGGTTGGATTGAGCAAACATAAGTAGAGTAAATCGTTTATAATCTTAAGGCGGGTTCTGAGAGTCTGTAGATCCTTAGGTTACCCCACTTAAGGACAGGCTTATTTTGTTGTGTTGTAGGGTCCTTATCCCCAGTTCTTCCGACCTTTTCCTAGTTTATGCTGGGAAGAAGATCATTGAATCCCCGATTGGAAGGACCACTAGAGTATTCTAGGAGGAGTAGATTGGATTTTGGCCGAATTGATCCCATGGCCGATCAACAGCCTCCTCTGCCCCGGGATCCACAGGAGGAATTTCGAAGGTAGCGGGAACAAATGCAGAGAATGCAAGAATGGTTCTAGAGAATGTAGGGTGCTCAGCCCTTGAAGGATTTTTATGATCCTTCAAATTACGAGGAACGTCCCAGCGTCTAGATTCCAGCCGGAGATGTAGAAATCAAGCCCCAGGTGTTAAGCCTGATCAAACATTACCATGGGCTTGGCTCTGAAGACCTGTTTTAGTACTTAGAGGACTTGACCACTTTGGTCCAGACCACCAAGGCGCGAAAGTGAATGAGGAGCAAATGATCACGAGGCTCTTCCCCCACTCTCTTAGGGATAAAGCCGCTCATTGGTACAGGACTATAGGAAGACCAATTGCAACTTGGAATGAGTTGAAATCGACCTTTCTGAAGAAATTCTTCCTTGTCGGATGTACCAATGCTTTGAGATGGGTAATTACTACCTTTACCCAGCGGTCGGGGGATCAGTTTCATGTGGCCTGGGAGCGATTCCAAGACCTATTGCGGAGGTGTCCACACCACGAGGTGCCGAAATGGCAACTCGTGCAGAGCTTCTACCACGGGTTGATTGAGCAACTCAAAAATCACGTGGACGCTTCTTGCGGAGGCAATTTCCTCAACAAAGACACAGATAGCGCATACGATTTGTTTGAGGAAATGAGTGAGAACTCAATCAATCATGCCTCCATGGATACTTTTAACCGATCCCAGCAGGCTAGATTGAATGTTAATGAAGTTCATGACTCTCATTCATTCGATATGGAATTGATTTGTAATAAACTTTATAAGGTGGACTTAGTTGCTAAGAGAATGGAAGTGTGGATGTCTAGAAATTCAATGAACTCTCGATCCACTCAATCTTAGAATTCGGGATTCCATTCGTCGTGAGCTCCTTCTGGACAAGAGTTCGTGAATCAACTTGATGCGGCTCAACCTATGAGCCAGCATTATTTGAAACCCGACGGGTTCCAAATTGGGGCCTTTGATCCCAGTTTCTCTGATCCTTCCCTTTCTTTCTCTTCATCCTCACCCTATGAGGATGTTTGTGCTATACAGGAGAATGTTAATCCAACCCCTACTCTAATGCGTATAATCCGGGTTGGAGAAACCACCCTAACTTCTCTTGGAAAAACCTGGGGCAGCAGACCCAATTTCGACCCAGCAACTATGCTTCGCAACAAGCAATGGGTCAGGGTCATGTTTATACTCGGTTGCCCCCGAATCAGGTCAATCACCCAGCTTGGAATGCCCGTCAACCTGTACGGCAGGATGATTTGAACCGATAAATGGTAGAGATGCTAGGATCCATGCTCCAGCTCATGCAGCAAATGAAAACCTCACTGGACAACTTGCAAACCGGGCCCATAGCTAACTCTCGTCAACTTGGATCTCTACCATCTCAACCTATACCCAACCTGCGAAATATCCTGAATCCGGGCAATCAAGCCCACGGGTATGGAAATCAGAAGGACCCACACGCACATGCTCAGGTGGTTGAGTAGGGTCCTTCCTCTTCTTCTGCAAATCAACAATTCTTGGCTAATCAAGCTCCTTCAATCTTTCCTAACCCTCCCCAAGACCCAAACTCATATGCATCCGCAAATTCTGTTACTTTGAGGAGTGGTAAACAAACTCAGGATCCACAACCACACTATTCTAATTTATCGAATCTTGAAGAACCTGAGGAGAGAAAGGAGAATTCTGGAGAAGAAATCAAGGCTTAAGAACATGATTCCAAAGATCCGACTCATATTCCTTTTCCTGAAGCCTTGATCAGATCAAGGAAGAAGAAGTCTATTGATAGCAATGAAGAGCTTCTGAATATTTTCAAGAATGTCAAGATCAATATCCCGCTCCTCGACGCTATCAAGCATATATCGGCTTACGTGAGATTTTTAAAGGACCTATGTACACAAAAGCGTAAGTCGAGAGAATCTGTTCTGAGGAAGGTGGTACTCTCCGAGCAGGCTAGTTCTGTTATCCTATACCACCTCCCTTAGAAGAAGAGAGACCCAAGTGCTCCGTTGATTTCTTGTGTTATCGGAGATTACACTTTTGATAGAGCGCTTCTGGATTTGGATGCATCCATCAACCTAATTTCGACTTCTCTTTACGAGAAGTTTGGATTAGGTGAACTTCGGCCGACTTCAGTAACGCTACAATTAGCGGACCGTTCGGTCATAAATCTGCGAGGGGTTATTGAAGATGTTATTATTAAGGTTAAGGATTTCTATTTTCCTGTAGATTTCCTTGTCCTTGACATGGATATACCCGAAAATCTGAGGAACACACCCATCATTCTGGAGTGTCCATTCTTGGCTACTGATAAGGCCAACATTAACTGTGAAAGTGATAGCATGGAAATCGTCTTTGGGGATCAACGAATGAAATTGGATATTTTTAAGGCGATTAATAAATTTGAGGATTGTGGATTTTTCGAGGAACTTGAG
This sequence comes from Thalassia testudinum, assembly GCA_037157565.1. Lineage (NCBI taxonomy): Eukaryota > Viridiplantae > Streptophyta > Magnoliopsida > Alismatales > Hydrocharitaceae > Thalassia > Thalassia testudinum. The sequence goes on from JAZHRO010000063.1 coordinate 178,094,989, forward strand.
GACGATAATGTGAATATTGAAACTTATATGATGGTTTTTGCAATTGAAGGTTCCTCCTTTGATGATGAATAGGACCCACAACCCTCTATGGCAGGCCCACCATCTTCTGAAGAGGTTATTGATTTTGTTCACTCTCAACCTCTTTCTCTTGATGAGTCATCAACATCTTCCTTACCTTCAATCATCAACTCGCCCCAGCTTGAATTGAAACCATTTCCTGAGAATCTAAAATATCAATTTTAAGGACCACACAAGACGCTCCCTATGATTATCACTGCTAAATTAACAAAGGAGCAGGAGATTAAACTGATTAAGGTCTTGAAGGAACACAAGAAGGTAATTGGTTGGACCATTCATGATCTTAGGGGGATCGAGCCATCTTACTACAATCATAGAATATTTTTGGAAGATGGATCCCACCCTTTTCGCCAGATGCAGAGGAGATTAAATCCAAATATGCGAGAAGTGGTCAAGAAAGAGATTATTAAGTGGCTCGATGTAAGAATTATTTATCCTATCTCTGATAATCCCGGGGTAAGTCTCGTGCAGATTATTCCCAAGAAAGTCAGGATTACCATTGTGACTAATGAGAGAGGAGAATCCGTCACAACTCGTTTAGCTTCCTCTTGGAGGGTTTGTATCAATTACAAGAAGCTGAACACGACCACGAAAAAGGATCATTTCCCTCTGCCTTTCATTGATCAAATCTTGGAAAGATTAGTCGGGCAGAAGTACTTCTGCTTTCGTGATGGTTACTCAGGATACAACCAAGTTCCTATCCATCCCAAGAATCAGGAAAAAACTACTTTCACCTGTCCCTGTGGAACCTTTGCTTTCCGTAGGATGCCATTCGATTTATGCAATGCACTTGCAACTTTTCAAAGGTGTATGTTAGCCATATTCTCTGACATGGTGGGAGAGTTTATGGAAGTCTTCATGGACGATTTCTCTATTTTTGGAGAATCCTTTGACTCTTGTCTAGCTAATTTAGAAATGAGTCTTAAACGATGCATCAAAACAAGATTAGTCCTTAGCTGGGAAAAGAGTCATTTCATGACACAAGAAGGCATCGTCTTAGGTCATGTAATCTCTAAACGCGGAATTGAAGTGGATAAAACTAAGGTTGATGCTATCTCTAAACTTCCTCCTCCTACATCTGTTAAACAAATTCGATCATTTCTTAGTCATGTGGGATTCTACAGAAGATTCATCAAGGACTTTTTGAAGGTTGCTCATCCTCTGAGCAATCTTCTCGCCAAAGAAATGCCGTTTGATTTCGACGAATCATGCCGTAAGGCATTTGATTTTCTTAAAACGGTAGTCACTTGTGCTCCGGTGCTGCAACCACCGATTTGGACAACCCCTTTTGAGATCATGACCGATGCTTCTGATTATGCAGTCGGGGCTATTTTGGGTCAGAAAGTTGACCGGAAGCCCACTGTCATCTACTATGCTAGTAAAACTCTGGATGAAGCCCAGAGGAATTACACTGTTACTAAGAAGGAATTACCAGCCGTAGTATTTGCGTTGGAAAAATTCAGGGCTTATCTCTTAAGGTCTCATGTCATTATTTATATTGACCACTCAGCCTTCAGACATCTCTTGGCCAAAAAGGATACCAAACCCCTGCTTATTCGTTGGATTCTTTTGCTTCAAGAATTTGATCTTGAAATCAAGGATAAATCTGGGGTACAAAATGTGGTGGCAGATCATTTGTCGAGACTTCTGAGTGATTCTTCTAGTCCTGACTTCCCGATTGCTAATACTTTTCCGGACGAAACCATCCTTACAGTTTCAGGTGTCCAAACCCCGTGGTTTGCTGACATTGTTAATTATTTGGCCATTGGTCAAATTCCCCAGGATTGGACCAAGCAACAACGGGATAGACTCAAATCTGAGGCCAAATATTATTTCTAGGAGGACCCTGAACTGTACCGCATCGGCTCTGATCAGATTATTCGCCAATGTGTTCCGGAGAACGAATTCAACAGTATACTCGAGTTTTGCCATGCATCTGCGTGTGGTGGACACTTCTCCAGGAAAAAGACGGCTACGAAAATTTTGCAATCTGGATTCTATTGGCCGTCTTTATTTAAGGATGCCTAGGATTTCTCAAGGTCGTGTTCCCGATGTCAGGCACTCGGGAGCATAACTAAGAGAGATATGATGCCCTTAAACCCAATTCTTCCTATCGAAATCTCTGATGTTTAGGACATCGATTTCATGGGGCCCTTCCTTCCTTCATTTGGACATCAATACATTCTCGTCGTTGTTAATTACGTGTCTAAATGGATTGAGGCGATTCCCACCTGAACCAATGACCATAAAGTGGTCCTCGATTTTGTCATGAAGAATATCTTCAGCAGGTTTGGGATTCCGAGGGCCATCATCAGTGATGGTGGCACTCATTTCACTAATTCCCAGTTCCGTAATTTGCTAGCTAAATACTGGGTTAATCACCGAATCTCCACACCTTACCATCCCTAGACGAATGGATAGGCTAAGATCTCCAATCGGGAGGTCAAGAATATTCTATAGAAAACAGTTAGGCCTGATCGCAAAGACTGGACTCAAAAGCTTGGGGACGCTCTTTGGGCCTACCGTACGGCGTATAAAACGTCCATCGGCATGTCTCTGTTTTGTCTGGTGTATGGAAAGGCGTTCCATTTACCCATAGAGATTGAACATAGGGCATTCTGGGCAATCAAGCAGTGTAATTTAGATCTGAGTTTAGCCAGGAAGACTAGGAAACTCCAACTATCTGAGGTGGAGGAGCTTAGAAATGATGCATATGAGAATGCCAAGATCTACAAGGCTTAGACCAAAGCTCTACATGATCAATTGATTTCCCGCAAGAGCTTTGAGCTGAACCAGAAGGTCTAGTTATTCGATTCTCGACTTAAGCTCTTTCCCGGCAAACTTAGGTCGAAATGGAACGACCCGTTCATTATCGACCAAATTTTTCCAAACGAAGTCACTCAGATCTCTGACCCGAAGATGGGTAATTCATTTAAAGTCAACGGTCAACGTCTGAAGCCTGTTATTGACCGTACTCTGCCAAAACCCATCTCAGACACGGTTGCTCTAGCCTTGTTATGACTTCTTTGGCTGGAATTGGCCTAGCTGATGTCATTAAATTCAGTAGTTGTACATATGACTAAGAGCTAACCCGAGCTTCATATTCAGGTGATATCTTCCGTACTCTACCCTTCCTTTCATGTCTCTTTTTCTCAATGTGGACATTGCATCAGCTAGGCATAGGGGGTGGATTCATTTTTTAATCATTTTGTCAGCTCTGTGAAATTCTTGTAAATTCTATTTCTCTTCTTATTTATACATTAAAAAAAAATTGAATTAGGAAGGAATACTTGGACGTTAGGACTTTTCAATCTTAGGAAATATTATATTAAGATCTGAACATAAAAACCCTTCAGGTCTTTGGGCTTAATCAACTCGTGTATCCACTAAAATGTGGATTTATTTTTCGAGTCCTCGCCATCTTAATTCTATTGTAATTTGATTAAATAAGTTTGGGTGATAAGTACATGACTTATTAACCCACCATCTGATTTGAGGGAACTTTAAGTTTAAAGCATCTATACACTATCTTTTCACTGACTTGTTGATCGATGATTTTAATGGAAATTGGGTAGCTAATGAACATTCTAGGGTGATATGGCGGCAAGTTATCATGGGTAGCAACCTATAGGTAGGTTGTCCAGAGCCCAGTCACTGGACCATTTTCTTATTGCCTTTAGATAAATCTTAGACCAGGGAAGCTACCTACTTAAAAAAAAAAAGAAAAAAATAAAGTCAAAAAGAAAAAGAAAAGGAGAAAAGAAAAAGAAAATAAAATAAATAAACCACACTTCACCGCACGAGTATGGCTTATCAACCGGCTGTCCAAGACCCAGCTCATGAAATGCACTGAAAATTCCTAAAACACTTAGGAAGAAGCGAAGAAGTAGAATAAACCGGAGAGATATACACTGAATTCACCCTTGTGTTGACCCCATAAAAACTAATGTACGGAGAAAGCTACCGGTCGTAAAGATACATCTTTAGGCAGAACTCTCTTTTTAAGGTCACTTAGAGGCGTAGAAACCCGAAGTCCGTTCTAATTGCCGATCAATGAGTCTATCATATTCACACTAAGATACTTAGAACTTAGGATTTTCATCAAATCTTGAGTGGGTTGAATGTCCGTGGAAAGCCACTCTTTAACCCTAAACTCAAAAAAAAATTCCAAAAAAATTAGAAAAGAAGAAAAAGAGAAAAAGAAAATTTTCTTTGAATAAGGTGAGGGCTTGAGGCAGTTTGCATTTTGGCAGATACCTGGATGCTGTTGTGTCTTTGAAAGTTTAGATCCTAAGTAAAAAATTTCTTAATGTTGAAAATAACTTATGCCCAAGTAATCCAACCTAATTCTTTTATAAATAGCATGTAGTTTTTACTAGGAACTAGCAAAAGATAGGCATGGGGGTGTGATGTGTATACATCTGATTAACCTAAAATATCTATTAATGCATGTTCTTAGTGTCACATTAGCATCATACATTGTAAATAGTGCATAACATACATAACCATGCATTTAGATTAAGTTGTATAAATTGTACAGTAATTGTCTCTTTTTTATGATCAGGGATAGGGCGACTTTTTATTGGAGCCTCAGATCGAAGATCCAACTGTACGGATCTGATTAGGGTGACGATTAGAGTTCAATGACTCCAAGATCGTCCTAATTGGACATCTGTAGTACTGGATAGAGACTGAGGAACCCTAAAGATCATGGGCCAAGATGGTGTTAATTTGCACCTCAGATGACAAATTCGACCGTACAGATGGATTTGGATCGACGATCGCAACCTAACAGCGCAAAAATTGGTCCAATCTGACGCTCGTGGCACCATCTACATCACTTAGAAGATGGACGGCCAAGATGGCACCACATGGCACCATCTCAGCCGCCCAAACCGGCCTAGCCAATCTGGGAGACCGTCGCACCCTCTCTCTCTCCTCACTGCGCGATGGATCTTGGCCATTGGATCACCATCAAACGGCCACGAACGTTCACGCCTTAAAGCATCCACGTGACAAACTCACCGCTATAGCGTAGTGGTCGAGAGCTCAAACGCTAAGAAGAGGCGCAGGTTCGAGCCCCCACAAGCCTCAATCTAGCGCAGATGCAAGGAATGGCTCAAATTGGGCCGTCGAATCAAGGATGAGTGGCGGTGAGAGCAGAGACATGACACGCTCAGAGGCCGTGATGCGTGAACGTGCGATTGGACACGCCAAGTGCGCGTTCGCAAGCGATGAAGCACTGGCGGTTAGCGACTTTTAAGCAGTCCGATCTTACGATCGGATGGCCGAAGATTGACGAACGTGGGCAGCTAAGCGGAGGCGTGGGAGAGGAGCATACGGTAGGCGTAGGTGCACGTCATCCACGATCTGGGCTTTAGTGATGTTTAATTCCATAACTAAAGGCCCCTCATTTAATATTTTGAATTTGTAATGACCAAAATGGCCCCACTCCTTGCAACTATAAAAGGAGACCCCCTCCATACGAATGTCTCATCCCTTCTCTTCTCTCCCTCTCCAAAGCTCAAGAGAAGCTTGTCCTACAGCCGGGATGCTCCTCAAGAGATAAAATCAATTTTTCACCCCCATTTCGGAAGAGGATCTCACGACGATGACGATGTGCTAACTCGTTCCCATTCCTCCTGCCTCGACCTCCTTTCCACTCCATTCCTCGTCTTCCAGGCGTTGTCTCGTTCGGCTCGTCCTCCAAGCGATCATCGAGGAGGATAACTTCTCTCTCCCATTCCTTTTTCCTATTTTCTAGAGTAGAATTTTCCTGCTTTCTAGTTGTAATAGTTTTCCTACTTTCTAGTGTAATTTCTCACTTTCTTAGTTGTATAAACATTTTGCAACTTCAAGTGTATGTTTTCTCTCTCTCTTATTGTCTGTAGTTATTTCATATCATTGTAATTACTCCATTCTTTAAAAAAAAATATAAAAAAAGATATAATTGCGAATTTCGATCGATGTAACTTCCCGAGTTCAACTCGGGATTTCTATTCCGGTATAAATTTTATTTATTGAACCCGAGTTCTTCGCTATTCAAACTACAACGGCAGGTTTTCAAAACCAAATTCGACAGCGTAGCCCTCCGATGTTTCAACATGGGGCCCTTGTGTGATAAGAAAAAAGCTCGGATGGATGAAATTTTAGAGACATTCAAACAAGTTCACATTAACCTACCTCTCTTAGAATCCCTGAAGCAAATTTCATCCTACTCTAAGTTTCTTAAGGACTTGGGTACACAAAAGAGAAGATCTAAGAAAAAAGTCCCAACTAAAATTATTCTACTAGATCCTGTTAACTAAATAGTGCAACATGAGACCCTGCCCAAGCTTAACGACCCAGGAGCCCCATATATTTCCATTGTAATTGGTGATCATTAAATAGATGAGCTGCTCCTTGATTTGGGTGTAGGGGTGAATATTTAATCGAGTTTTGTTTACGAATTACTTGGAGGAGGTGAGTTGAAACCTACTCCTATGATCATCCAAGTGGCTGATAGATCTATGAAGAGACCAAGAGGTCTACTCGAGGATGTGCTAGTCAAGGTAGAAGAATTTTACTTCCTCGTAGACTTTCTAATTCTTGATAATGGTCCCTTTAATTGACCTTCCAAACCTTCTATTATCTAAGGTCGACCCTTCCTAGTTACTGTTAATGCCTCTGTCAACTTTAAATTTGGAGCTTTGAAAATTGGTTTTAGGAATAAGAAAATATTGCTAAATTTTTTAAGGATTGTAAGAAAATTAATCATGGAGTGTGTTCCCTAATTGATGTAATAGACAAAAATGACAGAGATTCTCCCCAATATACTTCAGAGAGATCCGTTACAGAGAGTTTTGGAGGATGAGTATTTTGACCACCTGCAAGAGAATATAGATGATATGGAATAGCCATTGAAGGAGAAAGTTGGAACTAATTATGAGAATTTTATTTTTGAGGATGTCTCACTGGTGATGTTGAATTATATGGAAGATATTGGGAGAGGAAGTGAATTTGAATATGAGGCATTCCATTTTTAGGATCAACCCCAAGTTAGAACTAACTATAAAAAATCTATCGTTGGAAGCCCCTTCCTTGATCTAGGTGGAGATGAAGTGAAGGAAGTGAATTTTGAATTGAATGACTCTTGGATGACTACCTTCACCTTGACATCAACCAATGATAAACCTAAATTTGAATCATTCATGTTTGAGTGTGATCCCAAGGTTGATGTAACCAAGTTTGAACCACCAAATCTTGATTTAAAGGACTTGGATTTCATTGAAAGTGTTAGTGAATTTGAAGTCAATTCACGTGGAAGATAGAAGGATATAAAGGGTATTAATGAGGAGGTGATCACTTTTGGAGAGAATCAAAAGAGAGACGACTCATTAGATTTAAGGGTTCCGTTATAGTTGAAGCGCCCATGGAGACAAGGTCATAAAGAGGTAGAATGGCATGTGTGGATTGACGATTGCAATCTCACCATTCAAAGGATGAATCAAAATAGAATATTTAGGAGGATCCTTGTTATCTTCAAATTTCTCACTCTTATGAGGTTGCTTTTAATTCCTTATCTGTTAGACCTCTTAGGTGGGCCCACGAACCTGATTGTATTAATATTTATTGGTGAGCATTTGGTTTATCTCTCCATAATCAACTTGTTAATATTCTTGGCCATCTTTTTTGTAAGCCTAATCTTTTACACTTATTTATTTGGTTTACACCTGTATTCATTGAATACGAATGCCAAAACATTGCATGTCTGGCTGTTGACATAAATGCAATGCTTGTTGGGAGGCAACCCAATAGAAGCTATAAACACAAAAGTAACCCAGGTGGTCTCTTTCCTTACCCTATTTGCTTCTTTTTACAATGAGGACATTGTAACATTTAGGCATGGGGGGGAGGGTTCATTTTTTTCATATCATGCATTACATTAGGTCGTGTGTTGTGTGCAATAAGGTTGGATTGAATAGAATTGAGACCTTGCCTATTTGGAACCACCAGTGATGAGATGGAACAATGCAGTAACCACATTAACCTTTAGGGGGAACCGACGTGTGGATTTTAAGGGGTCTCTTCCATTTGGCCGCCCAAGTTATTCAAGGATAGAGGATATTTGACCTAACTCTAATTGTAGATGTTTAGGCTTATATATATATATGCATTATGAAAAAAAACACACAAAACTTATAGAATTAAAGGAAGGATGAAGAGTTTAGGGTACTTTGTGTCATTAATTTTGGATTTATGTGAGATCTTCAACTTAAACTCTTTAGGTAAGGTTGACTTAATCAACCCAAGCACTTACTAAGATTTGAACTTGTTTGTGAGTCATAGGAGAAACTGATTAGGCTGAGGTATTAAGTCAATTCTATGGGAAGTATTTGGCTTTCTTTCCACTTTAAGGAGTTGATGGAATTTTTGAATCCGAGTTTCTCACTTTTGCACTGGCACTCTAAAATGACTTGTGGTATCCAAAAGAATATAAGTCTTGAGAATTAAGGAAAGCATGAAAATTAATAGAGAGGAGTCCCATGCTTATGAAAAGTTGTGCTTAAATGATAAATACATGGATATTTAAATTTCCATTGTAGTCTTTTGAAAAGTGTGGATATCTAAATATTCACTATAGTAGGTTGGGTGCCTCTTACGACATCATTCCGAGGCATCAGAGTGTAGGGCTTGGCTTGGAGGGTGCCTCTTACGGTGTCATCTCGAGGTGTCAAAGTGTAGAGACCTCAATATACTTATATATGTATCAAATGAAATGAAAAGAAAGAAATGAGAAGGGACAATGACTCTTGTACTTAATAGGGAAAATCTAAATGGGAGACATGAAGCGATGGATACAAATTAAGGAAAATGGCACATGTCAAATCAGCATTACACACAAGTACTTAGTCATTTTGAGCCCATTCAAATTGGTGGGTGGATTTTTGAGCCTTAGAACGCTGTATTTGAGACCTAAGTTCGAAGTTTGTTACAATCTGACAGGACAAAGTGATTTTTATCTTGGTTGATACTTTAGTGCTATTGAGTCTATATGTGGTGAGATTTCATACATATTTCTTGAGTTTTCGACGACTAGTACCTTTGAGAATTGAAATTTGAACTCAAATTCCGCTACTTTTTCTTACTACATTTTGCTTAAAATTAGCAAAACTTAGGCATGGGAGTGCGATGAACACATATTTATTTATCTAAATAATGCCTAAATAATGTTATTTTCATAGTAGTAAAGGCATAATTACATTTAGATAGCTCGTATTCTACATATCTGCATTTAGTTCAAAATGTATGCATTACAAGTTACTTTTGTGTTAATGAGCCTAATTTTGGTTTAGTATAGCAATTCATGATTCTTATGCAGGCTAAGTTAGGAATGTAGAGAGAAATGGAAGTTAGGAGCAAGCTGGAGCAAGCTGGAGCAAGAAATGGCTCAAACATGGATAGAATTGGTCAGAAATGACAGTAGAACCCCTAGAAACCTTGAGTTGAATGCAAAACTCTAACCCTAATCCTTCTATGGTAAACGCCCAAGATGTTTTTCTCAACCAAAAATAATGTGCACTTTCTAATCAAATAAAGTGATTGATTTAATTTCCCTGATTTGCTCCATGTGAACATGCTTCCATTTCCACCTCCTTGTGTTCACATGGATGCAACTTTTTTTTTTTTTGAAACTCACATGGATGCAACTTTTGAAACCCTAAAGCAGCCTCCACGCCACCAATAAAACCTTTATAATTGCTTGGCCATCTATTATAGGTTCTTTGGAATCCACTTTCTAATTGCAAAATACTCATTTCTAGAATTAGGATTCCTAATCCTAATAGGAGTCCTACTTTCCTATTTGGAAAAACCCTAACTTTGGAACCAAGAAACCCTTCAACCTCCACCTTATATGGAGGTCCCCCCCACCCCCTTCCTATTTAAACGCTCCTACATGTCCAAGAAAGCCTACACCTCTCCAGAGCCTTTCATTGCCGATATCCTCCATGAAAAACCCTAATCACCACCACCAACATCCACGCCCACCACCCTTCCACCACCTTCATGACACCCCTTGGACGGCCACCAAGCATTCCTCAAGTATTGGACGTCCTCTCCTCCATTGCTACAAGGCCTTCTCTCCACGCTTGCATCAAGGAGAACCTTCAATCATGAGGAGAGCTACTTCAAGGAGGAGCATCTTGAAGAACTTTGCGAGGTGATTGTAGGATTTGGAGCACACAAGAGCCGCCAACTTCATCTCAAAGAGTTTAAGGGTTTTATCTACTCTTCTTGTTATTTTAGTTGTGTAGAATTCTTGATTTTCAATTACATGATAATATCTATTTCTTTTGAGATGTGTGTTCTTTGCATATCTATTTGTTTCTAATTTCATTTTATGTGCAGGTTAGGGGGTAAAATTGACATGGTTTAATTGTAGATGGGTTTTATTAATGTTGGAGAATGTGTGGTTCGTTTAGTACCAATCGTGCGATGCGGAGTGTTGGAGTGTGTGGTAGCCTATAAATAGGCATGTACCCCCCACTTATTTCTTTGAGAAGAATAATAGAGAAATTCACCCATAGGGACACTGCTCCCGTGATTTTCTCCCCGCTCTTCATGACTAGGGTTTCCATGTAAACCCAAGTATTCTTCATATATTTATTCTTTGATATTATTTGTTTCCACTCATTATAAATTTCAACTTGGTATTAGAGCAAGTTGGTTCTTGGGTTATCATTTTTCGTTCTTAAGATTATCATGTTTATCATTATCTTTTGAGTTCCAATATCTTCCTTGTGCGTGCCTCCTCTGGATGAAGATGATGGTGCCCGTAGTAGTGTAGACAGCAACGCTTGAAGGTGAGTGAGGTCACACAAGATAGCCAAAGCAAAGGCGGAGGAGCCTACGATGGAGGCAAAGATGGAAGTCGAAGGAGACCATCTTAGCAATGAGGGCGATGGCGAGCGAGGAGCTCCTCAGTGATGAAGAATGATAGAGCTAGGGATTGCACCCACAGCGAAGATGACGAGGCTCTTGCATGCTTCATGGCAACGTGGATTGAAGCAACGCGACTATGTTGATTGGATTCCTTCAAACCCTAGGAATAGGAAGGTGATGATGGCCATGGCGATGACGGCGTTGGGGGCCTCAGGCGACGCTACTGGGTCCACTACTGGTCATAGGAGGCGCATTGTCACATGAAGTGGCAATGGCAGCCACGGGATAGAGACAACGATGGTAGTAGTGGTGGAGGCATGGGATCTTCCATTCCATCGACACTCAAGGAGAGATCTTCATCGAAGATGATGGAGATGACTCAGCAAGAAGACTCGGTGGTGATGGCGACAAGGTCTCGTGCAAAGATGATGGCAATGTTTAGGTGACTTTTTTATTTGCCCTTCCTTTTATATCTCCATCAGGATTCTTTTTGGGTCTCCTTTTTAGTAGTGCAAAGGAAATGGAGGAGAGAAAAGAAAGGAAGAATAAAAATAGAAGAAAAATTAGAAAGAAAAAAAAGAGAAAAAAAAGGAAAGAAGAAGAAAAAGGATAAAAAAATGATGATTATGTTTAAGAGAAGAGGGGGAGAAGCTCTTCTATAGTTTTGTTATGTCTTCTCTGTGTTTATTTTCTTCTTCCATAGAGTATGAGAGAAAGGGGGAGTGTAGATGCTGTTACAGTCACTGATGAGAATCTCATCACGAGCCATAACTAGCTCATTTTGACCTAATACAGAGAATAAAAGCTCCTACATAACTCAAAGAAAGGCTTAACTCAGAGAATTCTGAGTTTAAGAAGAAAATAAGTCATAAGGGGTAAAAATGTAATTTTACCAACACAATTTGCAAACAGGGTAACTTAGGATCCAAACATAGGTCAAACTAACCTAATAAGAAGGAAAGTGGGATGATCTGATAAGGGCTACAGCAACTCCAAGGAATTAAATGACAATCTGTAACCTTAAAACAAACCCACTTCAATTCACGAGGTTCGAGATAAAGTAAAAATGGAATAAACCCTCTAAAATTCATAGAAAAATAATCTCTAGGGTTTAGAACCTTCAATTTGGCCTTGGGAATCCATTTTGACCTACATTGAGAACCATGCCCAATTAATGGTTTAATTTGGGTTTTTACGTAAATTGGCCGATCAAACAAGGTCTGACCTAGAAATAAAATTCACCATTAGAATCCTTAGGTCCCATTTAGTCATGCATAAAAACTTGAGCATAAGAAGAGACCTTCTTGACCGACTTTGCATTTTGGTCCTCATCCATTACTTTTTGACCCTCAACTTTTGAAACCCTCGCATTTTGACCCTCAACTTCATCGTTCTTTGCATTTAGGTCCTCCTTGCAAATCTCTGAGCAGCGCCATGCTCCGGCGACTTCGCGCGAGGCATGGCGCCGCGCAGGGTGAGGGAGGCCCTCTGCCAGCTGAACGGGGTGTTCCCTGCGACGTCTGCTATCGCAGGGACACCTCCACGATCTCTGCAGCAGCCCACACCTTCCGTGCGAACGCACGGAAGGTATGGGTCCCTACTCCGGCTGTCCTCCGGCGAGGGAGGCACGTCGCCTCCCTCCGCCTTCCTCTCTGCTTTCACCTCTATAAAAGCCGCCTCCATCTGCCGAACTCACAAGCTCGGTCCTGACGGAGAAAACCCCAACCATTCCTCTCTTCCCACTCTGGCAGAAACCCACCAGCACCGGCGGTTCTTCCTCCTCCTCGTCACTCTGCCGCAATACCAGCAGTAGAGCCGCCTTCGCCCGCTCTTCCTGCGTCGGGCTGTACCGGCCAGCGCCCTCCCACTCTCTTCCTCGTCGCCGCCCTCTCCCTCTGGGTATCTTCTTCTCCGGCGACAGTCGATACGACTGTCGCCCTGCTCCTCCCCCTTCGTCCCTGCAAGTAAGTTAGAACTACTTCCCTTCCTCCTCTCTTTCTTTTCCCTACTTCAATTTGTTCAACTACCCTTCGACCGCGCCTGATCACCCTCACCTTCTCCATCTCCGGCCAACCTCCGACGAATCGCCCCCATCATTCCACCAGTCCACACGACTTGCCGACCGACCCAAAACCTCCGCCTCTTCTCGCTGAACCACTTCCGCCCCTTCATTTCCTGCCATTCGTTACCTAAAGACCCCCCGAACAAACCCATTCCCCCGGCCACAGTCTGACCTAGGGCAGCCCCTACACTCAGCCCCACGCCTCGCCACCACCCGCACGAGCTTCGTCGCACTCTGGCGAAGCTCCCTGCACCTTCTGACTAGGCCAAGAGGCCGTATTTCTGTGAACAGGTCACCCGTCCTCCGCCGCCATTACTGAGCAGGTGGAGCTTCTTCCGCCTCCAGCTGCAGCTTCGCTCTCGCCCAGGCTTGCTCTCCAGAACGCGCACTTCACCCCCACGCACCTGCCCAGGCCTGCAGCTGGGGTGAAAGTCTCGCAACAGCCGTGATTGCCTGCAGATTTCTCAGCTGCAGGCGCCAAATTGGGGTGGGACATTTAGTCCCACCTCGGTAGTTTTGAAAGCCGTGCACCCGCATAAATTGGAAAAGTGCTGTAGACTTATTGCCTCAGTTACACGGGTTGAGGTCCCACTCACCCGCTTCACCCGGCCTCGTCCGCGACCACCCCCCCGCGGACCTGGCCCGACTCATTTACCCGACCTGCACTCTTCGCCCACCACCGCACGCCGGTGGGCCTGGACCCAGGCGTGACCCGTACCCGAATACCCGGCGGCTCTGGGAGAGCTATCCTATGAGCGAAATCTGAGAGGGAGAGATGCAGGGGAGGGTAGGGTTAGGTTTTGCCCTCTGACCAATCTGTGAGTGTGCAGGCAAAAAGTAGAGAAGAAGAAGAAGAAGAAGAGAAAGAAGGAAGAAGCACAGCCAACGCCGTGGCTGCTTGAAGCAAAGCAGAAGAAGAAGGACTGCGAGAAGAAGAAGAAGAAAGAAAGAAGAAAGAAGGACGCACTGTAGCAGAGGCTACTTAAGTCGTCTGATTGAAAAATCAGACGACGCTCTGCAGAGAAGAAAAGGAAGGAAAGAAGAGCAGGCACCACAGAAAAGAAAGAAAGAAGACAAAGAGCTGAAGGAGAAAGAAGAGAGAAGCAGAACACGAAGAGAGAAGAAAAGCTTGGAAGCAAAAGAAAAGGAATAAGAGAACAGAAGAGAAACAAGAAGAAGAAAGAAGACTGAGGAACTAAAGAGAAAAGAAGAGAAGAAAAAGTCAACAAAACAAATCTCTCTCTCTCTCTCTCATTTTTGTAATAGAAACATTGTACTTCTAGAATTATAGTTTGCTCCCTGAGTTCGACCTCAGGAACTCTTTTATTTCCGAGTAAAAATTGTAATAGTGGCAATGACTATCTGTACTACAACGCCATAACAAACAACAAACCCTAGTCATACCACCGCTGTTATAAGTCACCCCCATTTGAGAGTCCCTTTGTTCAAGATCACCACATGACAAATCAAACTTCGGGAGGTCCAGAGTTTCGAGGTCTCTAAAGAGGGAGATCTAGTTTTGAGGTCCTTAGAGAAAGAGCCCATGTTAGGTTTCTATGTGGGAGATCTAGTTTCAAGGTCTTCAAAGGAAGACCAATGTTAGGGATACTGAATGGGAAGCTACCAGCACCAGTTGAGGTCTTCATAAGAGAAGCCCTTGTTAGAGCCAGCTACAGCAGTTCGTCTAGTAGCTCCAAACCTCACGGATGTGCTGTCATCAGCACACTTGCCTACAAGCAAGAACCAATTGAGAGAGTTGTGTTCTATTGTGTAGAGTGAGATTTCATTGTTATACAAGCTGACCATTCCATGCTTTAGCTTGAGGGGGAGTGTTGGAGAATGTGTGGTTGGTTTAGTACCACATCATGAGATGTGGAGTATTGGAGTGTGTGGTAGCCTATAAATAAGCATGTACCCCCTACTTATTTCTTTGAGAAAATAATAGAGAAACACACCCATAGGGGCACTTCTCTAATGGTTTCCTCCCCACTCTTCGTGAGTGAGGTTTTCACGTAAACCCAAATGTTCTTGATATATTTATGCTTTGATATTATTCATTTCCACTAATTATAAATTTCAACTATTACTCTTGTATTGTTGTTAGAAAACTAAGTTGTTTCATGAGCACGTAGATTCATATAGGATAGTCCAAGGCTAGCATCTCTAATCCGAGATGGGTTGTCGCCTTAACGGGTGTACTTGTGATAAGACAATCCTAGGGGATATTAATTATCAGTAATTAACTCATCTAACTATCTATTCCTAGTTGATTCTACTGCCCGAAGCCCACTGCAAAGTTTTGCATTGATTAGTTTCCATTTCGCAAACTTCTGCTTTTATGAATTTGCATAGTTACTGAAGTTCAATTGCCAAAATTTCTGTAGTAGTTTCTAAGAGTCCAAAAATCTCAAATTTTGTATGTGTTAGGTCTTGAAGTAAGGAAGAAACTATACCAAATTTCATAGTCAAATTCATTGTAGGAAAAATGAGAAAATTGACGCATTGATTGAGGGTCACGTTGAAAATGGAACCTAAAAATTTTTCCTTGTTGGATTTTTAGTGAAATATTTACAACTTCAAATTGCGTGAAATAAGTGGCTAAATTTCTCTTATTGAGTCTAGTGTCAAGTATAAAATTTCCATAATTTTTAGGTGTCTTTAGGTCTAGGTTATTATTTCCATCAGATCAGAATTGTCCTAACCTACTTGCTTTATAAAATCACAAAAACTAAAAAAATATCAAAAAAATTCCTGAGCTTGTCTAACTCATCAGAGAACAGAACCACACAATCTCTTTGAGGATTCAACCTAACTCACACTTTACGTAAATAGTTAAGTTGGAATTTAATTCTGGTGTGCAATTTTTATGACATGAGCGCGACACACACTAAAGGTCATTAGATAGATTGAAGTTTAAATTATCCATGCAGTCAATGTAATCAATGCAGAAGCCTCCATTTTGCTCAATGTTACTCCAATAATGATGATTTTTTTTATCAAGAAACATGAATAAATAAAGGATGGCCTTACCTCCCTTTTTCTTGAACTATGTTTTCTTACAAATCTCTGATAGTTGTTGATGGTATGAGTTGAAGTTTAAATTGTTCATGAATTTGATGTAACCCATGCTCTAGTTCTCACTAAGCTTAAGGTTACCCTAGCAATGAAGATTTTTTTTTATTAAGGAGCAATAATGAATGAGGCAAGGATGACCTTACCTTTCATTTTGTTCAACTATGCTTTTCACACGTACCCTCCTAGTTGCTGGTGGTAATAAATATTCTCTCTCTAGTTGGGTTTTATACAATCAAAGCATTTTGGATTATTGCTTAATTTAATATTGTTGATACAATGGATGCTAAATGCTTTATAGTACTTTAACATTTTGAAAGAATATATACCTACAACTAATAATAACTCTAAATATTCTCTCTCTAGTTGGGTTTTATACAATCCTAACATTTTGGATTGCTGCTTAATTTAATATTGTTGATACAGTGGATGCTAAATGTTTTATACTACTTTAACATTTTGAAAGAATATATTCCTATAACTAATAATAACTCTACTCCTAACTATTATTTCCTAGAATGGTGACTCCATTTCAGTTTATTTTGTAGATATTATTCTCCCCATACCCTTGAGTTTCCAATAATATGATGGATATCCTTGAAATAAAAAAAATGTCTACTTGTAATTTTTTTCTTTTCTATTTTAAAATTCTATTCCCTTCTCCTCCCTCATCCTTTATCTCTAGCAAAACCATCAAGGGCTAGAGGGAGGTTGAGCACTTTGCCATTGCTGTGGGTGATCTCACCTCTATCGACACTATTTGCCCCCTCTACTTTCCTCCCCCCTTTCTTTCTCTCCTCCTCAACCACCCCTTATTATTATTATTATTTATGTTTTTCAAAACCTGCAGATACAAGGAAAAGGAAATCGAACCATGACTTGTAGCTTAGTACAACAACAAAAATGGAAAAAATATTAAAGCCTAGAGATTGTAAGGACCCCAAGCACCACTAGATTAAAGCTTGAAGAGGTAGGCATTACAACTGAACATAAGGCATCTAAATGGTATCTAGATGAAGAGCACCACAAACATCTACACGAATGATGATGATCTCGAAAAACACTTTAGCTCACAACCTCTATCCACGCTACAATTTTAGCTAGTTGGGAGGGAAGAGAGTTCGCCGACTATGTACAAGCTTGAGAGAGGCTATGTTGCTAGAATAGGACATGAGTCTGGTAAAGTGACTTTAAGAGGCCCAGGGAATAGGAACCTTGCCTATCCACAAATGAGTAAGTAACGAAGAATCCACCTTTATAAGAAAATTGGGGGAAATATCTTCACAGCAAGAAATAGCATGAATGATAGTTTGAATAATAAGGTTTTCAAAGCTATCGAGAGTGATGGCACCATAAGCAGTGCTTCTAAAGTCACCATTGATATCTCTAAGAACCCAATCCAAATGGGCTGAGTAGAAGCTTTGATAGCTGAAATGTTGAGCTTCAAACCATTGTCAGGCCTAGTCCAATGAAGTTGAAAAGGTGCACCATAGTTGGCCTTGATCTAATGTCTGACATCGAAGTTGGCCTAAAGATGGTCCAAAAACTAGCAATATCGTAGAAATTGAAGTTGTGATTGATCTTATTGTGGATCCACCAAATAGCATATGACATGAAGGCTACAGTAGTTCGAATATGATTGATAGGAAAGGAATTGTGGGTAGAGGAGAAGATATCCCTAGGATCGTAAAAGGAGTTCTTGACCATGATTTCGAGGCCAACCCATCTAAGGACTCGCTAACTTAGTTAGATGACATGAAAAAGGTGATGCAAGCTTTCGATTTTGGGGAGGTTGGGACAGTATTAGATAGTAGTAGCATTTTGAGGGAAAAGGGATCTCAAGTTTGTCGATGTTATCATCTGTAGGAAGCTTGCCTTTGATTAGGCACCTGATAAAGAGAGATGCAAAGAGGAAGATGTAAAGACCATAGGTTATGGGCCCAACGAAGGCGACAACTAGAGGTAAGGCTACAATGGTAGGTAGATGAGACCATGAAATTTTTAATGGGATTAGGTTTCCAAATAGGGAGATCTAGGCTAGGCTCCCAGCTAATAGTAAGGATCTTTCTTTGGAGATAAGGCATGAGAAGTTAGAAAAGAGGAGGGGAGGCAGAAGGAAGAAAGGAGCAAAATGACACGGAAGGGATATTAAAATCATCAAGGAGATGAGTTCGGAGAGTAGAGTCCCCAATCTAATGGTTTGCGCAAAAATCAATTGCCTCGTCATTAATTTCCAAGGCGAAAGAGTTGATCATTATAGAATAGAAGTCCTAAAGGACCTTGCATAGGGCATGGTGGTTATGATAAGAGAGAGAGCTGTAGACCCATTCAGATTTTTATATAACAAGATAAATAAGGAATCCCCAAAAAGAATATTCCAAATATATTTCATCCGAATGGCATCAATGAAAGAAGAGAGATTTCAAGCTGCAAGCCCACTATTGTCATTAGGGAGATAAATGAATTTCTAGGAGATCCATTGGTGGGCATGGCCATTATCAGTGGAGCCCTAAAAGAATTTGGTAAAAATAGAGTCAAGTTTCTTGATGACCATCTTGGGGACTTCAATGACAGAGATAATGTGAATGAGGATGGAAGAGAGGACATGTTTAATAAGGAGAAGCCTAGCACTCATGGAGAGATTATGATGATGCCATCAAAGAAAGAGACCTTAGCTTGACTAGAGAATATGGGATAGCAAACATAGGTAAAGGGCAAGGCACCAAGCTAGAGATTCTTTCCACCAAGCAAGGCCTGCCAACATATCAGAAACTCTTCAAGCGATTAAGCTTTTAATTAGAGGAGTTCTCAAAATTTTTAATAAAATCAAAGATGGTAGCAATATTAGACATAGATCCATTGGTGAAGAAGATGGTGTCATCAACATACAAATGGGAGAGAAGGGGGTTAACCCCTCTTTTGATTGAGAAAGGGGAGATGACACCATTGGCAAGCATAAGATTAAGATGTCAATGAAAAGCTCTATAAATATATCAAAAGAAAAGAGGAGATAGGATCCCCTTGATGAAGGCCACGAGAAATAAGTGAAGGGAGGCGAAGTCCCATCAACCAATATTGAGAAACCTTCATGCTGAATGAAGACCTTAAGAAGGTCATTCACCTCCTAAGTAAACAAAGCAAGGAGAATTTGGTAAAGGGTTTCCCAATTGACTCTGTCATAAGTTCTTTCAAGGTCGAGTTGAAAAATAATGTTGGAATTGAACACTTTTCTATCAAGATTTTATGCAAGCTCAAAAGTTAAAGCAATATGGTTGAACATAGAATTGCCCTTAATAAAGTTTACCTACTCTTTGGAGATGAGTTTAGGCAGCAGGGAGGAAAATATGCTAGTGAGTACACCAAAAGCAAGCTTGTAAATGACATTACATAGACTGATAGGATGGAAGTCAACAAGGGAGGAAATCTGGGGCTTCTTTGGTATAACAGATAGAAAAGTATTGTTGATGTTGGAGTTATATGCCCTAAGTGAACTAACCTGACTTGAATGACTCGATTGGTGATTCAAATATGAGTTTAAGGTCATGTGGACACACTAATGCAATTTAATGGGTCCCACAGTATAATTGAGATAATGTACTTTGCCATGTTAGATATATTGATGATGGGTATCGAAGGATCCAAACGGTTTGGATCGAGAATTTCGATAAGTCATCAAAAATCATCATGATATCCAACTATAGTCTCCACTCTGAAAAGAGTGGCAATCCTCTATTGGGATTGTTGCCTAACTGATACCCTTGATTCAAATCCTCTACATGAGAATAGAGATTCAGGGCTGTCATGCAAGTTAAGTTAGAGTTTACTTGACGAGATGGATATGTAGGAGTCTTTTTCTTATCACTGTCATGGATAAGGCATATCCTTTGACTTGAGACAGATATGTGTCTCTGTACTTGAGTATGTACATTTGGTGGACTGTTAAGGGATACACCTACCTTGGTGTTGAAATTGGAAAGTTGGTGTGCATACAAGGGCACAGGAGACACATGATCCCTCAAAGGGATCACGTAGATTCACTGTTGTAGGTGTATGTAGCATATCAGGAGACTTGAGCTCGCTCTGCATATATTGGGAAGTACGAAATGCCATGCATGGTCGTACAGGACATGATCTGACCCATACATGAAGAGAAGAATACAATCCATCTTCTTTGGCATGGTCATGCAAAATCCCATGCATGGTTATCGTTCTTGTCTCAATATTACAAAGAGAATGTGAAAAGTATATAACCCATGATGAGATGGATGGTGAATTTTGGTATCAATCCCAAGGGTTGCATATGTCTTATAGTGTGAAGGATTCATGGGTATTCAGAATATGTAAGAGAGGCATAGCACCATAATTCCTCCGATCCTAAGGGCCTGATTATTGGAGTGATGAGACTAATAATCGTTTTGGTGGGTTACTACTTGATTAGACTGATTGAATTGATTTAAGGAGTTAAATCACATTTAATTTAGTAATTAATTGTGCCTAATTTGATTAGGTACACAATTCAAGGGTTGAATTGTAGTTAATTAAAGTTTAGATACTTGATCTAAACAACCCATAAAATGTTATGGTCGAATCGTGCAAAAATTGAATAGGAATAGATCCCACCATTGAAGGGGTGGCTCTAAATTAGGATTGGTAAGAACCCTATAAATATCTCCTAACCTTAAAGGAAACTTGAGATTGGTTTCTAATCAATTTGTGTACACCACCAAATCAAAAGAGTCACTTTGTCATAAGCTCCTCCACTTCTTCGTCCTACTGTTGTGGCTAAGAAAAAGGAGGCCAACTTAATGGTAACACCATCATCCTCCTTTTCTCACTCAATTTGACTAAATTCTAAGGTTAATTTCACCTAATTATTATATTAAAGGGTATAATTCAATCTTGGCCTAATTGAGAAGAATGAGGGAAAAGTGGGCTAATTTTGTTGTTTTAACAGAAAAATACAATTGTAGAATAACTAAGGGGTAAACCAATGCTTAATTGAAGGTCAATTAAGTTAAAAATGCTAATAAGTGAACTTGCACGAATTAATTTAGGGTTTTTTTAAAGATTTGAAGTTAATTTACTTTCAAAAACCCTCATTTCAACCTCACTTTAATTCAAAGAGTTCTGATAGAAATAAATGTAATCTAAACC
Organism: Thalassia testudinum; assembly: GCA_037157565.1. Classification (NCBI taxonomy): domain Eukaryota; kingdom Viridiplantae; phylum Streptophyta; class Magnoliopsida; order Alismatales; family Hydrocharitaceae; genus Thalassia; species Thalassia testudinum. Next base: position 178,116,278 of record JAZHRO010000063.1, read on the forward strand.
TTCTAAAAATCATTGAAAATATTTTATAAGGTTTATAACTTTTAATTTGACAAAAGGAACTTATTTTAACCTAAAACAGAAACCTAGGCGTATATTCATTATATCTTGGGTTAAAGTGTAAATTGATCAAGCAAACTTCATTAAAACTCAAAATTGAAGTTACCAATAGATTCCTTAGGTTCAAATTAATCTACCATAAAAATTTAAGTCTAATTGGATATCATCTTGACCTACTTCACATTTGGGCCCTCAATTTTTAAATTCTTTTCAATTTGGTCCAAAATCTTCTCTTCCAGGTCCCTCGTTGATGTAATGATGATGTTAACGTCTCCTTCCTCAAGCTAGCGGTAGCAACTCCTCACCATGCTCTCCAGTGCGATTTCAGATATCAAAATCTCCAAGATCTTGCGACGGAATCCCACCAAATTTAGTGGGATCGTTCCTTAATCATTCGCGCATCTTTTGGCACAAGAACTAGCTATTCTTGGATTCTATAACAACCATATCCATGGTTGAAACCTTCGTTGGAGTCAATGTATGCTTGCCATCTTGAGGCTGCACAGCTAAGACCCTACGAGCTTGGTTGTCGACTTTTGGCATGCATCTTTCCCATTCTTCTTCCTCCTAGAACACCACCATTATGAGACTGTTTTTCGTGGGAGATCAATGTTTTAAAAGATGTGTTGCAGTATAGTCGAAATCACACGAAAACAAATAAAATTTATACTCGAATTGAAGTCTGAGGTCGAATACAGGTAGCAAATAGAAATTCACATGCTAATCTTTAATTGCATATAAATGAGCACAGGAAATTAAGCACAATAATGATAATCAATGAATATTAATCTGTCACATTAGATATTCAATGAAGCTCAATGTATTTCAAGACCAAAAAGATAATTGAGAAAAAATAATGGTGATTTAGATCACCAATTATTAGCGTAAGCACATATATTAATTATTCAAATGATACTACAGTAGTTTCAACCTTGCAACATAGGTACTTAAATGTTCCAAAAGTACCAACATTAAACCCAAATCAGACGTTTGGTAGGTATATCAGATGACTTAACAGTCACTTGCTACAGTGTCTTCTTTTTTCTTCTTCAGACACGGCTTGCTTCACCTTTTCCTCTTCTTCTCCTTCCTTTTGCTCAAGTCTTATGCCTTAGCTTCTTCCTTCATCTTTTCACAGTTAAGTATCAGCTAACGCACAGAGGAGCAAAACCCTCCCCTTCCCTGTGCTCTCTCTCTCTCTTCTCTTTCTCTCAAACTAGGGTAATCGGTATTCAGATAAGTGTACCCGGGTTCAAGGCTACGGGCGTGGGTCACAGCCGAGGAGTGTATAGGTCGGGTCGGGTCGTGAGTGCAGGTGTGAGGGACCTCACCCCATGTGTTTGAGGTGATAAAGCCTAAATAGAAAATCAATTTATGAGGCTGCAACGCTTCTCCCACCGATGTGGGACTATCCCCACTCCTCTTCCTCACGTTTGCGGCAAAGATGAAGATGCATCAAATTGGCATTGAAGTCGCGGGTGAGGCCTCTAATTGAGGACCTGGGAGAGTTCCTAGAGGTCACCTGCACCACCTAGAGGTGCAACCTGGGGTAATCATGGTTAGACCACCACGAACGGAGTTGGAGGGATGATGTGGTGACGGAGGTCCGACAAACTACCTGAAATAGAGAATACGGCCTCTTGGCCTTGTCAAAATAGTTCAAGAGATTTGCTGGAGTACGGCGAAGATGATGGCGATGTCCCCTTGGTGTGGGAGTGTGTGGAGTGGTCGACGGAAGTTAGGGACGAAGGACGGTGATGGGTTTATTCGGTGGCATGTTTGGGTGGATGGAATGGTGAGATAAGAGAGGAGTTTTGTTTGTAAGGTGATGGTGGAGCTTGTGGGAGTGTTGGCGAGGTGGATGGATGGGTGTAGCGAGTGGATAACCTCGCCGGAGAAGTGGCCGAAGATGGGAGGGATGACGGTGAGCATGTGCGTCGAGGGATATTTTTGGGTTTTGTATAGTGGAAACTAACCTAGAATTCTAAAAGAACCTAACTACCTATTCTAAGGGGACGAAGGAGGTAGGATGGACACTGTTTGCGGCTCACCAGTGCCGTGGAAGGTGAAAGTTCTCTGGAGGGGGACGGTGAGGATAGGAGGGAAATGACGTCTGTAGGTACCATAAGACGCGGACGATTGTGGGGAAGAAGAATCCACCTACTATTATTTGTGAGGGTGGACGAGGAAGGTGGTTGGAGGGGCTTGCCAGAGATTGGTCGGAGAGGGGTCGGAGGTAGGGAAGAAGAAGAGATTTTGGCCCCAAACTTAGCTAAGGAGGTAAGGCATGCATTGGGCGTGCTTTTATAGGGCTTAGGATGGAGTTCCAAGCTTGGAAACAAGCTTGGAAACTTCAAGCTTCTTGCACACATATGATACATGTGCATTTAAACCATTCGCATGGGACTTCTAGAGGGTTTTAGGATTCATGAACGGTCCCATTTGGAAGGGAATTCCTCAAGGAATCTCTCTTTCAATTTTGGAAGTGTTTGATTAAGAATTGAGCGAGAAATCCTCGCTCGAATCTTGACGGTGAAGTTCTGACCTTCCATTAATGGCTCAAGGACTGATCTGTGAAGAAGATGGAAAACCCAGGGGCCTATTTGTAATGATTTCAAAAGTTAGGGGCATATGTGAGAGAAAAGAGTCAGACAGGACTGAAATGTAAACTAGGTCAAGGTGATCTCTGATTGGGCCCAAATTTTGGTACAAAACTAATTTTGACTCAAGGAATATGATGGTGAAGTTGGATTTAGGTTCACCATGTTCGATTGGGTAATTTGCGTAGAAATCCAAATTTGGGTAATTGTCTGTCTGAAACTCTATTTTAGGTTAAAATGGGTTCCAATAGTCAAATCAAGGATAACAAACCTTAGAGAATATTTTTCTATAATTTTTAGAAGGTTTAGGTGAATTTTATCCTAATCGAAACCTTAGTGAATTAAGCAGGTCTGTTTTTAGGATTTCAAATGTCATTTAATTCTCGAAACGCGTGAAAACCCGTTTCTGTCTACATTATCCCACTTGTTAGGCATTTATGATCATTTGACCTTTAATTAACCCCTGAGAAATCCCATGATTATTTTGCAATTAGGATATTCTATTAAAACTGCAGTTTTACCCTTATTTTGCTATTTCTCTCTTAGAATGGATATGTAGTGAATTGGGCTCTGTGGCAATTATGTAGGAGCATTTATCAATGGATTATGAATAAATAAAGCTAGATATGGCTAATGATGACGTTATCATCAGAGACCTTGGAGTTTCCTCCATTCTCGCTCATTGTTGCCAATCAAAGGTGCAGTTATCCTCCCCACTTCTTTGCTGTGAATTGATTGGTTAATTTAGTTAACTACTCTTTGATTTCACTTTATTAATGGTTATCTAGAGATTTTATTGCAAGATTCAAACATTTGACACATTACTTAGTGCTTAATTTCCATTGACATGTGATTATTCTTGATTGAGCATTAAACAAGTGAATTACAATTTTCTCAATTAAATTGTTGAATCGTGCAAATTGATTTTACATTTAGGAACTAGATTTTTGATGGCATCGCCATCAAATTCTATATCTAACTCAATTTGACTAAATTCTAAAGCTAAATTCACCTAATTAACACATTAAAGGGTATAATTCAATCAGGGCTAAATTAAGAGGAATTGAGGTAAATTAGGTTAATTCTACTATTTTAACAGACAAATTCAAATGAAGAATAACTAAAGGGTAAGCCTATGATTAAGTAAAGGTCAAATAACCTTAAAATTCCAAGAAGTGGGTTTATATTGAGTAATTTAGGATTTTCATTCAATTTGAATGTTATTTTTTAATTAAAAATCCTAATTTCAACCTCACTTTAATTGAAAGGATTTTGATGAAAAAAAATGTAATTTAAACCTTCTAAAAATCATTTAAAAATATTCTACAAGGTTTATGACAATTAATTTGACAAAAGGAACCTATTTTAACCTTAAATGGAGACCTAGGCGTGTATTTGATATATTTTAGGTCAAATCATAAATTGACCATTTAAACATCATCAAAATCTAAAATTGAAGTTACCATTAAATTCCTTAGGCCTAAATTAGGTTACCATAAAAACTTGGGCTCATTTGGAGTTCATCTTGACCTAGTTTACAATTTGCCCCTTGAATTCTAATTTTCTTACAAAGGCCCCCCTAATTTTTAAATTTTCTTACAAAAATGCCTTTTCCAGCATCTTCTCCCTCAGACCTCCATTGACAGTGTTGGAGAAGCTCGTGGCCAAGCTTTGTGGCCGATTTCCTGCTGACTCGATTAGTAGAACTCCGTGAGACTTGGAGGATTGATTCCTTATCGAATTTCGTGTCTTTTGGTGAAGCTTTCATTGCGAGAGACCCTTTCCTGAGCCTTGAGTTCATGGTCAAAGCCATCGTGCTGTCCTCGCGTTCAACTGAGCTTTTCTTGCAAGTTTGGGGTCACTTACGTAGCTCTCAAGATATAAAGCCTTGTTGAGACCTAAGGTTCGTCTTCATCCAAAAAATGAGTGTGTTTCGCCTCTCTTTCTTCCTCCTAGACGCACTGCCATTAAGGACCTTAGAGTTTCTTTGACTCATACCTTCGTCGATCCTCGCAGCCAAATGAGGCCACAGTCTTCTTCGTTGCTTCCTTAGCACTTTGTTAGCTCCATTTTCCTCCCCGTTTCTTAGTCGAAGACTCACCATCATTTCAGGTTCTCCACCTCCATTTCACCCAATTACCATAGGGTTTTCATTTGCCATGATTAGGCGCAACTTTTTTGCCATTTAATTTGATCTTCCATTGACCCTGCCACCACCACCGACCACCGCCATTGGAAGCTCCTTGGAGCTTCTTCACTGAACCATCACATTCTCCCAAACACCCTTTAGAGTTAGGGCTTAGCTTTAGGGCTTCACCCTGAAGCTTTTAGAACTAATTTGAGGTCGAAAGACCTTGTATTTTTCCTATAGGGAAACACCAGACTTCGTTGTCGTTGTAAACTCCGACGATGTCAACCGCGGTTCTCCTTGTCGCCAACCACTAAATCATGACTCCCATCAAGTCATCGACCCCACGCCAAGATTCCTCCACCCTTCATCGGCAAGATCAGAGGACCAGAGCTCAACTCTGGCCAAGCTTCGTCTACTCTAGCTAGAGAAGGAGCACTGTTCCTTTGAACACTGAGGCAAGGATGTGATTGAAGGCAAAAAAAATCTCATAGGGACCTACTTGTAGCAGAGTCAAGGATTAATTTGCAATTTTGATTAAATTGGTTCAAGATTTGTTTCTGAAGTGGTTTTTAGTGTAATATCTTGTGCAACATTCTTGTTAATGCTCACTTGTGCCTAATTAAATGAATACTTGATTATTATTTGATTATTAATTTTTATTGGGCATTAAATAATCATTTAATCATCTTTTTAAGCACTTGATCTCATCGCTTGATTTCATAGATTTAAGTGCTATTGTGAGCTTGTTGAATTTTTGAGATTTCATCTTTATTACAAGTTCACTAAAATCATCTATAAATAATTAAATAGTGGTATTTGTGCCCTTGATTGCTCCTAGAGAATGACCTCAAATTACTTTTAATTCTGAATTAAAAGTTTAAATGTTGATTGCACTTTAGTCACATATAGTACGACATACATTTTCAAACCCAACTTTAGCGTGTTAACAATTTGGCACCGTTGCTAGGGAGCAACGCGTAATTACCACTATTTTTGTGAATATTTTTCTGTTATTAATTGATTTCTGACTCATCTACCTTGTTTGGTTATTTTTGAAAACAAAGCTGGTCAACCACTTCATCAAAGAGGAAATCGCACCACGAGAAGGTAGCACTCTTCCCTTTCATTCCTTAATCCCCATTTCTCTGTATAGATAAAAAAATGAAGGATTCAAACCTTGTCTTATTTTACTTAGATAAAATCATTTTGGCAATCAATTCTTGATTTTTGTGACCGAAGAGATACTGATTAATTAGAAACATCCAACCTTTCATTCCTATGCTTATCAGGGACATGCACCTAATTCTAGAAGACTTGGACTAACACACTCTTGATTGAGTCTAAGTTGCAATTTAAATTAAATTGGACTTGATTTAGAGCCAACTTGGGTTTAAATTTTTAGAGTGGTAGATCACACTTGCCATGTATAAAGGAAATATTTTCCCACATTGTTTGTGACCTAAGCCCTTGTTTGAATCAACTTAAAAACCTAAACCTTAAAATACAGGCTCTAAGATCACTTGAATCCTAAAATTGAGGCCTAATAATCTGTTTGCAAATCGAAACAAGGTGGTTCGAGTGAGTTAACTTGGATTTCATCCTTGAACCTTAGGACAGGTCAGGTGAAGTTGGTTTACATTGGGAATCAACCAACCTAGAAATTAGGTCACAATTTGAACTAACTTCTAAATCAAGTGATAACTCAAGGCATGCACACACATAAGGTTTAAAATTGGTAGACTTATGACCTAACTCACACGTATCCGATCTACTTGGACCCACAATGACAAGGAAGGTTAGGTGGGAGAAGCCTTGTAACCCGTAGGGACGGTCTACCCAGTAGGGGTCTTTACATGACTCTCCCTTCCCGGCTACCCATGTAATTCTCGGGCAAGTGAGTTTTTAATCCAGAGGTCCATCAGCCTCGAACCAGTTAGTCATCCAAATATTTTGGCTGCCTTGATTGGGTTTGATTCATATCTAGTCCCTCATATCTTTTATGTAGTGCATGCATGGGAGGAGGTCCTCATGACCAGAGTTAAGACCTTCGTTAATAGTTCACTCATGTTGGGGTCAAGCTCTGACTAACTTGTTTGGGTATGTTTCTGATCTAGTCATCATCTCTTCAGATCCTTCTCCATCTGATTCCGATTCTCCATCTTCTGAATCTATGGAGAACCAAGAGGATGGGGGTGATATCCAACACCTTCAGAACCAGCTGTAGACTCTAACTAACTTGAATTATGTGCTGGCTAACCCCTAAGAACATCCACAATTGCAGGATCATTATAATCCCGCAATTGTACCTATTGAGACCAGGGTGCGAATTCCAACTGGGGGACCTGAGACTGAACTGAAGCCAAATATTATTGGTGTAATCCCCCACTTTCATGGAATGGGTTTTGAAGACCCATTCCAACATATTCAGGAGTTGAAACATTTGTCCCAGACCCTCAAGGCGACTGTTCAAAATCTGACCACCCTGCTTAGGAAAATGTTCCTCTTCCCCCTGAAGGATAGGGCTATCCATTGGTATCGATCCTTGACTCAATAGATCAACACTTGGGATGAATTACAGGCTGAATTTCTCAAGAAATTCTTCGTAGTGGGGCGCACTAACACTTTGAGGCACCAAATCAAGCATTTTACACAAAATGTGGTGGAACCTCTTCATGAGACATGGGATTGATTTCAAGATCTCATGCGGAAGTGCCCCCATTGCAGAGTTCCTAAATGGGAACAAGTCCAATCTTTTTATCGAGGACTCTGTGAAGACAATCGACTTTTCGTCAATGTGGCCTGTGGAGATAACTTCATGGGTAAAGACGAGGGCACCATTTGGGAGATTCTCGAGAATATATGCGAGAACGCCATAAACAATGAATCCATGGGTATGTTCGACCAAACGACTACTCACACATCGATGAACTTAGGAGGGCTACACGAGGCACGAGACCTATCCTTTTTGTTGATCTGTGATTGGTGGCCAGTCGATTGGATAAGGTCTCTATCATTGAGAAGAAGTTGGACAATTTGACTTGCCAACTTCAGAAGGCCACTTCTCAGTAGAACACGTATGCACGATCACCCACAGGGAGGGAGGCCATGCAAAATATTCACCACCACTCTGGGATGGAAGCTTATCCATCCACTTCTGATTTGGGTTTTGGAGGAGACTTCGACTCGTCTTACTCCAGTTAGGGAATCTCTGAACCCAACTTTTTGATTTTTCTGGAGTTGCTCAACCCTGTGAGGAAGTCCACATCATCTAGAACAACCTTGATTCCAATTCCTATAATCCTAGATGGAGTAATCATCCTAACTTCTCGTGGTCGGGGAACTCTAATACTCAAAATCCTAGACCTCAATATCAACCCTAACCACAAAATCTGCACTCATATCAGCTAGCTCAACGTAGGCCTAACCCGAATTTTCATTCTGGGCTTAGCAAGGATGATCAAATGAGCATGATTCTACAGACTTTGGTTGATATGTAGAAGACCAATACTGTTATGTAGAGGCAGCATACTGGGATATGGAAGACGCATGCTGCCAAATTGCGCAAATGGATGGGACTTGCCAGCCAGATGCATTTCCCTCTCAACATCTGCCAAACTTAAACAACATACAAAACCAAAGGTATGTTGCGAACCCAAATTCAAGCTAAATCAACTATGTGCAACCAGGCCTGTTTGCAGCTGTATACCAGACCGTGTCAAAAGCATCAACTTCAAACCCTGATTTGATGTAGCAACAGCCATCAATCCTACCCAATCCTCTGTACCTTGCAGGATTACATTCTGTAACAACTCGCAATGGTAGAAGTACTAAGGACCCAAAGCCTAAGAAATGCATTAAACCTAGTCCTAGAACTTCTCAACTCGGGGTGGTTATTAATGATAACCATGAATCGACCAAAATCACCCCAAAAGAACCTAAAGTTGCACCAGTTCATGTGGCCTTGAACAAGGGAAATAAGGGTAGGAAACAAATTGATGTGGACTTGGTTAAGCTATTTGAGCAAGTCAAAATTAGCATTCCGTTGATGGATGCTATTCACCCACGCATAATTTCTAAAGAATATACGTACACCAAAGAGTAAGCCAAGAAATTATCAAGGAGGTCCTTAATGATAACGTTATCATCAGCCATAACTAGCTTTAATTATTCAGAATCAAGAGACAAATGCTCTTACATAATCGTCGAAGAGTCGTAATTCACTGAATATCCTTTCTGAGAGTCATGCATTAAACCAATGTTAATTTTGCAGTTTTAACAAAAGATCATAAATGCAGAGTAATCATGGAGTTTCCCAAGGGCTAATTAAAGGTCATATGTTCATTAATGACTAATAAGAGGATCTGTACAGATAGAAATGGGTTTTTGCACATTTCGAGAGTCAAAACAACTCCTGAAACCCTAATTTCAGACCCGCTTAATTAACAGAGGTTCTAGTCAAAATAAATTCCATCTAAACCTTGTAAAATTCATAGAAAAATATTTCATAAGGTTTGATATCCTTAGTTTGACCATCTGGACCTATTTTGACCTAAAATAGAATCTCAGACGGCAAGTTGCCCTAATTTGGGTTTCTACGTAAATTGCCCAACCAAACTTGGTCAAAACCAAAATCCGAATTCACCATCAGATTCCTTGGGTATAAATTAGGTTTGTACCAAAACTTGGGCCCAATTAGAGATCATCTTGACCTAGTTTGCATTTTAGTCCAGTCTGACTCTCTCTTTCAATCAGCCCCTCGACTTTCGAAATAATTACAAGGACCTCCCTAAATTCATTGTCTTTTCCACCAATAGGTCCCCGTCGCCTTCGCGTATGCAGAATCTTAAAATCCACCATGAGCCGACCATCAATCAGGAAGATCTCCCTGATTTCACGGCCAATCCCTTCCAAAATTGGAAGGGAGGATCTTGAGACCTTCCTCTTCCATTTGAATGCAATCTCGAGCTTAGATTTGAGCTGAGATGCCCATGTGAGCTCCTTGAAATCAAGAGTCCTAATCCATGATTTTTCAAGCTTTCAAGCTTGTTTCCAAGCTTAAAAGCTCGACCTAAGCCCTATAAAAAGACTCTGATTGCAAACCTCACCTCCTTAGCTTGGTTTTGGATCGAATTCCACCTTCTTCTCCTCTCTCCAACCAAACTCTCCACAAGCTCTGGCGAGCTTCTTCGTCCACCTTCACCGGTCACCACAGACTATAGTTGATCGGTTCCTCTCCCTCAAGCTTATCCGCGTCTCGCAATACTAGCAGGCGCCACCTTCCATTGTCTTCCTCGCCGTTCTCCCTCAACAGAGGCTTCACCTTCTTCGGTGTCAGCCATACCATAACTGGCACCTTCCTCCCCTTTCATCCAGTTAGACTAGGTTGGTTAGACTCTCCTTCTCCCATACTCTTCCCCCTTGTTATCCTTCAACTCAACCCACGACTCCGCCGCTCACCCATCGTCATCTCCATCTCTGGCTGCACCTCTGGTGAGTCCTCCACACCACCACAGACCACCATTTGGCTTCCCAACACTTCATAGACCTTCGCTATGACCACGTGAGCAAAACCCCTCAAGAAATTGAGGGGATTGCTACGCCCATCACCTTCCCGAACACCTCTGCCTTGGCACTCACATTCCGCTTTCGCCAGCCCACCATGACCACTCTCATAGCACACCACCGCCACCACCACATTCGCCGCACTCGCATGAAGCTCCTGAGCTATTCTGACAGAGCCGAGAGGCCATTTTCTCCTTTTCAGGTGCTCGCTGGCTCTCCGCCACTACAGGTTATCTTCCTTGACCTCATCGTTGTGTTCTAGTTGTGTTTTAATCGTGTTCTTCATCGCCAACACCTCCAGGTGTTGCAATTCTGCTCTGGGTGAGTGCTCAGGTCTCCAATTGAAGGAGTCTACCTCTCCTTCGACTGCAATCAAAAGGTTCATTAGCAGCAGCTTCATGTGGAGAACTGCAGGGACTTTAGTCCCACATCAGCGCCTGATGAGCCCTTCATGTGGGATAAATTGATTTTGTGTCTTGAGCTTACCGCCCAAGACACTGAGGGGTCAGGTCCCTCTTCACTTATATCCACTCACTCCTTGGCTACCCACACACCCGATAGCCCTGGTCCCTGTACCCGATCTGATAACCCAAATAGCGACCCGATTACGCTGGGTTTATGAGAGAGAAGAAAGAGGATTTGTGAGAGAGCAGGGGATGGTTTGCTCTTTGTGCATGTGCCTCGGGGTGTATGCCTTGTGCTGAAATGCCTAACACTTAGGCTCTATGAAGGAAAGAAAGAAGGCTTGAAGAAACCCTTAAGGAAAAGAGAAGGCTCGTGAAGAAAAGGAAGGAAGCTGAAGAGAAGAAGAAGAAGAAGAAGAGAAAGGCTTAGCTTTGAGAAGCCTTGTGCACTTAAGTCGTCTGATTGCCACATCTATCGTCTGATCTTAAGTTCTGACACTATTGAATGATTTAAGCATTATGTTAACATTTTATTAAATTGATTATGAGATGCATGCTTAATTAGAGGATTTAATTGGTGATTTACATCATCACTTTTTAGATTCTCTCCATTCTTTGTGTCTCTAGATACATTGGATTTCATTGAATAACTAATGTGACAGGTTTTTATTCATTGAATATCTACTTGAATGCTCAATTAATTATGCTCATTGATTCTGAATGCGATTATGTTGTGAATTCCACATTTGCTCCATGTGTTCGACCTCGAACTCCTTTAAGATTCTGAGTAATAAATTTTATCTGCTTGAGAGCTATTTGTCAACTGTACTACAATGCATTTCCTTAAAACTAGACAAAAGCTTAATAACATTTTGGAGTCGTTGCCAGGGAGCAACGTGCAATTCACACATTGATCTCATCTTTCTTGATTGTTTATCTGAGCACTAACTTGTCCTATTTACTTTTTTTGTGATTTTGCGAGGTACATCACGAGATCTTCCGCGAAAATTAGCTACTCCCAAGGCAGGTAAATCTCTCTTCTTCCATAATCATTCCCTTAATCTTTGGAAGAGAGAAAAAGGAAACAAATCAAGTAGGAATCACCTACCTTATCTTCATAGTAACCATCATTCAAAAGGCAAGTTTCCTGATTTGTGAAAAAATTCACATCTGATTGAAGTTGAGATGATTCTTTTAGAGATCCCTACCCTGATTTCCTGTACTTACTAGGGATTTATGCTTAAATTCTGATCACCTTGGACTACTAACCTTCTTGTTTGAAGTCTAAGGTGTACACCTCAAGATCAAATTGGACTTGATATAGAGCTAATTAGGATTTCTACTCTAGGGTTTTGAAATGTTAAGGGTAGGAAACAAATTGATGTGGACTTGGTTAAGCTCTTTGAGAAAGTCAAAATTAGCATTCCCTTGATGGATGCTATTCACCCATGCACGATTTCTAAAGAATATATGTACACCGAAGCGTAAGCCGAGAAATTTTGAAGGAGGTCCTATTGTGCTATCAGAGAAGGTTAGCTCCATTATTTTGCATAAGCTTCCTCAGAAGTTGAAAGACCCTAGCACCCCTCTGATCTCCTGTAAGATCGGAGACTTATAATTTAACAGAGCCCTTTTAGATTTAGGTGCATCCATTAACCTCATCCCTACCTCCCTCCTTGATTGTTTTGAGGATTCTAAGCTTAAACTTGTGGAGGTGACTTTGCAGTTAGCAGATCGATCTATTAAGTCACCCCATGGACTTTTGGAGGATGTAGTTGTCAGAGTCTGGGATTTCTATTTTCCGGTTGACTTTATTGTTCTAGACATGGATACACTAAGGAATCTGAAAGAAACACCCATTATCTTGGGGAGACTGTTCCTAGAAATAGCTAGGGTGAATATTAACTATGAGGAGGGCTAGATGGAAATTAAATTTGGGAATAAGACGATGAAAATTGATATCATTAAGGCCCATTGAGGAATTAATTGTGGTGTTATTACAAGTTGAATGGAATTGATACACTTCTTGAGGACCTAATTTTTGATAAATTAGATTTGATTAGTCCTAAACTAGAATCTCAAGAAACCCAATCCCAATTACACCCTGAGGAACCTATGTCCAACCCGATTCCACCTACAGTTCCCCCTCAAACCAACCCCGACCTTCCGACTGCTGCTGAAAACCAGGTACTTGAGTTGAAATTGCTTCCTGACAACCTTAAGTACATCTTTTTGGGTTCAAACAACACATTTCCTATGATTATCACTTATTCTCTTTCCATTGATCAAGAAGCATGTCTAATTTTTGTCCTCCAGGAGCATTGCAAGGCCATTAGTTGGACCTTGGGTGATCTCAGCAGCATAAGCCCTTCTCACGGTACCCACCGAATCTTTACAGAAGAAGGCTCACGAACTATGTGCAACGGACAACGCCGACTCAATCCTAATCTCCAGCAGGTCGTGAAGAAAGAGATTATTAAATGGCTTGATGTGGATATTATTTATCCCATCTTTAATAGCCATTGGGTGAGCCCACTTCATGTTGTGCCTAAGAAGGCTGGGATCATTGTTGTAAAACCTGAGTTGGGAGAATCCATGTGTACATGTGATGCAAATTCGTAGAGAGTCTGCATAGACTATAGGAAATTGAACACCTTCGTGAAGGACCATTTTTGGCTACCCTTTATTGATTAGATTCTCGAAAAGTTAACAGGAAATTAGTACTTTTATTTTTTGGATGGATACGTTAGCTATAATTAGATGGCCATTCATCTTGAAGACCAGGAAATGACCACATTCACCAGCCCCTACAGAATATTTGTATTCCATAGGATGCTATTTGGGCTTTGCAATGCACCTACCACCTTCCAATGTGGCTTTTATTAGCTGACACTCTTTAAAGATGGGCATAATTATTGTAGGGCATGTGCTCGTTGCCAGACCTTGGACAACATGAGCCATCGCGATATGATGTCCTTAAACCCGATTATTGTGTGCAAACTTTTTGATATATGGGGGATCGATTTCATGGGCCCATTCCCTAACTCGAACGACTTCGAGTTATCCTTTTGGCTGTGGACTACATGTCCAAATGGATAGAAGCTATTCTAACCCGAACCAATGATAACAAAGTTGTTATTAGATTTATTCAAGATAACATCTTTTCTCGATTCGGTGTCCTGAAAGCGATTATCTCTGATGGGGGGACCCATTTTGTGAATGTGCATTTTTAGTTTGTATATCTTACCGTATTTCTACCCCATATCATCCCCAAATAAACGGATTGGCTAAGCTCTCCAATCGGGCAATTAAAAAGATTCTTTAGGTTACTATTCGATTTGACAGAAAAGATTGGTCAACCCAGCTTCCAGAAGCATTATGGGCTTATAGGACCTGATGGTAACACCATCATTCATCATAACTAACTGAAAATAATTAGAATCAAGTTTTAAATGCTCCTTAATGATAGTAATTTCGTGCCAAACTGATTTGAGAAGAAAATAGGAAAAATGATTAATTTTATCGTTTTAACATCCAATCATAAATGCAAATTAACAAATGGGTTGATCAAGGGTTAATTCAAGGTTAAATGAACTTAAAAGACCAAGAAGTAGGCTCAAAATAACGGAATCAAGGTTTCACGCATTTCAAGGATTAAAATATTATTAAAACCCTAATTAAAAGTCACACTCAAATTGAAAGGGCTCTAGTAGAGATAAATTCAATATAAACCTCCTAAAAATCATTGAAAAATATTCTAAGAGGTTTGGTATTTTCACTTTGACTATCTAAACCTATTTTGACTAAAAACAGAGATTCAGATGAGAATTTACCTTGATTTATATTTTTATGCAATTTAGCTAGACAAACGTGTTCAAAACCCAAATCTAAGTTCACCATTAGATTCCTTGGATCCAAATTAGGTTACCACCAAAATTTGGGCTAAATCAGAGTTCATCTTGACCTAGTTTGCAATTTAGTCCCCAGATCTCTATTCATTTCAATTAAACCCCCTAACTTCTAAGTTTTTCTCACAAAAGGCCCTTAACTACTCATTAGTTTCACAAATAGGTCCCTCTACCATTAGTTTCCTAATTCATGTGCAGCAGACCTAAACCCCACACGCGACTCCTATCAGAGATTTCTCCTCCAAATCCTAATCAGATCCCTTTAAATTTGGAGGGGTTAATCTTTAGGACATCCCCTAGCATGTGAACCCAACCATGGATCCTAATTTGGACCAGAGAATGGTGGTGAGCTCAAGATTTTTGTGATCTCAAGTTTCCAAAATTGAGAAGCAATCTCGCAAATTTTGGGAATTTGAAGGATGAATCTACCTTTATAGAAGTTTCCCGATGTTCCCAAGTCAAAGGCAGTCGAGTTTAGGCCACAATTCCCCCTCTTTTTCTCCTCACCGACTGTTCCATCCTTGAGTCTGGCAAGCCCCTCCATTCTCCTACTTCCACAAGTGCCAAGGTCAAATTGGCACCTCCATCACCCTCTCCTCCTTGCGACTATAGCCAACCAAAGCACGGCCATTTCGACCCCATCTTCCTCGTCGATTCCTCTACCGACCCTCATCATCTTATTCACACCCGAACGACCAACTTCGGTTGCAGCTCGCTCCTGCTCATCTCTATAGGTAGTCTCTTTTCTTCTCCTCCTCCCCTAGAGTAATTCTAGGTCATTAGGCTTTAGGTTCAACCACTCTTCTCCCCATTCGTCCTCTGTCTTCTCTGCCTCCGGCATGAGCTCCGATAAGCTTGCCTTGATGCTATGTTCCACCAATCATAAAACCACAACAAACCATACCTCCCTCTTGTTCCAGAGATTAAAAGCCTCAAGGTAATTTGGGGTTTTGACCTCTGGAACCCTTGGCCGGACACACCCACTCAACCCATAGATCACAGCCACTGTCCGGCTATCTGAGCTACACAAAACACCTCACCACCACCACCACTGCACTCCACACACCACAATGAAGCTCCTGAATCATCTAATTGGGGCTTAGAGCCCGTATTCTATTCTTTAGGTACTCTTCATCATCGTCATTTGCTCTACCATCATCTGCCGCCGTCCGTCGAACTGTGACCTTGCCACAACCTCCCATAGCCGCAAACAAAGTCCACGAAGATACCTAGGACCTCAATTAAAGCAAACAACAGCACCAACAACTTCAATTTGAGAGAAGCACTCACACGCAGCAATGCACAGAAGGGTTGAGATAAGATAGTCCCACATTGGGCAATTTAAAAAAAATTTCAATACTTATTGAATTGCACTCGTAGCCTATTCGCCCTTGTCATGAGAGGTCAGGTCCCTCCTTGCACGAGCATACACAGTTCGGTTTACTCATCCACGCCTTGTGAGCTGAACTGGGCACCCTCCTATGCATTGAGCCGATTGGGTCCAAGCTGGGTCTAGTCTAAGTTTGATTGGCGAGAGAGAGGAGAGGCTTTGTGAGAGAGGGAGGGGGGTTTTGCACTGTGGAGATTTGAAAGGAAACTTAAGGGGTCTGAGCCCTTGAGGAGACATCTGACAAAGTATGATTTGATGATTTTGGCAATTTGATGAAGTATCAGGGTGACTAAGTGTTCGAGGGTTAAGAAGAGAAGAGAGAAGAAAAGTTGGCTAAGTGTTGAGCTGTTGAAAGGCTTGAGACATCTGATCCTTCTGAGAACCATCTGATACTTTTAATTGAGTTGAGCCTAAGTGTTGAGAGTATGTTGGTGATTTCAACCACCATTATTTTATCTCCCTCTATATTTGTGTTCTCTAACTTTGGTATACAATTTGATATATTATTTCTTGTGAATCGTTTGTTATGCTCATTTCTTATACATTTTATTAGTGATTGCATTGTGACCAAATTTACTCCCTGCGAACGACCTTAAAAACTCACATTCCTCGAGATTATAAATTTTAAGTGTTGATTCAATTTTCGTTGCTATACTATGATGCGTTTTCCTAAACTATGACGATTACCATTCAACATTTTGATCGCCCATAAAACCCAGTTAGGAATGTCTCCTTTTAGACTGGTTTACGGGAAGGCATGTCACCTTCCTGTAGAAATGGAGCATAAAGCCAACTAGGCAATATGGAAGTGAAATAGATGAACTTCGTCATAATGCTTACAAAAATACTCTCATCTATAAACAACGGATAAAAGCCTTTCACTACTTGCATATTTCATGAAAATCTTTTAGTCTTGGCCAGAAAGTACTCCTATTCGATGCCTGTCTCAAACTCTTTCTAGGCAAACTCCGATCAAAATAGACATTACCTTTTCTTGTAAGGAGGATCTTTAGTAATGGAGCTGTGGAAATTTCCCCTTCTGATCATGACAGTACACCATTAGTTGTAAATGGTCAACACCTCAAACCTTTTCTTGAACTTAATAATTTGAGTCTAATCGACAAATCTTTTGACCTCCTTTCCACTTGAGCTATATTGCACTCAGCTGATGGCGGTAAACTTAGTGCTTAACAGGAGCCAACCTTCCTTGTTTTGTAAAAACCCGAAACCTTTCATATCCTATTTGAACACCAGTCTCATAGCACTTTAAAGTTCATAATTTAGAATTGCTGACTCCACCTCTAATTTTCACATTGGTGCTTGAAATTGTCTGCAACAACCATTTTTGACCCGTCTACCCACCCCTATAACTCTGTTCTAAAATATGAACTAGCTAAATTCGAACCTGTTGTTTTTGCAAGACGAGATCGGTGTAAAATCACTGCGTCGTAGTATAGTTGAAATCACTCGAAAACAAATGAATTTTATTACTCGAAATTGTAAATCTGAGGTCGAACACCAGGAGCAAATTGGGGTCTAAAAATTAAGAACACAACTTTAAGATTGGATATAATATGCAATGAAAACCAAAGTATAGTGCAAAAGCACAATGTCAATGTATAAGAGAGAAGCACAAAAAATATGGACGTCTGATTTTGGACGTCTGATTTCCAAAATCAGACGTCTTAAATATGAAATTGCTACAGTGCTTCTTGGCTGTCTGTCTCTGATCTCCTTCTTCTTTCTTTTCTTTCTTCTGTGATTTTTGTCTCTGACAGCCTTCTTTCTTCTCTGATTTCTTTCTTTGCTTCCTTCTGTGATTTCTTCTTTCTTCTCTGATTTCTTTCTTTGCTCTGGCCCTTGTCTTCTTCTTCCTCTTCTTTCTCCTTTCCTTCTGTCTCTGACTTCAGCTCCGCTTCAGCTTTCTCCTCTTCAGCCTTGCTTTCTCCGTCCTTAGCTTCTCTGGCTGCCGCTCTCTCCTTAGCTTTCTCTTCTTCTCCTGAGAGCAAAACCTACCCTTACCCTCCCCCGTGATCTCTCTTCTTCCTTCTCTCTTTGGCTCACTCTCCTAGAGCCTTCTCAGGTTATCGAGTCGGGTATGCGCGCCCAGGACCAGGCCCACCGGCGTGCGTGGTGGCGAGGAGTGCAGGCTAATCGGGTATACAGGTCAGGGCTAGGTTCGCGAGCAGTAGGGTCACGGATGAGGCAGTGAGGGCGAGTGGGACCTCACCCTATGGTCAGGAGGCGATAAGCCTCTGTGACTTTTTCAACTTATATCACTGCGCCCACTCATGATCTTCCGAGGAGGGACTATGTTGTCCTACCTTCTTCGCGAGCACTCGCAGTAGACATTCTCCTAATTGCAGCAGCTACGTGGGCGTCGACACCAATTGCTAGGCAGAAGATGTGCGCGAAAGGAATTTGCATGACTTGGGACTTCTTGCCTGGAGCAAGGAGTTCTGGATGAAGCTTCCAAGCAAGCTTTGTGCTTCGTCAATGGCGACGAAGGCCTCAAACCCTATCAATAAGAAAATGGCCTTGCAGCCTCGTCAGAACACGCAGGGAGCTTCGCCTGAACACGGCGAAGGTGGTACAGTGGTCGGTGTGGCATGGGGTGGCCTGAGCGTGCGTGCCTGGGTCACCCTGTGCGTGCGAAAGTGGGTGTGTTCGGGGGGCATTCTGGGGGCTTGGCGTGGTGAGTGGAGTGAAAGGTTAGGGTCCGTGAGGTGTGGCGGTGCTCGTGAGGTAGTTGGTGAGGTGGATGGAGGCGTGGAGCGGTGGGAACACCTCGTCGGAGGTCTGACCGGAGGTGGAGAAGGTGGTGGTGGTTTGCGAGTGTCAAGGCGTATTTACAGAAAAAAATGGTAGAAAAATGATGAGAAGAGAGAGAGGACTTAACTGGGTATGGATAGACGAAGGGGGATGCAGCGGAGGCGGCCGGCTAGTACTGCCGTCATCGGAGATGAAGGACCCAGTGGGAGGAAGATGGCGACGACGAAGGGGTTGTAGGGACGTCGGCTGGTGTGGCGCGACGCGGACGAAGAGGATAAAGAGAACTCTGCCACTGGTATTGTGGCAGAGCGACGAGAGAGAGAGAGAGAGAAGGGTCACCGGAGCTTGCTGGGTTGTTGACCGGAGGGGAAGAGATGAATTAGGGGGTATCTCAGGCCAATCTCAAGCTTTGGAGGTGCGGAATGATCTGGGGAGGCTTTTATAGGCCCTGGCAGGAGGTCTTGTGCTTGGAAGCCAAGCTTCCAAGCACGGTCGTGTCGCCGGAGATGGAAAATCAGAGAGACCCAAATCTCTCATGCTTTCACATGAGAGATTGGGTAGGAATTAGGGCTTGATAATGGGTTCACATGAGAGGAGATTTCTCAGAGAATCTCCCTCTCAATTTTTGAAAGGGATTCTCTGAGGAATCAGGGAGTTCTTTCCCTTGATACCTTGCCGGAGTAGGATTTCCTTCACTATAATGGTGGAGGTACCTAATTGCAAAGAATGATGAGAAAGTTAGGGGGATTTCTGCAGAAGTTTTCAAAAGTTAGGGGTAGAAATGTAATTAGGCTGGACTTATTTGCAAAGTTGGTCAAGGTGAATTCCCCTTAGGTCCAAATTTTGGTACAAACCTAATTTGAACCTAAGGAATCCAATGGTGAATTTGGATTTTAGTTTTGACCATGTTTGATTGGGTAATTTACGTAAAAACCTAATTTAGGGCAAACATTTGACTAAGATCCCAATTTAGGTCAAAATGGGTTCTAAGAGTCAAATTGAAGGTTCTAAACCCTAGAGAATATTTTTCCATGATTTTTAGATGGTTTAGGTGAATTTTATCCTGACCAAAACCTTGTTAAATTAAGGGGTCTATTTTAGGGTTAGAAGAAGTCATATAATTCATAGAATTCACATAAACCCTTTTCTGTTTGAACCAACCCACTTTTTATCTTGTTAAGACCATTTGACTTGTGTTTAGCCCATGAGAAATCTTGTTGTTGCACTGAAATGGTAAAATTACAGTTTTACCCCTTGTTTCTTGCTTTTCTTTCAGAAGGGTTATTCATTGAGTTAGGACCTCCATTTGGTTATATAGGAGCTTTTATTCTCTTTTCTGGGTCAAAATGAGCTAGTTAGAGCTCATGATGGTGTTCCCATCATACTCCCATGCCTAGCTTTTGCTAGTCCTTTAGCAAAATTTTAAGATTTTAACTTCTGTTCTAGACCATGAATTCCTTGATGTTCAGAGATTATGATGAGCGATTTTTTTTCTTTTCTTTTTGATTAGGTTAAAATGCCAATAGTAGGCCTAGAGGTACTCAAGTACCAACCAAGACCCAGACCTGACCAACTCTAGCCTCGATCCTCCGCGAAGGTTTTTAAGGCCCACAGGAACTATCCTAAGGTTCGTTGGACTCTGTGGTTAAAGTACCCGTGCTTGTAATGTATTTTACCCTCGGTTCAGTTTGCAGTGCATTTTTTTTGTAAGAGAGAGAGGATTTTCTTTGTTTGGAGAGTTTTCTCTATCTTTTCTTTTTATTTCTAGCTTCAGATTGGCTTCTCAACATGGGCTGTATCGGATTCCTCGTCCCCATCATCAATCCTCGAAGGGTCCCTGGCAATCGATGCTTCGTGATAGCACCACCCATGGAAACCTCCAGAACTCTGGCTTTCGAGATTTCGAGATAATCCCGCCCATGACGTTTTGCAGCTAAATCTAGACCCTAGCAATCGACATTTCATGATAATGCCACCCATGACATCTGAACCAGGACAGGGTGCTTACGGGCCCCCAGTAGGATATGTTAATATTCTAGGAGACAAGCACCGAGGAGACGATATGTTATTACACATCTTCGAGGGGAATTTCCCGCCTCTCCGCGCAGGGAACTCGTCCAAATCAACTTGTGTTGATCAGCCGCTCCTAATCTAGGTGACTTTTTCAGAACACTTAAACGCTTTTGTGTGATTTTGATAGTTTTGTGCATTGAACCAGACTGTGTGTGGATTGGGGTGCTTAGGTTACCGAGTTCCGCAAACCAAAAGTCAGTTAACGAGGTCGAATACTCCCTAAGCCTTAGACTTATTTCTTAAGCTTCGCATTTTCCCCAACCTCTTGAGGACTATCCAGATCTTAGCGGATACTTAAATTTTTAAGCCTAAGAGTCTAGCCCAAGAGGCCTAAGATCAACGTTCCTACTAATCTCTTTTGTGTCTCATTAGCACTTTTTCCTTCATTTTTCTTTTTCTTGATATGGTCTAGAACTTCAGTTAATCCCTTAATTTTTTACTAATGACTATCTCTTTTCTTTTTCATTTTGTGCTCCTTTTTTGACATTTTGCTCTTTTCCTCCTCATTTTCTCCTCATGATTTGTATGGCCTCAAAATTTTCTCTCCCCTCAGTATTTTTTATTTTTCAAGATTTTTTCATTTTTTTGGTTTTTTTTGTGATATGTGATTTTTTGTTGAAACCTTTTCTTGTGAGATGAGTTTTCATGGTGTTTTGCACTTTCATAGCCCCCATGCCTACAATTTGCAATGTCCTCATTGTAAATTAGGTGGGTTTGAATTCAGCTTAGATCATTCATTAGAACAGGTTTTGGGTGGGCGAACGGGTCGAGGTGACTGTCGCGAACGATTTATAGACTCGTGTACGGGTACCTGAGGTGGGGTCGGCTGTTCTAATGGATGAACCCTAAAGTATAATATGAATTCAGCATAGGAATGCCAAGAAAGGTTTTGAGTTTTTCAAGAATGATAGGTTACCTCCCGTTAAGCGCTAAGTTTTACGCCAACGGCTGGGCGCAATGAGCTCAGGGAAAATGGAGGGTAAAGGATATCTTAGCCAAATTTGTATCGGTCAAGTTAATGAATGGTTTGAGTCTCTGACCGCTCACAACGAAAGGTTCGGAATCATGGCTGAGTGGATTGATCTTAATGGCTCCATTTCCAAAGATTCGTCAGACTAGGTAGGGTCCGATCCATTTTGATGGCGACGACGAGGGGGATGTAGGGACGTCGACTGGTGCAGCGTGACACGGACGAAGAGGATAAAGAGAACTCTACCACTGGTATTGTGGCAGAGAGATGAGAGAGAGAGAGAAGGGTCATCGGAGCTTGCTGGGTTGTTGATCGGAGGGGAAGATATGAATTAGGGGGTATCTCAGGCAAATCTCAAGCTTCAGAGGTGCGGAATGATTTGGGGAGGCTTTTATAGGCCCTGGCAAGAGGTCACGGTCATGTCGCTGGAGATGGAAACTCAGAGAGACCCAAATCTCTCATGCATTCGCATGAGAGATTGGGTAGGAATTAGGGCTTGGTAATGGGTTCACATGAGAGGAGATTTCTCAGAGAATCTCCCTTTCAATTTTGAAGGGGATTCTCTCAGAAATTCTCTGAGGAATTAGGGAGTTCTTTCCCTTGATACCTCGTAGGAGTAGGATTCCCTCCGCTATAATGGAGGAGGACCTAATTGTAAAAAATGATGAGAAAGTTAGGGGGATTTCTGTAGAAGTTTTCAAAAGTTAGGGGTAGAAATGTAATTAGGTTGGACTTATTTGCAAAGTAGGTCAAGGTGAATTCCCCTTAGGTCCAAATTTTGGCAAAAACCTAATTTGGACCTAAGGAATCTAATGGTGAAGTTAGATTTTAGGTTTGATCATGTTTGACTGAAAAATTTACGTAAAAACCCAATTTAAGGTAAACATTTGATTGAGACCCTAATTTAGGTCAAAATAGGTTTTAAGGGTCAAATTGAAGGTTCTAAACTCTAGATAATATTTTTCCATAATTTTTAGAGGGTTTATGTTAATTTTATCCTGACCAGAACCTTGTTAAATTAAGTGGGTCTATTTTAAGGTTATAAGAAGTCATTTAATTCCTAGAATTCACATGAACCCTTTTCTGTTTAAACCAACCCACTTGTTATCTTGTTAAGACCATTTGACCTTTGGTTAGACCATGAGAAATCCTGTTATTGCACTGTAATGGTAAAATTGTAGTTTTACTCCTTATTTCTTGCTTTTCTTTCAGAAGGGTTATTCATTGAGTCAGGACCTCCATTTGGTTATGTAGGAGCTTTTGTTCTCTTTTCTGGGTCAAAATGAGCTAGTTAGAGCTCATGATAGTGTTCCCATCACCTGTCCTTTTGTAATGAGGGCATTGCAAAACTTAGGCATGGGAGGGATATTAAAGTGCAACCTATTAAAAATTCAATTTATTTGAAAGGTTCTCTGCAAAAAAAAAAGTATTTTCTGTGCTGTTTGTGAAAGAATTTAAGTTAGGAAGAGTCGAAAATTCTCAATCTTGAAGATTTATTGACTTTAGGAAATGCGAAACAATGACTTTCCACCTAGACTCTTTAGGTCTTTATAGACTTAGTTTCTCAAGCATTTACCTAAATCCATATTTATTTTCCCAAGACTTTGAAAGGAGTCAGAAAAAGCTGGAAGTTTTAAGTCAAAAAGGGTGATAAGTGATTGAGTTATCTTTGTACCCTTTGATTTGAATAGTCTTGGAGTCTTAAGCATCTTAAAATACTACACTATACACTGACTCATTTCTTGGACGACTTTATTGAGTTCGTAGTACTCAATAAAATTTAATCTTAGGGCAAAGATCCAAAAGACTTTTGTTGGGTTTCTAGTTTTTAGGACTATTCTTGTTTTTAGGAGATGCATTTAGAACAAATGAAGGGGAGACACTCATCTAGAAAAAAGTATTGGAGAAAATAAAAAAATTGAGAAATGGAAAATGAGGAGAAAAAATATTAGCCTTATCCTATTTACCCCACCAAATAAAATGCAACTCGTTACAAATGGGTGCAAATTCTTTCACCAAATAAATAAAGTATCTCGCTACATATATATGGATGCTACCCTTTTCCACCAAATAATAAAAACACCTCTCTACAAATAGGTGTTTGGCTTATAGTTCTTTGGAAAAATACATATATGTTAGGAAACCCGTCAGGGAGATATATACCTAAAGTGTTGACCTTGGGATAGAAAAGTAATGAGGAGAAATTTTCCAAATCCTAGTATGACTTAACTAAAGACAGGATTGTCCTAGAAAGAGCATAGAAACATTCTAAGTTTTATTGAATACTAAGAGTCAATTTAGTTGTCCTTTTTGGCAAGCCAAACTATTTCACACACAAGATGCTTGCTTCTCACATTCGCTTCAAATCTTGGTTGGGTTGATAGAGTTAAAGAAAGTTCCTCTCACGACTCGAGTCTATTGGCTAATAGGATTTTTTATTTGACTTTGGAGCTCTGGATTTGAGTAGGTACTTGAGAATTGAGTCTTTGTAGTTAAAAATTTGTTCGCAATTTATTTCCGTTGGTAAAAAATCATTTTGAGATTTTTGAATCAAACTGACTTGTTTCCTTGATAACAAATTGTTTTGAAATAAAAGGGGTATGTATATATAGATACATCTATATATATTAAATAAAAATTAGAGTTGACGAGAAAGGATGGAGGAATTTTCTTGAGCTAAATGTCAAAAATATCCTTAGGCTAAATGTTTATTCTAAATTCTAGAATTTGATAAGGGACTAGCAAATGTTACCTATGGTAGTATGATGGCATCACCATCATCTTCTGTATCTAATTTAATTTGACTAAATTCAAGAGTTAAATTCACTTAATTAACACATTAAAGGGTATAATTCAATCAGGGCTAAAGTAAGAGGAATTGAGCGAAATTGGGTTAATTCTGTTATTTTAATTGACAAATTCAAATGCAGAATAACTAAAGGGTAAACCTATGATTAAATAAAGGTCAAATAAGCTTAAAATTCTAATAAGTGAGTTGATATTGAGTAATTTAAGATTTTCATTCAATTTGAATATTATTTCTTAATTAAAAATCCTAATTTCAGTGTCAATTTAATTAAAAGAATTTTGGTAAAAATAAATATAATATAAACCTTCTAAAAATTATTTAAAAGAATTCTATAAGATTTAGAACAATCAATTTGATAAAAGAATCCTATTTTGACCTTAAATAGAGACCTAGGTAGCTATTTGATATCTTTTGGGTCAAATCATAAATTGACTATCCAAACTTTGTCAAAACTCACAATTGAAGTCACCATTAAATTCCTTATGCCTAAATTAGGTTACCATAAAAATTAAGTCTCATTTGGACTTCATCTTGACCTAGTTTTCAATTTGCCCCTTGAATTTTGATTTCCTTACAAAGACCCCCTAACTTTTGATTTTTCTGACAAAAATGCACCTAGCAGCATCTTCCCCCTCAAACCTCTATTGACACCGTTGGAGAAGCTCGCGGCTGAGCTTTGGGGGTGATTTCCCACTGACTCGAAGGATTAATTCCTCGTCGTATTCCGCATCTTTTGGCGAAGCTCTCATTGCTAGAGACCCTCTCTTGAGTCCTGAGTTCGTGGTCAAAGCCACCGCGTTGTCCTCGCGTTCAACTAAGCTTTTCTCGCAAGTCTGGGGTCGCCTCGCGCACCTCTTGCAAGTCTGGTGTGTTCCACCTCTCTTTCTTCCTCCTTGATGCTCCACCATTAAGGACCTTGGAGCTTCTTGGAATCGTCTCTTCAATACTCCTCGCGGCCAAACAAGGCCAAGGTCCTCTTCCTTGCTTCCTCGTCATTCTCCCAGCCAACGAACACGATTCCTCAACCCTTCGTCAGCTCCAATTCCCTCCATGTTTCTTCGTCGGAGACTCACCATCGTCTCAGGTTCTTCGCCTCCATTCCATCAAATTACCATACGATTTTCATTTACCATGATTAGGTGTAGATTTTTGGCCATTTAATTTGATCTTCTGTTGACCCTAGCACCCCTACTGACCACTAGCATTGGAAGCTCCTTGGAGCTTCTTCATCTGACCATCACATGCTCCCAGACACCCATTAGAGCTAGGGCTTAGCTTTGGGGATTCACCCCAAAGCTTTTAGAACTAATTTGAGGTTAGAAGACCTTGTATTCTGCCCACAAGGAAATGCCGGACTTCACCGTTGTCCTCAACTCTGACGACATCAACCAGGGTTCTCCTAGCTACCAATTGCTAAATCACGACTCTCATCAAGTTGCTGACCCCACCCCGAGATTCCTCCACCCTTCACCAGTAAGATTAGAGGATTGGAGCTCAAGCCCAGCTGAGCTCCGTCGACTCTAGCCAGAGAAAAAGGAGTGCCTACTCCTTTAAACACTGAGGCAAGGACGTGATTGAAGACAAAAAAATCTCATAGGGACCTACTTGCAAGGTAGTAGGGACCTACCTGCAACAAAGTGAAGGACTGATTTTCAATTTTGATTAAATTGATTCAAGATTTGTTTGTTTTTAGTGCAATATCTTGTCCAACATTCTTGTTAATGCTCATTTGTGCCTAATTTGATGAATACTTGATTATTATTTGATTATTAATTTTTATTGAACATTAAATAACCATTTAGTCATCTTTTTAAGCACTTGATCTCATCGCTTGATTTCACAAATTTAAGAGCTATTGTGAGCTTGTTGAATTTTTGTGATTTCATCTTTATTACAAGTTCACCAAAATCATCTGTAAATAATTAAATAGTGGTATTTGTGCCCTTGATTGCTCCTAGAAAATGACCTCGGATTACTTTTAATTCAGGATTAAAAATTTAAATGTTGATTACGCTTTAGTCACCTAGACTATGACGTACATTTTCAAACCTGACTTTAACACGTTAACAATTTTGTACTTAAAAATTCAAATGAATCTTTTCTAATTCCCATGCTAAATTTTTACAAAATCATGATAGTGGTATTTGCACAACAATTTACTCCTTGTGTTCAACCTTAGAATACTATTTCGTGTATAAATTCAAAAGTCATTTTTGCACATTCAATTGTATTACAACGCATGTTTTATTAAATATCGATTCATGCATAACAGAACTCCTCTTTCCATCAGCCACCCTCTCCTCCTTATCAAGAAAAAGAGAGTTGTCCAAGGGACAAGGAGGCCAGCTCCGTTCCCTTCTTCCACTCCTTAAATCTGTAGAGAAGAAGTAAGAGGACTCTTGAGGAGGGCATCCAACTCCCTCCTCTTTGGTAAGGAGAAGTGGTTATAAGGAATAAGGCCCCCTTCCATGACATGCTTTGGCACATCGACTTGGACCTCTCTAGGTCTACCACTTGTACTAGGATTTGAGGATTATCTTGCTGGTGGCTGTGATTTTGTCCTAATCTCCCATTCATAGGTCTAGCAACTCATCCTACATGGAAAATATATAAGTCGACTTGCTACTACTAAGCTATGACGATTTGATCCTCTAGGCCCTCTCTTGGTGAAATTTGAGTCGAGGGTCACATCCTTACCCACAAAGGAGTTTGCAGGATGCGAAGTGTTCGCATTGCACATGAAGGAATTAGTCATCCTTGGCACAAAGGGTCAAATCCGCCTACGGTGACAAGGGGAGTACTCGAGGCAGGACTTATTTAAGGAGTCACGAAATGTGGGGTGCTGTGCTACGTCACCCACGTGTATAGTTCTTACTTGTGGGGATCCTGAAATGGAGAGATACTAGATCTCTCCTTGTGATTCCAATTACATAGGTTGTTATCATTTTTGTTATTTGGGTTTTATAGGCATCGACTTGAGTTTCTTTTTGATGGAAAGTTTTAAAACCCATGTTTTTATGCTTTTGCGATGCCATGAGAAACTATGGATCGAATTATTCGATTCCCAACTCCTCGATTGTCGAGCAAAGTTTCCCACAGGGACCTGAAATTTCCCAACGGTGGTATCAAAGCCTAGTTCAGCTTGGTTTTTGCGAAAGATAACAAAATTAGGGTTTTCAATCGCACCCTATTTTTATGATCTGACTGCTTGATCGTCAATTTATTGGTTGCATTGTAACAAGTCATCTAATTAGGGAATCAGATGACTAACTACTAAAGCCAAACACCTGACATTAAATGCTAGGTGTACAAACATAAATCAAGTAATAGGCTGATGAGTTGAGGAACCTGCTGACCGGCTATGCTGTGGCTAGTCAGCGGGTTGATGAATTTGCCAATTGGCTATGTTATAGTAAGTCAGCTGGCCGTGAGACTAGATGGCTGGCTACAAAGGAAATTATTCCTGATAAGTTGTTCATGGTACGAGGTTATAGTCAGTCGACTAAAATAAAAAATAAGTTGACCTGTTACTAAGAAACTAGTCAATTGATTGGTTGGCTAGTTAAATGATTACTAAGGAATTAGATTATGATGTCATGCCTGTTGTAGATAGTTGACCATCAGTCGTCTGATCAGTATGCAAAACTTTAATTTTGGTGCGATTTTGACCCAAAATCGAATTGGATTCGATCTGACCTTTAATGAAAATGCTGATATGGGTATTAGGGATTTTTTTTTTTCAGTGAATTTTGGTTTTATTTTTCATTTTAATTTATTATGCTATTAAATTGATGATGTGGATATGATCCTTGTACATCTAGGCATGTAGAGTTTTCGAAACCTCAAACAGAATTGAAATTATTTTGGAAAATAAATTGTAGATTTATAATAGGATTATTTTCTAGAATTAAAAGGTTTTTCAAAATAATAGGATTCTCACATTTGTTCTAAACTAGATTTCAAATTAGGGTTTACTAGTAATAACAGACTGTGCTCACCATAATATGATTAATTAATCATAGGAGAATTAAACACTCACATCCTTTAGACATGTGATGTGATGGGTGCTTGTGTGTCCTTTTTCCATAATGTTTTGATGGTTTATATCATGGATTTATGATATGATCATGATGGCATGCAGAGTGGAGTGTGGGGAGTGTATTGAGTATTTTTGAATGTAATCCCTAAAATTTGGCAGCCCCTTTTTACATGTGATGTAATTTGTGTGGAATGAAAGTATGTATGTGATTAGATGCATGGGGATGTGATCTCAAACATGATACATAAGAAATATTAGAATGCGATTCTAATTATAGACTAGGTAGAGATTAATAATTTAATAGGATTAAATTGACTAATCTCAAACTAACCTAGTCAAATAGTAGGACTGGATCCCTCAAGCATTAAACAAATCATCATAAAGATGATGAACCACTGGCCTTTGCCAAGGTAAGAAGACATAACCATAGGGTTGTGCTAATGGGTGAGATCCCCTTAGGGACAGCATTGGCAATGGCATGCGTATGGAGCGAACACCTCATTTCCCAAAATGGATGGGCCATATACAAACCAACCCATTTGTAGTTCCAATCCCTTAGGTTAGGTGGATTTGAGGAGTTCACGTACATAGTCATGAGCATGCTCAGCGACAATGTGACATGCATGGTGTGGTGACACTCAAGGGCCAAAATATGAACGTGCAAGTTGAACTTGTGAAGTGGAAAATTTTCTTGCTTCTCTTGTTGAGATTGTGTGGACTACCAAATCAAATGGGTCATCTCAATGGAAAGGAGAGTTTGATCCCACTTGAGACATCACAATCGATGTGTCTCTTACTTTGGAAGTCGTAGAGGGACACCACTCAAATTGGACAGAGTAGGGGACGTTTGTTTCAAAATTCCCCAAACAAATTGTTTTTCAAAATCTAACCACATTTGTATGTTTCACAAAAAATGACGATTTTCGAAACCTGCTTTAACCTAAACAAGTGGATGAGAGTTCTTCATGAAGAATGATTTGCAATGGTTGCAAAAACACTCGAGGCAAACAACTTGAACTATTTTCTATGCTTTAGGACTTTCGAGAACTTGAGAAATCGAGTCATGGGGAAATATAATGAGGCTTGGCATGATGGTAATGTGCTTGTAAAATAGTGTATCAACAAGTGTCTACCAATTGGTTTGCTGAACCATATTGGTGAATGCCAGTATACAAGCAACATTATATTTTGACTTAATGCCGTAGGCACTCGGAACACAATTTTCTCTACACTTCGAAATTACAAAATGAGTTTGGAAAATTCTTTGGAAGAATACCTACTTCAGATGAAAGAGTTGTTTCTGGAATATGAAGTGTACAAGGGGTCTTATTTGAAGACGAGAAGCTCAATATGATTGCAACATCACTCCCTAACCTTTATGCTTAGGTCCTCGAAAGATAGAACTTCAAAGGGACAATTTGTGAGTTGGTCGAACATCTACCAAGCATCATAGACCGCCTTGATGGAGTACGCAACATCTCTCGGAAAAGGAAGCATTCCTCGACATCAAAAGCTTAAAGGACAATGATGGTAGCACCCACATCTATGACAACTAGCCTATTTTAGCCTAACTCCAAGAACAAAAGATCCTTAATAAGCATCTAAAGGTCGTAATTCTGTTCTGAGCTGAATGCGAGAAGAAGACGGGAAATCCCATTAATTCTACAGTTTTAACAAGAAATCATGAATGCAGGTTAACTGAGGGGTTATTTGGTGGTTAATCTAAGGTCAAATGAACTTAAATTTCCAAGAAGTGGGATTGAACGGACTGATTAGGGTTTTCTGAGATTTGAGGATTATTTTATTAATAAAAACCTAATTATAGCCTCACTTTAATTAAATGGGTTTTGGTGGAATTAAATGTAATCCCAACTGATGGGAACACCATTACGAGTCATAACTAGCTTAATTTAGTCAGTATCAAGGAATAAATGCTCCTACATAACCACCAGAGAGCCCTAATTCATTGCAAAATCATTCTGAGAGAATAATAGTAAAGAGGGCTAAAACTGCAGTTTTAACAGCATATCTCAATTGCAGTACAATCACAGGTTTTCTCATGGGGTAATTAAGGGTCAAATGGCCTTAAATATCCAACAAGTGGGTTAGAACAGTCAGAAATGGGTTTTTGGATGTTTTAAGAATTAAATGACTTCTGAAACCTTAAAAACAGACCCACTTAATTAAATGAGGTTCTGGTCAGGATAAAATTCACCTAAACCTTCTAAAATTTATATAAAAATATTCTCTAGGGTTTGGTATCTTCAATTTGACCATCAGACTCCGTCTTGACCCAAAATAGAGCCTTAGACTGACATTTGCCCTAATTTGGATTTTGCATAAATTACCCAGTCAAATTTGGTAAAAAACTAAATCTAACTTCACCATTAGATTTTTTGGGTCTAAATTAGGCTTGTACCAAAATTCGAGCCCAATCTGAGATCATCTTGACCTAGTTTGCAATTTGATCCAATTTGAGTCTTTTCTCTCACACACATGCCCCTAACTTTTGAAATCCTTACAAAAAGGCCCCTATCTTTGTCATCACTATTTGAAAATAGGTCCCTCCACCATTATCGTGGAGGAATCCTTCTCTGGCGACCTTTGATTGAAGAGAACTCCTCTGTTCAATCAATCCCTTCCAAAATTGGAAGGGAGATTCTTTGAGTCCTCTTCCCTCTGAATCCGTCCATGAGCTCCATAACCTTCCCAATCTCTCATGCGAACTTATGAGAGATTTGGGTTTCCTACTCCAGCAACAACTCCTAGCTTAGAAGCTTGGCTTCCAAGCTCAAAACCCCCTCCTGAGCCCTATAAAAAGATCCCTAGGACACGACCGTGTTCTTAAGCTTGATTCCGACTGTGAAACCCTCCTTTCCTCCTTCCTCTTCCGACCGCGAAGCTCCACAAGCTCCAGCAACTCCTCCTGACCTCCTTCGACATCAGTTCACAAAACTAGTGGCCGGATTCTCTTTCTCTCTCTCGTCCACTTTTGGTCGTATTAGCAGGAGCCCCTCTATCTCTATCGTCGTCGTCGTTCCCATCATCGGAGCACCTTCTTCCCTAGCAATGGCCTACCAATGCCGGTGCTGTTCTCCCCCGTTCGTCCATTTAGATTAGGTTAGATTAGTTAGCTTAGCTCTTAGGTTTAGCTTTATACCCAAAAACCTAAAAAATAGCCCTTGACGCCACCTCTCACCTTCGTCTTCCCCATCTGCGGCCGCACCTCTAACGAGGTCCTCCACACGCTACACTCATCCACATCCATCGCCACAACTCCCAAAAGCACCGCCGTCCCTTTGCGTATAAAACCCCTATCTCTATTCGCCTTCCCGTCTACCCGAACTCCTCGCCGAACAAGCCCATCATCTCCGACCTATTCCGTCTTTGCCAGCCACCTATACACACCTTCGCAGCATGCCATCGCCACCCACACCTTCACCGCATCCTTGCGAAGCTCTTGAACCTCTTTAACTTGGACGCAAGGCCGTACTATTGCTTTTAGGTCTTCACTGCCTTGACCGCCATTAGCGAAGCTTCAACCTCACTCCAGCACCTACAAGCCCCAGGCGCAGCGGAACATCTTCAGGAGCGCAACCAAAGAGACAATTTGGCTCTTTGACTGAGCCTTTAACTGCAATTGCGAGAAACAGCAGCTGCAGCTCTATGCAGAGAAAGGCGGTGGGATTTAGTCCCACATCGTGGATTGAGGAGCAGTTGAAGCCACATAAGTTGTTTTTGTCACATGATCTTATCGCCTCAAGTGACACACAAGGGATGAGGTCCCTGCGCCCTTACGTGCCTCATCCGTGACATTGCCCGCGCGGACCTGGTGCATACCCGATAACCTGCCTAAGTCCTATACACTCCTCGACTACGACCCACGCCCACTGCCCTGGACCTGGGTGCGCTCTAGGTCCAATTACCCGAATACCCGATACCGTGCATGGCCTTATGAAGGAGGAATAAAGGAGGAAACCCAAGAAGAGAAAGAGAGAGAGAGCACGGGGTAGGGGGGTTTTGCTTTGAGAAGGATTGGCTAACACTTAGCCAAAATCTGAAGACCCTTTCCTCTGTGCGTAAAGAAAAGAAAATGGGCAGAAGAAGAAGGTTTGAAGATAAGAAGGAAGAGAAAGAAAAGAGTAGTCAAGGAGAAGAAGAGGCACAAAGAAGAACTAAAGGAAGAACAGGGTCGTGGAAGAAGACACAAAGAAGAAGGCACTATAGCAGTTGAACATTTAAGGCATCTGATCTCCAAAGGAGACATTTGATTACTGTAGCATTCAAGCTGTTGTGCGGATATTTGATTGATTTGGTCCTGATTACCGTGGCATTATTGATTACCTTAGTATACATATAACTATACTAAATAATTGGTGATCTAAATCACCATTATTTTGTTATAGATCTCTTTTATCATGTTAAATTCTTGTTATACTCATGTTCTAACATTGATTATCATTTCTGAGTAATTTATTTGGTGTAAATTTTGTGCTCAATTATATTTTATTTGAGATTAGTGTGTGAATTTCTATTTTCTCCCTATATTCGACCTCGGACTTCAACTTCGATTAATAAATTGCTTTTGTTTTCAAAGTGATTTCGGCTATACTACAACGCAACGATTTAAAACCCGATCTCGCTCTGTTAACACCAACCTTCTAAAAAATATTGAAAAATATTATGTGAGGTTTGGAACCTTCACTTTGACCAAATGAATGCATTTTGACCGAAAACAGAGACAAATGTAGGAGATTGCTTTGCTTTGGGCTTTAGTGTAAATTGCCTAGGCAAACTATGTCAAAACCCAAATTTGTGGTCACCACTAGATTTCGTAGGCTCAAATTAGGATAACCCCAAATTTTGAGCCCAATCAAAGTCCATATTCACCTAGTTTGAATTCTAGCCCATTTATCTCTAATTATTACGTAAACCCCACTACGTTTCTGATTTTTATTACAACCATCCCCCTAACTTTTGATTTCCCTTTCAAAAAGGTCCCTCCTATCATCTTCTTCCACGCATCAGAGATGGAAATTGCAGCATCTTAAAACCCAAAGTCGGTGAGATTCGATTAGGAAATTACCCAATCAAATCTTTGCCAAATCTCAAAAAAATTGGTGAGATTATCAATCAGATCATCCTGCATCCATTGAGATCGCTCTCAAGCTCTAATTTGCTCGAGATCCTCACCGGCGAGCGGATTTTTTTTAAACTCAAAAATGCACACAAAGCTTATGTTTCTTAAGTCAATTGCCTTGCATTCACCTCAATATAAAGGTCCTAATGTCTACAAGAACAGGTTTGTGCCCAATTTGACTAGTTCTCCCCTCTTTCTTCCTCCTCGTCGGTGCAATTGGAAGCACCATCAGAGCCCTTCAAACCTTTTCTTCACCCTCTACTACGTACGATAGGTAGAGGGGTTCTCTTCCCTAAGCTTCCACAAATCGTCCCGCGAAGCTACGACCCTTGACTCTCCTTCCTCCGCTCTGGCTGTCCCCGTCATCTTCCTCGCCGACGATCTCCAACAAGTTTCTCTCCTCTTTCTTTCCCCAAATTTCCTTAGGGATTTTCTTCCACCCCCCTCTAATTTGCTTTCTACAGCTTCTTGGCTCCATCTACCTCCTCTAGCCTCTTCTTCGATGCCGACAACCACCACCACCATCACCTTCACCATTCGGCCTCCATCGCCTTCTTCTCAACAAATTAGCTAGGGAAAAAGCTTCCCCTCACCCTCACCAAGCTTTTGCCCAAGCTAATTGCCCCCTACATCCACTCCACAACCACCCACCATTACCGTCGTCAAAGCCTCATCGAATCTCCTCCGCCTCCATCACATGGCCACCCTCACATGCAATTGGCTTAGGGTTTTTGTCCGACATAGTCGTTGGACCTTATCGTGGGCTTAATTTGGGTCGTGAGGCTGTGTTTGTGTGTACAGGTACCTTGTCGTCGACGTCTTCTTCCCTGACTTCGAGCAATGACCTTTAGCAAACAATCAAGTAGGAATCCAACTCCTATTCACGCAGATTCATTGTGGGAGACAATCTGGGCCATTGGATTGAAGATCCAATGGCCAATTGACGACCAATTGAGCCACATCATCCACGCAGTGAAGAAGAAGGTTGTGGTAGGATAGTCTCACATTGTGAAAAGCTAAGCCGGATTTGGCTTCATAAGGGAACTCGACCATTGAAGGCGTGCTCAGTATCAGGGGGTCGGATCCCCATCCTCCTTACGGGCATGCACACACTTGCCCACGCATGTGCGGGTGTGGGCTCGATTTTGGTGGGCTTGTGGGCCTAGGTCTGGGTCGCTTTTGAGTGGTTCTTGGGTCCGGCCTAGGCCAGATTTTAAATTTGACTATCTGAGGCTCTTGTGCATGAATTGGGTTGGTTTTTGACTTGGTTTGCTAGGGTCCTCTTTAGCTGAAAACTCTAAGTGTCGAGAAGCTTTGGGCTTAGTTAAAAACACATTTTTGCCCTTAATACTTGCATTTATTTTTGGAGTTTGATATAGCGATCATTGAATATTACATTTATTTTTATATCAAGCTCTCTTTGCTTCAATTTTATTCCATTGATTAGTGGTGTATTGCGATTATTTTGCTTCTTGAGACAACCTCAAACTCACATTCGAGATAGAAATTTAAATGTTGATTCACTTTGTTGACCATACTACGACGCATATTTAAACTTGACAAAAGCATGTTAACATTTTGGAGCTATTGCCAGGGAGCAACGCATAATTTCACCACTATTCATATCATCTTTTTGTTTGATTCAATTTCTAACTTGCTCTGTTTCATTATTTTTGAGGTGAATACGCACTCGAGATCATCCACTTAGAGCAACCACACCAGGGACAAGTTAGCCACATTCCCTTGCTTCCCTATTCCCTTCTCTATCTTGGGAAGATAAAAAAGGAAACGAAAAGGAATTAGGAATTCAATCCTGCATTACTTTTCTAGAATCATCATTTCAGGCAAGAGTTTTCTTGATTTATCTTGATTGGTTATGATCAGATTTGATTTGAATTGAATTGATTCAGAATAACCAATTCCTTGCTACTTGCACCTATTAGGGACATAAAGCACCTTGCACTATTCACCTTCTTGTTTGAGTCCAAGGTGCCATATCTGGAATCCATTTGGATTTGGAATAGAGCCAATTAGGGTTCCACATTAGGGTCTGAAATGCTAGTACACACTTGCCATCTATAATGGAAATAGACCTTCCCACATTTGTGTACTACCTAAGCCCTTGATTGAACTGATTGTCATCAAACCTTAAAATCAAGGCTCTAAATTTACTTGAATCAAAAAAGTTGGGACTTGATAACCTACTGAGAACCAAATCAGGGTGGTTCGGGTGACTTGACTTGAATTCCATCCTCAACTTTAGGGTAGGTCAGGTGAAGTTAGTTCACTTGGTGAATCATCCAACCTCAAATTAGGTCACAATTTGAATCAACTTCTAAATTTAAGTGAAAATACAAGGCACGATTAGGCCTAAAATTGGTAGACTTAGGGCTCAATTCGCACATTCCGATCTACTTGGATCCCAGATGACAAGGAAGGTCGGGTGGGGGAAACCTTGTAACCAGTGGGGACGCTGTACTGTGTAGGGATCTTTGTGGGGCTCTTCTTTCCTAGCTACCCAAGTAATTCTCGCGTGTGTGGATTTTTGATCCAGAGGTCCATCTGCCTCAAACTGCCATAGTCATCCAATTCTTTTGGGTGCCTTGATTGCGTCCAGAACATTTCCAGTCCCTCATCTCTTCTATAGTGCATGTATGGGAGGTCTTTGAGATCATTCTTGAGGCTTCCATTAGCAAGGCACACCCATTGGGGTTAGAGATCGACCCACTTATTTGGGTCTCCTTCTGATCTATTTGATATCTCTTCTGATCCATCGACATTTGTTCTCGGTTCTCCATCCTCTACTTCTATGGAGAATCCAGAATAAGAAGGGGGTGATATTCAACACCTGCAGGACTAGTTGCAAACTCTCACTGACCTAATTCATGCACTGGCCAACCCCGACGTCGTCCACAGATGTGACATCACTATAATCCCACAGGTGTGGCGATCAAAACTAGGGTGCAGATTCCGGCAAGGGGACCTGATACTGAGTTGAAACCAAATATTATCAACTTGATCCCCTACTTTCATGGATTGAGCTCTGAAGACCCTTTCCAACATATCCAAGAATTGAAACACCTGGCCTAGACTCTCGGGCCAAATGTTCAGAATCGGAACACCCTACTCATGAAAATGTTCCCCTTCTCCTTGAAGGATAAGGATGCCCATTGGTATTAGTCTCTGACTCGACTAATCAACACCTAGGAGGCTTTACAAGCTGAATTTCTTAAGAAATTCTTCCCAATTGGGTGCACTAATGCCCTGAGGCGCCAAATCATGCATTTCACACAGAATGCAGGGGAACCACTGTAAGCACCCCTATTTTGATGCACCAAAATTATGTTTATTGCTAAGATTGACATTTCAGGACTATCTTGGATTGAAGCTTCTGTTTAAGATACAAGTTCAGATAGTTGTTGATGTGCTTCTTTTTTATTTATTTGAGTCTACGACTTTATTGTAAGGAACATCAAATAAAACTCAAAAATGAGTTTTTTTGCATACCCTTTCAAAACCTAATTTTAGGGTTATTGATCGACCAAACTTATTAATTGATCGACCAAAACACTTTGATCGACCAACCTACTTATTTGACAGATCAAATCAGTTCATTTTAGGAAGTTGAGAAAAATCCTCTTGATCGACCAACCAAGCTAATTGATTGACCAAAAGTGATCGACCAACATCCTTAATTGATCGACCAAAGTACTTTTTGATTGACCAATTTTGTTTCCTATTCAAGAAATTTTTTTTGTATAAATAGAGGTCGTACGTAGCCCATGCATACACAACATCTAAGAGAATCACCATTCAAAAATAGATCTTCTCATGCTTATTGCAAAAGGCTTTCACGTCTCGTTCTTCGAAAGCACGACGCCTCGAACCTCTGTGAAAAATTGGTTTGATCATTTATTGAGGTTCTATAAAATTCATTTTATTGTTATTATATTTTGTTGTTTTGATTTACGGATTCCAAGCCTATTTGGAAGAACCGTGGTTGTGTTCTTACTTCTCTTCAGGGTACAAGAAAAGGGTTTGTAAGAGGTTGTGCCACCCTCATTCAAGTGGTGCAAATAGTGGATTGACTAGCTTGTACTAGTCGGAAAAATCCTAAGCTGCGAGGCTTAGGTAGTGGTTTTTACCCGGATTGGGTTTCCACTATAAATTAGCTGTACTCTATGCATGTATCTCTATTGTCTTATTTTTTAATCTGACTCTTAATTTTTTAAAGCAATACTATTCACCCCTCCCCTCTAGTATTTAGTTGGGATCCATAGGATATTCTACAACTCTCATTTGGTATCAGAGCTAAGTTGTCTAGAAGATGTCAAAATCGTCTGTCGACACATACGCTGAGGGGCAATCTGTTGTTCGTCCTCCTCTCTTTGACGGGACAAACTACGAGTATTGGAAGACAAGGATGCAAATCTTCCTGGAGTCCATGAATTTCGAAGTATGGGACGTCATCGCTTCCATGTATACTCGTCCTGAGATCAAGGAAGGAGTGGTCGTGACACCAGAACAACAGAAGATGGCAACTCAATGCAAAAGCCATGAATGCAATCTTCTGTGGGCTTTTGAGAGTAGAATTCAACCACGTTTCTGCTTGCAAGATAGCCTACGAAATTTGGAACATCCTTGAAGTAACCCATGAAGGCATGACAAAGGTAAAAGAAACTAGAGTGAATTTGCTAACACAAAAGTACGAGCTTTTCAGGATGAAGAAAGGCAATTCGATCAAGGAAATATTCATGAGGTTTATGGACATCATAAACTCTCTAAGGAACCTAGATGAGGAGATCAAGAATGAAGCACTAGTGAGAAAGATACTTCGATCTCTCACCAGCGATTGGGAAACCAAGACCACAACAATACAGGAGTCGAAAGATCTGTCTACCCTCAAATTAGATGATCTTATCGGAAGCTTGATGGCCTATGAAGTTCAACTTCAACACATGAAGGAGCATGAAGGCAAAGGAGTAAAGAAGAAGGCCATAGCTCTTGAAGCAACTCAAGAATCTGAAGAAACTTCAAGTGGAGAAGAAGAGGAAGACATAGCACTCTTATCAAAAAAATTTAGAAAATTTCTTAAGGACAAGAAGAACTGTAGGAAGAAGAAAGAAGGAAGAAACAACGACACAATCATTTGTTATAACTGCAAGAGAAAGGGACACATCAAGAAGGATTGTCCACTTCTCAGGAAGGATTCTAAAATGAAGAAGAAGCACTTCAGTAAAGATGGAAAGAAGAAAGCCTTTACTGCAACTTGGGATGAGTTAGACTCAAGTTCATAAGAAGAAGAAACATCTGGAGAAGAAACTCTTCTCGGTTTGATGGCACTAGAAGATGAGGTAACCTCCTTTACTCAAGATGAACTATTAGAAGCATTCTTTGAATTGCATGATATAGCTACATCATTAAAATTAGAAAACAAAAACCTAGTAAAGATACTAGACAAAGAGAAATCACAAAAAGAAGCACTTGACAACCAAAACAAAAAGCTATCTGTTGAAATTACAACACTAAAATCATAAATAAACCATTTAGAAATAGACATAGATAAATTAAAAGAAAACTCTATTGTTCTACTAAATGATCTGACAAAATTCACAAACGGAAGTAGAAATCTGCATAAATTGTTAGGAACACAAACCCAAAGCACCACAAAATTTGGGTTAGGCTATATACCAAAGAATAGCCATAAAGAATCTAGTTCCAATCAAAACAAAGAGAAAGATAGCTTGCCAAAACAGGCAATGAATGCTAACCACCATGGACCCAAGCAAAAATGGGTACCAAAAACCATTTTGCAATCTTGTTTTGTAGGCTCAGTAGATTATAAGAAGTGGACTTTCCAACAAATCAATGGAACATTGAAGTCACTATATCAAATGAAGCCTCACAATCGCAAATCAATGACAGAAAAGAGAAGAAAGAAGATGGATTATGGATAGTGGCTGCTTCAATCACATGACCAGCGAGGAAGACCTATTCCTATAACTCAACCTTCAGGAAGGTGGTACGGTCATGTTCGGGAACAACCATAAGGGCTGTATTATTGGTACTGGCCAAATTAGTAATTCTTCTATGTCTATTGATAATGTGCACTTAGTTAAAGGTTTAAAACACAATCTATTAAGTGTAAGCCAAATATGTGATAAGGGGAAAACAATTACGTTTACATCAAAAGGTTTTAAAATCCGTGATGAAGAAACAAATCAAGTTATTCTTAAAGGAAACAGACACAAAGATATTTACACCATAAGCTTCGATAAATACGACAGTCTTGAATGTCTAGTCGTATCTGACGAAGAAGCAACTCTTTGGCATAAAAGACTAGGTCATGTTCACATGGGAAACATTAGTAAACTTGTGAAATATGAACTTGTCAAAGGTCTGCCAAGGATCGACTTTAATAAAAGCAAAGTCTGCGATTCTTGTCAAGTCGGCAAACAAACCAAAAACCCTTTTAAACCAAAAAGGATGGTTAGCACTCTCAACCCTTGGAGCTACTTCACTTAGACTTATTTGGACCAACAAAATCTGAATGCCCAAGTAGGTGTAGATATTGTTTAGTCATAATTGATAACTTCTCTAGATTTACTTGGGTATCTTTCTTAAAGAACAAGGACTTAACCTTAGACGCCTTTAGCAAACTAGTTAGAAGATTACATAATGAAAAAGGATCACAAGTAATTAGAATCAGAAGTGATCATGGTAGAGAGTTTGAAAATGAATCTTTCTCGAATTTTTGTGATCAATATGGAATTAAACATGAGTTTGCCTTCCCTAGAGCTGCACCGCAGAATGGTGTAGTTGAAAGGAAAAATAGGACCTTACAAGAGTGTGCCTCCACAATGCTGTGCGAGTCAATGCTGCCTCGATATTTTTGGGCTGAGGCTGTAAACATTGCTTGTTATATCGAAAATAGAACCTTGATCAGACCAATTCTAAAGAAGACACCTTTTGAACTCTATCATGGAAGAACACCTAGAATTTCCTACTTCAAGATTTTCGGATGTCGATGTTTTATACTTAACACTAAAGATAGTCTTGATAAGTTTGATGTAAAAAGCTCAGAAGGGATCTTCCTAGGTTATTCAACCAGAAGTAAAGCCTATAGGGTCTTTAATAAGAAGAATTTTGTTGTTGAGGAAACCATGCATGTATCATTTGATGAAACATTAGTTCATCCTAAATCTTCCAAGATTGATGATGATGATACAATAGTTGATCCTTCAAACATTCCAGAAGATATTATTCCTAATGAACTACCCAAAGATATCACTTTTGTAAAAGATCATCCTAGAGAATTAGTAATAGGAGACTTATCAAAAGGAGTTTAGATCAGATCTTCCCTTAACACATTAGCTTTCATAGCTTTTGTATCTCAATTAGAACCTAAAATATTAAGGAAGCCTTCTTAGATAATTATTGGATTATTGCTATAGAAGATGAGATAAACCAATTCAGGAAAAATCAAATATGGGAACTTGTTCCAAAACCTGTGCAACAAACTATTATTGGAATCAAGTGAATTTTTAGGAACAAACTTGTTAAATCAGGACATGTAGTTAGAAATAAAGCTAGATATGGCTCAAGGATATAATCAAGAGGAAGGAATAGATTTTGACGAAACATATGCACATGTTGCTCGACTTGAATCTATTAGAATGTTGCTAGCTTTTGCAGCCCATATGGAATTCAAGCTTTTCTAAATGGATGTCAAACGTGCCTTTTTAGATGGATTCATTAAGGAGGAAGCCTTTGTTAAACAACCTCTAGGATTTGAAGATCCAAATCATCTAGAACACGTATACAAATTAAATAAAGCATTATATGGATTAAAACAAGCACCACGAGCTTGGTATGAAAGATTAAAAAAATACTTAATTGATAATGAGTTTAAAATTGGTTAAATCAATCCAACTTTATTTACAAAAAGAAAACAAAATGACCTCCTAATAATTCAAATATAAGTAGATGATATTATTTTTGGTGCTACTAATGATTTACTTTGCCGAGAATTTGCAAAGGTTATGTAGGATCAATTTGGGATGAGTATGGTGGGAGAACTTAAGTTCTTCCTAGGTCTTTAGATTGATCAACTATCCTCCAAAATCTTCATATCTCAAACAAAATACACAGCAGAGATATTGAAGAAATTCTCAATGGACAGTCAAAGGCAAAGAAACACCGATGGCAGCTTCTACCCAATTAAAAACTGACGACAAAGGTAAGTCAGTAGATCAAAAACTTTATAGGAGCATAATAGGTTCTCTATTATACTTAACTACAAGTAGACCTGACATTCTATTTTGCACTTGTTTATGTGCTCATTTTCAAGTAAACCCTAAGGAATCACATTTGAATGCTGTTAAAAGAATCCTTAGATATCTAAACAACACACAAGACTTAGGACTCTTCTATCCGAAGTCAGACACTTTGGAATTATATTCCTTTTGTGATGTTGACTATGCGGGTAGCTTCACAGATCGAAAGAGTACTTGTGGAACTTGTCAATTTCTCAAAAATTCCCCAATCTCTTGGTTCTCTAGAAAACAAAACACTGTATCTCTATCCACTACTGAAGCAGAATATGTAGCAGCATCCTTAGCATGTTCACAACTATTGTGGATGAAACAGACTTTAAAATGGATTAACTTTTAAAAACAACAAAATCTTGTGACAACACTAATGCAATCAACTTATCCAAGAATCCAGTACAACACTCTAAGACCAAACATATTGATATTAGACATCACTTTCTTAGAGATTATGTCTTCAAATGGGATATCAACTTAGAATTTATTAACATAGACAAACAACTAGCTGATATATTCACAAAACCTTTATCAAAAGATAGGTTTAATCAAATTTGTCATTCACTAGGCTTATCTAGATTAAAAGAGCTTAATTAAGTAGCCTAAAAATTGACTCTTTTACTATCTTGATCGATCAATTTTCAAAAATTGATCGACCAACCTTTGATCGATCAAAACTATTGTTTTGATCGACCAAAACTTGAGTTTGCCTGGTGGGAAATTTCCCTCCACTATTTTCTCTTTTTGATTGATCAAATATGATCTTTGATTGACCAAACTATTTGGGCAGGAATTTTCCCTCCAAACTTTCAAACTCTGATTGACCGAATACATATTTTGATTGATCATTTCTTGTTTTGATCGACCAAAATCAATTTTTGATCGACGAAAACTAGGCAAATTCACCTTTGCGATTGCGATCTCGTTTCCTTGTTTTCCGGTCACAACCTTCGTTTAGCATTTCTAACTTATGTGATTAGATGCCTTAAGTGTATTTACTTATTTTGCTAATCACACTCTCTTTAAAAACACCTCATTTTTACCCCTAAGCCCATTTTTTAACCATCATAAATGGTCCCCACTTCTCTCAAACTCTACCCTGCAACCTCTACTCGACTCTGATAGACCAATGCCGTCGGCTCTGACCTCCTCACACACGCCCTCCTCCGTGCGTGGGTCCTTCGTGCAATGGACCTCACAAGAGCGTGCCCGATCGTCGCGTCATCCATCACACAACTTTGTGACCTCCGTGCTCGCACAACTTCAACCTCCTCGCACGACCTCCGTCCGGCCTCCTTTTGATTGACCAACTTTGGTTCGATCTGGGTACATTCTAAACCTTGAATACATCCATCCCTTTGGATTTTTCTTGTGTTTAAAATGTGCTTTGACTCACTCTAACTTGTTTGATCTTGTTTTTGTATTTATTTCTTGCAAAATCTTAAAGCATACGTGAGTTTATCATCCGTCAAACAGTTTTTTTTCTGGTCTGTGGTCTTTTGGTCGACCAAACCCCTTGGTTGATTGACCAAACACCTAGTTATTTTTTGGTCGACCAGTCAATTTTTGATCGACCAACCGTGTTTTCCAGCACCTTATCATGGCACCAAAACATCCACGTAGCTCTTCTAGTCATCGTGATGATACTTTCGATCGCTTTTTCATTACCGAGGTTGCTCGTGATCGTTTCTCCCTGTTTGCAAAATTCCCTCAACATGTTGGTAGACCCGTTGATTTCACTTATTTCGAGTCTATTTTTCTTGGGATCCGCGAGAAATTTGCATACCATCAGATTTTACATTTGTTTG
Source organism: Thalassia testudinum (assembly GCA_037157565.1). Classification (NCBI taxonomy): domain Eukaryota; kingdom Viridiplantae; phylum Streptophyta; class Magnoliopsida; order Alismatales; family Hydrocharitaceae; genus Thalassia; species Thalassia testudinum. The sequence continues at coordinate 178,160,268 of JAZHRO010000063.1, forward strand.
AGCGAAACTTTTATGCAGGTTCCAAAGATAGCCGCATTCCCAGTGTTGATCCCATGGCCTGTCACCTATTTTATACCAATCTCAAAAATATAGGTGAAGGCTCCAACATTGAGTTGACCTCGAACGTCTACGGGATAGAAGTCCTGGTCAATGCAGATGTTTTGATAGAGATTCTTGGCTGTCCTTCTGTTGGACCTACTTTTCTTGAGTTGCATCAGCAAACTCATTCTGACACTATCAGGGAGACCCTACTCACTCCCTCTCATTTTGACTTGGGCCGTCCTGTCAAGTCACCCTTTTTTCGTCGTTTGCCTTGCTTTCTCAACCATGTTTTCTTGTGGAACTTTATGTCCAAGTCCACATCTTTTGAAAACTGCCCTGGTATTTTGCTGATCACCCTCTATGCCTTTATGAAGAACAAAGGGTTCAATTGGAACCATTTGATTCTTTATCTCATGAGTAAACCACCTAGTAGCTCCTTCCAGTTCGGGACACTTCTGTCTCATATCTTTCTCCATTTCAATGTACCCATGGACATTAATCATAAACAGTTCATCACTCGTGTCTCCATTTTTGATAAACTCACTTATGCAAAGATGGAGCAAGCACAGGGAGCTCGTGATGAGGGTGCACCACAGGAGCAGCAGTAGTAGGAGCAGACCACTGTACCTCCTCCGTTCCCACCTTATGAACACTTCACTGCGACTTGTCCACCTCCAATGAGACCATCACCATCTTTTTACGATAAGGACTGGAGTCTCTTGGACAGACAGATTTCAGGCAGGGACTTTGTCACTATTCAGGATGTGACAATTGGTATTTCTTTGATGATGCATAGGCAGAGGGAGATAGACATGGTCATGATGAGGCATGGGCATCAGGTATCAGAATACCTGAATACTCAGAGTTAGTTTTTGGACTGGCTTGGAGAGTCTGTTCATAGCATTCAGCAGCAGCTTCACCGACCTCTTCAACCTCGTCGTTCGACTACCATGCCTTCTATAGCACCTCCTCCTACTTCATCAGCTTCACCAACAGCACCACCAGGAGACTAGCAGATCACTCCTCGCAGGACATCCAGACATTCGACACCTCGTTCGTCAGCTCAGCGACGCCTTTACGTTGGTCAACCTACATCTTCTGAGAGATTAGACTCACTGGATCTTGAGCTAGATACTGATCTTCAGAGCACCATGGATGCATTTATGGCATTGCTAGATGATTAGGTGTTAATTTGTTTGTATCAGTTTATTTTTGTCATGTATCAGTTTATCTTCTAGACTCTTTTATATGTTAATTTTTTCTAGATATTTTGTTATGATGTTGCATGAATATTATCTCATTCAAGTTTATATCATTATCTCTCTCAATGCATGATCTTCTATTGATGCTTATATTATTTGTTTAAGGGGGAGTTAATTGTAAAATAACCAGCAGCATGTTTACTTTTTGCTGAAACAAAAAGGGAGAGATATTATGCAAAGTTATTTTTAATTCATAATTATAATTTTGTTGTCATCAAAAAGGGAGAGAATGTAAGCACCTCTTTTTTGATGCACCAAAATTATGTTTATTGCTAAGATTGACATTTCAGGACTGTCTTGGATTGAAGCCACTGTTCAAGACACAAGTTCAGATAGTTGCTGATGTGCATCTTTTTCATTTATTTGAGTCTAGGACTTTATTATAAGGAACCTCAAATAAAACTCAAAAATGATTTTTTTGTGTAACCTTTCAAAACCTAATTTTAGGGTTATTGATCGACCAAACTTATTAATTGATCGACCAAAACACTTTGATCGACCAACCTACTTATTTAACCGATCAAATCAGTTCATTTTAGGAAGTTGAGAAAAATCCTCTTGATCGACCAGCCAAGCTAATTGATCGACCAACAAGTGATCGACCAACATCCTTAATTGATCGACCAAAGTACTTTTTGATCGACCAATTTTGTTTCCTATTCAAGCAAAATTTTTTGTATAAATAGAGGTCGTACGCAGCCCATTCATACACAATGTTTAAGAGAAACACCATTCAAAAGTAGATCTTCTTGTGCTTATTGCAAAAGGCTTTCACGTCTCGTTCTTTACGTTCTTCGAAAGTACAATGCCTCAAACCTCTGCGAAAAATCGGTTTGATCATTTATTGAGGTTCCATAGAATTCATTTTATTGTTATTCTATTTTGTTATTTTGATTTACGGATTCCAAGCCTGTTTGGAAGATCCGTGATTGTTGTTCTTGCTTCTCTTTAGGGTAAAAGAGAAGGGTTTGTAAGAGGTTCTGCCACCCTCGTTCAAGTGGTGCGAATAGTGGATTGACTAGCTTGTACTAGTCGAAAAATCCTAAGCTGGAAGGCTTAGGTAGTGCTTTTTACCTGGATTGGGTTTCCACTATAATCAGGTGTACTCTGTGCATGTATCTCTATTGTCTTATTTTTTAATCTGACTCTTAATTTTTTAAAGAAATACTATTCACCCCTCCCCTCTAGTAGTTAGTTGCGATCCACAGGATATTCTCCAACCCTCAACCATTTCATGGGACATGGGACCGCTTTCTGGATCTCATGCGGAAATGACCTCATCACGGAGTTCCTAAATGGGAACATGTCTAGTCTTTTTACCAGGGACTGCATGAGGTTATCAGATTATTTGTCGATAAAGCCTGTGGAGGCAATTTCATGGGTAAAGATAAAGACACTATTTGGGAGATTCTCGAGAACATGTGCGAGAACTCCATAAACAATGAGTCTATGGGTATGTTCAATTGGATGACTACTCGTGCATTGACAAACACACGAGGGACGCATGAAACACGAGACTTATCCGCATCTATCAACCTAGAGTTAGTGGCCAGTTGATTGGATATGGTCTCCATTATCGAGAAGAAGTCAAACAATTTGACTCACTAACTCTAGAGAGCCACTTCTCAGCAAAACACGTATGCACATCTACCCATAGGGAGGGAGGCCATGCATAATATTCACTACCACTCACATTAGGGGATGGATGCATATCCACCCCCAACTGATCTCTATTTCGAAGGAAACATCGAACACCCCTACTCTAGTTGGGGGATCTCTGAACGCCCATATCCTGATTACTCTGGAGCTACTCAACCCTGCGAAGATCCCTATGCCATCCAGAATGATCCATTCTCCAACTCATGCAACCCTGGATGGTGTAATCATCCAAATTTCTCCTGGTCGGGAAATAATCAAAACTCTAGACCTCAATTCTACCCTCGACCACTAAATCTGCGACCTTATTAGCCTGTTCATCCTAGGCCCAACCTGAACTTTCAAATAGAACCTAGCAAGGAAGACCAAATGAGCCTGATTTTGCAGACATTGGCTGATATGCAGAAGACCAATGTTGCCATGTAGAGGTAGTACAATGCGAAGATTACAGAGGTTTGTAATCAACTCACATAGATTGCTGGGACTCACCAACCTGGTGCACTTCCTTCTCAACCTCTACTGAATCTGAACAACGTGCCATGTCAGAGGCACATTGGGAACCCAAATCAGAGCCAAGCACATTACATTAATTAGGTCCCTTCTACACCTCCACCTGACGGGTCAGAGCTTCTACTTCATACATAGGATTTCAGCAGCAACCTCCTATCCTGCCAACTCCAAATCCAAACAAGGTAGGCCTAAACTCTGTCACTACATGTAGTCAATCCGGTTCGAGTAGTTCAAGACCTAAACCTAGAATGGATATCAAGGACAAACCCACCCCAGATCTAGAGCCTGAACCAATCTTGGAAAAACCTAAAGAGGTTCCATTTTTCGAGGCCTTGATCAAAGGAAATAGGAAATCCAAACCCGTGGCACCTGGGAGGACTTGGTCAAGCTCTTTGAGCAAGTCCAGATAAGCATTCCCTTGATGGATGCAATCTGCTACATACCGACTTATACACGATTTCTAAAGGACTTGTGTACACCAAAGCGGAAGCCCTGGGAGTCTGATTATTTTGTCAGAGCAAGCTAGCTCTATAATCTTGAGTAAACTTCCATAGAAAGTGAAAGATCCTGGCACTCCTTTGATCTCCTGCAAGATAAGAAATTTAGAGTTTGATCAAGCTCTATTGGATTTGGGAGCATCCATAAACCTGATTCCCACCTCCCTACTAGACCACTTTGAGGAAACTAGGCTCAAATCGACTGAGGTGACTCTACAATTGGCTAACAGATCAATCAAGTCACCAAGAGGAATTCTCAAGGACGTACTAGTTAGGGTAAGAGATTTCTATTTCTTGGTGGATTTCATTGTTTTGGACATGGATACTCCTGAGAATTTGAGAGACACCGATCATCTTGGGGAGACCATTCTAGCAACTGCTAAGGTGAATATCAATTGTAAAGAGGGTCAGATCGAGTTAAAATTCGGGGATAAAACATTAAGGATCGATATCTTTAAGGCCTAGAAAGGAATAAACTGTGGGGCAAGTGAGGAAGTTCGTGACATAGGCTTTTTGGTTGAGGATCCAATTCTTGAGGTGAAACCAATTCTCCAAGGACCTCAACCACAAGAAGATCTTGACCCATAGATTAGGGAGCTCGAATTTGATTTAGACCTATCCTTAGCTTCCACCTTATCTTTTGAGGCCAACCTTGAACTCCCACCCCTATCTGATAACTCGATCCTGGAATTGAAACCTCTCCCAAACCATCTGAAGTACGTGTTTTTGGGTTCAAATTAGGCGTTTCTAGTGATAATCAACTTTTGACTCACTCTTGATCAGGAAACGAAGCTGATATCTATTATCCAGCATCATCGTAGAGCTATTGGGTGGACTCTAGGTGACTTAACTGGAATAAGTCCCTCTTATTGCACTCATTGTATTTATACTGAAGAGAGCTCACGACCTTCTCGCGAGATGTAGAGAAGACTTAACCCGAATATTTAGGAGGTCATGAAAAAGGAGATCATCAAGTGGCTCGATGCAAGAATCATCTACCCCATCTCTGATAGTGGATGGCTGAGTCTCATTTAGGTTGTGCCTGAAAAGGCAAGACTCACCGTGATTACTACTGAGTTTGGAGAAACCATCCCAACACAAATTGAGAACTCGTGGAAAGTTTGTATAGACTATCGGAAACTGAATACCTCCATGAAGAAAGACCATTTCCCTTTCTCCTTTATTAACAAAATCCTTAAGCAGCTAGTGGGGAATCAGTTTTTCTATTTTCTGGATGGGTACTCTGGATATAACCAAGTGGCAATTCATCTTGAGGATCAGGAGAAGACCACGTTTATCTGCCCTTACGGTACTTATGCATTCTGTAGGATGCCATTTGGGCTATGCAATGCACCTGCGACCTTTAAGTGGTGCATGTTAGCCATATTCTCTGATATGATAGGTAAATACCTTGAAGCCTTCATGGATGACTTCTCGATTTTTGGTCAAACATTTGATGATTGCCTTCTGCACTTGGTTAAGATCCTTCGATGATGCATTGAAGTGAATCTGGTTCTCTCTTGGGAAAAGAGTCATTTCATGGTTCTTGAGGGCATTTTACTTGGACACCTCGTATCTAAGAAAGGTATCCAAGTTGACTGAGCTAAGTGAATTTGATTTTCAAACTTCCTATGCCTTCCTCGATTAAATACATTCGATCATTTCTGGGGCACATCGGTTTCTATTGATGGTTTATTTTTGATTTCTCGAAATTTGCACAGCCCCTGACGAATCTTTCTCTCAAAGGACACTCCATTTGAGATGAGAAGTGAGTGTGTTCATGCTTTCGAGATCCTACATGACCAAGTGACCCAGTCTCCAATCCTACAATCTCCTGACTGGTCTCAACCGTTTGAGCTCATGTGCGATGCGTCTAACTACATAGTAGGAGCAGTACTTGGACAAAAGATCAATGGAAAACCGGTGGTAATATAGTACGCCAGCATGACATTGGACAAGGCTTAGCGTAATTATACGATTATGGAGGAAGAGCTGCTGGCCATAGTATTCGGTCTAGAGAAGTTCATATCATACCTCCTGGGCTCCTATGTCATTATCTACTCGGATTACACTGCTATAAGGCACTTACTTGCAAAGAAGGATGCTAAACCAAGGTAGATTCGATTGATGTTGCTCTTGCAAGAATTTGACCTCTAAATAAGCGATAAGGCGAGAAAACAAAACGTGGTTGCTCACCATTTGTCTTGTTTTCCTTCTTCAATCATTGACCCCTTCATACCTATTACTGAGCATTTTCCGGATAAGCATATTTTGAGCATTGATGCTAGACTTCCTTGGTACGGTGACATTGTCAATCATTTGGCATCAAACCAGATCTTGTCTAATTGGCCAAAAGCCAAGAAAGACATTGATTTCAGATGGAAAATATTACGTCTAGGAAGATCCTTACCTCTTTCGCATTAGTGTTGATCAAATCATCTGGAGATGCATTCCCAACTCTGAGGTCAATGATATATTATCATTCTACTACGACCAGACCTGTGGTGGCCATTTCTTTGGCCACAAAATTGCAGCGAAAATCCTCCAGTGCGGCTTCTATTGGTCCACACTCTTTAAGGATGCACAAAATTATCATAGGGCATGCCTTCGTTGCCAGACCTTAGGCAACATGAGCCATCGCGACATGATGCCCTTAATCCTAATTCTCATGTGCGAGATTTTGAACATTTGGGGAATTGATTTCATTGGTCCTTTCCCGAATTCGAACTGTCTCGAATACATATTGCTGGTTGTAGACTTCGTGTCCAAATGGATTGAAGTCGTTCCATGATCATAAAGTAGTAATCAAATTCATTCATGAGCACATCTTTTCTTGGTTTAGTATCCCACGTGTGATCATCTCTGACTAAGGGACTCACTTCTTGAATGTGCACTTCTAGTCCTTGATGAAGTATGGGGTGTCGCATCCTATTTTGACTCTATGTCATCCCCAAACTAACAGACTGGCTGAGCTCTCTAATCGGGAGATCAAGAAAATTCTTCAGATCACTGTTCGACCTGACAGAAAGGATTGGTCAACCTGACTTTTGGAAGCATTATGGGATTATAGGACGACCCATAAAACCCAGCTAGGGATGTCTCAATTTAGACCTATTTATGGGAAGGCATGTCACCTTCCTGTAGAGATGGAGCATAAGGTCTACTGTGTAGTACTGAAGTGTAATTTGGATCTCAGGGAGCCTGGAATCCACAACCATTTGCAAATGAGCGAGATCGATGAGCTACGCAATGACGCGTACGAGAACTTGCGTATCTACAAAGAGAGGATTAAGGTATTTCATGATAAGCACATCTCATGAAAATCTTTTTATCCTAGTTAGAAAGTGCTTCTCTTTGATGACCTACTTAAGCTCTTCCCAGGAAAACTGAGATCGAAATGGACCGAACCTTTTATCGTCTAAACGATCTTTGGAAATGAAATGGTCGAAATCACTGAACTTAGCCATGACATAGACCCTTTTGTAGTGAATGGTTAAAGACTGAAACCATTTCTCAAGTTTACCGATTCGAATCTGGCTATTGAATCTTTTAATCTCCATTCCCCTTGAGCTATATTACGTCTAGCTGATGGCATTAAACTTAGCACTTAATGGAAGGCAACCCATCATTTGAAAACCCGAGACCATTCTTACCTGCCTTGAGTTGAATTCCTATTGCCCTTTAGGGTTCGTACTTTAGAACACCCAACTCCACCTCTAATACTCATATTGAGGCTTGAAATTGTTCACAACAGCCATCCTGACCCGATCACCCACTCTTGCGAACCTATTCTAAAATATGAACTAAGCTGAATTCGAACCTACCTAGTTTGCAATGAGAGCATTATAAACTTAGGCATTGATGGTAACACCATCATCCATCATAACTAGCTATAATTAGTTAGAATCAAGAGATAAATGCTACTGAATAATTGCTTGAGGACAGTAATTCCACTCAGATCTATTTTGAAGAGATAATAACAAATTAGGGTTAATTATGTAATTTTAATAGCACATCTGATGTAAACACATTTATATCACATAAACCGTATATTTATGCGTATTCTTAGGCATATAGTTGCATCATACACTATAAATATTGCATAACATGCATCATCTTGCATTTAGGTTAGATTGTATAAAATTTAGGTTAATTGTCTTTTTTTATGGTCAGGTGACAGGGCGACATTTAATTGGGGCCTCGGATTGAAGATCCAACCATACGGATCTGATCAGGGCAATGATTCAAGTTCAATGACTCCAAGATCGCCCCGATAGAACTTCCGTAGCATCAGATGCAGTTCGAGAAAGATCAGAGGTCAAGGGACCAGGTGGTGCAAATCAGTACTTCAGATGACAAATCCAACCGCACGGATGGGTTAGGATCAATGATGGCAACCCAACAGCATAAAAACCCGTCCAATCCGACATCTGTGTCACCATCTACAACACAAAGAAGATGGACGGGCAGGATGGTTCCACATGGAACCATCCCAACCATCTAGACCCACCTGCACCCTTCCGCACGTCTTTTGAAGGCTCAAGCAACGAAGGATCATGGCTGTTGGATGAAGATCCAACGGCCACAAATGGATGAACTTTAAAACCTCCACACGACTCAAGTGGCTTTATAATGTAGCAGTGAGGAGCCTCCCACAAATCGCGCGACGCGCGATCTAGCCTCAGCAGGCAGATTCAATCCGCGAGAAGGAGGCACGAATGAAATTGAGCCGTGCGATGTGCGATAGACGACGATGGAACGGCCATGTGGCACGCCCAGATGCGAGGAGCACTGCACGCGCGATCAGACACGCATGCGAACACCCGATCGCATGCACAGGCACGATCAAGGTGTGGGCGGGATGGCTTTTAAGCCGTCTGATCTCGCAATCAGACGGCTGAGGGCATGTAAACATGCACATGCATTTTGTGCATGGGAAGAGGAGGCATAGTGCGTGCTTGCACGTAAGCCCACATTCAGGGCTTTAGTGATGAATAAATCCGTCACTAAAGACCCTGACATTAATATTTTGAGATGAAATGACCTAATTGCCTCTCCATTCTTCACCTATAAATAGCCCTATGACCTCCACTTCTTCTTCAACCCTTCCTCTCTTCTCTCACCCCCTCAAAGGCTCTACGAGCTTGTCCCAAACCTAGGATGCTCCATTAGAGTTAAAATTAGAATTTTTCCACCTTCTCACCTCCTTCGTGGAGCATCCCGCAGTTGTCCTCTCACTGCCATTCGGGAAGCGAATCCCGCTGCGACGTCTCCCTTCCCCGTCCTTCGTCATCCATCATCATTCTCCTTCGTCCTGCATCTCACCACATTCATCTGGGTGCTCTGTCAATGCAGCTCATCTTCCAAGTAGCCGTCGAGGAGGATAACTTCTCTCCACCTTCTCTTTACCGCTTTCTAGAGTAGATTTACTGCTTTCTAGTGTAGATCTCCCGCTTTCTAGTGTAATGAGTAGCTGTTAATTGTAATGAGCATCACTTGATGATTATGAAATCCATGTGTATTCTATCTCTATTTTGTCTTTATTTGTAATATTCTCTCTCTCTTCTATTCATTATTCTTTAAGTAGATAGCTAATTTTGATTTAATTCGACCAGTTAATCTACTTCGTGATAATAAAACAAACACAATTTTTAATCAAACATAGCCTCCCTGTGTTCAACCCGGAATTCCTTTTGAGTTTCAATAAAATTTATTTGTTGACGATTTTTCCTCACAAATCGCACTACGACGAGTTTTCCAAACTCAACTCTATTTGCGACGATTTTCCAACTTAACAACATCACAAACACAGATTAACCTTGGGGCCACTCAAGGGTTAATTAGAGGTCAATTGAGCATTAAAGACCAAGAAGTGGGTCAACACAGATAGAAATAGGGTTTCGCGCATTTCAAGAACCAAATCAGAACACAAAATCCTAATTCTACACCCAACCTAAATTAAAGAGGTTCTAGTCAGGATAAAATTCTTATAAACCTTCTAAAATTTATATAAAAATATTCTAAGAGGTTTGGTACCCTTGGTTTGACCATATGAACCTATTTTGACCTAGAATAAAGTTTCAGACGGAATTTTGACCTAATTTGGGCTTCTATGTAAATTGACTAGTCAGACGTGGTCAAAACTCAAATTCAAGTTCACCATTACATTCCATAGGTCCAAATTAGGTTAGTACCAAAATTTGGGCCCAATCAGAGTCCACCTTGACCTAGTTTGCAATTCAATCCCCAAAATCTCTATTTCTCACAATCAAACCCTTAACTTTTGAAAGTCTTTCATTTAGACCCCTATCTTTCTCATCATCCATACATTTTGGTCCCTGTCACTATTGGCGGTGGGAACACATCTGCAGCAAGATCAAGGGAGATTTCCTCCCTCAAATCAAAGCCAATCCCCTCCAAATTTGGATGGATGAATATAGAGTTCCCAAATCCCTTAGACTGCCTCAAGGACTTCAACTTAAGGCCAAGAGCTTAAGCGAGCTCGAAAAATCCGTGAATGAAAACCTAGCCAAATCACGAAGAATTCGTGATGATTCTTCCTGATTGAGGTTGGTCTGAGCTCTATAAGAACTCCCCTAGGTCCCAGGCTCTTCTTTAGTCTGGTTTGGCCACAAAAATCTTCTTCCTTCTCTCCCTTCGGCTGCCTCCACCACGACTCCGGCCAGCACCTCAAATCCCCTTTGTCACCCTCTATCACATATGATAAGTAGAGGGAACTTCTTCCTCAGCTTCCTCCACTCCTCGCCAGCCACAGCAGGAGCTGCCTCGACCCCTTCCTCCTCACCGTCTCTCCCATCGGAGATTTCAACCCCTACGGCATCAGCCAATCAAAGCCAGCACCAATTCCTCCCCCATCATCCTACTTAGCTAGTTGTTTTTCTTTCTCTCCTTCCCTAGAGTAGCTTTAGAGTACTTAACTCCTCTAAGAGTACTTAACTCTTGAATTCATCCGATGAATCACAGCCTCCCCCTCTGTCTTCACCAACCCCAGCCACGCCTCCAGCATGGTCGCCCGACCGTTACCGTTCACCAAACACACAACCATCGCCACCAAAGGCTCCGCCTAGATGCTACGACCAAAAGCCTAATCTAACTAGGCCTTTCAACCACTGAAACTCCCCACCGAACAACCCACCATCAAACCACCTCCTCTGACGTTGCTAGCCGCCAAACACTTCGAAACACCATGAGACCACCACCAATGCAGTCTTCGCTTCACGGCGAGTCTTATGAGCACTTTAATCAAGGTGTTTAGCCCATGTTATTGATTTTAGGCAATCATCGGAGATCCATCATCGCCGTCATCTTCTCCATCGTTGACAATGGTTGGGCGTGTTTCGCATGTTAGAAATCAGGGTTACAAGTAACCCGTCGTCGTAGTTGCAAAACATGTCGATCAAATAAAATTTATACCGAAACTTCAAGGGAGACCCGGGTCGAACACAGGGAGGCGACATTTACTTTACGTGAAAACCACACTTCATTTTATTTCTTTTTGGTATTTTAGGGTTTTGATATTTTTTGTGTTTTTGAAATAAAAGACAAGCAGAATGAATCACAAGATAGGAATGGAACAAATATGATATATATATCAATTCAATGTCGATTACAATGAACTATGAAAGCATAAAATGAGAGAAAATTTCTCGAATCGGCTGTTCGGTGAGACGACAGTGCTTGGTGGAAGCTCAGATGAAGGAGGTGAGCGGGACAATGGAGGTGAGATGTAGGAGGACATCGTGTCGAGAAAAGCTTTGTCATGGCTCCAGAATGGAGGTGAGAAGATGGAGATGATCTGCTATTGGAATGGAGGTGGGAAGACAGCTCCAAGGCGACCAATGAATGAGGATTGGAAGATGGACGAATATTTGGTAGGGCAGAGGTTAGCTACCCTAATAGCTCTAATGGAGCATTGGAAGGCTTGCTAGAGCTTGGGAGTAGGTAGAGATGGCTTGAAAGGGAGGGGGTGTAGGTCCTTTTATAGTGGAGGAGAAGAGGCAAAAATAGGTATGGGACCATTAGTGACATCCAGGTCGTCGCTGGAAGCGGCGTTGTAGGCAGTTCATGCCCGCTGGCGCCCACAGTTGGCTTTGCTAGCATGCAATGAATTATCAACGACTGTAAGCGTCGCTGTAACTCTAGCTCATGTGTCGCTGTAGGTCTAGCCCATGCAGAGCTGGTGCTGCTCCCACGCCTTGTCGCACGCGCGCGCGCCCACGCGCTGGTGCTGTGTTGTGCCTGTGTGCGCACGCGCACCCGTGTTGCTGCGCGCGTGCGGTGCCGCGTGCTTGTGCTAGGCGGCCTGGGCTACGCCACGTGTCACTGTCTAGGCCGTCCATCTTCTTCTTGTTGTAGGGGCTCCTACAGAGGTCGGATTGAGTCAATGTTTGTGCTGTTAGGCTGCGATCGTTGACTCAAATCCATCTGCGCAGTCAGATTTGTTATTTAAAGCTTTGAATTATGTCTCCTAGTCCCTTGGCCATTGATCTTCCTCGAACTGCATATGGTGCTACGGGACTACGATCGAGGCGATTTCGGAGGCGTTGGACTCCGATCGTCGTCTTGATCAGATCCATACGATTGGATCATCAATCCAAGGCTTCAAAATAAATATCCTTCTCTCCTAACCACGAAAAGGATGCAATTAACCTAAATTATATACAACTAATTTAAATGCAGAATGATGCATGCTATGCAATATTTATAACATGATATGCAAATCTAAGCCTAGGAACATGCATGAATAGGCATTTTACCCTCAATAAATGTGTTTACATCATACTCCCTTGCCTATCTTTTGCTAGTCTCTAGCAAAATTAAACTATATGCTATGTATTAAAGTAGAATTAGAACTAGATCGCTTAAGCCTAAGTCGGTTATTAACAATAGAAAATTTCAACTAAGGTTCTAAACTACAAAAACTCAACAGTACCCAGGTGCCTACCAGAATGCAGACCGCCCAAGTCATCACCTTATTTAAAAAGGGAAGATACATTTTTTTTATTATTTTTCTTCTTTTCTAATTTTTTTGTACTTTTGGAGTTTGAGAGTTCCGGGATAACTTTTTACGGTTACTTGACCTGCCCAAGACTCGAAAAGGACTCTAAGTACTAAGATCTTTGTGAAAAAGTGATAGACTCACAAAATGGCCATTAAGACGGACCTTAGGTTTTTACGACCCTAGGTGACCTTGCCTAAAGGTTTATCTTTACGATCGGTAGCTTTCTCCCTACTCTTTTATTTATGGGGTCAACATAAGAGCGAACCCAGTGTATATCTCCCCAGTTTATTCTACTTCCTCGCTTCTTCCCTAAGTGTTTTGGGAATTATTGTGCATTTTTTTTGTGAGTTGGGTTTTGGACAGCCGGTCGATGAGTTATTACCACCGATAACTTGCCAGCCATACTCGTGCAGTGAAGTGTGATTTTATTATTTTTTTTTCTCTTTTTTCTATTATTTTTCTTTTCTTTTTGAGTGTTTCTCTTTTTTTTTCCTAAGTAGGTGGCTTCCCTGATCTAAGATTTACCTAAAGGTAGTACAATGAAAATGATCTTGTGGCAGGGCTCTAGACAACCGACCAATGAACTGTTACCATCGACAACTTGCCAGCCATACCACCCAAGTCGGTCCATTAGCTACCCAATTTCTGTAAAAACTGTCGGAAAGTGAGTCAGTGCAAAAAAATGTGTGTAGATGCTTAGCCTTAAAGTCCCCCCAAATCAGAGGGCGGGTTGATAAGTGGCATACTTATCATCCCAAATTAAAATGAATTTTAATTGGCGAGGACTCGAGACTAGGTCCATATTCGAGTGGACACCTGGGCTAATTAAGCCCGAAGACCTGAAGAGTCTAAGTGTTTAGGTCCTCTCGTATCATTTCCTAAAGTTAATAACTTCCAAATGCCTAAGTTCTCTTTTCCTAATTTCTTTCTTTTTTGTATCTTTTTTCAAATTTTCAATTTTTTTTAAATTTTATAAGAAACCAAAAGAAATTCTACGGAGTTAACATAATGATTTTAGGAATCGATTATCCACCTCCCCATGCCTAAATGATGCAATGTCCTCATTGTAAAAATAAAGACATGAAAAGGGAGGAGTAAACAGAATATCACCTGAGTGTCGTGAAAATGCGGTCAGCTCCGCAGGGCAAAGAGTGTATACACACGTGCTAAGTTTAATGCCTTTAGCTAGGCATAACATACATACAAATAAGAAATTGAGAATTCACAAGTGCGGGTCAAAATCAAAATAAAAATATTGATCCTGAAACCCACCAACAGAATATGTCTACAGACGTGGACCAGATTATGGTGCAGACCCATGCCCCAGGATCGAGTGGTTCTCAAGTTCTAAATGAAAATCACCCAGAACCGAAGGTTGTTGTGTTTGCAGGGCTGGGCCTACGGTTTAGTGGTGTGCAACCCAAGACCAAAGTGTCAAACAACAGGTAAAGATGGTTCAATGGGTGCTGTTGTCCACTTAACATCTAGCTCAGAAAAATAATTAGTTATTTCTAGCTTAGGTTGCACGTGAAAGATATCGTAAGGGTCTTGGTAGAAAGTAGGTGGTTTTAGGTCAATAGGTACCCTTAGATCCAAAATCAAACTTCCCTCAGAATTAGCCTCCCAAATTTTTATTTCAATAACTCTATCCTCCAACATCAAGGGCTCAAGCTTCGGGACCTCTAGCATATTATTCACCCCATATGATTCTCCCAAGTCCAGAAATCATGGCTGAATCAAGATTGACTTGGGCACATAGATCTCAAAAGTCAACTCTTCAGGGTGCAGATGAGGACTAGGGTCACTGATTGAATCATCAAGATTCGGATCCTCCAAGTTAACCCCAACTGAATCCAAATCTTCAATGAACAGGCTATCAAATGGTTCATCAGATTCCTCATGCTCGTTTGTCTCACTAAAATCATTTTCCTTAGGTTCAAGTGAGACTTCACACAAAGATTCTTCACCCTCAGAGTCAAAGAATTGATGATCCTTATTTATATATGTCTCAAAATCATAAATCATTTCATGATCCAAGGAGACATAATTTTCTTCATTCCTGACTTAGGGATCTCGGGTGAATCAATCGGTTCATCCTCGAATGGTTGCTCTAGCCCAACCTGGTCATCCCCGGTCTCAGAAAATGTATCCACCCTGACAGGAACCTGAGCGGGTTCAGACATTAGCTCTCTTAAAGGGGGTTCATCTTGAGAATCATCCCAAGATTTGCCTAGTGCAACCACAAATTTCATTCTCAACCTCGATAATTTCCCAAGAAGAAACTCACCTAGGTCCCTGTCCCCAACACTTTGGAGCAAATCCAATAGAGAACTATTAAGTTCATCAATCATTTTGATCATAGGATCTAGTGTTTCAGTGCATGGTGTTGGCTGAGCTTCTAAAGATTGGATGGTGTTCCTCAAGTTAGCCAACATCCTATCCTGGATCTGGTTCACCTGAACCAACTGGTTCGATTCAGGTTTGGGTGGGTTTGGGTTAAATCTAGGGGATTCAAAATGTCGAGGTTCTTGGGTTCTCCCTGATAGTAGGTCATCTCGAGTTGTTCAAAGAATGGTGGTGACCTATATTCAGTGGAGTACTGGGGAGGGTAGGTGTTATAATCATCATATCCTTCCTGATTGTAGATCGGGTTGGTTTGATCATCAAAGGATCGAGATCTATAATCATTGTAGCTGTGGGAAGGATAGTAATCATAATCTTGTTGTCCAAGGTTAGGCCCTGGACACTGAGGTCCGGATTCATATCCCTAATCAAAGTCATCCTGGCTAGTGGATGGATAATTACAAGTTAAGTCGGGATAGTAATCATCTTGGGGGTAAAGTGGTGGTAGGAGGATAGGATGTGAAATGTGTGTAGGATGTGGAAGGGTACATGGTGAAGTAAGGAGGTAAATCAGAAGAGAGAGGAGCCCTGCAATACAAAAATACAAGCCTGTCCTTAGGTTGGGTAGCCTAAAGGTCTATAGACTCTTAGAATATGTCCTAAGATTATGGACGTTTACTCTACTTATGTCCAGGCGATCCAACCAGTTAGAAGGAGGGACTGGGGAGAAGGTTCTTCCTTTGGCTTGCGCCTCCGGTTCCTAGTGTACCCCCCAGCCACGGTTATTTGACGCTACTCCCCTAGCTAGACATTAGATTGACTAGTATAAGCAGGTTAATCGTGAACAATCTCAATTTGGATCCCTACGAGCGAACCAGTCCTTAGAGCTAACGTCTAATCAATTTTAGTTAGGCTTGGGATAATGGTGCTTCAGGAATGTGATGGGCCCTTTAGATGGGTTGTGCCATTAATGATTAGTTAAAATGTGTGTGTGTGTGTGCACAACCAGGGTTTGCAAACAAGGTTATTTGATGATGTGTCTTTTAGGGTTCAATCTTGTTTAGTAGCTTTTAAGGTTTAATCTTAGGTATATTCAATCAAGTTTAGGAGAACACTCCAAGTTTTGCAAGTACTGGTGATGATATATTCCTTTAGAAATCAAAGAAAAAAAACGTGGAGTGCCTGGTTCAGCCCTAAGAATCAATCCTAAGTGGCAAGCTACTTGATGAATCACTTTTATCTTAAGTGGTGCGGCCTAAACAATTCAATCAATTGGCTTATTGCACCACTTAGTTAAGGCACATAGAAATGTTTGACCTATTCAGATTTGTACTTATTTGTGTGTTGAATTAAGTGTACCGGGTCCACAGGTCAGATCCTGGTTAAGTTGTAGAATCGATGTGATTGTGCACCTCAGGGTGAGAAGTTGTGGGTGTTAAGTGTGTAGCTTTCAGAAAATCCCACAAGAGAAGAGTATATTTTTTTCTTTTAATTTTTTTTATTTATGTGGATGGCGAGGTGAGTGGAGGTGGCAAACAAACAACCAAATCTATCCTAGGGCTTATAAAAAGCACCTAAGTTGATTTGGATTTGAGTTATTAGGTTATGGAATGAAAACTAAGGGGGGGTGGTGTGGGGGACACTTACAAAACACTCTACCCACACTTTACTTCGGTCTACCGCACTTGGATCTCCATGCTAGTGTACCTGCAAGATAGTAGATCAAAAACAAATAGGGTTAGTGCTATGTAAATGCAAAGAAACGCAATAAACAATAAAGTAAATTCCGTTGCCTGCCTGGCAATGGTGCCAAAATGGTCGGGCATGTTTTGCGTGTTAGAAATAGGGGTTACAAGTAACCCGTCGTCGTAGTTGCAAAACACGTCGATCAGATAAAATTTATACTGAAACGCCAAGGGAGTCTCGGGTCGAACACTGGGATGTGACATTTACTTTACGTGAAAATCGTGCTTCGTTTTGTTTCTTTTTGGTATTTTAAGGTTTTGATATTTTTTTGTGTTTTTGAAATAAAAGATAAGCAGAATGAATCACAAGATAGAAATGGAACAAATATGATATATATATATATCAATTCAATGTCGATTACAATGAACTATGAAAGCATAAAAAGAGAGGGAGGTGAGAGGAAATCTCCCGAATCGGCTGTTCGGCGAGACGACGGTGCCTGGCGAAAGGTCGGATGAAGGAGGTGAGGAGTAGAACAACGGAGGTGACATGCAGGGGGACATTGCGTTGAGGAAAGCTTCGACGTGGCTCCGAAATGGAGGTGAGAAGATGGAGATGATCTGCTACCGGAATGGAGGTGGGAGGATAGTTCCAAGGCGACCTATGAATGGGGATGGGAAGATGGATGAATATTTGGTGGGGCAGAGGTTTGCTACCCTAATAGGAGCCTTGGGAGCTTGACAACAAGCTCTAATGGAGCGTTGGTAGGCTTGCTAGAGCTTGTAGTAGGTGGGAGTAAAGTAAGTAGAGATGGCTTGGAAGGGAGGGGGTGCAGGTCCTTTTATAGTGGAGGAGAAGAGGCAAAAATAGGTATGGGACCATTAATGACATCTAGGCCGTCGCTGGAAGCATCGCTGTAGGCAGCTCATGCCCGCTGGCGCCCACAGATGGCTTTGCTGGCATGAGATGAATTACTGACGGCTGTAAGTCCAACTTATGCGTTGCTGTAGATCCATCCCACACATAGCTGGTGCTACGCTGTGCGCATGTACGCTTGCACATGCGCACGCACCCGCACTACTGTGTGCATGGTTTGCCGCGTGCGTGCGCTGGGCGGCTTGGACTGCGCCACGTGGCACAGTTTGGGCCATCCATCTTCTTGTTGTAGGGGCTGCTACAGAGGTCGGATTGAGTCGATTTTCACATCGTTAGGTTACAATCGTCGACTTGAATCCATCCGCATGGTCGGATTTGTCATTTGAGGCTTCGAGTTATGTCTCCTAGTCCCTTGTCCGTTGATCTTCCTCGGATTGCATATGGTGCTATGGGACTCCAATCGAGGTGATTTCAGAGGTGTTGGACTCTGATCGTCGTCTTGATCAGATTCGTATGGTCAGATCGTAATCCGAGGCTCCAAAATAAATATCCTTCTCTCCTAACCACAAAAAGGATGCAATTAACCTAAATTATATACAACTACTTTAAATACAGAATGATGCATGCTATGCAATGTTTATAACATGAAATGCAAATGTAAGCCTAGGAACATGCATGAATAGGCATTGTACCCTCAATAAATGTGTTTACATCAGACAACCACCATCCGACCATCTTCGGCTTTGTTTCGACCCCCATCAACTGCGAAACTCTTTGCTGAAGCTAACTAGGTCCTTGATTGGGCGAAGCAACACCCACAGAAGCAGCAATTGCTCAGGTCCTCATAGTAGCTGCATGCGCATGAAGAAGCTCCAAGATAGTCCCACATTTGAATTGTAGGGCCCCGTGAAGACGTATAAGAGGCAAAAGTGAAGAGGGCTTATCACCCATGAACACGAGGGTCGGATCCCCTTTCACTCAGCCCTCACTCGCACACCTCACATGCCCGATGAGCCTAGACCGACAACCCGATACTGTTTATACTCGATTACCCACCTAACCTATACTCGATCTGGAATTGAGAGAGGAATTTCCGAGGAAGGTGGGGGGTGGGTTTTTCACCTTGAGATGCATGCCTTTGTGCTCTCCACTTAGGCGAAATTCGGAGATCTAAGTGGCTGATGTGCTTGACAGTTATGGCATCTGAGGTTGTTCTTAGCCATTTGATCTGAAGTTGGTTTTGATTAAAGGCTTGATTGTGGTTTAATGATCATTGTGGAGATATTCTGATCTAACATGGCAAGTGGTTGATTGAAAAACACTCTTGGAAAATTGAATTGGATAGAAATATTGGGATATGAGCTTCATTAGTGGATTTAATTGGTGATTCAAATCACCATATTTATAGCTCTTTATATTCTTTTTATCCTTTTATTTCCTGAGATATAATTTAGGGTATTATTGAATCTAAATTATTGTGTTCATTGTTATTAAATGCGATTAGTGTTGTGAATTCCAATTGCTCCCTACGAATGACCTCAAACTCACTTATGATTTTCGAGCACTTTATAAATTTAAATGCTGTAAGCGATTTTCGTCCTATACTACAACACTATACATTCTTAAAATGATGATTTCCGCTAGTAACATTTGGCACTGTTACTGGGGAGCAACGTGAAATTTACCACTAATCTTATCTTTCTTGATTGATTTGATTTCTAATTTGCCCTATCTGCTTTGCTTTGATTTTGCGAGGTATATCATGAAGAGAACTTCCGTGCAATTAACCTCTCCAGGGGTAGGTAAAATTTCTCTTCTTCCCTAATCACCTCCTAATCTTTTGGGAAAGAGAAAAAGGAAACAAAATAAATTAGGATTCACTTGCCTTATTTTCTTAGTAATATCACTTAAAGGCAAAAGGTTTCCTAATTTGCGAAATTGATTTAAATCTGATTGAGGTTGAGACGATTTTGATTAGAGATCCGCATCCTGACTTCCTGTACCTATTAGGGATTTACGCTAAATTTTCTTGACATCTTGGACTATTCACATTCTTGTTTGAGTCCAAGGTGCCATATTTGAGATCAAATTGGACTTGGAAATAGAGCCAATTAGGGTTTCTACATTAAGATTCTGAAGTGGTAGTACCACTTGATTGATGAAGAGGATGCGGAATCTGATACGGTCCATGTTGAGGGCCAATCTGAGTTTGATTTACGGGAATCTAAAAAAATTAGAAAAAGAGAAATTCTAAAAAATCTCTCTCTTTCTCTCTTTTAGAAATACACTGGCAAGTTGAACTTAGACCTTGCTGCATGAATGCAAAGGTGCTTTAACTGCTGGGGTCAGCGAACCTCTGGGCAGATTCTAGGGCCTTAGAAACCTTTGTTGTAGACCCAAGGCTAAGGCTAGTCAGGTCCATGTCTTGGTTGGTACTTGAGTACCTCTAGGCATAGAATTGGTATTTCGATCTAATCTCTAGATAGGTGGCATGATAAGGCATCCTGATGGTAAAATCTGATCTCTGATTTGTTCCATAGGATTTTGCTAGGGACTAGTAAAAGTTAGGCATGGGAGTATGATGGTAACACCATCATCTGTGATAACTAGCCTATTTTAGCCTAACACCATGAATAAATGCTCGTTAATAAGCATCTGAAGGTCTTAATTCCATTCTGAGCTGCATGCAAGAAGACAGGAAATCCTGTTAATTCTGTTGTTTTAACGAGAAATCACGAATACAGGTTAACTGAGGGGTTAATTGGTGGTTAATCTAAGGTAAAATGAACTTAAATTTCCAAGAAGTGGGCTTGAACGGACTAAATCAGGATTTTTTGAAATTAAGGATCATTTTATTAATAAAAATCCTAATTATAACCTCACTTCAATTAAATGGGTTCTGGTGGAATTAAATTCAATCCAAACCTTCTAAAAATCATTGAAAAATATTATATGAGGTTTGGAACCTTTACTTTGACTAAATGAACCCATTTTGACAAAAAATAGAGACATAGGTGGGAAATTACTTTATTTTGAGCTTCAATGTAAATTACCAAGTCAAACTATGTCAAAACCCAAATTTGAGGTCACCACTAGATTTCTTGGGCTCAAATTAGGTTAACCCCAAATTTTGAACCCAATCAAAGTCTATCTTGACCTAGTTTGCATTATTGCCCATTTGTACTTAATTATTATGTAAACCCCCCTACGTTTCTGATTTTTATTACAACCAGCCACCTAACTTTCGATTTCCCTTGCAAAAAGGTCCCTACCATCATCTTCCCCGTGATAGAGATGGAAACTGCAGCAGCTTGAAACCATTCAATCGGGAAATTACCCAATCAAATCTTCGTAAAATCTCACCAAAATTGGTGAAATTATCAATCAGACCATCCTGCATCTATTGAGATCCCTCTTGAGCTCCAATTTGATCAAGATCCTTGTTGGCAAGTGGATTTTTTTCATACTCAAAAATGCAAGCAAAGATTATGTTTCTTAAGTCAATTGCCTCGCATTCACCTCAATATAAGGGTCCTAACGTCTATAAGCACGGGTTTGTGCCCAATTTGACCAGTTCTCCCCTCTTTCTTCCTCCTCGCCGGCGCAATTGGAACCACCACTGGAGCTCTTCGGACCTCTTCTTCACCCTCTACCACGTACAATAGGTAGAGGGGTTCTCTTCCCCAAGCTTCCACGAAGCTTCCCGCAAAGCTTCAGCCCTTGATTCTCTTTCCTCCGCTTCTATTGTCCCCGTCATCTTCTTCCTCACTGGCGAACTCCAGCAAGCTTCTCTCCTCTTTCTTTCCTTAAAGTTCCTTAGGGCTTTTCTTCCTCCCCCCTTCAATTAGCTTTCTGGAGCTTCTTGGCTCCATCTACCTCCTCTAGCCTCTTCTCTGACGCTGACGACCACCACTGCCATCACCTTCATCGTCCGACCTCCATCGCCTTCCTCTCAACAAATTAGCTAGGGAAAAAGCTTCCCCTCACCCTCACCAAGCTTTTTCCCAAGCTAATTTCCCCCTACATCCACTCCATAACCACCCACCATTTCCGGCATCAAAGCTTCATCGAAGCTCCTAAGCCTCCATCACATGGCCACCCTTGCGTGCAATTGACTTAGGGTTTTTGTCTGGTGTATCTCACCAGACCATATCGTGGGCTTAATTTGGGCCGTGAGGCTGTGTTTGTGTCTACGGGTACCTCGCCATCGACGCCTTCTTCCCCAACTCCGAGCAGCCCAACGAACCTCCTCGCTTATCAATGCTTTAACCATTAGGGTCAATGAACCTCTAGGTAGTTTTTGCGAGCCTTAGAAATCTTCGCAGCGGACCCAAGGCTAAGGCTGGTCAGGTCCATATCTTGGCTGATACTTGAGTACCTTTAGTTGATATTTCAATCTAGTCTCTAGAGAAGTAGCATGATAAGACATCTTGACGATAATTTTTGATCTAGAGATCTGGTTATTTTTTACATATGATTTTGCTCGAGACTAGTAAAACTTAGGATGGGGGTATTTGATAGGTTCACTTTAGTGGACTATAATTAAGCCTAAGTACCGTATTATTTGAATGGGAATTTAATTTAGAGCATGCATTACATTGAGAAATTAATTAAGCTCGTATTTAGACATTCCTGCAATTTTGTGGAAATACTCTGCATACGTATGTTCATTGATTAATCATATATTGAGTGCAGATACATATTTTTTAGGAATATTTGAGGGCACAAATTTAGAATACCACATTCACATGAGCAACAAAAATTAGGAAATTTTTGATATTGGGAATCAATTGTTTTGGAAAGAAATCAAATTGAGAGTACATTTTTCTCTCGAAATTACTTGCAGCCTCTAATTTGATGGGATTCTCTTTCCCCATTAATTTCTTAGTTATTTTCTCTTAGTAGTTGTTTCTCTTTATAATAGGACATGAAGGACCACCAGGGGAATCATCTTCCTCACGAGAGGAACTCCCTCTCCACATCCTCTCCTCACCAAAACACCATCGTGATCTCCATCCTTTTCCCCTAACAGAGTCACGACCACCACTGCAAGCCATCTGCCATCCTCATCCTTCATCAATGTCTGTGACTTCCATCTCATCGCGTGCCACCACTATGGTCGAAGGTGACAACTCTGACGCCGCCATCGCGCTCCAACCTCGCCGCCTCGACCGTGAGCTTCTTCCTTGACATCGATCTCTCCACTACTGCATACCATCATCACGCACATGGCCCGCACATGGAGGACCCACCGCCGTCCTCTCCTTCTCCCTCACAGACCAAATAGGAGCTGGTGGAGGGGAGGGCAAGTTAAACATCCGAGAGGGCTTCCAGACGTCTAGGAAGGAAGACCTCCCCCTCCCCCTTCGATCGCCTTCCTCCTCCTCACCACGTCGGTTGCAGCAGTTATATAGCCCCTCCTCTCAGCGCCGACTAGAGGCCTCACTGTGACCTTCGCTAATCGCTCTCATTCTGACCACACCCTCGACACCCAGCCACTGTCAACCTCGACTCTTGCCTTAGCCACCTCCTCCTATCGCGAGCACAGACCTTGCACCAGCTGCAGCAGTAGCTAGCCACCTCTGACATCAACCCTCACGCAAAGCCTTAGCATGCGACCGCATCGCCTGCACCCATTGGGGCCACTGCTGCCCGTGCCCTGTTCGTCTTCCTCATCACCAATAGGAAAGAACCCAAACTCCATCAACAATGTCTACATGCAACCACCACCACAGGCCTCAACTCTTCGCACAGTTGACTCCCCTACTCTCAACACGCCACATCGAGCTCGCCCACTCCTACGGTATCACCTCCTGCAATCCGCGCACTCACGTGGGAAGCCTCACTGCTGGCGAGTTCCTTCTTTCCGGCGGCTGCCATCAGCCACCGTCGTCCAAGCTACCACCACCATCATGACTGTCATCCCATCAGCGACCTCCACGTGTGGCCGTGGCTCCAGCTGTGCCCCCCTCCATGCACACAAGCAAGGGAAAGCCACTCCCTTGTTTCACTACAGTGAAGGCACCATTAAAATTTACTTGTCGTTGCACTATTCACTTTTTGATGGATTAATTTACTGAGGTAAAATTGCACACAGAACCCTTTCATTCTTAAGTAATTATTTTTCTTCTTTTCACCTCATTTCACATTGGATTTGGATACGGATTCTGCACATTATTGGGCAAATATAATGGGAAAGTATTCGTAAGTTTATTGCATTTGTTCGTTCTTGTGGATACGACCTGACTCTTCGTGGTTACTGATAAATATTTTTGTTCAGGATTTTTCCACCATGCGATTCATACTGCGACAATGCATATTTTTCTGGCATATTATTTCTCTGACACATCATTTTTCAACCGAAAAATTTCTCGTTCAAATGGAGCTATTGCCGGGGAGGCAACATATGCAATAGGTTCACTTGATTTTATTTCTGATTCATTTTGAGGTGCACATTGATTTAACTATTGGCTATTTTTCTATGTGAGGAATTTAACGAGACAACATGCGTAGCTAAGTGACGACATCGACCTTGAGCGACACCCCCACAAGCAAAGAAGACCCGAAGAGAAGGAGACCTGGATCCTACTTTCACAGGGGATCTCCTTCGTTGTAAATTTTATTTCATTTCAGTCTTCTTGCCCTTGTAGCATCAAGGCTAATTTATGGGGGTCTGTCACCACTTTCTTTAGTGTGTAGGGATATTTTTCTGTGGTGTGAGTCGTTCGGTTTCTGCTTGATTGCTCTTAAAAGAAAAGATAAAAAATATCGATATGCCTATTTAGGAGTTGCATAACCTTAGGTGCGTGCATGTAGGGGTGATTGAGTAGCACGCTAGATCTCATTTTCCATTGCATCCATTATCTACATGAAGATTGCTGGAGTTAGGTATACCTTTCTATCTTTGCATCCAACTTCCCAAGTCCAGGCTCTTTTTGAATGCTCCATTTGCCAAAGCACTCTTCACGCCATTGTTGAGTGCCATTTGGCTAATCAATTTCCCGAATTAGTTCAAGTAGACCTAAATGCTACCTAAGGGTTTTGTCCACCTCCCAGGAATAACCCTTTTGGAAACACCTACAATCCTGGGTGGAGAAACCATCCCAATTTCTCATGAAAGTAAGATGATGCTTCCAACACGAGGAATTCATGAGCCCAACCCACCTAACCCTTTTAGGCACAACAATTCTAGCCTCCTCCTTAGCCCAACAATTCTGAGATGGATGACCTTAAAACTATGATGAAGGCCATGCATGAAAGCTAGAGTATGATCATTCAATCTCAGAATAAGGCAATATAAGAAATGAAATCTCAAATTGGCCATCTTGTTGAGGTTGTTAGAT
Source organism: Thalassia testudinum (assembly GCA_037157565.1). NCBI lineage: Eukaryota > Viridiplantae > Streptophyta > Magnoliopsida > Alismatales > Hydrocharitaceae > Thalassia > Thalassia testudinum. Next base: position 178,185,505 of record JAZHRO010000063.1, read on the forward strand.
AATGTGATCCTGGGAAGTTACCCAACTCATCTGAGGGAGCACGCTAAGGCTGTAACCATTCTGAGGAGTGGCAAAGCTTTCTCCAAACCTGAACTCAATCCTACGGGCACTCCTTCAACCAACCCGACGACCACTTACACCACCGAGGAAGAGCCACTCAACCCCTTCTCGCTTGAATCACCCATCCGGAGGATGTTGTCCCCGTTCCACCTTTGTCCAGCGATGGCAATCTCTCTACTCAGAGGCCGAGAGTACACTTCCCTGAGCGCTTATATGCCCCTCAGGCACCTTTTGCTAGTTCATTTGGAGCCAAAGATAGGATGGAAGAATAATGGAGACATTCAAGCAAGTCCACATTAACTTGGCTTTATTGGATGCTATCAAGCAAATCCCGTCGTATGCTAAATTTCTGAAGGACTTCTGCACGCAGAAGAGAAAATCAAGGAAACAGGTCCAGGCTAAGGTTGTCCTACCTGACCTAGTCAGCTCGGTCCTACACCAAGGTACACCCCAAAAATGAAGGACCTAGGAGCCCCATATATTTCTATGGTCATTGGAGACTAACGCATTGATGAGGCTCACCTCGATCTAGGCACGGGGGTTAATATATTGTTGAGCTCAATCTATGAACTATTAGGAGGAGGTGGATCGAATCCTAGTCCGTTATCCTTTAAGTAGCTGATAGATCGCTAAAGACACCACATGGTTATTTAGAAGATGTCCTGGTCAAAGTGGAGGACTTTTTCTTTCCCGTCGACTTTTTGATATTGGATACTGATTCATCCAACATGCCCATCAAACCTTCAATTATCTTAGGGCATCCCTTTTTGGCTACGGTCAATGCGTCCATCATTTGCAAATCAGGGGCGCTTAAGATGGGCTTTGGGAATCGGAAAATCCGGCTGAATGTATTTGATGCCTGTAAACAGCCTGGATTGGAGGATTGTTCCCAAATTGAGGTGATCGATGAAATTGTAGAGGATACGTCACTAGCTTTTTTGTGTGATGATCCCCTCCAAATGGTCATTTCTAAGGATCATACCCAAAATCATGAAGAAGGTGAAGGAGATATGACAAAATTAGAAGAGCCGTTGGGTGTCAAAGCTAAGTCCCTCTCCCTACCATGGACAATCATGGTAGATCCACTATCGGAGGTGGGGACTTTGAACAAAATTCCCTTGATTCAGAAAGCTCCCGACTTGGAGCTTAAACCACTTCTAGAGACCATCAAATATGTCTTCCTTTGGCCCAATGATACGCTCCATGTCATCACCTCGACTGCTCTATTTGAGACTGAAGAAGGAGAATTGATTGAATGCCTAAAACGACACAAGGAGGCCATTTCTTGGACTATAGAAGACATTAAAGGGGTTGACTCAACTCTCTGCATGCATCACATTTACATGGATGACTCTTTGAAACCCTTTCGAGATATGCAGAGACAGTTAAACCCCAACATGCAGGAAGTGGTGAAAAAGAAAATCTTAAAATGGTTGGATGCAGGGATAATCGACCCCATTTCTGATAGTAACTGGGTCAGTCCTATTCATGTGGTGCCCAAAAAGGCAAGATTCACAGTTAAGACAAATGAGAAAGTAGAGAAACTCACCACTAGACCCATAATAGGTTGGAGGGTATGTATAGACTACTGCTGCCTTAACACCGCTACTTAGAAAGACCACTTCCCACTGCCATTTATTGATCAGGTACTGGAGAAATTGGCGGGGAATAAATACTTTTATTTTCTAGATGGATATTCTGGGTACAATCAGATTGCCGTCTTTCTAGACGACCAAGAGCACACTACTTTCACGAGTCCTTATGGCACATTTGTCTTCTGCCGGATGCCATTTAAACTATGTAATTTTCCGAAAACATTTTAGCGGTGTATGATGTCCATCGTTTCAGACATGATTGACGAGTTCGTAGAGATTTTCATGGGTGACTTTTCCATATATGGCTCATCGTTTGACCACTACCTCTCACATTTAGAAAAAGTTCTCACCTACTGCGAAGAGATAGGATTGGTGCTTAGTTGGGAGAAAAGCCATTTTATGGTTCAGCAGGGCATTGTTCTTGGGCATGTAGTGTCTGAGCGAGGCTTAGAAGTGGATAATGCCAAGGTTGAGTCCATTTCAAATCTTCCACCACCTACCAATGTCAAGTAGTTCCAATCATTCCTGGGCCATGCTGGCTTTTATGGGTGCTTCATTAAAGACTTTAGGAAGATTTCTAGGCCCCTTTGTGACTTATTGGAGAAGGATGCTGTCTTCGTTTTTGATACAAAGTGTGCTGCGGCCTTCCAAGTCTTAATGAAGGTCTTATAATCGTGCCTATCCTGCAAGCACCAAATTAGACCCTCCCAATTGAGTTGAAGTGTGATGCCTCGGATTTTGCCGTGGGAGTGGTCCTTAGTTAGAGGGTTGATAAAAAGCCTCATGTGTTGTACTATGCTAGCAAGATCCTTATTGATCCACAGCAAAACTACATTGTGATAGAAAAAGACTTCTTGTAATAGTATTTGCGTTGGAGAAGTTTAGGTCTCATCTTCTGGGATCTAAGGTTGTGGTGTATACTAATCATTCGGCCTTGAAGCATTTGCTCACTAAGAAGGACACCAAACTTAAGCTGATTAGATGGATTCTATTACTACAGGAGTTTGACCTTGATATCCGGGACATGAAAGGGGTCAAAAATGTAGTCGCCGATCATTTATCCAAGATCCCAATTGAGGCTTCAACCCCATCAGGCGACATTCATGATACCTTTCCTGATGAAACGGTGATGGCAGTATAGCCAACGACACCTTGGTATGCTGATGTTGTCAACTACTTGATCACTGGTGAAACCCCTAATATGTGGAATAAGCAGAAGCAAGATAGATTTCTCACTAAAACTAAGCATTGTCACTGGGAGGACCCCGAGCTCTTTACAATAGGCCATGACTAGGTCTTACGTAGGGTGTGTTCTAGAGGAGGAACAATAGTGTTTTGAATTTCTATCACACACTACATTGTGGAGGACACTTTAGTGCAAAGAAAACTACGTATAAGGTTCTCCAGTCTGGTTTCTAGTGGCCCTCACTATTCAAGGACACATATACTTATATGAGGGCGTGTCTTCATTATCAACAGACTGGAACGATCAGGAGGTAGGATGAGATGCCCCAACAACCTATTCTTCCGTTTGAGATATTCGACGTTTAGGGCATAGATTTCATGGGCCCCTTCCCATCGTCTCACAGCTATGAATATATCCTCGTGGTAGTTGATTATGTGTCAAAAGTCGATAGAGGATATTCCGATTAGGACCAACGATCACTCCGTGGTCCTAAATTTCGTTAAGGCCAATATCATTTCTCGATTTGGCTACCCAAGGACAATCATTAGTGATGAGGGACCTAATTTCAGGAATGTTCACTTCACCTTGGTGTCACCCACAAGCTGGCCAACCCCGTATCACCTATAGATGAGTGGACAGGTCGAGGTGTCTAATAGGGAGATCAAATGAATTCTGGAGACAACTGTAAGACCCGATAGGAAAGATTGGTCGAAGAAACTAGATGATGCACTATGGGCTTACAGAACTGCTTATATGACCCCCTTGGATATGTCTCCCCTTCGTATAATGTTTGGCAAAGCCTGCCATTTGCTTGTTGAGATTGAGCATAGGGCTTATTGGGCTATTAAGAATCTCAACATGGATTTTGAGAACGTAGGCAAAGCACGCTTATTAGAATTGACTGAGCTTGATGAAGTAAGGAATGAGACTTATGAGACTGCTCAAGCTTATAAAGAGCGCACTAAGGTCTTTCATGATAAACACATCCTTCGCAAAACCTTTGAGCCCAACCAACGGGTCTAGCTATACAATTCTAGACTTAAGCTATTTCTTAGGAAACTTAAGTCTCACTGGGATAGGTCATACATTGTCACACAAGTGTTCCTACACGATGTAGTTGAGATCCAAAATCCTTTTTCTGGTGAGACTTTCAAGGTAAATGGCCAACGTTTGAAACTGTATGTTATTCTTTTTGATGGCTAGGTATTGGATACCTACAGGCTAGAGGAGCCTTAACTCCAAACACTCTCTACCTCAAGTAATATATTTCCTTGCTTTTGCTTTCCAATGAGGACATTATCGAATTTAGGCATGGGGGTATATAACCTTAGGTTGTACATAGCATTTATACATATTTTGCATGCATGTAGTTAGGACTTTTATTACATTAAAAAAAATCGAGGGGCAGAGAAAAAGGGGGACAAGAGAAGGAGAGAGATGAAATCTTTGCGAGGCGAAGTGTAAAATTATTGAGGAAGAAAAAGAGAAGGTAAACAAAGAAAGGAAAGGAAAAATTGTGTTAGTCCCAGCAGTTGAGTGTGGAACAAACCTAAGTTCTGGGCTGGATCGGATGATGAATTAAGTCCTGAAGTGCTAAAGAGAAGGAGATAAGTGAGGGACACCGATTTTAGGCCTCCTGGGTCTATTTTAGGGCTTAAACTCTCACGTATTTGTTAAGATCTGGACTATTCCTCAAGAGGTTAAGAGAATTGTGAGGCTGATGTGTTAAATCTAAGGCTTAGGGAGTATTCGACTCCATTGCCTACCCTTTGGTTTGCAGGATTTGGTAACCTAGGCACCTAAAAATCACACACCAGTCTAGTTCAGTGCACGTAATGAAGAATAGTGCAAAAAAAAGTGTTTTGTTCTGAAATTGATTTCCTGAAGATTTGACTTAGGAGCAGCTTAACAACAAAAGTTGATTGGACAAGTTCTCGACGCAAAGAGGAGGAATAAAAATACTCTACTAGAAGATGCATTATAATATACCGTCTCCTCGGTGCTTGTCTCCTAGGATTTCTAAATATCCTACCAGGGGCATGGAAGCACCTTGTGCTCGTTTAGATGCCATGGGCGGCATTATCATGAAATATCGATTACTAGGGTCTGAATTTGGCTACAGAACGCTAAGGCCGACACTATCCCGAAGTGTCGAAAGCCAAGGTTCTGGGGGTTGCCATGGGTGGTGCTATCTCAAAGCATCGATTGTTAAAGACCCTACGAGGATTGATGGTGGGGACAAGGAATCTGATATAGATCATGTTTAGGGCCAATGCGATGTTGGAGTTAGGAGAATTTAAAAAGAAAAGAGAGAAACTCTCAAAATAAATATCTCTCTCTCACTTATCAAAAATGCACTAGCAAACTAAACCTAGACTTGTTGTACATACACACGGGTGCTTGATGTAGACACATCTATTTCACATAAACTGTCTATTTATGTGTGTTCTTAAGCACATAATTGCATTCAGCATTATAAATATTGCATAGTATGCATCATTTTACATTTAGAATAGATTGTACAAATTATAGGTTAATTTGCTATTTTTGTGGTCAGGGGACAAGGCGACATCATTTTAGGATCTCGGATTGAAGATCTAACCATATGGAACTGATCAGGGTGACGATCGGAGTCTACCTCCTCTGAGATCACCCCTATCGGACCTCCGTAGCATCAGATGCAGTCTGAGGAAGATCAAAGGTCAAGGGGCAAGGTGGTGAAAATCCGAACCTCAGATGAAGAATCTAAGCGCATGAATGGGTTCAGATCGATGATTGTAGCCCAACGGCATGAAAATTGATTCAATTCGACATTTGTGGCATCATCTACCAAGCAAAGAAGATGGATAGTCCAGATGGTGGCGCCACATGGCCCCATCTAGACCACCTAACACTGCCTAAGTGCGCCGAAAGTGAAGCTTTCCCCCAAGAGATACCACTACCTTCTAGAGCTCCAAGCAAGGTCTTGAAGGCGCCCAGTCGCCAATGGAAGCCCCTCCACCGCCGTGGCTGCCTCGATGAGTTCTTCATTCTTGTTCTTAGTTTTGATTTCTTCAATAGTTGTAGTTCATTTGAAGAAGGAATATATTTTGACAATGAAGGAAGGTCGAGCGATGGGGCGATGGGGCGATGGCGATAGGAGCGAGAACGAGGGCTGGGAGGTATGGAGATTGAAGAGATGGAGGTGCAAGGAAGATCGAAGAGAAGGGGGGCCGCCGTGAAGGCCAGGTGTTGGGCGAACATGGAGGAGGTCCTATCCTTCAGATGTAGGGCAAGAGGTCACATGGCGGCAGCATGCATGGGGCCTCTTATTTGTGTAGGTTGTGGCGGAGAAGGCCATAAACGTGATGCGTGTAAGAGAGGAGGGACACAGCAGGGAGGAGGAAAGATCCCACACCATCACCCTTGCTCGGGACAGAGGGGAATGAGGGTTCCGCCGCCTCCACTCCTAACACTGGCTGAACACTTTCTTGATGTAGAGGTCCCATACTCTGAAGACATTCATGCATCGGAGATGGTTCTAAGGGGAGCACTGATTGGGGAGGTGATGATAGGGGCTCCATCCTTAGATCGGCTACAACAGTTGGTAAGATCCCTAACCCTAAGCTCACCGAATTGAAAGGTTGCAACCTTGGGTCCTTCTCGCTTTCTATTGTATGGCTTGGGTATGATGGATGTTGAGTTCCTCCGATTTCAATCGAGTAAGTTTGAGAACATCAATGTGGTGTGGAGGTATGTCTCGCCTTTTGATGGGGCACTGATGGAGCGACCCCTACAGAAGGTAGCATCCAGATAGGGGAGGTTGGAGATTAGTGGTCTGCCTTTGCACCTGAGAACCAATGTGGTAGTGGCGAAGATGATTGAAAGCTTCGCGGTGCTAAAGGAAGGCTTTAAAATCGTGCTTGGGGAAGGGGATGGGAGGGTGGTTGGGGTGAACGTGATCTTTGCGCAGTGGCTCTCTACCAGAAAAGATCATTCTCCGATGTGGGGGAAGCTCGTGGTTGATCCAGCTTCGAATTTGCTTGGATAAGGTGGAGGTACATGAACAGCAGATGGCAAAGACCTTCGTAGAGGTGGTCAAGAACAATTCTATCCATGCGAAGGGAGATGGAATCACTGCGGAGGAGAGACCAGTGGTACAGAAGAGAAAGGAGCACCATGCTGAGGAACGTGGAGGGGGCCAAATGATCGAAACATCTGAGTCAATATTGAATGAGGATAGTATGAGTGAGAGAGACTCTCAGATGATTGTACCAGTGGAGGAGAATGATGGAAGAGGGCCTGGAAAATTGGTGGTGGGAGCCCCCTTTGCCTTTGATATGCCTGAAGGCCTTCGATATGATGTCAAGACCAAAGGAAAAGGGAAGGGTGTATTGATCCGATCCCCATACAAACTGCAGAGAAGACGAGGTGACGACAGGGTGGGGATGGAATTGAACACAGTGGCAAGAGTGCTTGGAGTGATGAGGACTGATGGGGGGGGCGAGGAAGGGGAAACCTGACACAAGATGAGAGTTCTATCATGGAACGTGCTTGGGCTGCGCGACGGGGTGAGAAGAGCCTCCCTTTCTAGATATATGAGAGAGTGGGATGTTGATTGTGCGTTATTGCAAGAAACTCACATTGAAGAGATGGGAGATCTGAAATCACTACTGTGAGGGCCCAAGGTAGATCAGGAGGCATGGCAGTATGGTGGAAGCTTGCAAAGCTACAGCTGGTCGAGGTAATGTAGGTTGAATTTAGTATAACCTGCAGATTTTAGGCAGTCCACATGGGGTGTCTTCTATGTATCACATGCGTTTATGGGCCATGCAATGCGAATAGGAGGACCGCTTTATGGTTTGAATTAGCAGAGAGAGCGGAGGGGATCGAGGACAGCCCATGGCTTGTAGGGGGCGACTTCAACTGCACACTCTCCAGTCAGGACAGAGCGAGTGGGTGCATTGACCAATCTATTCTTGGGTTTCAGCTAGCGGTCCAGAGCATGGGATTGAGTGAGTACCCTTCTTTTGGTGTGGAATACACTTGGTGCAATGGTAGTGGGCAAATGTCAAAACTTGATCAATTCTTTGGGAACTCAAGTCTTCTAGATAGATACCATCTTTCTGGTGTGGCCAGGAAAGAGAGGCCATTTTCAGATCACACTCTGTTGATTTGGGACTGTGGGGAAGGCAGCTCAGTGGGCTCTTACTTTAAATTCAAAAGGTCTTGGTTGAGGGAGCCAGGTTGCAAGGAGATGATTGTGCACTGGTGGGAGATGAAACAGATGTCCAGGTCAGCGACTTCGAGGCTTGCTGCGAAGTTAGCTAGTCTGAAAATTATGTTGAAAGAGTATGGATGACTGTGGGGGTGCTGTGCGAATAGAGGAGAGTGGAGGCTCTTTCTTGGCTGTGCACGTTGGATTAGAAAGAGGCTATAGGCCTACTGGTTGAAAGCGAGCTGCAACAACAGAAACAAATGCAAGATGTGGTTCTAGAAGAGGACTTGAAGAGGGAAATAGACTGGCGAGAGAAATTAAGACAACTTTGGTTGCACGAGGGCAACCCCAATACCAAATTCTTCCACATGGCTATCAGTTCAAGGAGATGCATCAACCATATCTCATCCATCCTCTCAGGTGACCAACGGCTTAACTCCATGGCTGACATTCAGGTTGCAGCGGTTGCCTATTTTCGCGACCTCTCTGTTGCCCTTGCCAGAAGTTCTTGGAAAATGATGACAATGGAGTACCCAAGGGTGGAAGGTATGCAAGCCGATAGATTGGTAGCCCCTTTTTATGAACAAGAAGTGATAGATGTCATCAATGGCCTCAACCTAGAAGGATCTTCCGGACCGGATGGGTTTCAAGTATTATTCTTCAAGGAGTTTTGGCAGGTGGTGAGAGGGTATGGAGGTGGTTCACGAGTTCCAATAGGGGAATAGTGGGTTTGAGAAGTTGAACAGGTCATATCTATTCCTGCTTCCTAAGAAGCCTGGGGCTGAGAGGTTCAGTGAGTTCAGACCCATAGCGCTATCAAACTCCATTTATTTGATCATAAGCAAAGTAATGGCAAGTAGATTAAGAGGGTAACTCCAATTAATGATATCGCCTGTTCAGTTGGCTTTCTTGTCGGATAGATCATTGCAAGAGTCCTTTATTGTGGCCCAGGAAATGGTGGTTGGATGGAGCAAGAGAAAAAAAAGGCCTTCATGTGGAAGGTCGACTTCAGTAAGGCCTATGACTCAATTTCTTGGCCATATTTGTGGGAGGTACTCAGACGTAGAGGACTCCCAGTCCTATGGATTAGATGGATGAAGAGATGCATTACTACTTTGGCTTTCTCCCCTTTGATCAATGGTAGACCATGTGGTGCCTGGATTCAATCCAGATGTGGGGTTAGATAGGGGTGTCCCTTAGCACCATTGTTATTCAACCTGGCAGTGGATACCTTGGCTCGCTTCACGTTCAAGCTCTCAAAAATGAGGATGATCAAGGGGTATACTCTATCGGACAGTCAGGCTTTGGCCCCGATGCTCCAATATGCTGATGACATAGTGTTTTTTGTAGAGGGGGTATGTGGGAGGCACGTATCATACATCATATGGTGACTATTTTTGGGGAGATTTTAGGGTTGAAATTGAATGGGGAAAAATCCTCTCTTATTTGTTTTGGATCGAATAGAAATGTGGGCCACCAACTATCAGAGACTTTGCACACATCAATCATCTCCTTAGTGATTACCATCTTGGGTTGCCACTAAAGAGCGGGAAGATTAAGAGTGATTGGAGTTACTTGTTCTACAAAATCTCTACAAAGTTGGAATGTTGGAGCAATAAATATCTCTCAAAGGGGGGAAGATTGATTCTCTTGAACTCTACTATCACTGTGATGCTGGTCTTCATGTTTTCTGTTTTCAAAGCTCCTAAAGCAATTTGGAAGCGCTTAGATATAATGAGGAAATTCTTCTTTTTGAAAGGGGTGAAACATGAGGGGCGTTTCCTCCAATCGGTAAAGTGGGATAGTTTGTGTGCACCAAAGAAGTAGGGGGGGTTTGGAATTAGATCCTTGAAGGAATTTAACGATTCTCTATTGTTGAAGTGGGCAATAAAAATTTTCCAAGGGGAGAATAAATCATGGGCGGAAGTGATTAGAGGAATATATGGTGCTTCACACTCTGTGGCAAATAGACTTTCTCCCATCAAAGCATCACCTTTCTGGAGTTCGGTGGTGGCAGCTATGAAGGAAAATTGGGATCTATTCCAGCCAGTCTGCAGGGACGGACAAACTTTTCTTTTCTGGTTGGAAAATTGGTCATCTTTGGGTCTACTACATAATCAATATCCACGTGTATATGGCCTTGTGGGTGATAGAGAGGCTAAAGTTGCATACTTCTGGGATGAAGAGGCGAATAGATGGGAGATACCAGAAATGGGCTACAAGGAGGGGAGTCGCACATGGGGGGAAAGAGCACGACGAATGTAAGATTTGCAAGCCTTCAAGCCAACAAGGGGTGCAGACACATACAAATGGATGGGGAATTTTTCCACTGCCAAGGCCTATGAACATATGGTTGCAAGGGGACAAAGTGAAGATGTTGATGTCATTTGTGCAGGTTTATGGAAGCTGAAAATCCCGTTGAAGATACAAATTTTTCTTCGGCTCTGCAAGAGGGACGGACTCATCACTAGTGACTTGAGGCGCCGAAGAATGGGGGTGGCTACTCATACATGTTATCTATGTGGCTTCCAGCTGATAGTGTGTGGCATATTTTTTCCTCGTGTGTGGTCACTGATTGTGTGTGGAATAGGGTATATGGTGGTGGGATACCTGTATAGGACATATGGGGGGATTTTATTAGGAGTGGGAGACCTCATTGTTCCATGGCAGTTGTTCTGTGGTGTATTTGGCATGCACGAAATGAGTGTCTTTTTCAGGGGAGGCCTGTCAATTCAATACAAGTTATACATGAGGGTTAGGCTCTCATACGTCATTGGCGAAGTTGATGTAATTTATTTTTTGATTCTATTAATAAAATCCCCGGATGGCTATCTCCTTAGATAGCATTCCTTATTTTCTCAAAAAAAAAAAAGCACGCTGAAAGACACTGGTGCCCCCTCCTTTTCATCAAGGCAGATTCAATCTCAGTCGTTGGATTTGCATCCAACAGCTGAGATTGCTCGAGCTTTAAAACAAAAATGTGACTCAAGTGAGAGGATGGCGTAGCGGTCATGTGCCTTACGTACAGCATGCGACATGTGATCGAGACCACGCGCATGGCTTCAATTCACTGTGAAAGTGCACGAGTGAAATTCACCCATTCGATCGGCGATGAGCGACAATGGAGGTGGTGATGTGGTAGCACGGATGGCCAAGCGCACACACGAGTGTGATGATGCATGATCACACATGCGAACTGACACTAAAGCGCGATCTTAAGATGCCCGGACGCAACCTCGGTCGTCCGATCGAGATTGGGTGCAATTTGAAGCGTGAATGGCCGAAGATGAGAGGGTGCGTAACCTAGCCTCTTATGGTGAGTCGAATTGGCAATGAACGACTCCCCTTCCGTACGAGCTTCAGCAACGTGCGGCTACAGTGACACTCATAAACGTAACTAAAGACCTGATATTAATTTTCTAGCCTTTGAAATGACTATTCTACCCCTTTCTCCTTGCCTATGAAAAGGATCTTACACCTCCCTTATTTCCTCATCCATTCTATTCTCTTCTCACCTCTTCCAAAGCTCTAAGAGCTGGTCCCATACCTAGGATGCTCCACTAGAGCTAGAATAAAATAATTTTCCATCTTCTCACCCCCTTCGTGGAGCATCCCGTGGTTATCATCTCACCACCATTCGGGAAGCAGATTCAGCTGCGACGTTGCCTGATGGTAACACCATCATTTGTCATAACTAACTAAAATTAGTCAGAATCCAGAGATAAATGCTCTTGAATGATCACCTGAGGACCATAATTCCACTCTGATCCGTTTTGAGAAGACACTAAAACATGGTTAATTCTATTATTTTAACGTCACATCACAAATGCAGATTGACCATGGGGTTATTCAGGGGTTAATTAAAGGTTAATTGAGCATTAAAGTCGAAGAAGTGGGTCCATACCAACTAAAATAGGGTTTCACGTATTTCGAGGGTGAAAATAACACCAAAACCCTAATATCAACCCTGCTTGAATTAAAGAGATTTTGGCTAGGATAAAATCAATATAAACCTCCTAAAATTCAAATAAAAATATTCTAAGAGGTTTGGTACTCTTGGTTTGACTATCTGAACCTATTTTGACGTAGAATAGAGTTTCAGACATGATTTTACCCTAATTTGGGTTTCTTTGGAATTTGCCCAGTCAAACATGGTCAAAACTCAAATCCAAGTCCACCATTAGATTCCTTGGGTCTTAATTACATTAATATCAAAATTTGGGTCCAATTAGAGTCCATCTTGACCTAGTTTGCATTTTAGTCCTTAAAATCTCTATTTCACACATTTAAGCCCCTAAGTTTCAAGTTTCTTGCGATTTGGTCTCTAATTCTCTCATCATTTTCACAAATGGGTCCCTGTCGCCATGGCTTCTCCGCTTAGATTCGAGCGAAGATTTCTCACTCAATCCTCAACCAAATCCCTCTAAATTTGGAGGGATGAATTTTAAGATGATCTCCGATCTTTTGGACTAAACTAGGAACCTCAAATCGATTTCTAGAGCTCATGCAAGCTCGAGGAATTTAGGGAAGTTTTCTCCTAAAATCGAGGCACAATCAGGCCTCTTTCCTTGCATTAGAGCTTGGATCTAAGCTCTATAAAGAGCCTTGAAGTCCTCAACATCTTCTTCGGTCCGGTTTAGGCCAAAATCACTCTTCTCTTCCTCCCCTAGCGGTCTCCAACCACGACTTCGGTGACCTCCACGCTTAGCTTCTTCCAACCTCTCAACAACAAAATTGAAAGGTCCTCCTTCCTCCTCTCTCTCATCCGCATCTAGTGTACATCAGTTAGCACCATCTTCCCCTTCATTGTCGTCGTCTCACCTCACTAGAGAATTCACCTTCCTCAGCGCCAGCCAATCAAAGCCGGCATGATTCCCTATCCCCTTCATCCAAAAATAGACTCTCTCTCTCCATCTTACTCTCAATTCCTTTGCTGTGTCACGCTCTCCCCCTCCATCTTCCTTGACTCCGGACACGCCATCGACATGGTCACATGACCAAATTCGACCACCAAACTTCATGCCACTACTCCCATTGGCTCTGCCTTGACTCCACCTACAAAAGTCCTAAACCTATTTAGGGTTTCGCACCATTCACTATGCCTATGAATAGCCACGCCCTCCGTCTCCGTCTTTGACATCGACCAACCACAACACACATGCATACATTCAAATAACACCACCGTTACACCCATCGACTCACGGCGATCGTCCTGAGATGGTCTAATTAGGCCGAGAGGCCATTTTCGTGCTTTTCAATTACTGCTGGAGCTCCACCTTCGCAGCCACCATCTACACCTCCGTCTGGTGCATTCTGACCATCTTTAACCATGCCACTACTCCCATCAGTTGCGGATACATCTGCGGAAGCATCCTGCAGCATCAATTAAAGAAATAAGCAGCAACAGCCACCTCAATTGCTCAAGCATCACCACAATGTTGCATGTGAAGAAGCAAGTGATCCTTTAGTCCCACATCATGGGTTACAAAGCGCGCGTAGCACATAAAAGGAAAAAGTGCCACTAGCCGGTTGCCTCTTCACTGGGGGTGAGGTCCTCGCACCACACCCTTTACCACTCCTCACCCGTGATCATGCACACGGGTCTGGACCCCTGTACGCGACTTGATTACCCAATTAGGAGGAAGGGAAATTCTAAGGAGGGTAGGGGGTGATTTTGCATCAGGTTTCGTGCTCACTGTTGCCTCAATATTCGTGTCTATACACGCCAACACTTAGCCAATTGCTAAGGTTGTTGGTCTTGTGCCTTGTTGAGGCTTTGCACTGTGGCTTGTGCTGAGACTTTAATGACTTAAGGGTGTTTGTAGCGCCTTACCGACATCTGATCTTGAGTCACTATGGAAATATTTGAGGTTGAATCTGATTTGATGTGGAATTTGAGCAATAAGTGGTTCAAGATACTGTTGAGAAATTGAATGCTTTGATATGTGCTTAAATGAGGGATTTAAGTGGTGATTCAAATCACCATTTTTAGGGTTTTGATATTCTTTTTATCCCGTTGTTTTCTGAGATACGATTGCTATTATTGAATACATCTTTCAAGTATATTTTTCATTGAATATCTTTGTTGCAATTAATCATTGTTCTAATCTGCTTTATATTTCTATTAGTGTGTGAATTCCACATTTGCTCCCTGCGAATGACCTTGAACTCATACTTTTGTCTTTGAGCACTTATAAATTTAAATGTTGATTCGCTTTTATTACTATAGTACGACGCATATTCTAAACTTGACAAAGGCCTAACAACATCGCTCTGCTTCATCCTCCATCGACCAGCTTCGTCCTCCCTCATCCAGCCTCTTACCATCATCTTCCGAGCACTCCGTCATTGCGGCTCATCCTCCAAGCAGTCGTCGAGGATTTTCTCATCCCTATCTTTTTACTACTTTCTAGTGTAGTTTTAACTTTGCAAGTAGATGTAATGAACATGATTCTATGGTTATGAAATACTTGCTCATTCTCTCTCTTTATTTTTCTCTTCTTTGTATTATTATCTCTCTTTCTTCTATATTTATTCTTTAAGTAGTTTAGCCTGTGAAGATTAATGTCAACCAACTACTTTTCTGTGTGTTAATAATTTCAAGTGCAATTTTCAATCAAACGTTCGTCTCACCGTGTTCGTCCCGTGACTCACCAAAGTTTCGATTATAATCATCTGATAGCGGATTTTTACGCAACTACAACAATGGGTTTCTAACCCAAACTTTTTGCATACGAAATCTCGCTCATCATTTTGGCACTGTTGCCAGGGAGGCAACACTATTTGATTTCCCGCATTTTTTGCCTTACTTATCGTTTACCTCACTTGTCTCCATTCTTATTGTGATTGCAGGTGCTCTCTCGAGGCGAGAAAAAGTGGTAGATTGGTGCAAAGTGCAGTTGAAGGGTTTGTAAGTGTACCCTACTTTCCACCCCCTTAGATTTCATTCCACCACCTAATAATGCAAACCCTAATTAACCTAGGAGCTTGCATAAACTCTAAGGTTAGTCTTGGTTGATTGTTTATCACTCCCACCCACCTCACCCCCTCCCCCCACACATATATATAAATCTGATTGTGGGATTTATTTAAACTTACCTTATACACCCACACACACACTAAAGTGCACCACTCTTTGTTTGATTCAATCACTTAATCGGGGAGATGACCTAAGGACTCGATACACCTCAATATACTATACGAATAAGTGATTAAACATCAGAATGGGCTAAAAATGATTGGGTGCCTTAATTAGTGGTGCATCAGGCCACTTGTCTGAATTGTCTGGGCTACACCACTTAACGTAAAAGTGATTCATTGAGTAGCTGCCCCTTAGGATTCAACTTTTGGGAATTAATCAGGCACTCCACATTCTTTTGAGTTGTAAAGGAATATATCTTCACTTGTGCTTTTAAAACTTGGTGTGCCTCACAAAACCTTGTCTGAATATACCTAAAATTTGAATCTTAAAAGCTACCAAGTAAGATTTAAACCCTAAAATTCACTGCATCCAAAAATAACCTTACTTGAAAACCCTGGTTGTGCACGTGCACACACATAAATCAATCTTTATTGGCACAACCTAGATAAAGGGCCCATCACATTCCTGAGCACATTCAAACCTAAGCCTAACTAAAATCAAGTAGACGTTGGCCTTAAGGGTTTGACTCCCTCTTTGGGACCCAGATTGAGATTATTTTCGATTAATTTGCTTTTACTGGACCATCTAATTCTAGCTAGGGTAGTAGTGTTAAACGACCGTGGTTGGGGGTATCAAAGGAACCTGAGGCGAAAGCTAAGGGAAGAACCTTCTCCTTAATCCCTCCTTCAACTGGTTGGATTGACTGGATAAAAGTAGATTAAATCGTTTCTTTCATCTCAAGATGTGTTCTAAGAGTATGTAGGTCTTTAGGCTACCCACCTAAGGACAAGTTTGGCTTGGTTGTACTGTAGGGCACCTTTCTTTCCTTTATTTTCCCTCCTACTTCACCATGTATTCTTCTACACCACATGCACATTTCCATTCCTACCCTCCTACTACCACTTATCCCCAAGATGATTCCTATCCGAACCTAACTGTCAACCACCTATCTACTAGTTGGGATAATCCTAATTGGGGATTTAATTCTAGACCTCAATGTTTAGGGTCTAACCCTAGATATCATGATTTTGATTTTTATCCTTCTCCAAACTACACCGATTATAGATCATTGCCCTCCTATGCACAACCTAATACGATCTACAATCAAGAAAGATATGATGATTATAACCCATACCCTCCCCAGGATTACACTGCATATGGGTCACCACCTCTTTATGAACAATAAAAAATGACTTATTACCAAGGAGGGCCCCAAGAACCTTAATTTCTTGACTCCCTTGGACTAAATCCAAACCCACCCAACCCTAAATCAAACCATATGGTTCAGGTGAACTAGGTTCAAGATAGGGTGTTAGCTAACTTGAGGAACACCGTACAATCTTTAGAAGCTTAATCAACACCTTGCATTTAAGAATTGGAGCCCCTAATTCAAATGATTGACGATTTTAACAAGTCTTTATTGGATTGGCTCCAAGATGTGGAGGATAAGGACCCGAGTGAGTTTTTACTTGGGAAATTGTCAATGTTGAGGATGAAATTTGTGGTTGCTCTGGTCCAATCTTGGGATGATTCTCAAGATAAACCCCCTTCAAGAGAGTCAATGTCAGAACCAGCTCAGGCACCTGTAGGGGGTACACATTTTACGAGATCGATGATGGCCAGGTTGGTCTAGAGCAACCAATTGAGGATGACTTTGTTTCTTCACCTGAGATCCCTGAGCTAGGATACGAGGAAAAATGTCTTTGTGGACCAAGGAACATGTGATCTTGAGACACATATTAATGTGGATCCAGAATTCTTTGTTCTGAAGGTGAAGAATCTTTATGTGAAGTCTCACTTGAGTTTAAGGATGATAATTTTAGTGAGGCAAATGGGCCAATGGAGTATGATGAATCATTTGATAGCTCGGTAATTGAGGATTGTGATCCCATCGGAGCTAGCATAAAGGATTCAGTTCCTAACTTCATGGATGATTCAATTAGTAGCTCCATTCCTTAATCACACCCCAAAGTGCTGAATGTTGATATTTTTAAAATCATTGTACCCAAGTCAGTCTTAATTCAGCCACAATTATTGGACTTGGATAATTTAGATGGGGTGAATAACATGCAGGAGGTCTTGGAATCTGAAATTATGATTGTGGAGGATAGGTGCTGGGAAATCAAAATTTGGGAAGTTAACCTTGGAGGGAGTAGAATTCTGGATGTAAGGGTTCCTACAGACCTAAAACCACCAACCTTCTACCAGGACCCTTATGACATTTTCAACTTTGAGGATGTCCAACCCAACCACAAATTAACTGATTATCTTTTTGATATAAATTTTTCTATTGTTCGACTTTTTGGACTTGGGTTGCATCCTCACAAACTGCAGGCCTGACCTCGCTTGCATAATGATCTCCAGTTCTGGGTAATTTTCATCCAGACCCTTAAAACCACTCTACCTTGGGGCATGGGTTTGCATTACAAACTCATCCACATCTGTGGACATCTTCTCCTTATGGGTCCTAAAATCGATCTTATCTTGATCTTGACCCGCACCTGTGAATTCTTGATTTCTTCTTTGTTTGTATAGAGTGCCTAGTTGAAGGCAATAAACTTAGCACTTATACAATATTTTTTCATCTCGGAGCTGACCAGGTAATCACAAAATTCAGGTGATTTCATCTCTACTCTGTTCTTTTTCATGTCTTTTTAATCAATGAGGACATTGCATTAGATAGGCATAGGGGGTGGATATTTTTATCTGAATTATTTTGTTAGCTCCACAGATTCTTTTATTTTCTCTTTATTTACAAAAAAATATTGAATTAGGAAAGGAGAACTTCAGCATTAGAAATTTGTCAACTTTAGGAAATGATACAATATGACCTGAACACTTAGATTCTTCAGGTCTTCGGTCTTAATCAGCCTGGGTGTCTACTAAAATGTGGACTTGTTTCTCGAATCCTCTCCATTCTAAATTCATTTCTAATTGGTTAAATAAGTTGGGGTGATAAGTATTTGACTTATCAATGAGCCCTGATTTGAGGGGACTTTAAGTTAAAGTATCTACACACTATTTGCACTGACTTAGTTTTTGATGATTTTAACAGAAATTAGATGGCTAATGAACCTTCTAAGGTGGTATGGCTGGCAAGTTGTCGTGGGTTTGACGCCCCATTGGCTAGTTATTCGGAGCCAGCCACACGACCATTCTCTTTCTATTTCATTTAGGTAAATCTTAGACCAAAAAATCACCTATTTGATAAACGTCAGTTTATTATCATTTTTATGTCCTAAAACTAATCTAGCTTTTAGGATTTTAACTCTGCAAATGGATTTTCGGGCTGCATTTAGGCATTTCCCTAGGTTAGGCATGCATTGCATCTTATTGTCTTTTTGATACATTTACTTGAGTGTCAGGGATAGATAGAAAGTCAGATCCAGCATACCTTGGAACTCAGGAAGGCAGAAGATGAAGAAGAAGCTCTTAACAGCTGGATCCTAGCTAGATCTAGATCATCCTAATTGGATCCCAGCTCATTTTAGCTGGATCAACTCATCTTTAGCTCCATTCAGCTTATCTCAGCTGAATGGTAGCTCAAGCTAGTTCACCTCAACTCCATTCAGATCACCTCAGCTGGATGGCAGCTCAAACTGGCTCAAGGCAGTTTATCCTAACTCTATTCCAACTCAGAACAGTTCACTGGAAAATCAACCTGATTAGGACTAGCTACTGCCATCAACTAGCTAGACCTAGTCAACTGAAGATGACCTCAACTAGTTCAGGCCAGCTTAAGTCCAACTCCTGGAGACTTAATTCAGCTCAACTTGGTTGAGCTGAGCTACTTGACCTAAGCTAGCTACTCCAACTAGCTAGATAATCTCCAGGAAGACCAGGCCCATCTCACCTCATCTCATATCAGCAGAAGCCAGCTCATCTTAGCTTGGCTTAGCAGCTAGCAAAGAACTAGCAAGCTAAGCCAGCTAAGGTAGCTCCTTGCAGTTCTCTTCAGCAGCCACCAGCTCTAGTGCAGCTCAAGGTAGCTCCCTCCAGCTCCTCACCTCCAAAACCCTAACTCCCTTTACCTCTCTACCCTACTCCCTACTAGCTAAGCTAGCTTAGCTTAGCTAAGTCTACCTCCATGGAACCAAAAACCTAACCCTAATCCTCACTTCACCTTAACCCAACCTAGACCTAACCCTAAACCACTATAGTAGGCGCCAAACTATGCATGCAACCCTTCATTTTGGCACCAATTATGGTACCTCTTCACCACCTACAACCACCCCCATAACCACCTACATGTGGCACCACTTTTCCCTCCAAAATCCCCTTCCATCTCAACCCTCCATCCAACACCTAAACCCATCTTGGTGCCACCTAGGAACCCTTCTAGAACACCTATTTTGGCACCAAAACCAAAGGCCACCAATGGTGGCAACCACCCATAACCACCCTCCTTACAGCTATTGGGTTGGCACCAACCTACCCCCTCCATTGGATCCTTAACCACTTTCCATCTAGCCATCCTAGCCCTTTAATTAGGCCACACCAACCTACCCTCTCCACTCCTATATTTACCCCACCTAACCACCACCTAAATACCATCTTCTCCATTAGTTATGTTCCACCATAGCCATCTACATCTCACGGCCAAGGAGAAGAAGATCAAGAAGGCAACCACCCACCCCCTTGGTGCCTTCTTCTCTCTCTTCCTATCACTTGTGCCACGCCAAAGGAGGAGGAGCTCTCTACATAAAGTGGACGGCCAAGCAAAAGGAGGGACAAGGTGGTTGACACCCACCTTAGATGACTACTTGGAGGACGACTACTTCAAGAAGAAGCCAGGAAAACCCTTTTCAAGTGCGGGGCAACTGCACTTGGAGTAAGGGCCATCCAGACTTCAACCAGAGGATCTCTCCTTTTTCTTTATCTTTAAAATTCTTGTATTAGCTAGTTTATTTCATGTAAGCATTCCTCTACAATTTTCTAGTTTCTAGTAATACAAGTTCATATTTGCCTTCCAAGTTCATGTTTTAATTTAGTGTGTTTTTCATCTCTTATAGTTGTAGTGCACACCACACTCCTCTTGTAATTACCCTAGGCGCACATGCCTAGGGTGAGCTTAGAAGAGAGGGTTTCATTCTTGTCACTTAGGTTTAGTAATAGGTAGTTCATCTTCGCATCAAATACCCGATTGTTTCCAAAATCATAAAAAACAAAAAAAAATCAAATTCACAAAAAGACAAGTACAGATTTGAGAGGTGAAAAAGAGAATTAATTCCTGTGATTAACAATTTGGCCTCCTCGGATGACACTAGATAGTTCACTATCTAGGTATTACAAATTTTAAAAGTTGATTGCAAAGATACGCATCTCAACGACAAAACACACTTTTTACTTAATCGCATATTTTTTATATCATTGTTCTCTAAAAAAAAAGAGATAAGAAATAGAAAGAAGAAAAAAATAAATAAGTTACACTTTACTGCACGAGTATAGTTGGCAAGTGAATCAATGAGTCTATCACAGTTTCACCAAAAGATGCTTAGAACTTAGAGTTCTTTTTGAGTCTTGGGTAGGTTGGGTAGTTATAGAAAGCTGCCTCGAAACTCTAAACTCAGAAATCCAAAAAAAATTAGAAAAGAAGAAAAGGAAGACGAATATATATATATATATATGTTTTTGAATAAGGCATGGGCTTAGGGGCAATCTGTATTTTGGTAGATACCTGGACACTGTTGAGTCTTTGTAGTTTAGATCTTTAGTAGAAATTTCTTAGTGTTAAGAAATAACTATTGCCCAAGTAATTTGATCCTAATTCTTTTATAGATAGCATGTAGTTTTGCTAAGCACTACCAAAAGATAGGCATGGAGGTGTGATGGAGACACATCTATTTTACATAAGCTATCTATTTATGCATGTTCTTAGGCGTATAATTGCATTCAGCATTATAAATATTACATAGCATGTATCATTCTGCATTTAATATAGATTGTACAAATTATAGGTTAATTTTCCCTTTTTGTGGTAAGGGGACAGGTCGACATCATTTTGAGGGCTCGAATTAAAGATCCAACCATATGGATCTAATCAGGGCAACGATCGGAGTCCAACGCCTCCGAGATCGCCCCGATCGGACCTCTGTAGCATTAGATGCAATCTGAGGAAGATAGAGGTCAAGGGGTAAGGTGGTGAAAATCCGAACCTCAGATGAAGATTCCAACCGCACAGATGGGTTCGGATCAATGATGGCAGCCCAACGACGTGAAAATTGATTCAATCTGACATCCGTGACATCATCTACCAAGCAAAGAAGATGGATGGTCCAAATAGTGCCATGTGGCACCATCAAGACAACCTAAGCACGCCTAAAGCCACCGACACCCCCTCCTTTTCATCGAGGCAGATTCAATCTCAGTCGTTGGATTTGCATCCAACGGCTGAGATCGCTCAAGCCTTAAAACAAAAACTTGAATCAAGTGAGGGGATGACGTAGCGATAGCACGCCATACGCGCAGCATGCGACATGCGATCAAGACCACATGTGTGGCTTCCATTTGCTACGAAGGTGCATGGGTGAAATTCACCCGTTCGATCGGTGATGAGTGGTGATGGAGGTGGCAACGTGGCAGCATGGATGGGTTAGCATGCACATGCGTGTGATGATGAACGATCTAATGCGCGGGCATGATCTTAAGACGTCTAGATGCAACCTCGGCCGTCCGATCGAGATTGGGTGCGATTTGAAGTGCGAATGGCTCAAGATGAGAGGGCGCGTGACGTGGCCTCTTGTGGTGCGTCGGATCAGTGATGAACGACTCTCCTTCCACGCGAGCTTCAGCGACGTGCGGCTATAGTGATGCACATAAACGTCTCTAAAGACTTGATATTAATTTTCTAGCCTTTGAAATGACTATTCTACCCCTTTCTCATTGCCTATAAAAAGGACCTTACACCCCCCTCATTTCTTCATCCATTCTATTCTCTTCTCACCTCCTCCAAAGCTCTAGGAGCTGGTCCCATACCCAGGATGCTCCACTAAATCTAGAATAAAATAATTTTCCATCTTCTCACCCCCTTCATGGAGTATCCCGTGGTTGTC
The DNA here is from genome assembly GCA_037157565.1 of Thalassia testudinum. Classification (NCBI taxonomy): domain Eukaryota; kingdom Viridiplantae; phylum Streptophyta; class Magnoliopsida; order Alismatales; family Hydrocharitaceae; genus Thalassia; species Thalassia testudinum. Next base: position 178,207,736 of record JAZHRO010000063.1, read on the forward strand.
TTCTCACCACCATTCGGGAAGCAGATCCCGCTGCGATGCTGCCTTGCTTCATCCTCCGTTGTCCAACTTCATCCTCCCTTATCCAGCCTCTCACCATCATCTTTCAAGTGGCCGTCGATGAGGATTTTCCCATCCCTATCTTTTTACTACTTTCTAGTGTAGTTTTAATTTTGCAATTAGATGTAATGGATATGATTCTATGGTTATGAAATACTTGTTCACACACTCTCTATTTTCTCTTTCTTTGTATTATTCTCTCTTTCTTTTATTGTTTATTATTTAAGTAGTTTAGCTTGTGAAGATTAATGTCAACCAGCTACTATGCTTTGTGTCAATAATTTCAAATGCAACTTTTAATCAAACATTAGCCTCCTCGTGTTCGACCTGGGACTCACCAGAGTTTCGGTTATAATTATTTGATAGTAGATTTTTATGCAACTACAATGATAGGTTTCTAACTTAAACTTTTTTCGTACGAATTCTCTCTCAACAGTACTTTAACCGCTGGGGTCAGCGAACCTCTTGGCAGTTTTTACGAGTCTTAGAAATTTTCGCGGAGGACCCAAGGCTGAGGTTGTTTAGGACTGTATCTTGGCTGGTACTCAAGTGCCTTTAGGCCTATTGTTGGTATTTCGATCTAGTCTCTAGAGGTACAGTACGGTAAGGCATCTTGACTATAATTTTCGATCTAGAGATCTGGTTATTTTTTCCATATGATTTTGCTCGAAACTAGCAAAACTTAGGCATGAGGTTATTTGATAGGTTCACTTTAGTGGACTATAATTAAGTTTAAGTACCATATTATTTGGATGAGAATTTAATTTAGAGTATACATTACATTGATAAATTAATTAACCTCATATTTAAACATTCCTACAATTTTGTGGAAATACTTTGCATACACATGTTCATCGATTAATCATATATTAAGTGCAGATACGTATTTTTTAGGAATATTTGAAGGCACAAATTTAGAGTACCATATTCACATGAGCAACAAAAATTAGGAAAATTTTGATATTGGGAATCGATTGTTTTGGAAAGAGAAGGATATTTTTCTCTTGACATTACTTGTAGCCTTTGATTTTATGGGATTCTCTTTCCCATTAATTTCTCTATTATTCCCTCTCCTGGTAGTTGTTTCTCTTTGTAACAGGACACGAAGTACCACCAGGAGATCATCTTCCTCGGGGGAGGAACTCCCTCTCCACATCCTCTCCTCACCAAAAACATCACCGCGATCTCCATCCTTTTCCCCCAACAGAGTCACAACCACCACTGCGAGCCATCCACCATCCTCAACCTTCATCAACATTCGCGACTTCCGTGTCATCGTGTACCATCACTGTGGTTGGAGGTGACAGATCTGACGCCACCATCGCTCTCCAACCTCGCTGCCTCGACTGTAAGCTTCTTCCTTGACATCGACATCTCCGCTACTGCATACCATCATCACGCACATGCACCCGCACGCCGAGGACCCATCGTCATCATCTCCCTCTCCCTTGTAGACCACACAGGAGCAGGACGGGGGGGGCTAGTTAAGTCGTTCAGGAGGGCTTCCAGACGTCTAGGAAGGAAGTCCTCCCCTTCCCCCTTCGATCGCCTTCCTCCTACTCACCGCGTCGGCTACAGCAGTAGAACAACCCCTCCTCTCAGCACCGATCGAAGGCCCCACCGCGACCTCTGCCTTGGCTCCACGGGCCGTGCTCCTTCCGACCATGCCCTAGACACCCAACCACTGTCGACCGTGACCCTCTCCTTAGCCACCTCCGGCTCTCTCTAGCACAGACCTTGCGTCGGCCGCAGCAGCAACTAGCCACCTCGGCCATCAGCCCTCGCGTAAAGCCCTAGCATGCGACCGCGCCACCCACGCCCACCGGCGCCACCGCCACCCGCACCCTATTCGTCTTCCTCATCACCAACAGGAGACTAACCCAAACTCCATCAACAACCTTTACATGCAGCCACCACCACGAGCCTCGACTCTTCCCACCGTCGACTTGCATGCACTCGCCATGTCGTACTGAGCTCTCCCACGCCCGCGGCAGCACCTCCTGTAGTCCACACATGCATGTGGGAAGCCTCACCGCCAACGGGTTCCTTCTCTCCAGCAGCCTCCATGGCCATCTCGACTGTCATCCCACCGGTGACCTCCACGTGCGACCGCACCTCCGGCCATGCCCCCTCTGTGCGTGCGAGTGAGGGAAAGCCACTCCCCTGTTTCACTACAGTGAAGGTACTATTAAAATTTACGTATTTTGCCATTGTCGTTGCACTGTTCGCTTATTTGGTGGATTAATTTGTTGAGGCAGAATTAGGTACATAACCCTTGCATTTTTAAATAATTGTGTGTCTTCTTTTTTTCACCTTAATTCTCATCCGATTTGGATATGGATTTCACACATGATTGGGAAAATATAATGGGAAAATATTCGTGAGTTTATTGCATTTGTTCCTCCCTATGGATGCAACCCGACTCTTCGCGGTTAGTTTTTATTGATAAATATTTTTGTTTGGGATTTTTCCACTACGCGATTCATACTGCGACAATACATATTTTTCTGGCATATTATTTCTCTTACACATCATTTTGCAAGCAAAAAATTTCTTGTTCAGCCACCAAGATTGAATAATGGAGTGTCCTATCCAAGTGAGTTGGATGTAGGATAGATAGCAATATTCAGGGACTTCACACATGGCAATAGTTGTCAACTGTGTGATGTGAATTCCAAAAGGATTGTTTTGACTTACGAATGCCAGTTCTGTAATGAAAAATGACCAATTGAGATTCGATCCATAAATAATGCATGAAAGGGGAATTACAGAACTCATCTTGATCAAGCCATGCAGACCAATGGTTGGAATCGAAATACATCTAAGCTAGTTGGATATGAAGGCAATTATGAGTTTCAATGGTCAGAAGAAATATGGAAATGATCTTATTCCTGAGAAGAAATTCCTAATAAGTAGTTGCCTTATTATATATTGGATTTCACGAAGATAAATGCTTGCAATGAGAATTAGGCCATAAATGAAACAAGAAATCTTGTAAGGTTACTAGAAACTGTTCAAGATAACAAACCAAATATGGAGGGAATCAATATACTACTTGAAAAGGTTTCAAGATAGTAAAACCCAATTTTGATCTGAACAAGCACCTAGAATTAAATAATTCATGAAGTGTTATGGATGTATTCAATGATGCTTAGAATCATGAGAAACAAAGGAAGTATAATACCACATGCACATAAATGTTGCATTGATACGATGAGACAACAATATCCAAGATTGGAATTTGAGGGTTTCAATGGAAAATTATTTTCCAAGATAAACTTAAAGATTTCTGGAACATAAGATGTGTGAATGATTTTCATATGATGAAAGTCATTACATGTGTTTCCGTGTCTTCTTGAGAAGTAAATGTCAACTCACTGGGTTGAGAGAGAGAAAGCATGATGCGTGTATGTGATACACACAAACCAAGCACAATTCCAAATAAAGATTTTTGAGATAGTGGGTGGATAAATTGTTATCAACCCATGAGACACTCTAGATAAATTGTTAAGTTGTTCCTAACGATTCTTGAAAAAGGAATGCAGTTATGAAGAGGTGATCTCAAAGAGTTGAGATGCACTAATTCAGCGGATCTCAAAGAGTTGAGAAACAACATTTGCAGTCTAATATGTGGATAGTCTACATATGATCCACTTGAGCAGTGAAGTATTTGCTTTGAAAGCATATATGACACCACACAAATGCTGAAGTAAATGTAGCTTATGAAGCTATAGCATGGATGATAAGGATACATAAGCCTTTAGGAAGGACTTGACGTAGTTTCCTTTGTTGAAACTCCCATTGTTGTGATGATAACAAGAACAACACTCTTGTTGAGAAATGGTTTCTTAGAGCAAAAGCGTGTTTGTAGAGAGAAATGTCCTCATCATGAAATAGATGCCACGAATAATAAAGTAGTTATCATATGCAATGCTTCAGCCTATAGCTTGACACTTCTATCGATCAAGACTTTATGGTAAAGCTCTTGAATGTCGAGTTGGCATTAGGGGTCGAAGACGCAGTTCAGGATTGGCACTTAGGGTAAATGGGAGTTTATTGGAGTTATGTGCCTAGAGTGAACCAACTTGACTCGAATAACTCGATCAGTGATTCAGATCTGAGTATCAGATCATGTGAATGCACTGATGCAGTTAGATGGGTCCCTAAGTACAATCGGGATAATGTATTGTGCCATGTTGGATATACCGATGGTGGGTATTGAAGGGTCCAAACGATTTGGATTAGGAATTTCAATTAGTCGTCAAGATCCATCATGACATCCAACTATAGTCTCCAGTTTGAGAAGAGTGGCAATCCCCTCTAGAGACTGTTGTTTGTCTGATGCCCTTAATGCACATTTTTTGCATGGGAATAGAGATTTTGGGTTGCCACGCAAGTTGAGTTAAATTGTTGACTCGACGAGATGGAGATTCAGGAGTCCTCTTATCATTGACATGGAGAAGGCATATCCTTTGACTTGAGACACATATTTTTCTCTATGTTTGGCTATTCACAATCGATGGAGAGATAGGGGATTCACTCATGTTGGTGTTGAAACTAGAAAGCTGGTGTGAATATAAAGGCATAGGAGACACATGATCTTTTGAAGGGATCATATAGATCCACTGTCGTATGCAGCAAATTGGGAGACTAGAGCTCACTTCACGTATATTAGGAAGTACAAAATTTCATGCATGGTCGTACAAGTCATGGTTAGACCCATACATGAAGATAAGAAGATATTCCTTTGGGAAAGGATTTGGTCTTTGTTCTCAACCCAATAGTACAAGTAGAATGTGAAAAATATGTAACCCATAATGGGATGGGCAATGAATCTAGGATTCAATCCCAAGGGTTGCACATGTCTTCCAGTGTGAAAGATTCGTGTGTATTTGAAATTCCCGAGGGAGGCGTAGCACCATAATTCCTTTAATTCTAAGTGCTTGATTAATGGCATGATGAAACCACTAATCATTTTGGTGTGTTCTTATTTGATTAGATTGATTAAATCAATTTAAGGAGTTAAATAGCATTAATTTAGCATTTAATTACACCTAATTTGATAAGGTACAATATTCATGGGTTGAATTGCAATTAATTAAAGTTTAGATACTTATCTGAATAACCCATAAAATGCCACAGGTTAATCATGCAAAATTGAATAGGAATAAATGCCAACTGTTAGATGGAGGTCCAAGGGTTCACACTAAATTAGGATTAGTAGGAACCCTATAAATATCTCCCAACCCTATGGCAAACCTGAGATTGATTTCTAATCAATTTGTGTGCACCACCAAATCAAGAGAGGCTCTCTTCCACAACCTTCGCTTGTTCTTCTCCTTTCTATTATTGTGGCAAAGAGGAACGAGGTTGACTCCTCCTTCCATTAGTTGCCCCACTCCTCCTTATGAAAAGAAGAGAATCAGCCAAGGGACAAGGAGGTCGGCTCCCTTCTCCTCTTCTTCCTTTCCCTGTTTCCATAAAGAAGAAGAAGCAAGAGGAGTCATAAGGAGGGTAGCCGACTACCTCCTCCTTGGAAAGGAGAAGTAGCAATCAAGAATAAGGTCTCCTCCCATCCCATTCACTATCAAGTTGACTTGGACCTCTCTAAGTCAACTTGCTTGCACTGGGATCTAGGGATTGTCTTCCTAGTGGCCATGATTTGGTCTTGATTTCCCATGTATAGGTGTAGCAAGTCGACCTACAAGGAAAATAAGTCGACTTGCTATTACTGGGCCATGATGATTTGATCCTCTAGGTGCTCTCTTGGTGGAATTCAAGGCGAGGGTCACCTCCTCGGCCATAAAGGAGTTCGCAAGATGTGAAGTGTTCACGTTTCACATGAAGGAATTAGTCATCCTTGGCTCAAAGGGTCTTATTCACCTGTCGAGAAGAAAAGAGTCCTCGAGGCGGGACATATTTAAGGAGGCTCAACACTTGTGGTACTGTGCTATGCCACCCATAGGTATACTTCTTATACTTCTTACTCATGGGGATCCTGGAACAGAGAGATAGTAGATCTCTCCATGTGATTCCAGTTACATAGGTTGTTATCATTTTCGTTATGCGGGTTTTTACAAGCATCAATCTGAGGTTTGTTTCAATGGAAAGTTTTAAAACCTATGTTTTCATGCTTCCACGATGTCATGGGAAACTGAGGATAGAATTGTTCGATTCCCAACTCCTCGATTATCGAGTGAAGTTCCCCAAGGGGACCCAAAATTTCCCAAGAGTTGAAGGCCCTTGGGGCGAACTAAGAAAGGAAGAGAAAAGTCAAAGAAGTGATGCCTTCTTTAACTAGATCCCAAAAGTTAAAGAAGAATTTAGAATTAAAGCCATTAGACCTAAGTTATTTTTAGAAGGCATATTCCTGAGGATGTCATAAATCTTGTTCTCTCCAGGGGGAGCAACAAAACCTTTGGAGTCATCTAGAGTAATAGTACTAGGGATGGGGAGGCAAAGGTTGAAGGTGGTGTAGATGGGCTTAGAGGAGAGAAAGTTTAAGAGGAAATTGATGGCTTTAGTGGAAGATAGCTCCCAAGAGCCCATCCAATGGTAGAGGCCAAGGAACCACTCATCTTTTTAGCTTATCGTCTATTAATCATTGCGTAGAAGAACTTGGTGTTATCCTCCCCTTTGGATAGCCAAGCAATTTTCATGTTTTGGTTAAGGAAATCATGAAGTTTATCAAGAGCGTCATCTAACTGGAGTTGGACATGGTTTAGCTCAATCGATGTGGAATCATCCCACCTAAGTTGGAGTTTCCCTTCAAGCTCATTATGGAGGGTTTCTAAGTCCTTGACTCTTTGTTGAATGTTCCCAAAGGAGGATCTATTTCAATTCCTCAGAGCCTTTTTCAAGGTAGAGAGTTTAAGGCAAAGCTTAGAGAGAGGATTAAAGGAGTCGGTATCCAAAGATAAAGAATTCCAAGCAGTAGAAATGAAATCTTCGAAGTTATTATTGTTGAGCCACATATTTTGGAATCTAAACGGAGGATGTCTAAGAGGCTTAGAGGAATCAATGGATAGAGAGATCGAGCAATGGTCAGAATTTCAATGGAAAGCTAAGAACCATAAGGATGTAAGGAGAGCCATTGGTGTTAACCAAAATTTGATCAAGCTTCTGATAAATATGACAAGACCCACATTGGCCATTACAACAGGAGAAGTGGTTGCCACCTAAAGGAAGGTCAAGAAGAAGGAGATCATCTAAGAGCAAATGAAAGTTTGAGACATAAGAAGAATTAAATGTAGCACCCCTAATTTTCTCAGAGGGACTGAGAGTGTAATTGAAATCACCACCAATAAACTAAGGAACAGAGAGATGCATGGATAAAATATTAAGATGATTCTAAAGCTCTTGACGCTTATTGAAGTTATAAGAGGCATAGATAGCCGAAATGAGAAACTTAGTATCCACCATACACACATTAAGGGAGAGAACTTGGGCCATTGCATGAAAACAAGAGGCATTAATGTTATTCGACTAGAAACACCAAATGTCCGGAATAGAGGGGTCCACCAAAGAGTAGGGAAAATGAATAGCATTGGCCACCTCATGGATTCTAATAGGATTAGCAAAAGGCTTCAAGATGAAACATAGATCATACATTGAATCAAATATAATCAATTTGAGATGGTTCAAGGTGGGGACATTGAGGATGGCTAGATGATTTCAAATAAGGCACCACATTAAAGCTTGTTAAAAAATTTAGATCGACTCTTGGTGATCCTCCTCATGCCTTTGAATGCTCCAACTCCACATGTCCCCCTACCTTGCGAGGAGAAGGAGCGAACAACAAATGTCGAGTCATCTAGGGTCTGAATCTCAGGAACAAGAGAGAAGTCATTATAACAAATAGGACTCTCATCTGATTAGGTTTCCACTTCATTGACATCATTGCAAATTCAATTATCCTTACCCCCTTCAAGAAACTACCCTTGCAAAGGAGGCCTTAGATTAGGGGATGGAGGGCATTTTAATGGAAGGTAGATGCCCCAGCAGAGAAACCCACTATGTGAAGAAGAAAATGATTAATTGCTACCCCTACTCCTATAATGCCTTCTTCAACAAGTAACATCCTTTCCACCCTTAGATGAAGCCACTTCCATCATCATGACTCTCTTCCCCTCCGCTTTGTTCACAAGAATGTGTGTGAGAGAGAAAGATAAGGATTGAGGTTGTACAACGCAAGAGTATCTCTAGTGAGTAGAGGTATGGAGACATCTATGCAAAGAGTCCTTGTGGTAGAGTGGCATAGTAGCACGATGCTAGAGTGAGGTAATGATGCACTACAATCATAAGTGTCACAAAGGAAGAATGGCATCAATGATAGGTGGTTTTGACAACATCCATGAGAAGGCTTTGATGGTCATGAAAGGTAGATGACACTATCAGAGTTTAGTCGTGCATGACCATAAAGGGATGAGGCAGCCCCTTATGAAGGAGAGGGTAGTGTCAACGATGTTTGTCAAGGAGCAGCCATGGACATGGTCTTGTATAGGAATCGTGAAGGATTACCCAAATAAAAAATCTTAGTTCATCCTAGTGTTTAGAGTACCTTAAGGGTAGCCTTCAATTACCCATTGACCTCTCTATTCCAACTTGTGACTTTAGATTTACATTAGTAGTGATGACCTTTTTTAGCTTTCTCTCAAACCCTCCTCCAACCTAAGCTACATTTGGTAGAGGGATTACAATAGGGAAAGGTTAATTGGTGGGGTCAACATGATTGGCTCTATGTGGGAAGTGATATAATATTTTGTCTATATTTGAACTTGGAAAAACTGTGTTGATCATTTCCAATAAATCAAAATGTTAATTTATTTCCTAGTATACCAAAGCACAATCCTCCCTTAAACAAATCTAGTCAAAATTCATGGGTCCAGTACTATATATAATTAAACAAAATATATATTAAACAAAATATAAATTTAAGAATGCAACTGTTAGCAAACTAGAAAAAAAAGTAGGTATTGATGTTCTTGAATAACTTACAAGTAATGGAGCATCTCGAGATCTCCGATAGATATTGGAACTTCACTGGCTAAACAACTTGAAGAAAGATTCCTGCATGCAAATTCAAGGAAGATATGAAAAGAGAGAAAAAATTCAACTCTTGAGCACCGTATTACTGGAGAGTATTCATACTTACAAAGAAATGACTCTTGGGTTACTTGAAACACCATAGCTACAATTTATGCCATCCCAGAGGAAATCCTCTGGTGCACAAGGGTCGCCCATCCAATTTCTTTTTACTTGGCACAATTCCTTAATCCCCACGACAGCAGAAACTTTTTTTATTGGACAGCCACCGCATTGATGGAAGGAAACATTAATCAGGAACAAATTCTATGTTTTGAAACAAAAGAAATGACATGAATGATGCAAAAGTATCCATAAGGACACTTAATTTTCTTTCTGTAGAAATCCAATGTTTCATTAAGCTTAAAATGATGGCATTAACAATCTTCGAGGATAATTTGTAGAATTGGGTTTTTTCATGTGTAACTAGATTACGAATTATGAAATGTTTTGCTTTTCCTTTTCATACTATATATGTATTCTTTGATCCAGTATTCTTACATTTTACTTTTGACTTCAATTGACGGGATGAATGGTTTCTATTCCATACTCTCTTGAAAGAAAACATACTCTCATTCAATACCAAATACATTAATAGATTTTTCTCTAAAGACTCAAATTTAGTGACTTTGTAGAAGGAAATATTTGGATCCGATTTAGGTATTATATTGAATGTTTATGTAACAATAATGGTTAACTCAAATAGACATGCATGCCTTCTTAAATGCACATCTTTTGCCTTAGGATGATGGAGGAGCAATGATGTGAAAGAGGAAGTACTAAGGTGGTTGATCAAAACTAAAGGACGATGATGTACCTGCATAGAAAGTGTCAAAGTTTTTTTTTTCTTTTTGCATAGGAGAGTAAGGAGGAGAGGAGTACCATATCTTAAAGAGTAGATCTGGTGGATGATGAGGCATGAGAGTAGGCACACTGAGGAGCGGGGGTAGCAAGTTGTTGGGTTCCTAAAACCCATTTACAGGTCATTGAATCGAAGATGAAAGGGCCACATCCCTAACGAATTACAATCAATGCTACACTGTTGATATTATAAGATTGCACCCGTACTTGGCATAGTATTATAAAACTAATGTTATATATCAATGCCACAACATTGATACTATATCAATATTGATGCTTGGGATTCTTCTCATGTAACACTCATGATAGGAAAGCATGTTGAAATTAGCATTGACGTCAACACGTAAAAGAACTAAAATGTGCTTGTAGGAATATGCGTAGAAATAAATTTATTGTTATTTTTACTTTTTGTTAAGTCAGTACAAGAAAAAAATATATTTCTTGATATTTATTTTCTAAACATCTAGATAACTATAATATTCTCTAGATGTTTAACTAAAATTAATTTAAATATGATATATCGTGACATACTCTATCGAGATATTTGATTCAAACGTCTCAAAAGAATGTTATGTTATAATAAGTTTAAGCTAAACATCTCGAAAGAATATATATCTTACTTGACATTTATTGGATTAAATGTCCATATAATATTATAGTTATCGAGACGGTTAGGGAAACAAATATAAAAAAAAGGTCTCTTTTCTGGCAGGGAGTGAAGAAGAGATCCTCCTTCACTATTTCCTTTTTAAAAAATAAATAGATTTATCAATAAAAAGGGAATCAAATTAAAACCTTTTTTATTTCTTTAGAAAGAAGAAACCTATTGCTTTATTTGATTAACTAGGTAGGGGGGCATTCACTTAATCTGCTAGGCACATCTAAGGAGAGCATAAAGGGATAGACACATAAAGGCCCCAAGACAATAAAGGGCTAATGTTGACCTTACCATCCATCTCAATATATTGTAGAAGTCAATCTTTGACTCAAAACAAAATATTGACAACGATGACAACTTGAGACTAGGAAGCTTGCCAGGAAAATCAGCATGTTAGAGTGTAGAGTAAGGCTAAGAAGTTAGGAGGTAGAATTCCTAATCCTGAACTGAACAACGAAACAACGTTATACTTCTTAATCCTTGTTGCTTGTACCATGGTGTCCAACACTTTGTAGAACCATAATATAAGGAGTAGCTAGGAATTCAATATGCATGAGTCCCCTAATTCTTGGGGTAAACGACTAAAGGTGTCTGCTGAAATCCATGTAGAAGCACAATTTGGGGCTATAATAGCTTTACGTGTCCATTTCAGTGTAAGCTGTAACACTAGTGAATTTACAATCCTGTGCACAAAATGAAAAGATGTAATAAGACTTTTATATCATTGACTAGCAGGAGCACATACCTCAGCACCCAAAGCTAGTGGGAGGGACTTTTGCCACCAAAAGAAGAGTCAAGGAAGTGGTATAAATATGCCTTGGTTGGAGAGTGTGTTGCATGGTGTAATGCAGGGCCTTGGAGAGGATATGTAGCTCCATCATGAGGAGTGAAGTAGCCAAACAAAGTCCCTCACTAGTAGAGATGAAATGGCTAGCAACATCTAGAATAATCTAGCCCTATAATCGATCCATGGTTCCAACAACTTGACACATGTAATTAATTTTGAAGCCATCAAGAGGACAAGCCCAATGGAGACAAAAAATGGATGGGAGAGCCGTCATAACCCAATATTTCATATCAAAGTTGTACCATCATTTTTTGAAATGCACTTTCTAAGTATAAGGTTTTATATTGTCTTTTTTGGAGCAAATTCATATGGTCTAAATAGTATGAATGATAAAAATTGCAATAATTTGATCTTTTTTAAGGTGGAAGAAGTTAAGGGGTGGGTAGTTGAAAGACATGGCTAGATCCTCAGGAAGGGGATGAGGGAGATAAACTTTGGTCCCAATGCAATTATAGACAAATTTAACAAGTCTACTTTGAGAAAAGAGGTGCTACGACGACTCAATTCGAGGGTTGTCAAGACAACAATAACAACGGGAAGGGAGAGGAATACCCCTAGACCTGGCCAATTCATTGGTAGGAAGCCTCCTATGGAGAAATCTCCACAGTACCATAATAAGGTTCATAGGAAGAGAGAGTTTCCAGATGTTTTTGCCCCAACCGTACAATGGAAAAGGCTGTGCAAGGATCTTGTAAGTAGCAGAAGTCGTAAAAGAACTTGAAGGATCTTCCTTGCAGACTAGGTGATTAGGAATATCAGTGCGAGTAAGGAGTTTAGGTTAGGAAACTAAGGTTTCAAGGAGAAATTCTCGAAGTGGAAAGTCCTACAAGGACATGAAAATCTCTCCAACAATACAACAAGGAGGGGACAAACCAGTAGGAAGATAATCTCTAAGAGGGGAGTCCCCAATCTAGTGGTCCATCCAAAAGTTGATGCTGCCTTCTTGAAGATCCCAGGCTATATGGGGGGTGACAATCCTCTAAGCTTCATAGTGGAAGCACCATCTAGATGGAAGGTGGATATGGTGTTTGTCTCGAAGGGAACCATACAGATTTCACATCAACATGGAGTAGGGAGAGTTAAGGAAGTTGATTTTCCACCTTCTCTTCATTCTAAGAGCAAGGGGAAAGGCTTGCAATTTGCACACCCCCATCCTTCCAAAATCTTGTTGTTTACAAATTTTAACCCATGAGATCTAGTGGGTAGCTAGACCATACTCAGAATTTCCTTAGAAAAAATTAGCGAAAGTAGAGTTAAGATGATTAATAATTTGTTGGAGAATGTCAAGGATAGAAAGGACATGAATTGGAATACAAATTAAGACATATTTGATAAGGAGGAGGACGACTACCAAAAGAAAGAAGAGAAGCTCTCCAACCAACAAGTTTGTTCAAGTTCTTGTCTACAAGGGGTTGAAATTAAGAACATCTTGCACGACCTTGGAAAATTGGGCAAGCTAAATAAGTAAAAGGGAAGACACCTAGAGGGCAATAAGAGATGCTAACGATTTGAGACAATCGACTAGAGGGAAAGTGCTTCCCAACAAGGCAAACGCTTTTGCACTTGTTAACAATTTGCCCAGAAGAATCCTCAAAGATTTTTATAAATTGAAAAGCTTCTTAAGATTGGGAGCAGCATCGTTAATTAGTGAAACAGATTATGTCATTAACCAAGTAAGGGGATGAGTGATTGAATCCCTCCTTTGACAAGGAAGGGGACAAGATCTGTGGCGATGATCATATTCTTGAGACCCCTCATGAAAGGTTCCATTACTAATTCTAATAAAAGCGGTGCGAGGGGGTCACCTTGACGTAGGCCATGAGAAATAGGTGAGAATTCAGAGGAAACTCCATCAACAAGAATAGAGCAACCACTATGTTCAATGGAGGCTTTTTTTGGTGAGAGGAACTCATTAGAAAACCCCAAATGTATGAGAACTTTGTAAGTGAAGTTCCAATTGGCATGATTGTAGGGTTTCTCAAGGTCCAATTGGACAATAATTTTAGAACCATGGGATATTCTATCAAGGTGTTGGACCAGTTCAAAAGCAATGGGTACACGATAAAAAATAAATTTGTCCTGGATAAAGCTACCTTACTTAGGGGAAAAGAGACGACCCATAAGAGGAGTTAACCAAGTAGCCACAATAGAAGAGGTGATCTTTATATAACAAACATTGGAAAGACTGATAGGGCGAAAGTCAAAGAGGGTGCTGACATAATCTTTCTTAGGGGTAAGGTAAAGGAAGGTATTCTTAAAAGCATGAGGTGTGGACTTAATTTGAAAGAAAAATTGGACGACCTCAACAACCTCTTCCTTAATGTTGTCCTAGCAAATGAAGAATTCAAGATTAAAGTCATCATAATTTGCCATGGGGCATTTGTTTAATGCAAGTGAAGATGTATTCCTTAGAGGGGTGGGTAGTCAAGCCATGACTATCTTCAATTGAGACCAAGGTTGAATATTTAAGAAATCAATGGGGTCAGAGGTGGGGCTAGCAGAAAGGAGGTCATGAAAGAAATCAATGCTCTTTTGCTTAGCCATGCCCCAAGAGTCCACTGAAACCCCCCACCATTAATGAATAGGGTCAACTTGCAGCGAGACTTTTTAATAGCATGATGCTTGAGGATTGTAAAAAGGAATTTGATGTTAGCCTTGCTGCTAGAAAGCCAAGAAATTTTAGCCATTTCAACTAGGAAATCGAAGTTATTTACTTTGAATGTCACAAACTCATTGTTAGCAAATTAAAATCTAAGGTACAAATCATCTATCCCAATTGTTTTGGTACTAAGTATTTAGGTTGACATAAATTTTCTCCACTACACAAAGAACCAAAATCAAATACAATTTGTGTCATCTTACATGCTAAAAAAAAAAAAAAAAAAAATATTGATTCGGGAGTATATCTAGTATCTTTATGCTTGTATAGTCAGTCCTGTGTATGACAACAAGAAAAATATAGGGTGACTTCTCACTGAGATGAATATTGCACAATATGAAAAGAGTGTCTACCTTCAAAAGATCATTCACTCTAAAGACCAAAGAATCAAGGTTGTAATAGAACATCAAAACCCACTCAAACACCTGCTCCCATGCCCTTTACAAAAAGAAAAAGCGACACGGGTCGTCAAAGGTTCACCCGTCGCTAATGTGCTCTAACTTAGTATGCTAACGCTGCGTCGAAAAGGATTTCAAAACGGGAGCTAGATCCCAACATTGCAATTATTTTGATATTTTGCCCTTCGGATTCCAAGATGATCATACGATTTGGATTTATTTCTCTTTAACTTTTAATTTGGATTGATTGCTGGTTGTAGTCTTAGGCATTTATTTACTTGTGACACATGTATTCATCTATTTTCCACGTGTGCACTTTCTTCGAAGACAATGTTTTAAAAAGTTAACAAAAAAAACTGTAACTAAATAAATTATGACATGATCATTGAATTGTCATAATTCTTTTTTTTAAAAAAGAAACAATAACTAGGATCATAAAAATCAGGCATACGTACCGTCGCCTGCGTCGGTCTCTAGTCTCGACACGTCCACAACGTCGAAAAGCTCAATAGCATTGAGAATTGGTGGCAAGGTTGACCAACCCGTGCTGGTTAAATCGACACGGATGCCATCGTATCTCGTGGGGTCAATTGAATGAGCCATGGTTGCTTTCAAGTAGACAGGTTTGACATTTTCACTCCATATTTCATTGTTCACGTAAACATTGAAAATCCTTGTTGCACTTGCGTTCGGTGTCTGGAGTTCGGCAAAGTGCAAGATCATAAAATAATAGCGCTTTGGACGTTTTGTTTCTATCCGTATGTTCCACTTGAATGATAAGTCCGAGCCCGAGGTTGGAGTGACTGCTGTCTTCATGACTTCGGATGGCGGCTGAAAGGACATCGTCGTGGTAACGGGAGAAGTGCCGTTGATTGCGGTCCACTCTGGAAGGATGGTTGGAACCCAGATACGATCGTAAATATCGTCTGGGTAACTAAATCATTCATGCGAAGCAGAAGTTAAATTGGTGAAGATCTAAGACAAGATGGCGTATGTGATGACTTTCGATTAATTTCAAGCAATTGTCGGTGTTCTGATCATTGGTTTGTTAAATATAGCATTTTGTTTGGATCCAACTTTATTTGTCGAATTCAAGATAAATGTTTGGCCAACCAAATATTAAAGTTTCTCATGAGAATAATTTGCGCTGGTAAATTCGTCAAGGTTGATCGATAATCTACTTATCATGAGTTATCATGCATGCACCAACTGAATCTCAGCAATGTTGAACGAAACATTGAGTAATGTACAAACCAAAGTAATAATGTATTGAACTTATATCATTTTGAACTTATATTTTAAATTCCATTCATGATTACATCAGTGTTTACTAATTAGGTCAATCTCCCAAATTCATGTTACCGCCCATATTCACAGATACAAGAAGGTGATACACACCTTAGGATGACCATTATAGCGAACTATACAATGGTCACAACATATTGCATTAACTAATTAAGTAGCAAACCAATGTTCTAGAAGCGCATATTATATACATTGTGGTATAAATGCTAACATCATCCCCTCAACATATAAGAGAGAGAGAGAGAGAGAGAGAGAGAGAGAGATAGATGAGGGTCTCCAAAGAACCTTTAATATGTCTTATAGAAGTTGACATTGAGGCCTAGGTAGAGGTTTAGTCTAGTGGATTCTGGAATGGAGAAAACTGGAATTATAGAGATCCTTGCAATCTTATTGCAAATAGAATGACAATTAACTTTATTGTATGATTCATCTAATATTGAAATATTGTATTTGTTTTTTGTGTAGGAGAAAAGCTAGAGTGGTAGGCTTATGGATCCTAAATTCATGTAATATAGATTACATGTAGTTTACTTCTATTACATCATGTACAAAGGCCTGATACTTAATCTCTATGCTCAATCTAGAACTACTTGTTGCTTTTCGAGACCCCAAGATAACAAAGGGTTCCTAAGAAAAATAGAACATCCTATTATCAATTTCCTATCGTGCAAACTATAAGTCCTATTAGTTTTGAGAACATGAGAAGTTGCTCAAAAATAGCCTTGAAAAAGAAGAGTCCTCTGCTAATGGAGTCCTTTGAATAGAAAATGCTATGCATGAGAAGTTCCATGTGTTTGTTTATCAGAGAGTGCATCATTTAAGCCAAGTGATTGACTATGAAGCTGTTGTCAAGGCAGTAGAAGAAAGGTACTGCAAGATTCCTTTATGTTGCTTATATTGTATGGATCAACAATTAAGAGGAAAAACCAAATGTTTTCCTTAACTAAGTTGCTAATGTGGGACTCATAAGGATATTGTTGGGTTGAAGAAGGGCAGAATAACATTAGAGAAGGGGTGAATGGTGCATTTTTTCAACTTCATCTTGAAGATAAAATTCGTAAGGAGTAAGCTTATTGATATTTCCATATTTATGTATGCTAATTAATGCCTAACTAATGTTTGCCTAAGGGTAATTTGGGTTAAATTGCATTTAGTTAGGTCAAATTAGGCATTTTAGGTTATTTTGTAAATAATGCATACTCTTGGGATTTTATACAATATTTTTTGCAATTATATCTGGTACCTTGATGTGTTTATTTTTGTATGAGTAGATATAATTGTATTTTGCGCAATTATATTTTGTATGTGTTTATTTTCAGGTTGATCAGAGCAAGTTTGATTGGACTTTCTGAATCGAACTTATTTGGAAGAGGGCTAGCCTAGTTGGTGGACCTATTTGGAGACACAATTCACTTAGACCCTAACCCAAATTAGGAACCTAATTACCAAGCCTAGAAACCCGTTAGGACCAACCAAAACCTTGATCCTATCCACCCAAAAATCCCAACAAAACCTAGGAAAACCTAGAACATATCTTAACCCAACAAACCTTATTTGGCCATTTCTTTTATCCTCCAATAAATACTATTTTATATGGTCAAAGTATACCATAATTTATCCACCACTAGATCTAAATCTTAGGGTCCTAAATTGCCTACCTAAATCCCTATCTTAAAACCCTAAACTAAGTCTTATTCTTAATCCTAAACTTAATCTCAAATTTCGTAACAACATAACACAACTTTAATATTTTGGCTATAACTTTCTCATTTTAAATCCAAATTGTGCGATTCAAGTTGCATTGGAAATCTCGTTTCGAGGGATACAACTTTGCTATGAAACATGAAATTCGAAATAGAAAGAGGCTGAAAATTTGAGAGAATCATAGCCCTCCATCATCCTCTCAAAGCCATCATAGCCCTCCATTATTTCCAACAAAAACCTAACCTATTCTATCACCTAGCCCTTAATCCTAACCCTTGATTCCTAACCTAATTAATCCTAGCCCTACATCTTAGTGATCCTAGGAAACCTAAACCAACCAATAGGAAGCCTCCAAGCTTCCTATAAAAACATTAGCCACCCCTACCCTTAGGCATTCAACATTATTCCACTTAGCCTCCCATCTCCACATAGTCTCTACCTACTAGGACTAGTCTTCTTCCATGCCATCTTTGGTGATTCTAGCAGGTGCACCTTTGCATTCGCATCTATGCCAATGCTCCAGATTTTGCCTTTGAAGCCCTTTCTTCGCATCTTTTTTGTCTAGTTCTAGTTGTAGTAGTCTAGAAACATTCAACTACTTGTAATAGTAGTTCTACTTATGCTAAAACTCTTATTTGATGCAATAAAAGTTCTAGTATTTATTTTTCAACCTGTCTTCAATTTGTATGCTTTCTAGTATTTAGTTAGAAGTTAAATGCCTAGTTCTAATAATCATCTTGCTTGAAAATCAATTTTAATTATAGTTTGGGAAGATATTTTAATCTATTTGCCTCCTGATGGTATCACCATCATCTTTCATAACATGCTTAATTTAGCTAACTTCCAAAGTTAAATTCATTCTACTACTCATAAAAAGGGCAGAATTCAATTATGTCCTGAATTTTAGAAGCAAATGGAAATTAAGTTAATTCTACTATTTTAACGAGTATTTACAAATGCATATTAACTAAGAGGTGAGCCTGTACCTAATGAAAGGTCAAATGAACTCAAAGTCCCAAGAAGTAGGCTTGAACTGACTGGTTCAGGATTTTCTAAGAACTAAAGGTTAATTTATGAATAAAAATCCTAATTACAGCCTCACTTTAATTGAAAGGGTTTTGGTAGAAATAAATATAAACTAAACCTTCTAAAAATCATTGAAAAATATTTTATGATGTTTGGAACATTCACTTTTACAAAATGAACCGGAAAATAGAGACCAATGTGGGAAATTGATACATTTTGGGTTAAAGTGTAAATTTTCTAGTCAAACTTCATCAAAACCCAAATTTGAGAATACCATTAGATTCCTTGGGTCCAACTTATGTTACCTATAAATTTTGAGGCCATTCAGAGTCCATCTTGATCAAGTTTGTAATTTACCCCATTAGTCTTTAATTATTACAAAGATGCCCCTACGTTTTGAAACCTTCTGCATCAGGGTCCCTTGCTGACGTCACGCTGACATCAGCCGGCCATCTTCTTAGCAAATTGAGCAACAAAACTATCGATTCTGTGCGAGATTGGGAACGGATTTTGGTTGAGCAAATCTCGATCAAATCCCACCAAATTTGGTGGGATTGATCACTGGATCACAGTAATTCTAGCAAGCCAGATCTTGAGCTCCGATTTGGCATGGTTCTCCTCCATTTTGGTTGAGAATTGTGCATCCAAAAATGACCAAATTTGCAATCAAATCTTGCAAATTTGGGCTTGATTGATGCAGGGTTCTCATCTATTTAAAGGCTTGGACCTTCCTACGCAAAAAGGGTGCTCAATTGGATCGGAAATCCTCTTCTTCTTCCTCACTTCGCTGGCACCATTGATGCGCCTTGGAGCAGCTCCACCACGCTTCTTCACCCTGTGTCATGTACAATGGGCAGAGGGTTTCCTCTCCCCATCATCCCACGAAGCTTCACATAGAGCTTTGTGACCCAATTCCTCCTCCTCTACTTTAACACCATCATCTTCTTCCTCCTCGCTGACGTACCTTCGGTAGGCAACTCCTCTCCTCCTTTCATCCAATTAGGTTAGGACTTCTTCTTTTCATCCACCCAATTAGGAATCTGATGCTTCACGGCTCCGTTCGTAGACTCTAGGACCCCCTTCGAACTCCACCACCGACGATCGCCACCACCTGCATCACCACCTCACCTCCGTTACCCCCTCGACCAATTTACCTGGCAAAAAGCTTCCTCTCACCCTCGTCGAGCTTTTGCCCAACTCAATTAGCTCCGCCATCGCCTCCATCATCGACCACTATTGCCGCTGTCGAAGCTCCTTCGAGCTTCTCTGCCTCCACCTTCTAGCCACTCTCGAAGCCAATAGCTTTAGGGCTTCGCTCTGATGCACTTCACTAGAGCTTTTGACGCATTTAATTGGGGTCGAGAGGCCCGTATTCTTGTGTGCAGATCTCACCAGAAGTGCTTCCTTCTTTGACAATAGACGAAGCATCTGACAACTCAAAGAGGATGAACTTCACCTCCAACTGTTGCGGAATCCTCGTAGCAATCCATCCAAGCCATCCAATGGTCAATTCACTACCAATACCTCCAGCCTCATTCAGTGAAGTGAACGAAGAAGAAGGTGGGACTTTTAGTCCCACCTCGTGTAGCAGTGGTCCTCCAAATCACCACAAATGGAAACACCGACCCAATTGCTCGAAATTAGGGGGTTGGGTCCCCAGTGCACACGCACGCACAGGCACTCCCATGCACATGCAAGCAGGTTGACTTGATTTTAGATCCGAAAGAGGACTTGGGCTGAGGTTTAGCCCAAGAGAAGTGGGTTAGTTTTGCTGTGATTCATGCTCAGGCTTAGTTGATTCAAAATAATTTTTTTGCCTTAGCTATTATTCATTTTGAGTTTGATTGTGACATTGATAGAATAATTAATTTCTTTTGCATCAGACTCTTATGCTTCATATTCTATAGCATGGATTATTGGTATTTGTGCCATTTCTTGCTCGAAACTCACATTTCGAGATTATAAATTTTGAATGTTTGTTTCACTCTAGTCGTTATTTTACAATGCGTATTTTAAAACCCAACGAAAGTGATCGAACATTTTTGCGCCGTTGTCGGGGAGCAACAGGCACTTACCACTATTCATTTTTTCATACTTTTCATCTTATTGGATTTCTAACTTTGTCTTTATTTTGATTGTTTCGAGGCGACATCGAACCAAGCATGAGGTATTGCTCAAGACCACCAGCTTGGATCAACCATACCAAAGGTAGGTTATTTGTCTTCCTTTTCTTCCTTAATCCCCCTCTTTCTTGTGTAGATAAAAAAAACCACAAAAACAAAAAAAATATTAGGAAGCCAACCTTGCCTTATTTTTCTAGAATTATCATTCAAGGCAAGAATTTCTTGATTTTCTCGAGTTGATTGTGATCGAAGAGATTTGATTGGATTAGATACACCCAATCCTTGCTTCCCATGCCTATTAGGGACTTGCACTAAAATTTCTTAACATCTTGGACTAATCACCTTCTTGTTTGAGTCTTAGGTGTTATATTTGGAATTAGTTGGACTTGGAATAGAGCCAATTAGGGTTTTGAACATTAGAGTTTGAAGTGTTAGTACACACTTGCCAAATATAAAGAAAAAACATCTTCTCACAGTTATGTGCTACCTAAATCGTTGGTTGAATTGATTTAATCATCAAACCCTAAAATCAAGGCTCTAAGATCACTTGAATCATAAAATTAAGACCTAATAACTTGTTTGAGAACCAAAACAAGGTGGTTTAGGTGACTTGACCTGGATTTCATCCTAAACCTTAGGGCAGGTCAAGTAAAGTTGGTTCACCTTTTGAATCAACCAACCGAAAATTAGGTCACAATTTAAATCAACTTCTTAATTCAAGTGATAATTCAAGGCACAAGTTTGCTTAAAATTGGTAGACTTAGAACTTAATTCACACATTCCAGTCTACTTGGAACTGCAATGATAAGGACAGTTGGGTGGGGGAAACCCTGTAACCCTTAGGGACGCTCTACCGTGCAGGGGTCATGCGGGACTCTCCTTTCTTGGTTGCCTAAGTAATTCTCAGGTGGGTGAATTCTTGATCCAGAGGTCCATCTACCTCGAACCGACCATAGTCGTCCAATTATTTTGGGTGCCTTGATTGGGTCCAAAACATATCTAGTCCTTTTCGTCTGATTCTACAGTGTATGCATGGGAGGATGTCCTTAAGACCTCCATTAGGGAGTTGCACTCATTGGGTTCGAACCCCAACCCACTTGTTTAGGTTCTCTTTTGATCCACTTGTTATCTCTTCTAATCCATCTACATCTGAACCAGGTTCTCCACCATTTGATTATATGGAGAACCCAAATCAAGAAGGGGGTGATGATATTCAAGAGTTGCAGGACCAATTGTAGACTTTCACTGACTTGATTCATGCACTAGGCAGCCCCTGATCGCGTCCACAAATGTGGGATCACTATAATCTGCAGGTGTAGCTATTGAGCCCAGAATGCAAATTCTGGTTGGGGGACCGAATACGAAGTTAAAAACAAACATTATTAACTTGATCCCCTACTTTCATAGATTGGGTTATGAAGACCCTTTCCAGCATATTCAAGAGTTGAAACATCTAGCTCAGACTCTTGAGCCAAATGTTAAGAATCGGAACACCTTGCTTATGAAGATGTTCCCCTTCTCATTGAAGAATAAGGTTGCCCACTGGTATTGGTCTTTGACTCGACCGATCAATACTTGGGAGGAGTTGCAAGTTGAATTTCTCAAGAAATTCTTCCCAGTAGGGTGCACTAATGCCCTGAGGCACCAAATCACTCATGTCACGCATAATGTAGGGGAACCTCTTCATGAGGCATGGGATCTCTTTCTTGATCTCATGCAGAAATGCCCTCATACGGAGTTCCTAAATGGGAACAAGTTTAGTCTTTTTACCGGAGACTCCGTGAAGATAGTAGACTCTTTGCCAATGCGCCTTGTGGAGATAACTTCATGGGTAAAGATGAAGACACCATTTTAGAGATTCTTGAAAATATGTGTGAGAACTCCATAAACAATGAGTCTCTGAATATGTTTGTTGAACACGATTTCTACGCTAAAAGTTTTGTGTTTGAAAACCTGTTGTTGTAGTCACATAAAATCCGTCAAATAGATAATTTAACCGAAACTCAAGGTGAGTCCCAGGTCGAACATAGGGAGGCAAACGTTTGATGGAAAATCACATTGGATTTATTGTCATGAAAGTAGATTAGCTGGTTGAAATTAATCTACTAGATATTCTACTTAAAGAATAATTAATAGAAGAAAGTTAGAATAATACAAATAAAGAGAAAATAGAGAGAGAATGAACAAGAATTTTATAACAATAGGTGCATGTCCATTACAACTACTTGCTACACTAGAAAGATGAAAAGTTACACTATAAAGCGATAAAAAGAGAGGGATGAGAAAATATCCTCCTCGACGGCTGTTTTAAGGATGAATCGTGTTGACGGGGTGTCTAGATGAGGGAGGTGAGATGCTAGATGAAAGAGGATGAAGCTGGATGACGGAGCAGGGTAATTTCGCAGCGGGATCCGCTTCCCGAACAGTGGTAAGAGGACAACCGCAGGATGTTCCACGAAGGGGGTGAGAAGATGGAAAATTATTTTACTTTAGCTCTAATGGAGCATCTCAAGTTTGGGATGAGCTCATAGAGCTTTGGAGGAGATAAGAGAGGAAAGGAAGGGATGGTGAAATGAGTGGTAAGGGTAAGCCTTTTCTAGTTGTAGGAATGTGGGGCATAAGGGTCATTTCAAGGCTTAAAAATAAATATGCGGCCTTTAGTGACACATGTAAGAGTCACTAAAGCTGTACGTTGCTGTTAACGTGCCATCATCTTCGGCCGTTTGATCTCCATAAAATGCTCCTCAAAGAGCCACGTTGCCCAACTCTCCCCCTTTCAGTAGTTAAGTGCGTCATCGTGCTTGATCGATCACAGCCATTCGATTAAGATATCGGACGGCTTAAAAGCGCTCAAACTACTTCACCTTCGAGCATCCAGTGCACGCGGGTGCGATTACGTGTGGACGCCTGCGTCATCACGTGCGTATGCTTGCTTTTACATCTAGTGTTGCCACGTCTTCACTCGATCAGCCGTCTGTGCTACATCAAACAACTGAATTTAGCCATGCTCGCTCCTTCACCGGATTTGAGGTGAGGTAGGGCTCAAACCCGCGCTCCCTCTTCGCATGGAGGGCTCAACTGTTGAGCTACGCTCGCCTTTGTATAGAGTTTTTATTTTTAGGCACGTTTGCTCTCGACCATTGGATCTCGATCCAACGGTTGAGATCAAGCGTCCTTTGTCTTCAAAGAGGAGTAAGGTGTTGAAGAGAGATGGCACAATGCTTTCTCAGCCGTTGGATGAGCAGCCAATAGCTAGGATTCATCGAGCAAGCGGAGAGGAGGTGCTGCGGTCAGTGTTGGGTGGCTGTGATGGCACCACGTGGTGCCATCATGGCCGTTCATCTTCTTTGACTTGTAGATGGTGCCACAGATGTTGGTTGGACCAATTTTCATGTCGTTATGCTGCGATCGTCAATCTGAACCCATCCATGTCATTGGATTTGTTATCTGATGTGAGGATTTTACACCACCTTAGCCCTTGACCTCTTATCTTTCTCGGACTGCATCTGATGCTACAGAGATCCTATCGGGACAATGTCAGAGTCGTTGAACTTCGATCGTCACCCTGATCAGATCCGTAAGGTTAGATCTTCAATCTGAGGCCCCGATAAATATTGCCCTGTCCCCTTACCACAAAAAGGGAAAATAACCTATAATTTATGCAATCTTACTTAAATGCATGATGATACATGTTATGCAATATTTATAATACATGTGCTTCTATAGACCTAGGAACATGCAAAAATAGGCATTTTAGGCCAATTAGATGTGTGCACATCACAACCTCATGCCTATCTTTTGCTAGTCCCTAGCAAAACTACATGTTATTTATAAAAGAATTAGGATCAGATTTCTTAGGCAAAAGTTATTTCTCAACATTAAGAAATTTCAACTAAGACCTAAACTACAGAGACACAATAGTGCTTGGGTATCTGCCAAAATATAGACTGCCCAAGCCTTCGCCTTATTCAAAAGAAAAAGTATCTTTTTATTTTTCTTCTTTTCTAATTTTCTTTTGGATTTTTGAGTTTAGAGTTTCGGGGTAGCTTTCTACGGCTACCCAACCAACCAAAGACTCGAAAAGAACTCTAAGTGCTAAGCATCTTTTTATGTGAAGTGATAGACTCACTGACTGGCAATCAGAATAGAGTTCGGGTTTCTACGCCCTAAGGTAACCTTAAAAAGAAGTTCTACCTAAAGGTGTATCTATTCGACTGGTAGCTTTCTCTCTACTTTTTATTTTCATGGGGTCAACAAAAGGGCGAACCCAGTATATATCTCTATGGCTTATTCTACTTCTCTGCTTCTTCCTAAGTGTTTGGAATTAAACGTGCATTTTTGTGAGCTGGGTTCTGGACAACCGGCCGATGAGCTATTACCACTGACAACTTGCCAGCCATACTCGTACGGTGAAGTGTGGTTTATTTCTTTTACTTTTCTTTTTGGATATTTTTCTATTTTTTTCTTTAAGTAGGTGGCTTTCCTAATCTAAGATTTACCTAAAAGTAGTAGAAAGAGAATGGTCGTGTGGCTGGGCTCTGGACAACCAGCCAATGAGCTATTACCACCGACA
This sequence comes from Thalassia testudinum, assembly GCA_037157565.1. Taxonomy (NCBI): domain Eukaryota; kingdom Viridiplantae; phylum Streptophyta; class Magnoliopsida; order Alismatales; family Hydrocharitaceae; genus Thalassia; species Thalassia testudinum. The sequence continues at coordinate 178,233,031 of JAZHRO010000063.1, forward strand.
ACTTGCCAGCTATACCACCCTACAAGGTTCATTAGCTACCCAATTTCCGTTAAAATCGTCGAAAAGTGAGTCAATGCAAAGAGTGTGTAGATGCTTAGGCTTAAAGTTCCCTCAAATCAGTGAGCGGGTTGATAAGTCATGTACTTATCACCCCAGCTTATTTAACCAATTGAAATGAATTTTTAAATGGTGAGGACTCAAGAAACAAGTCCACATTTTAGTGGACACTCGGACCGATTGAGTCCGAAGACCTGAAGAATCTAAGTGTTCAGGTCCTAACATATTATTTCCTATGGTTGAAAAATTTCTAAAGCCTAAGTTCTTTTTTCCTAATTCAATTTTTTTTTTCAAAAATAAATAAAACATAAAAAGAATCTGTGGAGCTAACAAGATGATTCAAATAATGATATCCACACCCCCATGCTTATCTAATGCAATAACCATATTGTATTAAAAAGACATGAAACAAAGTGGAGTAGAGTAGAAAGCACCTGAATTTCATGATTATCGGGCCAGCTCCGAGATGAAAATAGACTGTATATGTGTTGAATTTTGTGCCTTCAGCTAGGCACACTATACAAAAGAAGAAATCAAGAATTCACAGGTGTAGCTCAGGATCAAAATGAGATTGATTATTTGACTTGCAAAGAGATGTCCACAGATGTGGACGAGATTGTGGTGCAGACCCATGCTCCATGGTTGAGTGTATCTAAGGTTCTGGATAAAAATTACCCAAAATTGGAGATCAGTATGCAAGCAGGGTCGGGCCTGCGATTTGTGAGGATGCAACCCAAGTCCAAAGAGTCGGATAATAGGTAAATCAAGATTGAAAAGATAATCATTGAATTTTTTCTTGACATCCTTGGAGTTGAAAATGTCACAAGGGTCCTGGTAGAAGGTTGGTGGTTTTAGATCTATAGGAACCTTTAGACTCAATTTTCTACTTCCCTCAGAATTGACTTCCCAAATCTTCATTTCCTAGCTCCTATACTTCATAATCATAATTTTTGGGACCTCACAAATGTCATCATCCCCGTATAGAATATCCAAGTCCAAGGTTTGTGGCTGAATTAGAATTGACTTGGGTCTAGTGATCTCAAAAATCAAATCATCATTAGGCTCAATGGGGTGTGATTGAGGAATGGGGCTATGAATTGAATCATCCATGAAAATAGGATTTGTACCTTCTAAGCTAGCCCCAATAGGATCAATTTCCTCAATTATAGGGCCATCAAATGATTCATCGAATTCCTTAGTCCCAGTCGTCTCACTAAATCATTGCTCTCAAATTCAAGTGAGACTTCACATAACGATACTTCACCTTCAATATCAAAGAATTTTGGATCCGCATTTATATATGTCTCACAATCATTTATCATTTCCTAGTCCATGTAGATGTATTTTTCCTCGTACCCTGGCTCAGGGATCTCAGGTGAAGTAATCAATTCATCCTCAACTAACTACTCTAGAAAAATCTGGTCATCTCTAGTCTTGTAAGACATGTCTCCCCAATAGGTTCCTGAGTGGGTTCTAACATTGGCTCTCCTGAAGGGGGTTCATCCTGGGAATCATCCTAAGATTGAATTAAAGCAACCACAAATTTCATCATCAATTTTGAAAACTTCCCAAGTAAAAACTCACCCAGGTCCTTATCTTTAACATCTTGGAGCCAATACAACAAATACTTGTTAAGATCGTCAATCATTTGAATCAGAGGCTCCAATTTTTTAGTGTAGGGTGTTTGCTGAGCTTCTAAAGATTGAATGGTATTCCTTAAGTTAGCCAACACCCCATCTTGGACCTGGTTCACCTGAACCAAATGGTTTGGTTCAAGGCTGGGTGGGTTTAGGGTCAATCTAGGGAAGTCAAGGAATTAAGGTTCTTGGTACCCTTCCTGATAATAGGTCATTTCTGATTGTTCATAAAGGGGTAGTGACCCATATGCAATGTAATCTTGGGGAAGGTGTGGGTTATAATTAGCATATCCTTCTTGACTGTAGATCGGGTTGTGTTGATCATATAGAGGTGGAGATCTATAATCATTATAACTCAGAGAAGGATAGAAACCAAAATCATGGTGTCCAGGGTTAGACCCTGAACACGGAGGTATGAAATTGTATCCCCAATCTGAGTTATCCAAACTAGTAGATGGTTGATTATAGCACGGGTTGGGATAATAATCATCATATTGGGGAGAAGATGTGTCAGGAGGGGAGGAGTGAAAATGTGAGTAGGATGTGGAAGGATCCATGATGAAACAAGAGGAAGAAAACTGCCCTGTAGTACAAATAATCAAACCTGTCCTTAAGTGCGATAGCCTAAAGATCTACACACTCCCAAAACCCCTCTTGAGATGAAAAGAATGATTTGATCTACTTCTTTCCGGTCAATCAAACTAGTTAGAAGGAGGGATTAGGGAGAAGGTTCTTCCTTTGGCTTTTCCCTCAGGTTCCTTTGATACCCCCCAACCACGGTCATTTGACTCTACTCCCCTAGCTAGACATTAGATTGAATGGTAGAAGTAGATTAATTGAAAATAATCTCGATCTAGCCCTGAAGAGCGAGTCCAATCCTTAAGGCCAACGTCTAATTGATTTTAGTTTAGATTAGTCTTAAGTTTGAATGTGCTTTGGAATGTGATGGGCCCTTTGTCTGGGTTGTGCCCTTAAAGATCAATTTTAATGTGTGTGCGTGCACAACCAATGATTTTCAAGCAATATTATTTTTAGATGCAGTGAATTTTAGAGTTCAAATCTTGCTTTAGTAGCTTTTATAGTTTGAATTAAGGTGAATTCAATCAAGTTCAGGAGGCACACCAGGATTCGCAAACACGGGTGAAGATGTTTTCCTTTGAAATCAAAAATAAAGTGGAGTGCCTGGTATTGACCTTAATTGTTAACCCTAATGAGCAAGCTACTTGATGAGCTATTTTTAGATGAAGTGGTGTGGCCTAAACAACTCTAACAATTGGCCTTAATGCACCATTGAATTAAGCACACAAATGATTACTTAGTCTGATTTCTACTCAATTATGTGTTGATATCGGTTCCAAAGATCGGGTTACCAATTGAGTATGAAGAATCAGAAGAGGTTGTGTACCTCTGTGAAATTTTTTAAGATTTTTTTATAAGTGGAGGGTGAGGTGGGTGGAGGCGACAACCAAACTAAGCCTAGGGTTTATAAGAGCTCCTAGGTTAATTAGGGTTTGGGTTATTAAATGATGGAATGAAAACTAATGGGTGTTGGATTGACTGGATACAAGCAGAGTAAATCGTCTATAATCTTAAGACGAATTCTGAGAGTCTGTAAACCTTTAGGCTAACCAACCTAAGGATAGGCTTGTATTTTTTGTGCTGCAGGGTTCGTTCTCTTCCCCGTCCTTCCGACTTCCTTCCAATGTATGCTTGGAAGGAGGTCATTGAACCCTCGTTTGAAAGGACCTTTAGACCATTCCTGGAGGCGGAGGTTGAGTTATAGCCAAGCAGATCCCATGGCTGATCAACAACCACCTCCCCCACTCCTGAACCAGTAGGAGCTAATTCAGAGGCAGTTGGAAGAATTACAGCAGATGCAGCAATGGTTCCAACGAATGCATGGTCAGGGTGCTCAACTCTTGAAGGATTTCTATGATCCTTCAAACTATGGGGAATATCCCGGTGTCATGATTCCTGTCGGAGACATAGAAATCAAGCCTTAAGTCTTAAGTTTGATTAAGCATTTCCGCAGGCATGGCTCGGAGGACCCATTCCAGCACTTGGAGGATCTGACCACTTTGGTTCAGACCACCAAAGCAAGGAATGTGAACAAAGAGCAAATAATCATGAGACTCTTTCTCCACTCTCTCAGGGATAAGGCCGCACATTGGTACCAAACCATTGGAAGGCCGATAGAAACATGGGCTACTCTTAAGTCGGCTTTCCTAAAGAAATTCTTCCCAATTGGATGGACTAATGCCTTGCAACGAGCGATTACAACTTTCTCCTAGCAGTTGAGGGAATCGTTTCATGGTGCCTGGGAGAGATTCCAGGTCCACACCATGAGGTGCCGAAATGGCAACTCGTGCAGATATTCTATCATAGGTTGGTCGAACAACTCCGTAATCTCATGGACGCCTCCTGTGGAGGTAGCTTCCTCAACAGGGATGCATATAGCGCATACGAACTATTTGAGGAAATGAGTGAGAATTCAATTAATCATGCCTCCATGAATGCCTTCAACCGATCCCAACGACCCAGGTCAAATGCTAATGAGATCCAAGATTCTCATTCATTTGACATGGAATTGATTGTAACAAGCTTGATAAGATGGACTTGTGATGTGCATACATATGAATAGCCAAAAATGTCTATTAATGCATGTTCTTAGTATCATATAAGCATCATGCACTGTAAATATTACATAACATGCATCACCATGCATTTAGGTCAAATTATACAAATTGTATAGTAATTTCTTCTTTTTAGTGGTCAAGGACAGGCAATATTTAATCAGGACCTTGGATTGAATATTCAACCGTATGGATTTGATCAGGGCAATGATCGAAGTTCAACGACACCAACATCGTCCTGATCGGATTTCCGTAGCATTAGACATAATTTGATGAAGATTAGAGATCAAGGGCCAAGATGGTGTCAATTTACACTTCAGATGACAAATCCGATCGCACAGATGGGTTCGGATCGATGATCGCAACCCAACAGCCTGAAAATCGGTCCAATCTGACATCCGTAGCACCATCCACAACACCTAGAAGATGGACAGCCAAGATGGCACCACGTGGCACCATCTCGACCGCCCATACCAGCCCAGCTTGTTTGGCGAGGACCCACCGCACCCTCTCTCTCCGCAAACGACCCATCTATCTCTAGACACCGAGCAAGTATTCGCGACCATCCACCAACGTAGCGTAGCAGGCGTAAGTGCTCTCGAGAAGAAGAGGTGACGGGGTCGAAGCCCCGTGCGCCTCAAATCGAGCGTAAGCACGGGCACGGATTTAATTCGGCCGTTAGATGGTGATCGTGCAGGCAAGGAGCGAAGACGTGGCACGCGGACGTACTTTGGATCGTGTATGCACGTGATTACGTGCGATCCAATGCGTCATTGCACACAGGTGCGCGCTGCAGCTGAAGACGAAGCGACGCTCACGCATTTTAAGCTGTCCGATCTCGTAATCGGATGGCTGAGATCGTCTGAACATTGCTTATGCATTGCACGTGGGAGAAGAAGAGGCGCGGTGTGCGCGCAACCTATGCCCACGTTCAGGGGCTTTAGTGACGCTTAAATCCATCACTAAAGACCCCTGATTTAGTATTTTAAGGATAAAATGATCTTTTTGCCCCCAACCTCTACACCTATAAAAAGGCCTACGCCCCGACATTTCATTCATCCCATCCTTCACCTCTCCCTCTTCAAATCTCTAAAGAAGCTTGTCCCAAACTTGGAATGCTCCTCTGGAGTTAAAATCGAAGTTTTCTCGCCCCCATTCCGGAAGTGGATCCCGTGACGACGATGCCTTGCTTCGCCCTCAGTTCTTCCTGCTTCGTTCTCCATCTTCCATCTTCACCCTTTGTCTTCTAGGCATCATCCCGTCTGCCCCGTCCTCCAAGCAGCCGTCGAGGAGGATGACTTCTCTCTACCTTCTCTTTATCACTTTCTAGAGTGGATTTTCCTGCTTTCTAGCTGTAAACATTCTCCAAATTATAAAGTGATTGTTCTCTCTCTCTTAGTGTTAATACCAAATCCATTGTGATTATCCCACTTTCTAAACAAAAATAGAAAAAAATATAATCACGGATTTCAAATCGACGTAGCCTCCCTATGTTTGACCTGGAATTTCTTTTCGAATTTCAGTAAAATTTATTTGCTGAATGAATTTTTTCGCAAATCACACTACAACGACGGGTTTCCAAAACTCAAACCTTTTTGTGTAGATTATCCCATTCAACATTTTGGCATCGTTGCTGGGGAGACAACGAATCTCGATTTCCTTTTCGCATTTATATGCACTTGTCTGTTTTCTAACTTGCTTTTATTTCTTTTCTATTGTTTTGCAAGTACCTCAACATGGAATCTTCAAGCGGTAGAAAGGAGTAAAGTGCAATTGAAGACAACTGTAAGTGCTTCCCATTCTTCCCCCCTCCATAGATTTCATTCCACAACCCTAATTCAAACCCTAATTAACCTAGGTGTTCACATAAAACTTAGGATTAGTTTGGATGCTTTGATTTCCACCCCCACTCATCTCACCCTTGTAAAATGAAACAAACAAACAAAAAGATACTTCTTGTGGGTCAAATCAACATACACACTACATACACCCACATTCGAGGCACATAACCTTACTTGATTTTTATTTACTCAACCGGGATTCCGACCTGTGGAACCAATACATGCAAATAAACACATAAGAGAGTAGAAATCAATCTAGGTTAATCATCTTGTGTGCCTAACTCAGTGGTGCATTTCGACCAATTGTTTGAGTTGTTTGGGTCACACATTTCATCTAAAATCAGCTCATTCAGTTGCTTTCAATTAGGCTTTTCAATTTAGGTCAATACCAGGCACTCCACTTTACTTTTTGACTTCAAAAGGAAAAGATCTTCACCCATGTTTGAACATCTGGTTTGCCTCTTGAAATTGATTGAATTCACCTAATTCTAAACCCTAAAAGTTACTTAAGCAAAATCTGAACCTTAAAATCTACTCATCCAAATAATCTTGCTTGAAAACCCTAGTTGTGCACGCACTCACACATATTCAATCAATCATTAAGGGCACAACCCATCTTAAGGGCCATCAGATTCCATAAGCACTACAATCTTAAGCCTAAGTAAAATCAAGTAGATGTTGGCTGATGAGAACCTCATCATGAGCCATAACTAGCTCATTTTGACCCAATACAAAGGATAAAAGCTCCTACATAACTCAAGGAAAGGCTTAACTCAGAGAATTCTGAGTTTAAGGAGAAAACAAGTTATAAGGGGTAAAAATGCAATTTTACCAGTATAATCTACATACAGGGTAATTCAGTGTCCAAACACAGGTCAAACAAACCGAATAAGAAGGAAAGTGGGATGATCTGATAAGGGCTACAGCAATTCCAAGGAACTAAATGATAATCTGTAACCCTAAAGCAAACCCACTTCAATTCACGAGGTTCGAGGCAAAGTAAAAATAGAATAAACCCTCTAAAATTCATAGAAAAATAATCTCTAGGGTTTAGAACCTTCAATTTGGCCTTCAGAACCCATTTTGACCTACATTGAGAACCATACGCAATTAATAACTTAATTTGGGTTTTTACGTAAATTGACCAGTCAAACAAGGTTTAATCTAGAAATAAAATTCACCATCAGATTCCTTAGGTCCTAGTTAGTCATGTATAAAAACTTGAGCCTAAGAAGAAACCTTCTTGACCAACTTTACACTTTGGTCCTCATATATTTACTTTTTGACCCTCAACTTTTGAACCCTCGCATTTCTGCCCCTAACTCTCCTTCGTTCTTTGCATTCAGGTCCCTCCTGCCAAAACCTGACCAGCACCATGCTCCGGCGACCTTGCGCGGAGCATGGCGTCGCGCAGGGTAAGGGGGAGGGTCTGGCAAGACAACCGGGGGTGCCCTGCGTCGTCAGCCGTCGCAGGAACACCCCCCTGGTCGCTGCAACCCACCATACCGGCCGTGCGAACGCACGGACGGTATGGGTTTCCATCTCCGGTGTCCTCCGGCGAGGGAGACACGTCGTCTCCCTCCGCCTTCCTCTCTGATTCGGCCTCTATAAATACCCCCGTCGCTCCGCCGTTCTGAGTAGCTCGGATCTGACGGAGAAAACCCCCAACTTTCCTCTCTTCTCACTCTGGCAGACGCCCACCAGCTCCGGCGGTTCTTCCTCCTCCTCCTCTTCGCTCTGCCGCAATACCAGCAGCAGAGACTTCTTTCCCTCGCTCTTCCCGCGCCACGCCGCACCCAGCTGGCGCCTCTCCGGCCCTCTGCTCACCGCCGCCCCTTCCCCCGGGCATCTTCTTCTCCGGCGACAGTCGATACGATTGTCGCCCGCTCCGGCCCCTCCTCGTCCCTCTAAGTAGGTAGAACTCCTCCTCTTCCTCCCCTCTTCCTCTTCCTCACTTTAAACATTTACTGTCGCCCTTGCTTCCCCCAAATCACCCTCACCTTCTCCGCCTCCGGCCATCCTCCGGCGAGCCGCTCCCATCACTCCAGCAACCCACACGGCTCGCCGACCACCGCAGAACCTCCGCCTCCTCACCCTGATCAACCTCCGCCCTTCCACTTCCCCCAAATCACCCTCTGCAACTCCACCGAACAAACCCATCTCCCGATCCACAGTCCGACCTAGGGCAGCCCTTAGGCTCCGCCCCGCCGCCTACACACCCCCCGACCAGCTTCGCCGTGCCACGGCGAAGGTCCTCCGCGTTTCTGATTGGGCCGAAAGGCCGTTCTCTGTGGGCAGGTACCCGCGCTCGCCGCCGCCATTGTTGAAGCGAAGCAGCTTCTTCACCTGCTGCCCCAGGTGCGCCGCGCCCAAGTCATGCTCCCAGGCTGTGCGGGGGAATTTCGGCAAAGCGTTCGGCTGCAGTTGAGGCGAATCCTTCACGCAAAGGCCTCGCGTAAAGCTACGATTACCAGCCGCTTCCGCCGCGCAAGCGCGAAATTGGGGTGGGACATTTAGTCCCACCTCGGAAAGCTCTGAAGGAGCGCAGCGGTATAAACCAAAAAAGTGCTGGAGGCTCATTGCCTCAGCACACGGGGTGAGGTCCCCTTCACCCGCCCGGTTACTCGGTCTCGTCCGCGCTCACGCCCCGCGGACCTGGCCCGACCCGACTTAGACTGACCTGCACTCCTCGCCCACCACGCACGCCGGTGGGCCTGGACCCGGGCGCGACCCGTACCCGGCAACCCGGCAGCTCTGGGAGAGCTTTCCCAAGAGTGGCTTCTGTGAGAGAGAGACGCGGGGGAGGGTAGAGTTAGATTTTGCCCCTGATCAAGCTGTGTAAGTGTGCAGGCACAGGTGAAGAAGAACCGTGGAAGAAGACGAAGGCTGAAGGAAGGAGGAGGCACCGAGCGGCACTGTAGCAGCTGCGGTTTAAGTCATCTGATTGGAAAATCAGACGACGTCCTGAAGGCAACGAAGGAGAAGGAAGGCGAGGCAGAGGAAGAACACAGAGAGGCCAAGTGAAGACTCTACAGAAGAAGAAGAGCACGAGAAGAAGATCTGAAGAAAGAAAGAAGAAGAAGAAGAACATCACCACTGCAGAAGAAGAACAAAGGAAGAGAGCAGAAGATCTAAGAAGGAAGAAGAGGAGAAGCAAAGAGAAAAGAAGAAAAGCCAACAAATTCTCTCTCTCTCTTTCTTTATTTTTGTAAAAGAAACTTGTACCCCTAGAATACAACTTGCTCCTTGAGTTAGACCTCGGGAACTCTTTTATTTTCCGAGTAACAAATTGTATTAAATTGGTAATCACCTCTCTCTATACTATACTACGACGAAATAATAAAACTATAGAGGAAGGTCGACACCATTGGCCTTAAGGACTGCTTCGCTCTTCGGGGCCCAGATTAAGATTGTTTATGATTAACCTGCTTGTTATAATCAATCTAATGTCTAGCTAGGAGAGTAGCATCAAACCACCGCAGTTGGGGGGTATACTAGGAACCGAAGGTGCAAGCCAAAGGAAGAACCTTCTCCCCAACCCCTCCTTCTAACTGGTTGGATTGATTGGATGAAAGTAGAGTAAATCATCTATAATCTAAGAAGTATTCTGAGAGTCTGTGGATCCTTAGGTTACCCAACTTAAGGACAGGCGTGTTTTGTTGTGCTGCAGGGTTCTTATCCTCAGTCCTTCCGACTTCTTCCTAGTTTATGCTTGGAAGGAGGTCATTGAATCCCCAATTGGAAGGACCATTAGATCATTCTAGGAGGCGTAGATTGAATTGTAGTCAAATTGATCCCATGGCCGATCAACAATCTCCTCTGCCTCAGAATAAAAAAGAGATGTTTGAAAGGCAGTTGGAACAATTGCAGAGAATGTAGGTCGCTCAGCCCTTGAAAGATTTTTATGATCCTTCAAATTACGGGGAACGTCCTAACGTCTATATTCCAGCCAAAGATGTTGAAATCAAGCCCCAGGTGTTAAGCCTAATCAAACATTTCCATGGGCTTGGCTCTGAAGACCCGTTTCAGCATTTGGAGGACTTGACCACTTTGGTCCAGACCACCAAAGCGCGAAACGTGAATGAAGAGCAAATGATCATGAGGCTCTTTCCCTACTCTCTTAGGGATAAGGCTGCTCATTGGTACAGAATCATAGGAAGGCTGATAGCAACATGGAATGATCTAAAATCGGCTTTCCTGAAGAAATTCTTCCTAGTTGGACCAATGCACTGAGACGGACGATTACTACTTTCGTCCAGCTGCCGGGGGAGTAGGTCATGCTGCCTAGGAGTGATTCCAGGACTTATTGCGTAAGTGTCCACATCATGAGGTGCCGAAATGGCAACTCATGCAGATCTTTTATCATGGGTTGACTAAGCAACTCAGAAATCATGTGGACGCTTCTTGCAGAGGCAATTTCTTTAACAAAGACGTAGATAGTGCACATGATTTGTTTGAGGAAATGAGTGAAAATTCAATTAATCATACCTCCATGAATACGTTTAACTGGTCCTAACAACCCAGATCGAATGTTAATGAGGTCCATGACTCTCATTCATTCGATATGAAGCTGATTTGTAATAAGCTAGATAAGGTAGACTTGGTTACCAAAAGGATGAAGGAGTGGATGGCTGGAAACTCTATGAACAATTCTCAATCCACTCAATCCCAAAATTCGAGATTCCATTCTTCGCAAGCTCCTTCTGGACGGGAGTTCGTAAATCAACTGGATGTGGCTCAACCTATGAGCCAGCATTACTCGGAACCCCACAGGTTCTAAACTGGGGCCTCTGATCTTGGTTTCTCTGATCCCTCCCTTTCTTCCTCTCCATCCTCGCCCTATGAGGATGTCTATGCTGTACAGGAGAATGTTAGGTCCAACCCCTACTCCAATGCTTATAATCCAGGTTTGAGGAACCACCCTAACTTCTCTTGGAAAAACTCGGGGCAGCAAACCCAATTCCGACCCAGCAACTATGCTCCACAAAGACCAATAGCTCAGGGTCATGTTTATACTCAGCTGCCTCCAAATCAGGTCAATCAGCCAGCTTGGAATTCCCGTCAACCCGTAGGGTAGGCTGATTTGAACTGTCAGATGGTAGAGATGCAAGGATCTATGCTCTAGATCATGCAAGAAATGAAAACCTCACTGAACAACTTGCAAACCAGGTTCATTGCTAATTCTCGTCAACTCGAATTTCTGGCATCTCAACCCATACCCAACCCGCATAATATATAGAATACGAGCAATCAAGCCCAAGGTTACAGGAATCAGAGGGACCCACACACACATGCTTAGGTGGTTGAGCAGGGTCCTTCCTCTTTTGCTTCTTCATCAAATTCAAGGTTTCTGGCTAATGAAGCCCCTTGAATCTTTCCTAACCCTCCCCAAGATCCAAACCCGTATGCATCTGCCAACTCTGTTACTTTGAGGAGTGGAAGGCAAACACAGGATCCACAACTACCCTATTTTGATCTACCAAATCCTGGTGAGCCTGAGGAAAGAAAGGAGAACACTGAAGAAGAAATCAAGGCTCAGGAACCTGATTCCGAAGATCTAACTCATGTTCCTTTTCCTGAGGCCTTGATTAAACCCAAGAAGAAGCTTGTTGATAGTAACGAGAAGCTCTTGAATATATTCAAGAATGTCGAAATCAATATTCTGCTCCTCGACGCTATCAAACACATACTGGCTTATGCTAAATTCTTAAAGGAGTTATGCACATAGAAGCGCAAGCCGAGGAAATCCGTTTCGAGGAAGGTGGTACTCTCTAAGCATGCTAGTTCTGTTATCCTGCATCACCTTCCTCCGAGAAAGAGAGATCCAGGTGCCCCTTTGATTTCTTGTGTTATCGGAGATTACACCTTTGATAGGGCACTCTTGGATCTAGGTGCATCCATTAACCTAATTCCGACTTCTCTTTACGAGAAGTTCGGATTAGGTGAACTTCGGCTGACCTCAGTAACGCTACAGTTAGCAGACCAATCGGTCACAAATTCGAGAGGCGTTATTGAGGATGTTATTGTCAAGGTTTAAGGACTTCTATTTTCCTATAGTTTTCCTTATCCTTGACATGAATGTACCTGAGAATTTAAGGAACACGCCTATCATTTTGGGGCATTCATTCTTGGCTACTACTAAGGCTAATATCAACTGTGAGAGCAGTAGCATGGAAATCACCTTTGGGGATCGAAAACTGAAACTGGATATTTTTAAGGCGATTAACAAATTTAAGGATTGTGGATATATTGAGGAACTCGAGGAAGATAATTTGACTATTGAGACATGTATCGTTGTTTCTGCAATTGAAAGCTCCTTTTGTCTCGATGAATCCAACCTGCAACCCTCTGTGGCAAACCTGCCACATTCTGAAGATGTCATTAATTTTTTTCACTTTCAACCTCTTCCTCTTGATGAATCTTCATCAGCATCATCCTTACCTTCCATCTTAGACCCACCCCACCTTGAATTGAAACCATTGCTTGAGAGTTTGAAATATCAATTTTTGGGACCTCAAAAGATGCTCCTTGTGATTATTAGTGCTAGATTGAATAAGGAGCAGGAGATTAAACTGATCAAGGGCCTAAAGGAACACAAGGAGGCAATTGGTTGGACCATCCATGACCTTAGGGGGATCGAGCTATCTTATTGCAATCACAGAATTTTCATGGAAAATGGATCTTGCCTGTTACGACCCGATTATCAGATCCCTACAGGACTTGGGACCAACTCGCCTCAACTAATCCCAAGACCTAGTCGTCCAACGAGAAATAACCAAAAGCAAGAAATAAACCACATTCACACATGCATTGTAACTAAGCAGAAGGAAAAACGAAACAGTAAAGGAAAGTAGAGTAACTGTTTGAAAATAGTACATGCCACCATAACAACAGCAGTGGAAAGGAAACAGAAAGTAACAGGAACAATAATTTTAAAGTCCAGTACTCACAACTACAGTAGAAACAAAAGAGCTGGAAAGAAAAGTACTACGGCTGGGCTCGGCTGGGCCCAGCTCCCTCTATAGTCGAAAACTCGGGCTGTGCAACTCCTGGTCCTGAACAGGGTTACAAAAAGACAGAGTCAGCGAACGCTGAGTAGAGTACTGTTTACATTATTTATGCGCCAGTAAAGAAAAAACAACAGGCAGGTTTTATTCTCATTTCTATTTATCTTATTTATGTATTTCTGGTTCATTTATTTCATAAAGGATCAAAGTATTTCTTGATCTTGCTCGTTCCTCATGGGAACGATCTTGATTGCAGTCTTTTCCATGGAGTAGAAGGTACACGTGGTGCTCTCCTGGTCGGGAGAGTCCCCCGTGGTAGTCCTACACCCAGTCAACCACGTTGAGGTCATTGTCGAGACATAGCGGTGACTACGACACGCGTGATAAGTGCACGGGTAGCTACCCCTCACTAACACATGGTCAGTCGTTTTCGCTAGAGGGTATGCCTAAAGTACAACACGGAACAATATAGGGCCTTACCCTCTCAGAACAGGGGTCTCACCCTCCCACAGTCCACGTACCCTCATCCGACTACCTCGGTTTGCCTAAAGGGCCTAACAAAGTCGGTGTAGGGTAGCTAGCTTAACCTCGGACCTCGTGGGGTGGCTAGCTCCCTCCCTACACTAGTAGCATGCCTTGGTACCACGTACGCGAGGACCGACAGGAGTCTGTGTAGAGTGGCCAATCCTAACCCTGGGTCTCAACCCAAGGGCGGCTAGCTCCGCTCTACACTAAAAAGGGACAGTTGCTCTCCTTGGTACCGCGTACACAAGGACCAACACACTTCCCGTCAACATTCCATAGGAGTTCTACTCCTAATTCCCCATAGGACGTCTAGTGATGTGGTCAGACATCCAAAAGTGCCTGGAAAGCCACACCACGTGCCTTTCTAATGCCCTGCACTTGCATATGAAGACGTAGATTCATTTTCAGCCAAAAAATTCTTGCATTACAGTCTGCATGGGTGGACTTGTGCAGATAACACGTACCTCCATGCGAGAAATGTGCTTTCAGACGTCCGACCCTCAATCCAGACGTCTGGACAGACGTCTGACCAATCTCCCAGACGTCTGACCAATCTCCCAGACGTCTTAATTATCACAAGGGTGGCAGGTCATTTCACTGCCCTTCTTGTCAGATGCAAAGGAGATTAAACCCTAATATGCGAGAAGTGGTCAAGAAGGAAATAATTAAGTGGCTCGACGCAGGAATCATTTATCCAATCTCAGATAGTCCTTGGGTAAGTCCCATGCAAATTGTTCCCAAGAAAGCTGAGATTACCGTTGTGACTAACGAGAAAGGAGAATCTGTCACAACTCGTTCAGCTTTCTCATGGAGGGTCAGTGTCGATTATAGGAAGCTGAACACAGCCACGAAAAGGGATCATTTCCCTTTGCCCTTCGTCGATCAAATTCTTGAAAGACTAGCCGGCAAAAGTACTTCTATTTCCTAGACAGTTACTAGGGATACAATCAAGTCCCTATCCATCCCGAGGATCAGGAAAAAATGACTTTCACCTGTCCCTATGGAACCTTTGCTTTCCATAGAATGCCATTTGGCTTATGCAATGCACCTGTGACTTTTCAAAGGTGTATGCTAGCCATATTCTCTGACATGGTGGGAGAGTTTATGAAAGTCTTCATGGATGATTTCTCTATTTTCGGAGAATCATTTGATTCTTGCCTGGATAATCTCGAATTGACCCTTAAAAGATGTATCAAAACAAGATTGGTCCTGAGCTGGGAAAAGAATCATTTCATGACACAAGAAGCTATCGTCTTGGGTCTTGTAATCTTTGAACGAGGAATTGAGGTCGACAAAGCTAAGGTCGATGCTATTTCCAAACTTCCTCCTCCCACTTCTATTAAACAAATTCGATCATTTCTTGGTCATGTGGGATTCTATAGGAGGTTCATTAAGGACTTCTCTAAGGTTGCTTGCCCTTTGAGGAACCTTCTCACCAAAGATACACCATTTGATTTCAACGAATCATGCCATAAGGCATTCGATTTTCTTACAATGGCAATCACTTGTGCTCCGGTATTACAATCACCAGTCTGGACAACCCCATTTGAGATCATGATCGACGCTTCTGATTACTCGGTCGGGGCTATTGTAGGTCAAAAGATTGACAGGAAGCCTTCTGTCATCTGCTACGCTAGCAAAACTCTAGACGAGGCCCAGAGGAATTATACCATTATTGAGAAGAAGTTGCTAGCTGTAGTATTTGCTTTGGAGAAATTTTGGGCTTATCTCTTAGGGTCTCATGTCATAATTTACACGACCACTCGGCCTTGAGACATCTCTTGGTCAAAAAGAATGCCAAAATCCGGCTAATTCGATGGATTCTTTTGCTTCAAGAATTCAATCTTGAAATCAAAGATAAATCCGGGGCATAGAATGTGGTGGCGGGTCATCTTTCGAGACTTCTAAGTGATTCTTCTCATTCGGATATTCTGATTGCTGATACTTTTCCGAATGAGACTCTTCTGACAGTTTCAGGTGTTCAAACCCCGTGGTTTGTAGACATAGTAAACTATTTGGCCGTTGGTCAAATCCCCCAGGATTAGACCAAGCAACAATGAGATAGACTTAAATTTGAGGCCAAATATTACTTTTGGGAGGATCCTGAATTGTACTGCATTGGCTCTGATCAGATTATTCATCGATGTGTTCCAGAGAATGAATTCCAAAGTATACTTGAGTTCTGCCATGCATCTGCGTGTGGTGGGCATTTCTCCAAGAAAAAGACGGCTGCAAAAATATTGCATTCTGGATTCTATTGGCCATCTTTATTCAAGGATGCCCAGGAATTCTCGAGGTCGTGTTCCCGATGCCAGGCACTTGGGAGCATAACCAAGAGAGACATGATGCCTCCAAACCCGATTCTTCCTGTCGAAATCTTCGACGTTTGGGGCATTGATTTCATGGGACCCTTCCTTCATTTGGACACCAGTACATTCTTGTCACTATTGATTACGTGTTCAAGTGGATTGAGGCTATTCCCACCCGAACCAATGACCACAAGGTGGTTATCGATTTCGTCAAAAAGAACATCTTTAGTCAGTTCGGGATTCCGAGAGCCATCATCAGTGATGGTGGTACTCACTTCACTAATGCCCAGTTTCGTAGTTTACTGGCAAAATACGAGGTAAAGCACAGAATCTCCACACCTTACCACCCTCAGATGAACAGACAGGCTAAAATCTCCAATCGGGAGATCAAGAATATCCTACAGAAAATGGTTAGGCCGGATCGAAAAGATTGGACTCAAAAGCTTGAGGACGCTCTTTGGGCCTACCGTATGGCGTACAAAGCGCCTATTGGCATGTCACCATTTTGTCTGGTGTATGGAAAGGTGTGCCATTTACCCATAGAGATTGAACATCCGGCATTTTAGGCAATCAAGCAGTGCAACTTGGATTTGAGTTTAGCCGGAAAGACCAGGAAACTCCAACTATCTGAGTTGGAGGAGCTTAGAAATGATGCGTACGAGAATGTCAAGATCTATAAGGCTTGGACCAAAGCTCTTCATGACCAAT
Source organism: Thalassia testudinum (assembly GCA_037157565.1). Classification (NCBI taxonomy): domain Eukaryota; kingdom Viridiplantae; phylum Streptophyta; class Magnoliopsida; order Alismatales; family Hydrocharitaceae; genus Thalassia; species Thalassia testudinum. The sequence continues at coordinate 178,249,748 of JAZHRO010000063.1, forward strand.
TGATTTCTCGCAAGAGCTGTGAGCTGAACCAGAAGGTTTGGCTCTTTGATTCTCGACTTAAGCTATTTTCCAGCAAGCATAGTTCAAAATGGAACGACCCGTTCATCATCGATTAGATATTTCCAAATGGGGCTGTTCAAATCTATGACCTAAGGATGGGTAATTCTTTTAAAGTTAATGATCAACGTCTGAAGCCTTTTATTGACCGTATTGTTCCAGAACCTATCTCAGACATGGTTGCTCTAATCTTATCGTGATTTCTTTGGTTGGACTTCACCTAGCTGATGGCACTAAACTCAGCACTTGTACAGTCTGACTCAGAGCTGACCCGAGCATCATATACAAGTGATATTTTCTTCATTCTACTCTTCTTTTCATGCCTTTTATCTTCAATAAGGACATTATATCAGCTAGGCATGGGGGGGTGGATTCATTTCTGAATCATTTTGTCAGCTCTGTGGAATTATTGTAAATTCTACTTATTTTTCTCTTTATTAAAAAAAATGAATTAGGAAAGAATACTTAAGCATTAGGACTTTTCAACCTTAGGGAATAATATAGTAAGATCTGAACACTTAGACCCTTTAAGTCTTTGAGCTTAATAAGCTCGGGTGTCCACTAAAATGTGGATTTGTTTATCGAGTCCTCGCCATTTTGAATTCAATTTCAAATTGGTTAAATAAGTTGGGGTGATAACTACATGACTTATCAACCCACCCTCTGGTTTGAGGGAACTTTAAGTCTAAGCATCTACACACTTTTTGCACTGACTCGTTGTTCGGCAATTTTAACGAAAATTGGGTAGCTAATGAACCTTTTAGGGTGGTATGGCTGGCAAGTTATCATGAGTAACAAGTCATTGGTAGGTTGTCCAAAGCCTAGCCATAGGACCATTCTTTTCCTATTACCTTTAGGTAAATTTTAGATCAGGGAAGCCACCTACTTAAAAAAAATAAAAGAAAAGAAAAATATACAAAAAGAAAAGAAAAAATAAATAGAAAAGGAGAAAAGAAAAAAAAGAAATAAATCACACTTCACCACATGAGTATGACTAGTAAGTTATTATGGGTAACAGCCCATTGGTAGGTTGTCTAGATCCCAGCTCAAGAAATGCACGTATAATTCCTAAACACTTAGGAAGAAGTGGAGAAATAGAATAAGCCAGGGAGAAATACACTGGATTTACCCTTGTGTTGACCCCATAAAAATAAAAGTAGGGAGAAATCTACCAATTGTATAGATACACCTTTAGGCAAAATTTCTTTTAAGGTCACCTAGGTGCGTAGAAACCGAAGTCTGTTTTGATTGCTGATCAAAGAATCTATCACTTTACACGAAAATATGCTTAGAACTTAGAATTCTCATTGAGCCTTGGGTGGGTTGAGTAGCCGTAGAAAGCTACTCCGAAACCCTAAACTCAAAAATCAAAAAAATTAAAAAAGAAGAAAAAGAAAAAAAAGAGAGATCCTTCTTTGAATAAGGTGAGGGTTTGAGGCAGTCTGCATTTTGGCAGACACCCAGGCACTATTGTGTCTTTGTAGTTCAGATTCTTAGTAAAAATTTCCTAATGTTGAAAGATGACTTTTGCCCGAGAAATCCAATCCTAATTCTTTTATAAATAGCATATGGTTTTTGCTAAGGACTTGCAAAAGATAGTCATGGGAGTGTGATGTGCATACATCTGAATAGCCAAAAATGTCTATTAATGCATGTTCTTAGTATCATATAAACATCATGCATTGTAAATATTGCATAACATGCATCACCATGCATTTAGGTCAAATTGTACAAATTGTATAGTAATTTCTTGTTTTTGGTGGTCAAGGACAAATAGTATTTAATTGGGGCCTCTGATTAAAGATTCAACCGTACGGATTTGATCAAGGCGACGATCGGAGTTCAACAACTCCAAGATCACCCTGATCGGATTTTCGTAACATCATATATAATCTGATGAAGATCGAAGATCAAGGGCCAAGATGATGTCAATTTGCACTTCAGATGGCAAATCTAACTGCATGGATGGGTTCGGATCAACGATCGCAGCCCAATAGCATGAAAATCGATCCAATCTGACATCCGTAGCACCATCCACAATACATAGAAGATGGACGGCTAAGATGGCTCCACGTGGCACCATCTCGACATCCCATATTGGCTCAGCTTGTTTGGCGAGGACCCGCTGCGCCCTCTCTCTCCTCAAATGACCGATCGATCTGGGCCATTGGATTTCCATCCAACGGCCATGACCTCTAGACACTGGGCAAGTATTCATGACCATCCACCGACGTAGCACAGCGGGCGCAAGTGCTCTTGCGAAGAAGAGGGCACAGGGTCAAAGCCCCGTGAGCCTCAAATCAAGCACGAGTACAGGCGCGGATTCAATTCAGGCGTCAGATGGCAATCGTGTGGGCAACAAGCGGAGACATGACGCATGAAGATGCTTTGGATCACGTATAAGCACAATGATGCGCGATCAACTACTCCATCGCACGCAAGTGCGCACTGCAGCTGAAGATGAAGCGACGCTCGTGCATTTTAAGCCGTCTGATCTCGCTATCGGACGGCTGAGATCGTCTAAACGTGGCTTATGCATTGTGCGCAAGGAGAAGAAGAGGCACGGTGTGCAAACAACCTACGCCCACGTTTAGGGGCTTTAGTGACGATTAAATCCGTCACTAAAGACCCCTGATTTAATGTTTTAAGGATAAAATGACCTTTTTGGCCCCAACCTCTACACCTATAAAAAGGCCTACGCCCCCCACATTTCATTCATCATTTCCCTTACCTCTTTCCCTCTCCAAAGCTCTAAAGAAGCTTGTTCCAAACTCGGAATGCTCCTCTAGAGTTAAAATCAAAGTTTTCTCACCCCCATTTCGGAGGTGGATCCCGAGACGACAACGCCCTACTTCGCCCTTGGTTCTTCTTGCTTCGTTCTCCTTCTTCCATCTTCGCCCTCCGTCTTCCAGGCATCGTCCCATTCGGCTCGTCCTCTAAGTAGCCGTCGAGGAGGATTACTTCTCTCTACCTTCTCTTTATCGCTTTCTAGAGTAGATTTTCCCGCTTTCTAGATATAATATTTTCCTACTTTCTAGCTGTAAACATTCTCCAGATTAGAAAGTGATTGTTCTCTCTCTCTCTCTTAGTGTTAGTACTAAATCCATTGTGATTATCCCGCTTTCTAAATAAAAATAGAAAAAAATATAATCGCGGATTTCAAATTGACGTAGCTTCCCTATGTTCGACCTGGAATTTCTTTTCGAATTTTGGTAAAATATATTTGTTGAACAGATTTCTTCGCAAATCACACTACAACGACGGGTTTCCAAAACTCAAACCTTTTTTGCGTAGATCATCCCATTTAACAACTTGGTTGCTAAAAGAATGGAGAATGGATGTTTGGGAATTTGGTAAACTCGCCTACACCCACTCAATCCCAGAATTCGGGATTCCATTCCTCAGGATCTTCCACGAGGCGGGAGTTTGTGAACCAACGTGAATCAGCTAAACCTATGAGCAGGATTTCTCAGAACCATATGGGTTCCAAGCTGGGACCTTTGATCCTAGTTTTTCTTATCCTTCCTTCTCTCCATCCTTGCCCTATGAGGATGCGTATGCAATACAGGAGAATGCTAGGTCCAACCCGTATTCCAACACTTATAACTTGGGTTGGAGGAACCAACCTAACTTCTCCTGGAAAAGTTAGGGCAACAGACCTAAACACGACCCAGCAACTATGCATCTTAAAGACCTATGGGTTAGAGTCAAGTATACACCCAGTTGCCCCCGAGACCGGTTACTCAGCCACCTTGGAATGCCCAACAATCTGTAGGGCAGGCAGATTTAAACTAGCAGATGGTGGAAATGCAAGGGTCCATGTGCATCCATTGGACCCTTGCAATATGGGTTTATTGCTAACACCCAACAACCCGAATCCCTACCATCCCAACCCGTAGCCAACCCACGCAATGTGCAAAATTAGGGCAATAGAGCCCAAGGGTATGGAAATCAAAGGGACCCACACGCACATGCTCAGGTGGTTGAGCAAGGTCCCTCCTCTTCTTCTTCTGGATACATGACCAATCAAGGCCCTCCAATCTTCACTAACCCACCTCAAGACCCAAACCCATACACCTTTGCAAACTCTGTCACCTTGAGTAGTGGAAAGCAGACGCAGGACCCTGAATTACCTTCTATAAGCCAAAACCCTGGGGAGCTCGAGAGAGAAAAGAAGAAGATTGAAGAAGACAGTAAGGCCCAGGGACCGAAAATTGAAGACACCACCCACATCCCATTCCCTGAAGCCTTATTGAAAACCAAGAAGAAGAAAACCTTAGAGAGCAACAAGGAGCTCCTGAATTTATTCAAGAGTGTAGAGATCAATATTTCGCTCCTCAATGCTATTAAGCACATCCTGGCTTATGCTAAATTTCTGAAAGATCTATGTACCCAAAAGCATAAGCCGAGAGAACTCACTTCGAGGAAGGTGATTCTCTCTAAGTAGGAAAGTTCTATTATCCTGCATCACCTTCCTCAAAAGAAGAAAGATCCAAGTGCCCCCTTGATTTCATGCGTCATTGGGGAGTACATTTTCGATAGGGCATTGTTGGCTCTAGGTGCATCGATCAACCTAATCTCTACCTCACTTTATGAGAAGTTTGGGTTAGGTGAACTTAGGCCAACCTCAGTAATGCTACAATTAGCAGACTTCTCGGTCACCACACCGAAGGGCGTTATTGAGGATGTAATCGTCAGGGTTAAGGACTTCTATTTTTTCGTAGATTTCCTGGTCCTTGACATGGATGTACTTAATGATATAGACACATCCATTTAGGTTAAAATTCCTATTCATGCATGTTTCTAGGCTTAGATATGCATTCCATACTATAAATATTGCATACCATGCATCATTATGCATTTAGAGTAGTTTGTGTATATTTTAGGTTAATTGCATCCTTTTATGACCAGGAGAGAAGGAGATTTAATTCGGAGCCTCTAACTGACGATCCGACCATATGGATCTGATCACGACGACAATTGGAGTCCAATGCCTCCGAAATCGCCTTGATCGGAGTCCCGTAGTACCATATGCAGTCCAAGGAAGAGCAACGACTGAGGGACTAGGTGATGCAATCTAGAGCCTTAAATGATAAATCCGGCCACACAGATGGATTTAGGTCGACGATCGCAACCCAACAGCATGAAAATCGACTCAATCTGACCTCTGTAGTAGCCCCTACAAAGGAAAGAGATGGACGACCCAGGTTACACCACGTGGTGCAACCCAGACCGCCCATGCATAAGCATGCACCACCGCACACACACAGTAGCGTAGGTGCATGCACATGTGGAGGCATGCATTCATGCAGGCACAGCGGTGCATGCAGCGCAAGGGCGTATGCAGCGCACGGGCACGTAGAGGCAGCGATAGCGCAAGGCACGTGGGCGCGTAGCCTGCGTGCGCGTGTGACACAGGCGTGTGATGCGCGTGCTAGCATTGCGTAGTAGGGGTGCGTGAGTGGGATCTTCAGCGACGTTTATGACCGTCACTAAATGTCTTGTATACGAATTTGATTCTTTCCTCCACTATAAAAGGACCCCTACCCTTCCCATTTTTCTTCATCTCTTCCTTTCTTCCTCTCACCACCTCTAAGGCTCTAGAGAGAGCTTGTCCCAAGCTCGGGATGCTCCTCTAGAGTAGAAACCAAACATTTTCCCACCTCTCATCCTTATTCGTTGAGCATCCCGTGGCCGTCCTCTCACCTCCCTTTGGGAAGAAGATCCTTGCTGCGACATCGTCCGCCCATCCCTCCGTCCCCCGGCTCTGTCCTCGTTCGTCCCGCTCCTCACCACCTTCCTCTAGGAGACGTCAAAGCGACTCGTCCTCCGAGCGACTGTCGAGGGGGATTCTCTCACCTCTTTCTATCTTTATTGCCTTCGTAGTGTAATCTTTCCTGCTTTCCTAGTTGTAATAAATATTGGATTCAAAATACATGATTATTTCTCTCTCTCTCTTATATTTTACAAGTATATTAGTTAGATAAGTATTTGTCGATCTGATCTCTTGATTTCTAAAAAAACCAAAAAAATTATAAAAGATAAAGACAACAAAAAACAAATAAAAGCGAAATGCGGATTTCATAAAGCCAAACGTTCGCCGCCCCATGTTCGACCAGGGACTCATTTTTCGAGTTTTGGTTATAAATTTTATCTAATCAATGGTTTTTCTCGCGAATCAAACTACGATGACAGGTTTTCCAAAACTCGAAACCTTTCCACGTGCAAAATCCGACGCAATCACCTAACAATTTGAGGAACACGCCCATCATTCTAGGGTGCCCATTCCTAGCTACTGCTAAGGCTAACATAAATTGTGAGAGCGGTAGTATGGAAATCGCCTTTGGAGATAGGAAGCTAACTCTTGATATTTTTAAGGAGATAAAAGGATTTGAGGATTGTGGCTTCATTGAGGAGCTCAAGGATCATGATTTCGATATGGTGACATGTATGTCCATCAATGTACTCGAGGACTCCACTGGACTTAGCGAACCTAACCCACAACCCTCTTTGGCAGACCTACCACAACCTAAAGACGTTGTTGATTTTGTTCATTCCTAGCCTCTTCCACTGGATCGTCCTGATGAATCTTCATTAGCATCCTCCCTACCTTCTTTACTAAACCCACCTCAACTAGAATTGAAACCATTGCCTAAAAATTTGAAATACGGGTTCTTAGGACCTAAGAATACACTCCCTGTGATTATTAGTGCTGATTTGACTAAGGAGCAAGAATTGAGGTTGATTAAGGTCCTTAAGAACAATAAAGAGGCAATTGGTTAGACCATCTATGACCTTAGGGGGATCGAGCCATCTTATTGTAATTATCGTATTTTCATGGAAGATGGATCCCACCCTTCTCGCGAAATGAAAAGGAGACTAAACTCGAATATGCGAGAAGTAGTCAAGAAGGAGATATTCAAGTGCCTCGATGCTAGAATTATATACCCAATCTCGGATAGTCCGTGGGTTAGCCCCGTTTAGATTGTACCCAAGAAGGCAGGAATAACCGTTACGACTAACGAGAAAGGGGAAACCTTCACCACTCATTCATCTTATGCTTGGAGAGTCTGTATTAACTACAGGAAGTTGAACACAACCACCAAAAAGGATCACTTCCCCTTGCCATTCATGGATCAAATCCTAGAAAGGTTAGCTGGGCAAAAATACTTTTGCTTCCTGGACGGTTATTCGGGATATAACCAAGTCCCTATCAATCCCGAAGACCAAGAAAAGACAACGTTCACATGTCCCTACGGAACCTTTGCATTCCGTAGAATGCCGTTCGGCCTTTGCAATGCACCTGCGACTTTTCAAAGGTGCATGCTGGCCATTTTTTCTGACATGGTGGGAGACTGTCTTGAGGTTTTCATGGATGATTTCTCCATTTTTGAAGATTCTTCTGAGTCTTGCCTAGCTAACTTGGAATTGATCCTCCAGAGATACATCAAGACACAGCTAGTCCTTAGCTGGGAAACTAGCGTAGTTTGATTCGTGAGAAAATTTGCCGATAAGATAAAATTTATAATTGAAACTTGAAAAGTGAGTCCCGGGTCGAACACTGGGAGGTGAACATTTGGTTTTATGAAATTCGCATTTTGCTTTATTTCTTTTTTGTCATTTTTATCTTTTATAATTTTTTTCGAATTTTTAGAAAAAAAGATGTCAGATCGACAAATGCTTATCTAACTAATCTAGTTGCAAAATATAAGAGAGAGAGAGAGAATCACATATATTTCTGAATCAAATGTTTGTTACAACTAGGAAAGGAGGAAAGATTACACTACAAAAGTAATAAAGATAGAAATAGGTGAGAGAATCCCCCTCGATGGTCGCTCGGAGGATGACTCGCTCTAATGTTTCCTAGAGGAAGGTGGTGAGGAGTGGGACAAACAAGGACATAGTCGAAGGATGGAGGGCGGGGCAGGATGACATCGTGGCGATGATCTTCTTCCCGAAGGGAGGTGAGAGGATGGCGTTGGGATGCTCCACGAAGGGGGATGAGAAGCTGGAACAAATGTTTCTTTTCTATTCTAGAGTAGCATCCCAAGCTTGGGACAAGCTCTCTTTAGAGCCTTGGAGGTGGTGAGAGGAAGAAAGGAAGAGATCAAGAAAAATGAGAGGGGTAGGGGTCCTTTTATAGTGGAGAAACAAATCATATTCGTATATAGGATAATTAGTGACGGACATAAACGTCGTTGAAGATCCACCGCAAAAGTCGTTAAAGGTTCGCGCCCACCAACGCTGCACTGGAGTGTGCTGGCGCATGCTCCACGTAGCCTTGTTGCACGCGTACGCGTGCTGCTGTTGCTTCTGCCTTGCACACCCACGCGCTGCTGCTGCTGCTACTGCCTTTCTTGCCCGCGCGTTGCGATGTTGCGTGACTGCCTCTAGGCTTGGTCGCATGCATGCCTCCGCACGTGCATGCACGCCTGCACTGTGGTGCACGTGCGGTGGTGCATGCGTGCGCATGGTCGGCCTAGGTTCCGCCACATGGCGTGACCTAGGCTGTCCATCTTCATTCCTTTGTAGGGGATGCTACAGAGGTCGGATTGAGTCGATTTTCACGTCGTTAAGCTGCGATTGTCGACCTGAATCCATCCATGCAGTTGGATTTGTCATTTGACGCTCCGGATTGTGTCACCTAGTCCATCAGCCGTTGATCTTCCTTGGATTGCATACGGTGCTACAGGACTCCAATCAAGACGATTTCGGAGGTGTTGGACTTCGATCGTCGTCCTGATCAGATCCGTATGGTCAGATCATTAATCTGAGGCTTCAAAATAAATATCCTTCTCTCTTGACCATAAAATGGATGCAATTAACCTAAATTATATACAACTACTATAAATGGAGAATGATGCATGCTATGCAATATTTATAACATGAAATGCAAATCTAAGCCTAGGAACATGCATGAATAGGCATTTTACCCTCAATAATTGTGGCTACATCACATCTCTAGACTTCCTCCACCCACATCCGTAAAATAGATCCGCTCTTTCCTTGGGCATGTGGGTTTTTATTGAAGATTCATTAAGGATTTCTCAAAGGTTGCTCGACCCTGGAGTAACCTTTTGGCCAAAGACACGCCATTCGAGTTTGATGAATCATGCCGTAAGGCATTTGATTTGTTAAAAACGGCAGTCACCTATGCCCCAGTGTTGCAACCATGGGTCTGGATAGCCCCATTTGAGATCATGGCTGACGCATCTGATTATGCTTTCGGGGCTGTCTTGGGTCAGAAAATAGAGAAAAAGACCTCCGTAATCTACTATGCTAGCAAGACTTTGGACGGGACCTAGAGGAACGACATTGTTACTGAAAAAGAGTTGCTAGCCATAGTTTTCACTTTAGAAAATTTTAGGGCTTATCTTTTAGGTTCTCATGTAATCATTTATGCCGACCACTTGACCTTGAAACATCTTTTGGCCAAAAAGGATGCCAAGCCCTAGCTTATTTGCTGGATTTTGTTACTTCAAGAATTTAATCTTGAAATCAGAAACAAAGTCAGGGTACAAAATGTAGTGGTGGATCACCTATCGAGAATCCTAATTAATTCTCCTCATCCAGATATCCCTATCTTAGACACTTTCTCGAATGAGACTATCCTTACAGTCTCAGGTATCCGAACCCTCTGGTTTGCAGATATCGTCAGTTATTTGGCCATTGGTCAAATCCTCCAGGATTGGACCAAACAACAACTGAACAGACTTATGTCTGAGGCCAAATATTATTTTTGGGACGATCCCGAGCTATACCGCATTGGAGCAAATCAGATTATTCGTCGATGCATCTCAGAAAATGAGTTCCATAGTATACTTGAGTTTTGCCATACATCTGTGTGTGGTGGACACTTTTCCTGGAAAAAGATGGCAACAAAAATTTTTCAATTTGGATTCTATTGGCTGTCGTTATTTAGGGATGCCCAAGAATTCTCAAGGTCGTGTGCTCAATGCTAGATACTCAAGAACATGGCCAAGAGAGACATGATGCCCCTAAACCCAATACTTTCCGTCTAAATTTTTGACATTTTGGGGCATCGACTTCATGGGACCCTTCCCTCCTTCATTTGGACACCAGTATATTCTGGTTGCTGTTGATTACGTGTCCAAATGGATTGAGGCAATCCCCACCCGGACCAATGACCACAAGGTGGTCATTGATTTTGTGAAGAAAAATATCTTCAGTAGATTCGGGATTCCTTAGGCAATTATCAGTGATGGTGGCACACATTTCACTCATGCCCAGTTTCAGAATTTACCAGGGAAATACAAGGTAAATCATCGGATTTCCACACCCTATCACCCATAGACGAATGGATAGGCCGAGGTCTCCAATTGGGAAATCAAAAACATTTTGTAGAAAATCATGAGGCCTGATAGGAGGGATTGGACCCAAAAGCTAGATGATGCTCTTTGGGTTTACCGTACGGCATACAAAACACCTATCGGCATGTCCCTGTTCCATCTGGTGTTTGGTAAGGCATGTCAATTACCCGTAGAGTTAGAACACCAGGCATTTTGGGCCATCAAGAAATGTAATTTTGACCTAGAGTTGGTCGGGAAGACTAGGAAACTCCAACTATCTGAGTTGGAGGAGCATGGAAATGATGCCTATGAAAATGCCAGAATCTATAAGGCAAGGACCAAAGCTCTCCATGACCAGATGATTTCACGTAGGAGCTTTGAGCTGAACCAGAAGGTCTGGCTTTTTGATTCTCGATTGACGCTTGGCGAAACGGTGGCAGCAACTAGCTTTTCTTAAGTCGTTGTAATACAGATAGTTATTGCCATCATTTGCTAATATATAATTTTTTTTTACTCGGAAAATAAAGAGTTCCCGAGGTCGAACTCAGGGAGCAAGTTGTATTCTAGAGATATACATGTTCTATTACAAAAATAAAGAGAGAGAGATGAAAGTTTGGCTTCTTCTTCTTTTCTTCTTTCTTTCTCTTTGTCTTCTCTTTAGCTTTTGTTCTTCCTGTTCTTCTTTTCTTGCTTCAGATCTCCCTTCCGTGCTCTTCTTCTTCTTTTCTTCTTTCTTCACCTGTCTTCAGGACGTCGTCTGATTTTCCAATCAGAGGACTTAACCCGCGGATGCTACAGTGTTGCTTCAGTTCTTCTTTCTCAGTCCTCTGCTTCGGGCAGCCCTGGCTGCTCTTTTCTTCCTTCAGTCTTCTTCTCCTTCTCTGTTCAGCGGGCGTCTTTCTTCTTCTTCTCTGCCTGCACACTTGCACAGCTTGATCAGAGGGACAAAACCTAATTCTACCCTCTCCCCCGCATTTCTCTCTCACGGAAGTCGCTCTTAGGAAAGCTCTCCCAGAGCTGCCGGGTATTCGGGTACGGGTCATGCCCGGGTCCAGGCCCACCGGCGTGCGTGGTGGGCGAGGAGTGCAGGTCGGGCTTAGTCGGGTCGGGCCAGGTCCGCGGGGCGTGGTCGCGGACGAGGCCGGGTCGAGCGGGTAAGTGAGAGGGACCTCACCCCATGCTCAGGAGGCAACGAACCTAAGGCACTTTTTGCCTTTATGCGGGTGCGCTCCTCTGAAAAGTTCCGAGGTGGGACTAAATGTCCAACCCCAATTGGGCGCCCGCAGCTGAAGACGCTGCAGGAGTTCGCAGTTGCACGCGAGGCCTTTGCCCCAGCTGCAAGCCTGGGACGCTTCGTGGAGATGCCCCGCGCAGCCTGGGAGTCGAACCTGGAGCTGCAGGTTGAAGGTGCTCCTTCCACGCAGCAATGGCGACGGCGGTCGAGGTACCTGTCCACAGAGGAACGGCCTCTCGGCCTAATCAGATACGCGGAGAACCTTCGCTGTGGCACGGCGAAGGTGGTGGGGGGTCTGGCAGGTGGCGGGGCGAAGCGTGAGGGTCGCTCTAGGTCAAACTGCGGGCGGAGAAGTGGGTTTGTTCGGGGGGTCTGCAGAGGGCGAGTGGCGGGAAGTGGAAGGGCGGAGGTTGATTTCTGTGAGGGTCTGCGAGGCGTATGGGGCTGTGGAGCGACGGGGGCGTCTCACCGGAGTTTGGCCGGAGACGAAGGGGGTGACGGTGGACAGGAGCGGTCGAGGGTTTAATCAAATAAAAGACAGTGAGGAAAAGAAAGAGGGGGAGATGGGGAGAAGTTCTGACCTAACTACGGAGACGAAAGGGGCGGGAGCAAGGCGGTAGTCGTATCGATTGTCGCCGGAGAAGAAGATGCCCAGGGGAAGGGGCGGCGGCGAGGAGAGGGCCGGAGAGGCGCCAGCTGGGTGCGGCGTGGCGCGGGAAGAGCGAGGGAGGGCAACCCTGCAGCTGGTAGTGCGGCAGAGCGACGAGGAGGAAGAGGAGAGGCCGCCGGAGCTGGAGGGCTTCCTGTCGGAGTGGGAAGAGAAGAAGTGGGGGTCTTTCTCCATCAGGACCGAGCTGCTCAGAACGGCGGAGCGACGGGGGTATTTATAGAGGCGGAATCAGAGAGGAGGGCGAAGGGAGACGACGTGTCTCCCTCGCCGGAGGACGCCGGAGATGGAGACCCATACCGTCCGTGCGTTCGCACGGCCGGTATGGTGGGTTGCAGCGACCAGGGGGTGTTCTTGCGACGACTGACGACGCAGGGCACCCCCGGTTGTCTTGCCAGACCCTCCCCCTTACCCTGCACGGCGCCATGCTCCACGCAAGGTCGCCGGAGCATGGTGCTGGTCAGGTTTTGGCAGGAGGGACCTGAATGCAAAGAACGAAGGAGAGTTAGGGGTAGAAATGTGAGGGTTCAAAAGTTGAGGGCCAACAAGTAAATATATGAGGACCAAAGTGTAAAGTTGGTCAAGAAGGTTTCTTCTTAGGCTCAAGTTTTTATACATGACTAATTAGGACCTAAGGAATCTGATGGTGAATTTTATTTCTAGATTAAACCTTGTGTGACCAGTCAATTTACGCAAAAACCTAAATTAAGGTATTAATTGGGCATGGTTCTCAATGTAGGTCAAAAAGGGTTCCGAAGGCCAAATTGAAGGTTCTAAACCCTAGAGATTATTTTTCTATGAATTTTAGAGGGTTTATTCTATTTTTACTTTACCTCGAACCTCGCGAATTGAAGTGGGTTTGTTTTAAGGTTACAGATTATCATTTAGTTCCTTGGAATTGCTGTAGCCCTTATCAGATCATCCCACTTTCCTTCTTATTCGGTTTGTTTGACCTATGTTTGGACCTGTATGCAGATTATACTGGTAAAATTGCATTTTTATCCCTTATGACTTGTTTTCTTCTTAAACTCAGAATTCTCTGAGTTAAGCCTTTCCTTGAGTTATGTAGGAGCTTTTATCCTTTGTATTAGGTCAAAATGAGCTAGTTATGGCTCATGATGAGGTTCTCGTCAACGCTCTTCCCCGGCAAGCTTAGGTCTAAGTGGGACAACCCGTTTGTTATTAAGCAGATTTTTTCTAATGGGGTCGTCGAAATCTCTGACCCAAAGACAGGTAATTCCTTCAAGATCAATGACAACGTCTCAAACCCTTTGTTGACCATGTGCTCCTTGAACCTGTCCCAGACAAGGTTGCTCTTACCTTGCCCTAACCACTGTTGGCCGATCATTGCCTAGCTGAAGGCGCTAAACTCAGCACATGTAAAGGTTGTTTCGAGCTGACCAGAATCTCATGGAAACCAGGTGCTATTCTTCCAATTCTACTCTCCTGCATGCTTTCATTTTAAGAATGAGGGCATTGCATTAGCTAAGCATGGGGGGGTGGATATCTTTTGAATAATCATTTTGTCGGCCGTAATAGTAATTTCTTGTTATTTAAAAAAAAAATCATAATAATAGAAGTAAGAGAAGAGAACTTAGGCATTAGGAGTTGTAAACTCTAGGAAATGATACTTTGGGATCTGAATACTTAGACTCTTCAGGTCTTCGGGCTTAATTAGCCTGAGTGCCACTCGAATGTGAACTTAGTCTCAAGTCCTCGCCAAGTCAATTTCATTTTAATTTGGTAAATAAATTGGGATGATAAGTACACAACTTATCAACCCACCCTCTGATTTGAGGGGATTTTAAGTCTAAGCATCTACACACTATTCGCATTGACTCACTTTCCGGTGGTTTCTTCATAAATTAGGCAGCTAATGAACTTTCTAGGGTTAGTATGGCTAGCATGTTGTCGTAGGTAATAGCCCATTGACCGGTTGTCCAAAGCCCAGCTACTTGACCATACTTATTCTACTTCATTTAGGTAAATCTTAGATCAGGGAAGTCACCTACTTGGAAAAAAAATGGTACTAAAAAATTTAAAAAAAAAATAAATAGAAAAATAAACCACACATCACCGCACGAGTATGGCTGGCAAGTTGCCTTGGGTAACAGCCCATTGGCTGGTTGTCCAGAGCCCAGCTCACAAAAATGCACAAATAATTCCCAAAACACTTAGGGAAGAAGCGGGGAAGTAGAATAAATCGGAGAGATATACATTGGGTTCGCCCTTGTGTTGACCCCGTAAAAAATTTTAAAAGTAGGGAGAAGGCTACCGTTCGGAAAGATAAACCTTTAAGTAGAAACTCTTAAGGTCACCTAGGCTCGTAGAAACTTGAAGTCTGTTTTAACAGCTGCCTAGTGAGTCTCACTCTTTTCACAAGATGCTTAGCACTTAGAGTCCTTTTCGAGTCTTGGGTGGGTTGGGTAGCCGTAAAAAGTTATCCTGAAACTCTTAAACTCAAAAAGTCCAAAAAAATTTAGAAGAGAAGAAAAAGCAAAACAATGTATCTTCCCTTTTCAAATAAGGAAAGAGCTTGGGCGGTCTGCATTTTGGTAGGCAATCGGGCACTGTCGAGTTTTTGTAACCAGGTCTTTTCTAAGGCAACCAACAAATCGTGCCTAAGTGATCAAATCCTAATTCTACTTTTATACATAGCATTTAGGTTAATTTTGCTAGGGACTAGCAAAGAGTAAGCATGGAGGTATGATAAACAAACATGAATTCATGATAAAATAATTATTTATGCTAGTTTCTAGGTTTAGCATTGCACATCATAGTATAAATATTGCATAACATTCATTGCATTGTATTTAGGATAGTTTGTATATTCTGTATATTAATTCCAACATTTTATATGGCTAGGAGGCAGTGCAACATCTTTACGGGCTTTGGATGAAGAATCTGACCGTACGGATGGATCCAGAGTGATGATCGCAGTCCATCAACATGAAAATCACCCCGATCAAAGCTCCGTAGCATCCTCTACAAGAAGAAGGAGATGAACGGCCCAGATGATGCCATGTGGTGCCATCCAGGCTGCCCTATATGAGCTGCAGCCCTAAACCTCACCTCAAGGAGAAGATTCCAACCATTGGATCTTAATCCAACGGCTGAGAATTGCACAAACATTACTTGACCTCCAAAAGCACCTTAAGGAAGACCTGATCACGACCATTGGATTCTCATCCAACAGTCGAGCCCGCAACAGGCTAAAGTATCTGTGCGACCAACCAGTGCCCTCACCATAGTGGTAATGCACCCATTTCACAAAGAGGGGACACGAGATCGAGCAGCAATTCGCTGCGCCTTCTTCAGCGCTCAATGAAATTAGACCGCTTGATCTTGATCTAGCAGTCAGCATTGCATACGCGCGAGGGAATGCCTCTCGAAGACACACGCCCAGACAGACGCGCACCATTTGGAGCGCTCACTTAAGTCGACCGGGCATATCATCCGTTGTCCGATCTTCGTGATCGCACGATGCATGCAATTCAAATCTTGCGAGAGGCGCGATCTGCACGTGCTCCTTAGCCACACGATCAAGATTGAACGGTGGAGATGCTTCCTCGACTAGCGGGCGTACAATTTGAATGATTACGAGGGCACGATCTGCGGGCGCCCCCAGTTGTGTGATGGTTCATCCAACGGCTGCCAGCGATGCATGCGTGTTTGATCCGTGAGAGCGCGTGATCTCCGTGCGATCTCATCCATTTGCGCTTGATCCAACGCTTATCGATCTCCTCGCGCTACGCCAGCTGCAGCCGTGCCTCCTCATGCTAGCCATGGCACTTGAATTTGTAGCGACACCCCCGTCGGGTCTTTAGCGACATTTTAAATGTCACTGAAGACCCATGCACACAAAACACCTCCATTCCACCACTATATAAACACCATGACCCTTTCCCTTCCAAACCATCTCTACCTACTCTACTCCCATCTGCTCCTAAGCTCTAGTAGCCGACCAAAGCTCCCATAGAGCTTAGTCCCAAGCTCCAAAGACCTTCTATTAGTGTAATGATCCTATATCCCACCAAATATTCATCGTCCATCTCACCACCTTCATAAGATACCTTGGAGTCGTCTTCCCACCTCCATTCCGGTAGAAGATTGCCTCTGTCTCCTCACCTCTATTCCAGAGCCTTGGTGAAGCATTCCTCTACCTGGCGTCCTCCTGCATCTCACCTCCGTCGTCCTACTCTTACCTCCTTCATCCAAGCTACCGCCAAGCGCCGTCGTCTCACCGAATAGCTGATTCGGGATATTTCTTCTCACCTTTATCTCTTTTATGTTCTCTTAGCATATTGTAATAAACATTTGCATGATATGTCAGATTTGTTTCCATCTCTCTTGTGAGTTATCTTGTTTGCCTCTTTTATAAAACCAAAAGAAAAAAAATAACAAAACCCTAAAACCTCAAAAAGAAGCAAAACGAAGTGTGGATTTCAATGAAAGTAAACGTCACCTTCCTGTGTTCGACTTGGGACTCCCTTGGAGTTTCAGTTAAAAATTGTATTTGATAACGTGTTTTGCGAGCTACGACGATGGGTTCTTGAAACCCTGATTTTTCTTTTCCAAAACTCTCTCATCATTTTGTCGTCGTTGCCGGGGAGGCAACGGAATTTGCTTTCTTGCCTTCCACGTTTCTTTGCATTTACTTATTATTAACCCCGCTTGCCTCTGATTTACTGTCTTGCAAGTACCTTAGCAAGGAGATTCGAGTTGATTTGTCATTTGTGTGGTTGGATTTGTCATTTGATGTGTGGATTTTACACCACCTTGGTCCTTGACCTTTAATCTTTCTCGAACTGCATTTGATTTTATAGAGGTCCGATCGAGGCGATTTCAAAGTCATTGAACTTCAATCGTCGCCCTAATAAAATCCATAAGGTTGGATCTTCAATTAGAGGCCCGATAAATATTACCCTCTCCCCTGACCATAAAAATGGAAAATTAACTTATAATTTATACAATCTTACCTAAATGCATGATGATGCATGTTATGCAATATTTATAATGCATGATGCTTCTATAGACCTAGAAACATGAAAAAATAGGCATTTTAGGTCAATTATATGTGTGCACATCAATGTTCGACCAGATGACTACTAGCGCATTTACAAACACACGAGGGACACACAAAACACGAGACCTATCTGCTTCTGTCGATCTGGAGTTAGTGGCCAGTCCATTGGATAAGATCTCTATCATTGAGAAGAAGTTAGATGATTTGACCTACCAACTCCAAAGGGCCACGTCTTCTCAACAAAGCATGTATGCACGTTCGTCCACAGGGAGGGAGGCCACGCATAATGTTCACCACAACTCTTATCTTGGGATGGATGCTTATCCGTCCATCTTTGATCCGAGTTTTAGAGGAAACTTTGAGCCCTCTTACTCTAGTTGTGGGATCTCTAAACCCCCGTATCCTAATTACTCCAGAGCTGCTCAACCTTGTGAGGATCTCCATGTCATCTAGAATGATCCTTAGCTCTAACTCCTACAACCCTGGATGGCGTAATCATCCTAATTTCTCTTGGTCGGGGAATACTCAGAACTCCTGACCTCAATTCCAACCCCGACCACAAAATTCGTGCTCATATCAACCTGCTCATCCTTGGCCTAACATGAATTTTCAAATCTGGCCTAAGAAGGAAGATCAAATGATCCTGATTCTGCAAACCTTGGCTGATATGCAGAAGACTAATGCTGCCATGTAGAGGCAGCATAATGCGAAGATTACAGATGTTCGTAATCAACTTGCATAGATGGTTGGGACTCACCAGCCTAGTGCACTTCCTTCCTAACCTCTGCCTAACCCGAACAACATGCCAAACCAAAGGCACGTGGTGAACCCAAACCAGGGCCAAGCACATTATATTTATCAGGCCCCTTCTATTCCTCTACCTGATGGGTCAAAGGCTTCTACTTCATATATGGGTTATCAACAGCAACCTCCTATCCTGCCAACTCCAAACCCAAACCAGGTAGGGCTAAATTTCATCACTACTTGTAGTGGCAAAACTATTTATCCTAGTCAACCTAGTCCGAGTAGTTCAAAATTTAATTCTAGGATGGATATCAAGGACAAACCCACTCCAGACCGAAAGACTAAACTAATCCTGGAGAAGCCTAGAGATGTTCCATTTCTCGAGGCCTTGATCAAAGGAAACAGGAAATCTAAACCCATGGCATTTGAAGGGGACTTGGTCAAGATCTTTGAGCAAGTCCAGATAAGCATCCCCTTGATGGATGCAGTTCGTCACATACCACCTTACGCACGATTTCTAAAGGATTTGTGTACACTGATGACTCTATAATTATTAGTGTTAATTATATCAACTAGAGTCAATTTTGAGAGCACATGTGCATTAATGTCACATTATAGTGGGTTTGGGGGCATTGCATGAATTCTGCATTATTTTATGTTAAGGTTACTTAGAATTAATGTTCAATGACTGGCTGTACAAATGCATATTGAAACAGGTCTCAGATGAGTAATTAGACCGTACGGATAGATCTGGATCGACGAACGAAGTCCAACAGACTCAAAATCACCTTAATCCAACCTCCATAGCTCCCACAACAAGACCCAGAAGTTCTGACCGTTGATCTAGTGACCAACGGCAAAAAATGTTCCACGTGTCTCTTATTCGCATGTCCAGCAACAGCCGCCCCCTTCTCTTCATCGCACAACACACACGATCTCAGCGACACACTTCTCATCCAACGGTTAAGGAGGCGCGGGCAGCAACTCTTCTCCGCGACAAACCGCGGGCACAGTGCATTGGTGGAGACGAGCACCTGCATCACGAAGCTGCACGTTTGAGACTTCACGTGAGGCCAAATTCGCTTCATGCGAAGGGGCAGCAAAATTGGGCCTTCTGATCCTCATTGTGCAGTTCTGATACCGGCAAGATGGCACGATCTCGCGTGCTAGATGCGCACAACTAGAAATGTGCAGTTTGACGCCGCATCACAAGCACCATCATACATGCGAGCAGGGCATGATCTGAAGGGTGCGGCCACATGCGATCTGGACCATTGATTCTTGATCAGACTGTTGTGAGCACGAGCACGTGGATTGCACTGTGCTTGTGCGAAAGTTAGCGAGCTTGTGAGCTGCCTACAACGATGATTGTAGCTAGCCTACAACGACATCCTTGTTGTCGCTAATGATGCGATGCCTATTTTAGCTCTCTTTCTTCCACTATAAAGAGAGATATAAACCTCCATTGCAAGGACATCTCTCCCTAGCTTCTACCTAGCAGGTCCCTCAGCTGCCGACGGAAGCCTCTCCACAGCTATTGCTGCCTTGCCTCTCCATTTTGCTAGTGTTCTTTAGTTGATGTTCATCTTGTTTTAAGCATTCATTTAGCTTTACTGTAAAATGATTTTGCCATTGCAATAGATTAGCTTTCATTATTATCATTGTTGCTCTGAATTATGTTCTATTTATGCTAGTCCATGTTGCTATAACTATCTTTATCATGGATCTCTCACTCACTCACTCTCTCTCTTTTTCTTTTGTTTTCTTGCCTTTCTGCATGCAAGCAAGCCATCGTGTGACAGTAAACTAAGCGACTACAAAATTTGATTTTCTGCCTCCTTGAGATCGACACTCGTACTCGTATTTCTCCATATTCCTTTAAAATTAATGTCGTAAGCACACGCTATAACGTATGCATTATGTTCACGTGTTTTTCGACGCCAATTTTTGGTGCCGTTGCCGGGGAGGCAATGGATTTTTTAGTCACTTCTATCCTTTCATTTATGCTCACATTTTTTACTTGCTTTTCTCTCTTTCTATTGATTGATTGCAGGAATCTGACGCGAAAGCGACCAGAGGAGCACATCCCAAGATGGTAGATTGGGAGTAAAGTGTGGCAAAGATTTTGGTGAGTACCACCTTATCTACCGTGGTTTCATCATTCCATATCAAAGAAAAAAAAATGCATGAACATTAGGATAGAATATTTGATTGTTTGCTTGCTTAAAAAAATTCAAAAAAAAAATGGCGTAGTGAATGATTACTTGATCCACATCTTAAACCCACCACCCGCAAAAAAAAAATATTCTGTTAACACTCTAATATCCTTTAAAAATACTTTTGAGTGTTTTTCCTTTTGAGTGGTGTTTACGAAGCCACTCGTGTCTTGGATTGGGTCGCACCACTCAATCCAAAATCAATTCACCTGGTAGAATTGCATGAACTTTAGGGTGAATACGTTAGGGTTGTTTTTCCAGGGCCACATATTTTTCTCAAAAAGAAAATTTACAATCACCCATGTGTGCAAAACTTTGTGTGCCAACTACAAGCATTGCTTAAATATATTGAGAAATTCCAACCCTAAAAAGCACTAAAGCATGGGCGAATCATTAAAAGACACCACATCTAAAAAACCCTTGCTTGAAAACCATGTTTTGTTGAAGTGCACATACACACTCAATTGGAGTAATTAAGAGGCACAACCCCTAACAACATCTCATCATATACCTTGAGCACAAGCACTGACCTAACCCAAATTAAAATTGAGTAGACGTTGGCCCTAAGATTCACTAAGTTCATTTCAGGGTATTTTCCTGAATGCATTGCGAATTAATGATGTTTGATTGCTTCAAAAGGTGTTAAGTTGGGAGGCCCGATTGTCAAACAACTTAAATAAGCAAGGGTTTGGCATAATTAGCGGACCTTAGCACACTCTCCCCCTGCTCCATCTTCCCAACTTTACCACCTTCGGGAGTAAGGGTAACACCAAATTCGTCATGTGGTCGGAGTTTATTTTTGAAGCATAGGTCACCTAGGTCTACACTATAGGGCTTAGTTTTGCTTGCTTAATTGTGCACACTTAATTCTCTCATCTATTCTTCCTTCAACTCTCCACTTCTTTCAAACCATGGATTTCAATGCCTATCCTTCCTTCCCAAACTATCCCCAACATGATTTGTATTCTAACCCAAGTAGACTGTATGCACAGTTTACTTGGGATAACCAGCCACCTAGTTGGGGATATAATCCAGGACTCGAGTACCTAGAATACCCCTCTTATCCCAACTATTACAATTTTACCCAACCCACATCAACCTCCTATTAGGATACATCCAACCCACCCACTCAGGGGTATGATCCAAACCTTGGGGATCCTTATCTTAATTTACCTCATGATGACTCCTCTTTTAGGTCCCACCCACCCACTAATCAATCTGATATGACCTACATTTTAGGAGAACACCAAGACCCCTACCCTTCCCAGGATAAAAACCATGATATGTCATCTGACTTCAAGGATCTCTCCTACTTGACCTATGGATTGGAAGGGATTTTAGAAAAATGGAAATCAAATAATGATCATCAACCTGGGCAAACAAGTATGATTAACACCCACTCTGGACCTCTGATGAAGAATTTGACTGGGAGGAGGATTTAGAACCTCAATTATTCTGGAGCAGGACTAAATAGAAAATGGTTCCTCTTAAGGAATTTGGACCCTGAAAATGATAGAATAGAGGACCCACCCAAGAACTTAAACCCCAGTACCAACTTTGATACACAACCTCAACCATACCCCCCTAACCCTGAGTTGAATGCTAAGGAAATCGAAGGGAAACCTAATGACACTCAGTAAGTTCCTAAGAGTCTTCAGTTGGAGTTATATAGATAGAACCAAGAATTGATTGAGAGGAAACAAGCCATGATTGATATGTTTCAACAACTGGACGAAGAGGGCCAAAGAACACTGATGGAAGCAACTCCTTTTATGGAATTCATGAAGCAAGGTCCTGTGGTGATCAATTGGACTACACCTAGTTGCCAAAAACTAGTTCAGTCCACCATTGATACTCCCCCAATGTTTGACAACTCAATAGAAAATGTCATTAAGGATTCCTTAGAACATGAGGAAATTGAGAATTTGGGGGTCAATGTCTTTGAATCTAAATCTAATCTTCCTAGGGAAAGTGATTTGGAGGAAGAGACATCCAAAATTGAAGATGGGGAGTGGGATTACGATTCCGAAATAATTGATTTTGAATCATTTGAAACTCCCATCACAAGTTTAGAGGAGGGTCGAGAGAAAGAACCTGAGTCTGAGTTAGATAATGAAATTAGCCCTACCTCCACTGCAACCTTGAAAACTGAGTCTGATATAAATTAGGCTGAAGATAATATTCTAAGGGTAGAGGAATTGGAGGGAATAAGCAATGAAACCCTAATTAAAGAAGAAGGGATGGATTTTCCTTTGGAGAGAGACCTCATGCTTGATCTTAAGGCCCATTGTCAAACTCTTGATTTTGTTACATTCCCTATAAGAATTGAAATCCTGCAACCTGAATTCACTGGAATCGATATAACTCTGAGTGATTACAGCTTTAAAGGGACACAAGCTTATTACAAAGCCTACATCTTTAGTGTTCGGCATTTTAGATTTGGGTTGCCCTCGTCCAAATCAACTTCTCTGCATGCCCACGATTAAGAGAGGAACAAACACGAGCATGCGTGATACAACATTTGTAGAGTTCCCATCCCTCAGGGTTGGGACTACACCATAATCTAGTCCGCATCTGTAGACTTCTGACACTGGGTTTAGCTGATTTTGTCTTCCCCTTCTTAACCCAGACCATTCAATTGATTGATCCTTTGTTGTCTGTGTACTATGCCCAACTGAAGGCACAAAACTTAGATCTTCCTGGGAGGTAACCCAGAGGATTCAAGCTAACCGGATACACAGCTGAAACTCAGGTGATTTCTTTCCTTACTCCCTTGCATATATTTATCTTCCAATGAGGACATTGTCCAACTTAGGCATGGGAGGGTGGTAATTCGTATGTTCTGAGTACATATTGTCAGCTTGAATTATCTTCTTAAAAAAAAAGAAAAGGAATTGGGAAAAGAAAACTTAGACATTAAGAGCTTGTCAACTTTAGGAAATGATACATTAAGGACTTGAACACTTAGACTCTTCAGGTCTTCAGGCTTAATCAGTCCGGGTGTCCACTAAAATGTGGGCTTGTTCTCGAGTCCTCGCCACTTTAATTTATATTAATCTGGTCAATAAAGTAGGGTGATAAGTATCTGACTTATCAACCCACCCACTGATTTGGGGGGATTTTTAGTCTAAGCATCTGTACATGTTTTCCACTGACTCACTCCTCAGCTGTTCTAACATAAATTAGATAACTAATGAACCTTCTATGGTGGTATAGCTAGCAAGTTGTCATGGGTAACAGCCCATTGGCCGATTGTCCAGAGCCCAGCCACAGGACCATTCTCTTTTATTATTGCCTTTAGGTAAATCTTAGATCAGGGAAGTCACCTATTTAAAAAAAATTAAAATGAAAAAAGAAATAGAAAAAGGAGAAAAAGGAAAAAAAGAAATAATCTACACTTCACCACATGAGTATGGCTGGCAAGTTATCGTGGGTAACAACCCATTAGCCATTTGTCCAGAGCCCAGCTCATAAAATACACAAAAAATTCCAAAACACTAAAGAAATGGGGAAGTAGAATAATCCAGGGAGACATACATTGGGTTCGCCCTTGTGTTGACCCCATAAAAATAAAAGTAGAGAGAAAGTTACCGATTAGATAGATACACCTTTAGGCAGCATTTTCTTTTTCGGGTCACCTAAGAGTGTAGAAACTCGAAGTCCATTTTAATTGTCGTTGAGTGAGTCTATCACAATTTTCACAACAAGATGCTTGGCACTTAGAGTCCTTGTCGAGTCTTGGGTGGGTTGGGTAGCCGTAAAAGGTTACCTCGAAACTCTTAACTCCAAAATTCAAAAAATATTTGCTTCCATATAGAATAAGGCGAGGACTTGGGCGGTCTGCATTTTGGCGAGCACTTGGGCACTATTGAGTCTTTGTGGGTTAAGTTCTTAGTAGAAATTTCCTCCTGTTGACAGGCAACTTATGTCTAAGCAATTGATTTTTAATTCTAGTTGTGAATAGCATTTAGGTTAACCTTGCTAGGGACTAGTAAGGGGTGGGTATGGGGGCATGATGACTCTAAAATTATTAGTGTTAATTATATCAATTAGAGTTAATTTCGAGGGTACATGTGCATTAATGTCATATTATAGTGGGTTTGGGGGCATTGTATGCATTTTGCATTATTTTATGTTAAGATTGCTTAGAATTAATGTTCAATGACCAACTGTACAAATACATATTGAAACAACTCTTAGATGAGCAATCGGACCTTATGGATAGATCCAGATTGAAGAATGAAGTCCAACGGACTCAAAATCACCTTAATCCGACCTCCATAGCTCCCACAAGACCCAGAAGTTTTAAGCGTTGATCTAATGACCAATAGCCAAAAATGTGCCACGTGTTGCTCATCTGCACACCCAGCAACACTTGCCCCCTTCTCTTCATTGCATAGCACACACGATCTCAGCTGCACGTTTCTCATCCAACAGTTGAGGAGATGCGGGAAGCAACTCTTCTCCACAACAAACCACAAACAAAGCGCATTGGTGGAGACGAGCGCCTGCATCGCGAAGGCACGCATTTGAGACTTCACGCAAGGCCAAATCCGCTTCATGCGAAGGGGCGGCGAAATTGGGCCACTGGATCCTCATCGTGCCGTTTTGATAGTGGTGACGTGGAACAATCTCGTGTGCCTGATGCGCACAACTAGCAACGCACGATCTGATGCCGTCACATCACACGCACCATCATACGCACAGGCAGGGCTCGATCTGAAGGATGCGACCACACGTGATCTAGACCGTCGATTCTTGTTTAGACGGTTGTGAGTGTGAGCACGTGGATCGTACTGTGCATGCACAGAAGACATTGAATGGGTAAGCTGCCTACAACGACGATTACAGCTAGCCTACAGCGACATCCTTACTGTCACAAATGATGCAATGCCTATTTTAGCTCTCTCTCTTCCATTATAAAGAGAGCTATAAACCTCCATTGCAAGGACATCTCATCCTAGCTTCTACCTAGCACATCCCTCACCTCCATAGAGTTTAAGTAAGGTCCCGAAGCTGTCTAGTCGCCGACGGAAGCCCCTCCACGGCCGTTGTTGCCTCGTCTCTCCATTTTGCTAGTGTTCTTTAGTTGATGTTCATGTTATTTTAAGCATTCATCTAGCGTTATTGCAAAATAATTTTTCCATTGCAATAGATTAGCTTTCATTATTATCATTGTTGCTCTGAATTAAGTTCTACTTATGCTAGTCCATGTTGCTATAACTATCATTATCACGGATCTCTCACTCACTCTTTCTCTCTTTCTTTTGTTTTCTTGCCTTTCTGCATGCAAGCAAACCATCATGCAACAATAAACTAAGCGACTACAAAATTCGATTTTCTACCTTCCTAAGATTGACACTCGTACTCATACTTCTCCATATTCTTTTAAAATTGATGTCTTAAGTGCATGCTACAGTGCATGTATTATCTTCATGCATTTTTCGACGTCATACACCAAAGCGTAAGCTGCGAAATAAAGATGGGAGTCCGATTGTATTATCAAAGTAAGCTAGCTCTATAATTCTGAGTAAACTCTCGCAGAAGGTGAAGGGTCCTGGTACTCCTTTGAACTCCTATAAGATAGGAAATTTAGAGTTTGATCACGGTTTGTTGGATTTAGGAGCATCCATAACTTGATTCCCACCTCCCTACTAGACCACTTTGAGGAAACTAAGTTAAAACCGACTGAGGTGCCACTGCAATTGGTGAATAGATTAATTAAGTCACCAAGAGGAGTTCTCGAGGATGTGCTGGTTAGGGTACGAGATTTCTATTTCTTGGTGGATTTCATTATTTTGGATATGGATACTCCTGAGAATCTTAAAGGCACACCTATCATCTTAGGGAGATCGTTCCTAGCAACTACTACGGAGAATATTAGTTGCGAAGAGGGCCAAATAGAATTGACATTTAGGGATAAAACTTAAAGGATTGATATTTTCAAGGCCCAGAAAGGAATACACTGTGGGGCAATTGAGGAAGTATGTGATATAGATTCTTTGGTTGAGGTCTCAATTTCTAAGGTAAACCCAATTTTCCAAGGGCCTCAATCGCAAGAAAATCTTGACCTACAAACTAGGGAGCCTGAATCTAATTTAGACCCATCGTTAGCTTCCACCCTATCCTTTGAGGCCAACCCCGAACCTCCACTCGCTGCTGATAGCCCAATCCTAGAGTTGAAACCACTCTCGGACCATCTAAAGTATGCATTTTTGGGTTCAAATCAGACATTTTTGGTGATTATTAATTCTCGACTCACTCCTAATCAGGAAATGAAACTGATGTCTATCCTCCAGCAATATCATATAGCCATTGGTTGGACTCTAGATGATTTGACTGGAATAATTCCCTCATATTGTACTCATCAAATATATGTCGAAGAGGGTTCACGACCTTCTCGCGAGATGTAGAGAAGACTTAACCTGAATCTCTAAGAGGTCGCGAAAAAGGAGATTATCAAGTGGCTCGATGGTGGTATTATCTACCCCATCTCTGATAGATGCTGGGCGAGTCCCATTCAAGTGGTTCCTAAGAAGGTAGGACTCACTGTTATCACTACTGAATCTAGAGAAACCATCCCTACTCGGATTGCAAACTTGTGGAGAGTCTGTATAGACTATCAGAAGCTGAATACTTCCATGAAGAAAGACCATTTCCCTCTCCCGTTTATTGACCAAATCCTTAAGAAGCTAGTAGGGAATCGATTCTTTTACCTTTTGGATGGGTACTCTAGCTATAACCAAGTGGAAATTCATCCTGAAGATCAGGAGAAGACCACCTTTACCTGCCCCTACAGGACTTATGCATTCTGTAGGATGCCATTTGGGCTATGAAATGCACCTACCACTTTCCAGTGGTGCATGCTAGCCATATTTTCTGATATGGTAGGTAACTACCTTGAAGTCTTCATAGTCGACTTCTCGGTGTTTGGTCAAACATTTGATGATTTCCTTTTGCTTGGTTTAGATCCTCTGGCGATGCATTGAGGTGAACTTGGTTCATTTCTGGGAAAAGAGCTACTTCATGGTTCCTGAAGGCATCGTACTTGGACACCTTGTATTTGAGAAGGGTATCCAAGTTGACCGAGCAAAAGTGAATTTGATTTCCAAACTCCCTTTGCCTTCCTTGGTCAAAGATATTCTATCTTTTTTGGAGCACGTCGATTTTTATCGACGTTTTATATCTGAATTCTCTAAGGTTGCACGCCCCTTGACTAATCTTCTCTCAAAGGACACTCCCTTTGATATGACAAGTGAGTGTGTTCGCACATTCAAAATTTTGCATGACCGAGTAACCTAAGCTCCCATCCTACGATCTCCTGACTGGTCTCAGCCGTTCGAGATCATGTACGATGCTTCTGACTACGCGGCAGGAGAGGACTTGGGCAAAAGATTGATGGGAAACCGATGGTAATATATTATGCCAGTAAGACACTGGACAAGGCTTAGCATAATTATACAATTACAGAGAAAGAGTTGATGGTCGTAGTATTTGGTCTAGAGAAATTTAGATCATACCTCTTAGGATCTCATGTCATTATCTACTTGGATCACACTGCTGTGAGGCACTTACTTGTGAAGAAGGATGCTAAATCGAGGTTGATTAGATGGATCTTGCTTTTGCAAGAATTTGACCTCGAGATATGCAATAAGGTGGGAAAATAGAATGTAGTTGCTGGCCATTTATCTTGTCTTCCTTCTTCAATCATTGACCCTTTCGGACCTATTATTGAGCATTTTCTGAATGAGAATCTTTTGAGCATTGATAATGGACTTCCTTGGTATGCCGATATTGTTAATTATTTGGTATCGAACCAGATCTTGTATGATTGGCTAAAAGCCAAGAAAGACAAATTGATTTTAGATGCCAAGTATTATTTTTGGGAAGATCCATATCTCTTCCACATTGATGCTGATTAAATCATCCGAAGATGCATTCCAGATGCCGAGGTCAATGATATAATCTCTTTCTACCATGACCAGGCCTGTAGTGGCCATTTCTCTAGGCATAAAATCGCAGCAAAAATCCTCTAGTATGGCTTTTATTAGCCCACTCTCTTCAAGGACATGCACAATTATCGTAGGGCATGCGCTTGTTGCCAAACCTTAGGCAACATGAGCCATCGCAATATGGTGCCCTTGAACTCGATTCTCATGTGCGAGATTTTTGACATATGGGGGATTGTTTTCATGGGTCCATTCCCAAATTTGAACAGTTTCAAATATATCCTTCTGGCTGTGGACTATGTGTCCAAATGGACAGAAGTCGTTCTGACCCAAACCAATAATCATAAAGTGGTGATCAAATTTATTCATGAGCACATATTTTCTTGGTTCGATGACCCATGAGCAACCATCTCTGACGGGGGGAACCATTTCGTGAATGCACACTTCCAGTCCCTGTTAAAGAATTATGGGGTGTTGCATTAGATTTTGACTCCACATCATCCCCAGATTAATGGATTGGCTAAGCTCTCCAATAAGGAGATCAAGAAATTTCTTCAGGTCATTGTCTGACTTGATAGAAAAGATTGGTCAAACCGACTTCTAGAAGCATTATAGGCCTATAGGACCGCCACCTTCCTATAGAAATGGAGCACAAGGCTTACTGGGTAGTATGGAAATGTAATTTGGATCTTGGAAGGCCGGAATCCATTGCCGTTTGCAGATGAGTGAGATCGATGAACTACACAATGATGCATATGAGAAATCACGTATCTAAAAAGAACGGATTAAGGCTCTTCATGACAAGCACATTTCACGAAAGACTTTTTATCTTGGTCAAAAATTACTTCTTTTTTATGTCTGACTCAAGCTTTTTCTAGGCAAACTAAGATCAAAGTGGACCTGATCCTTTCTCGTTTGGAGGATCTTTAGAAATGGAGCCATAGAAATCAGTGAACTTAGTCAAGATTCGAATCCTTTTGTAGTAAATGGTTAAAGACTAAAACCCTTCCTTAAGCTGAATGATTCAAACTTGGCTGAAGAATCTTTTGATCTCCATTCATCTTGAGTCACATTGCACCTAGCTGATGGTGGTAAACTTAGCATTTATTGATGTGGAAAATTGTTGCAAAAAGAGTTGAGTTTTGAAAACCCGTCATCGTAGCGTAATTTGCGAGAAAAGTCTGTCAATAGATAATTTTATTGAAACTCAAAAGGAACTCCGGGTCGAACACAGGGAGGCAGATGTTTGATTAAAAATTGCATTTGTTTTGTTGTCACAAAGTAGATTAGGTACTTGAATTGAATCTACATTAGCTATCTACTTAAAGAATAATGAATAGAAGAGAGAAAAGAATGATACAAATAAAGAGAAAAATAGAGATAGAATAAACATGAATTTCATAACCATTGAATGATGTGCATTACAACTACTCGTTACACTAGAAAGCAGGAAATCTACGCTAGAAAGCAATAAAAGAGAAGGTGGAGAGAGGTTATCCTCCTTGACGACTACTTAGAGGATGAGCTGCGTTGACAGAGCGCCCGAACAAAGGTAGTGAGATGTGGGACGAAGGAGAACAACAATGGACGACGGAGAATGGGGCAGGGCGACGTCACAGTGGGATCCACTTCTCGAATGGCGGTGAGAAGACAACCGCGGGATGCTCCACGAAGGAGGTGAGAAGATGGAAAATTACTCTTGTAACTCTAATGAAGCATCCCGGATTTGGGACCAGCTCGTAGAGCCTTTGAGGGGGTGAGAGAAGAGAGGAACGGATGAAGGATATGTGGGGGTCATAGGGCTATTTATAGGTGAGGTTTGAATGGGCAAATAGGTCATTTTACTTTTAAAACATTAAATGAGGGATCTTTAGTGATGGATAAAACTATCACTAAAGCCCCCAAGTTGCTGAATGCGTACCTACGCCTCCACCTCTTCTTCTTCCATGCACACAATACATACGCATGTTCTTCGATCCTCAGCCATCCGATCTTCAAATGCATCACACCTGCCTCATGCCGCTGAGAAAGAGTGCATCTGATCGGGTGTTCAAGCATGCATGAGATCACGCGTGTTCAATCGGTAGCCCAGATTGCGCCACATCGAGACTTCCCAAGCCACTTATCGTGCATTAGACGGTCAATCGAGCCACGCCCTACGCTTGTGCTCGATTTGAGTCTCGCATTGAGCTTCGAACCCGTGCCCTCATCTCGCTCATGGAGCACTCAACCAATGCACCAAGGTTGTGACTTCATCGCATTTCCATCCAAGGCGCGTATGCTCATAGCCGTTGGATCAAGATCCAACGCCCATATCTGATCACACGATTGAGGACAGAGAGGGAGCGGTGGGTCCTCGCTCTTTTAGCTGGGCCGATTTAGGCGGCTAAGATGGCACCATGTGGTGCCATCTTGGTTGTCCATCTTCATATGCTCGTAGGTGGTGCCACGGATGTCGGATTGGATCGATTTTTACGTTGTTGGGTTGCGATTGTCGATTCGAACCCATCCGTGCGGTCGGATTTGTCGTCTAAAGAACGAAATTACACCACCTAGTCCCTTGACCTCTGATCTTTCTCAAACTGCATCTGATACTACGGAAATCCAATCAAGGTGATCTTTAAGTCGAACTCCGATCGTCGCCCTGATCAGATCTGTACGGTTAGATCTTCAATCCGAGGCCTTGATATAATATTGCCCTATTACCTAACCACAAAAAAAGAAAATTAACCTAAACTTTATACAATCTAACTTAAATGCAAGATGATGCATGTTATGCAATACTTATAATGTATGATGCAACGATATGCCTAAGAATAAACATAAATAGACAGTTTATGTGATATAAACGTGTTTACATCAACACTTTATGGGAGGCAGCCTGCCATTTGAAAACCTGAGAGCTTTCTTATCTTTCTTGCACAGCATTCCTACTGCACGTTCGAGTTCATACTTTAGAACAACCGATTCCACCTCCAACATTTGTATTGGAGCTTGAAATCGTTCGCAACAGCTATTTTGACCCGACCACCCTCCCTTTTAAACCTGTTCTAAAATATGAACTATGCTGAATTTGAACCCATCTTATTTGCAATGAGGGCATTGCAAAACTTAGGTAGAGGGGGGTATTAAAGTACGAATGACTGGAAATTCAATTCCTTTGAAGGGTTCTTACAAAAAAAAATGATGAAAGGAAAGGAAATCTTTTGAATTGAATTGCAAATCTTTAATAAAGAAGAAGAGAGAGACACAGAGAGGAAAATGAGCAAAATTGTGTTAGTCTCGACATGTGATTATGGAAGAGTTTACTTAAGTTCTGGACTGGAACAAATGATGAATTAAGATCTGAAGTGCTAAACCTTAGAAGTTACTGGGATATGCTAACTTTAGGCCTTTAGGGCTAGTTTGGCTCAAAAATTGAAGTATTTATTAAGATATGGATTATTCTTCAAGTACTTGAGGAAGTTGAGAAGCTGATGTATTAAGTCTAAGACTTAGGGAATATCTAGCCTCTTTATCTGCCCTTTGGTTTATGGGTCTTGGTAACTTAAGCATCCACATCTCACACACTGGTCTAGTTCAGTAAGCTTAATGAAGAATAACATTAATAATTCCTCTGTTTGAAAATATGGTTTCTTGAAAATGTGACTTAGGAACGGCTAAAAAACACAAGTTGATTAGAAGAGTTCCCACCACATGAAAGGAGTAAATACTCCCCTTGAGGATGTGTTACAACATGTCATCTCCTCGGCGCTTGTCTTTTAGGATATTTAAATATCCTACCTGAGGCATGTAAGTGCATTGTGCTATTCAGGTGCCATGGGCAGCATTATCCTGAAATGTCGATTGCTAGGACCTGGATTAGCTACAGAATGACATGGGTGATACTATCACGAAGTGTCGATTGCCAAGGTTCTGGGGGTTGCCATGGGCGGTGCTATCTTGAAGCATTGAATGGCAGGGACCCTTAGAGGATGGATGATGGGAAAAAGGAATCCGACACAGATCGTGTTGAGGGCTAATCCAAGGTTAGATTTAGAGGATTCACAAAAAATACAAAAAGAGAAAAGTCTCAAAAATATCTCCATCTCTGTTCTGAAAAATGCACTACCAAGTTGAACCTGGACGTTTTGCATGAATGCATAGGTGCTTTAACCTTTGAGGTCAACAAACCCTTGGGCAGGCTCTAGAGCCTTAGAAACCTTTGGCAAAGACCCAAGGATAAAGCTAATCAGGTCTGTATCTTGGCCAATACTTGAGTACCTTAAGGCCTAGTGTTGGTATTTTGAACTAGTCTCTAGAGGTGTGGCATGATAAGGCATCCTCTTGACAAATTTTGGTCTAGAGATCTGGTTCTGTTCCGTATGATTTTGCTAAGGACTAGCAAATGTTAGGCATAAGGGTATGATGGTAGCACCATCATCTTCTATAACTGGCTTAATTTAGCTAACTTCCAAGGTTAAATTCATCCTACTAATCATAAAAAGGGTAGAATTCAATTATGTCCTGAATTTGAGAAGTAAATGGAAATTAAGTTAATTCTGTTGTTTTAACGAGTATTTACAAATGTAAATTAACTAAGGGGTAATATTGTACCTAATAAAAGGTTAAATGAACTCAAAGTCCCAAGAAGTAGGCTTGAACTGACTGGTTCAAGGTTTTCTAATGATTAAAGGTTAATTTATGAATCAAAACCCAAATTACATCCTTACTTTAATTGAAAGGGTTATAGTGGACAAAAATGTAATCTAAACCTTCTAAAAATCATTGAAAAATATTTTAAGAGGTTTGTAACATTCGCTTTTACAAAATGAACCCATTTTGACCAAAAATAGAGACTGAGGTGGAAAATTGATGCATTCTTGGTTAAAGTGTAAATTTCCCAATTAAACTTCATCAAAACCCAAATTTGAGGTCACCATTAGATTTCTTGGGTCCAAATTAGGTTATCCGTAAATTTTGTGCCCAATTAAAGTCCATCTTGACCAAGTTTACAATTTACCCAATTAGTCTCTAATTATTGCAAAGACCCCCATACATTTTGAAACCTTCTGCAACAAGGTCCCTGGTTGACGTCACACTGACGTTAGCTGACCAACTTCTTCCCAAATCAAGTAATAGAACAACCCATTCTGTGCGAGATTGGGAATAGACTTTGGCTCAATCAAATCCCACCAAATTTAGTGGGATTAATTGTCGGATCGTAGCAATTCTAGCAAGCCAGATCTTAATCTCCGATTTGGCATGATTCTCCTCCATTTTGATCGAGAATTGTGTGTCCAAAATGGCCAAATTCGCAATCAAATCTTACGAATTTGGGTTTGATTGATGCGAGGTTCTCATCTATTTAAAGGCTTGGACCTTCCAACGTAAAAGGGGTGCTCAATTGGACCAAAAATCGTCTTCTTATTCCTTACTTCGCCGGTGCCATTGACTTACCTTGGAGTAGCTCCACCACACTTCATCACCCTTTGCCATGTACAAGAGGTAGAAGGTTTCCTCTCCCCATCATCCTACGAAGATTCATGCAGAGCTTCGTGACCCAATTCCTCCTTCACTCTGATGCCATCGTCTTCTTCCTCCTTGTCGGTGTGCCTTTGGCAAGTAACTCCTCTCCTCCTTTCACCCAATTATGTTATGACATCTTCTTCTCATCCTCCCAATTAGGAATCTGGAGCTTCATGGCTTTGTTCGTAGACTCTAGGACCCCCTCCAAACTCCACCATCTACGACCACTACCACCTTCATTGCCACCTCACCTCCATCACCCCCTTGACCAATTGACCTGGGAAAAAGCTTCCCCTCACCCTTGCCAAGCTTTTGCCCAAGTCAATTAGCTCTGCCATCGCCTTCATCACCAACCACCATTGCCACCATCAAAGCTTGTTTGAGCTTCTCTGCCTCCACTTTCTAACCACTCTCGAAGCCAATAGCTTTAGGACTTCACCGGCGTACTTTGTTGGAGCTTTTGACGCATTTAATTGGGGCTCAGAGGCCCATATTCTTGTGTACAGATCTCGCCGGAAGCACTTCCATCTCCGATGACAGACGAAGCATATGGCGACTCAAAGAGGATGAACTTCACCTCCAGTTGCTGCGAATTCTTGTAACAATCCATCTAGGCTGTGGATTTGGAGATCCAATGTCCAATTAACCGCCAACACCTCTACCCTCATCTAGTGAAGTGAACAAAGAAGAAGGTGGGACTTTTAGACCCACCTCGTGTAGCAGCGATCCTCCAAATCACCACAAAAGGAAATGCTGACCCTATTGCTTGCTAGGAATCAATGTGTTGGGTCCACAACGCACACGCACTCCCAGGCACATGCGGGTGGGCTAACCCAATTTTGGATCCAAAAGAGAAGGACTTGGGCTAAGGTTTGGCCTAGGAGAAGTGGGCTAATTTTGCTGCAATACGTGCTTAGGCTTAGTTGATTCAAAGTACTTCTTTTGCCTTAGCCATTGTTCATTTTGAGTTTGATTGTGACATTGATTCAATAATTAATTTCTTTTGCAACAAACTCCAATTCTTCATATTCTATACAATTGATTACTGGTATTTGTGCAATTTCTTGCTCCTTGAAATGACCTCGGAACTCACATTTTGAGATTACAAATTTTGAATGTTTATTTTGCTCTACTCACTATTTTACAACGTGTATTTTAAAACTTGACAAAAGTGATCAAACATCTCCCTATGAATGACTTGAACTCCCATATTTTTATTCGAAAAATATTACGAGTTCGATTCTATTTACAAATTTCAAAAACTTCTGTGCACATTTACTACTATGAAAAGTAATTTCTCACAATCATATCCACGAACAGAACACTTATCTAGATAACAACATTGGAGTATCTCTTAATATCAATATGTATATTAAGTCAAGTATCCATAAGTGTCAAATCCCAAATAAGCAAACCATGATCGACACTAGTATATAGGATAGTTCCTTTTTCTAGAGTCAGTTCACTACATAAGGCTCCCTACCACTAGAATTTTGCATAACCTCTAATCATAAAATGTCTACAATGATAACGAAGTCAGGTATGGGTGTAGTAACCCAAACCATTACAATAACAATCGGTTATCCAACCAATCAATCAAGCTTGCTCATGGGCAGCTCACCTAAAAATGCAATTGACTATGTGATATCCAAATCACTTGTTAACCAACACAAGTGACCACATATCATGTAAGGGCCTAGTTTTTTTTTATGTGCTAAACAGGCTAACTAAAACCTTAACTGGTTGTTTAATAATGCATTAAGGGCAATGGTAAATGTGTGACCCTTTAATTGTTAACAAAAGTTTATGTAATAAAAGCTGAGGGGCCATTTGTAAAGAAATTTAGCTTTGAAGCCTTTCTTGGAACTCAAGAAAGGGAGTGGAGGGTGTTAATACCCTTATTTTGATATAACAAAATTATGTTTTTATTGTATACTAACTATAACAGGTTAAGTCAAAATTATGGTATGGATGAGTTATCATCACCATAATCATCAAGAGAAGGACTTGACTTAAAGATTATCTTGAAGACCTTTTAAATTTCATTAAGTCTTGAAATATATACGAAACCTCATAAATAAAACAAATGTAAGCTTCTCATTTTCTTAAAAAAATCATTCCTCCCTATTGTTGATCGAACAACATATCTCTTTGATCGACCAAGTATTGATCGACCAATTAATTATTCTAATCGATCAAATACTTCTAACAGTCCTATTTCATTTTAACCAATCAACTATTGATGATATCATCATCATCAACCATATCTAGCTTTATTTAGTCATATTCCATCATTAAATGCTCCTACATAACCACCAAAGGACTGTAATTCATTGCAAATCCATTATAAGAGAAATACAGTAAAATAGGGGTAAAACTATAGCTTTAACAACATATCTCAATTGTAATACAATCACGGGATTTCTCAGGGGTCTATTAAAGGTCAAATGGTCTAAAAAGTCTAACAAGTGGGTTAGTACAGACTGAAAAGGATTTTTGCGTGTTTTGAGAATTAAATGACTTCTAAAATCCTAAAGACAGACTTGCGTAAATAACTTAGGTTCCGGTTAGGGTAAAATTCACCCAAACCCTCTAAAATTCATAGAAAAATATTATCTAGGGTTTGGTACCTTCAATTTGACCATCAGAACCTGTCTTGACCCAAAATAGAGTCTCAGACAGATATTTGCACTAATTTAGGTTTTTGCATAAATTACCCAATCAAACTAGGTCAAAACCAAAATCTAACTTCACCATTGGATTCCTTAGGTCTAAATTAGGTTTGTACCAAATTTTGGGCCCAATTTGAGATCATCTTGACCTATTTTACAATTTGGTCTTGTCTGACTCTTTTATCTCACACTCGTGCCCCCAACTTTTGAATTTCTTACAAATAGCCCCCAGCTTTGTCATATTCTTCACAAATAGGTCCCCTCCGCCGGCAGTTTCCTAAATCCTACTCTGGCGACCTTCAAATGGGAAGATCTCCCTAATTTCTAACTTAATCCCTTCCAAAATTGGAAGGGAGATTCCTTAAGGAGTTATCTCTCCAATGCACCCATCCTTGAACCCTACAACCTTCCCAATCTCTCATGTGAACAAATGAGAGATTCGGTTAGCTTTCAAGCTTCCATCTTCGGCGAACATTCCAAGCTTGGAAGCTTGGCTTTCAAGCTCTTTTCGGCCTCTAGACCCCTATTAAAGGACCCCTAGACCTCGCTATTCTCCCCATGCTTGATCTTGGCTTGGAACACCTCAATTTCGTCACTCATCATCTGGTCGAAGCTAATCAACATTCGGCGAGCTCCTCCGACTCCTTCGTTCGTCAACACGCAATACCGACAGTGGATTTATCTTCCTCACTCTCTTCCATGTCGTGCTGTACCTGTCGACGCCCTGTCCTCCGTCTTCCTCACCGATTCCTACTCATCGAAGCATCTTCATCCCCGACGTCGGCGTACCACCGACACATCGTTCTCCCTCTCTCATCCCTTTGTTTAGGAGTAGATTAGTTTATCTTAGCTCGTAGGTTAGTTTCCCCTCCTTAAACCTCAGTTTCAACCCCTCGACACCACGAATCACCTCCATCTTCTCCGCATCCGACGACCACTCTGGTGAAGCGTTTCCACCGCTAAACCACCCCATACTCCTCGCTGACACTTCCTACACTTTCGCCTCGACTCCACCAACCAAAGCCCTCTCTCTATTTGCCACTCCACTAACCCAAACCATCTCCCAAACAACCCATTATTCTCTGCCCAAGATCAACTCCATTAGCCACCTACACGCACTCGCCTCATCACACACACCACTACGTTAGCCGTCCTTCGGCGAAGCTCCTAAAGTATTTTAACATGGCCAAGAGGCCGTATTGGTGTTTCTCAGGTGCACGCCGGACTTTCGCCGCCCTCCACCCATTGCCGCCTTCATTCTTCAAGTTCTAGCCATGAAGCTCTAGAACACACCCTCCAGGCACTGTAGAATCACTGCAGGATTGATACCAAGTCTTCAATTGGGGACCTTAAGATTAGACACTACCCCAATTCGACGAAGAGGCATCAGCAGCTACTTCCGTGCGGAGACAGTAGGACATTTAGTCCCACCTCGAAAACACAGGAGCATTTCGAGTTTCATAAATTGATTTTCTCATACAGGTTGTTTGCCTCAAGACCACAGGGGGTGAGGTCCCCTCACACCCTACATGTCTTGCCCGTGACACCTACACGTGGGTCTGGATCAAACCTGATTACCCGCCTAAGCCCACACCTTGGCTACCACCCACGCCGATAGCCTTGGTCCCAAGTACGCTCTTGCCCGAATCCAATTACCCGGTACTGTGTATGGCCTTGGGAAGGCAGGAAAGAAAAGAACCCAGAGAGAAAGGAAAGAGAGCGCGGGGGTTAGGGGGTTTTGCTATAGAAAGGAATGGATGATACTTAGCCGTTTAAAGAAGGATCCCCCTCTATGTGTGAAGAGAAGAGAAGAGAAAGAAAAGAGAAGTCAAGGCAGAAGAAGCACGCAAAGAAAGAGAAGAAGAAAGAAGAAGCACGCTGCGAAAGAAGAAGGAGAAGAAGAAGAACAACAGCAACAACAGAAGAAAAAGAATAAAAAAAACACTGTAGCAACTTCTTTTAAGACATTTGATTTCAAAATTAGACGTCTGATCTCATATTCTTTCCTTTGCCTATTTTTGAATAATTGTTCTATGTATTCATATACTCATGCCATATACTGCACATTAGTTTTTGAGTAATATTGTGTGTTCAATTACATTAATTTTTGAGATTAGCACATGAATTCCTACTTGCTCTAAGAGAACGAGCTCAGAATTTCATTCGAGTATAAATTTTATCTATTTTTTGAGCTATTTTTGAGGATTTATTACTACAACGAACGTATTTTTTAAAACCTCAATTTAGCCTTAATAACAACTATTTTATTTAATCGATCAAATTTATTCCAACGGTTGAATTTCCTTTGAAATCTTAGAGTCGATCAATTTTTCAATTTAATTGATCAACATTGAATTGATTAATATAATTATTTAATCAACCAAATACCTTTTTGATCGACCAAACTTTATTTTGATCGACCAAACCCGTATTTCCAGAAATGTCGAAAAGTGCCTATAAACAGGTCTGATGACCCCCCTCTCTAAAACACACCTCAAGAGCTCTCTAAAAGAAAACACCTACCCTCTTTCTCTCGTGCTTTCGCACTTCTATGCCTACAACTATTGTGATCTAAAGCATGCTCACTTTCTTGAGATTCACGAAATCTCAGCCACTTTGTTCTTTAATATTTCTGAGGTTCCATAGGAATATTGTTATATTGTTTATTTCTGTTGTTCTTGATCTGGAATTCCAAGTTGGATTGGAAGTCTTGTTGTTCTTCACTCTGTTAGGTATAACAGAAGATGTTCTGTAAGAGGTTGTGCTACCCTCATTCAAGTGGTACGTGTTAGTGGATTGACTAGCATCGACTAATCGAAAAAATCCTAAGCTGGGAGGCTTAGGTAGTGGATTTTACCTGTAAGGGTTTCCACTCTAAAATTAGGTGTCATTTCTCTAGTTTTTGCATACTTTAAAGTTAAATTTTTAAATAAATACTACACTATTCACCTCCCTCTAGTGTATACTTGATCCTTTAGGCTTTGCTTGCACTCATAGTGGACCTTGGGTATAATTTGTCTACCCCTTCTAAAAGTAAAGCCAAGTTATAAAATTACTGCAAAAACCCCATTTGGTTTCTTGTTCCCCAAGTCTCTTCCCCCCCTTTTCCACCAGTGGACCTTTTCTCCACTTAGCTTTATCCGACCATTCAGCCACCTTCGCCAGCCAGCTATTGTTGTCGGAGATGCTGTAGCTACACCTACTACTACTGTA
The DNA here is from genome assembly GCA_037157565.1 of Thalassia testudinum. Taxonomy (NCBI): domain Eukaryota; kingdom Viridiplantae; phylum Streptophyta; class Magnoliopsida; order Alismatales; family Hydrocharitaceae; genus Thalassia; species Thalassia testudinum. Next base: position 178,289,344 of record JAZHRO010000063.1, read on the forward strand.
GTTGTGGTGTCGCAGCTACTGATGTTGCTATGTCGTTATTGCTGCTGCTACTAAGGTTGTTGCCGCCATGGTTAATGTTACTACTTGAGGAAGAAGAGCTGTTGTAGCTGCTACGCTTGTTGCTGCAGTCGTTGTTGTTGTTACTGTTGTTGCTACTATATGTACTGTGGAAAGGAGTTGTTCTTGCGGTTGCTGCAGCTACAACTACTGCACCCGCTACTCTTGTTGTTACAACTATTGTAGCTCCTGTTGCTGCAATCATTGCTGTCGCTGCTACTGTTGTGTTAGTGTAGCTGCTGCTGTTCTTGTTGCTATAGCTCCTGCAAGGAGAAGCTGCAATCGAGAGGTAGAGTTTTCCCTCATGATTCCATTCTTTTGTTCCTTATGATTAAGCACTACAAAGGGACTGATTTGCTTGTAGGGACTATTACCTTATTTTGATTTAATTTCTCTTGTTTCCTATGACATGGAATGCTTTATACAAGCCAAAAGATGAGGTTGCATCATGATTTTGGGGGTTAGTGCCTGCATGATGGAATTATGTTATCCACATAGGTTTTAGGGGCAAATTGATGATGTTGTTGTTGCAAAAATGGGAATTAAGGGAGTTTTTGATAGATTGGATACACTCCCTATGTTTTAATTAGATTTATATTATTTAAACCCTAGTTAGAAACTAAAGGAAGCCTTCATGATTAAAAGGCCTAATTTAAGGATAATAAGAGACTTGGGCTTGGAAGCACAAGGCAAATTTTGCATAAGAACCCTAGATGGGTGTAGGGTGCCTATACTTGAGTTTGAAGCTCTTTAAATGGATTAAAAGCGACTTGAACTGGTTAAGTAATGACCAGAACCTCACATGATGACATCAATGACTTGGCTAGAGTCTAATAAAAGGAAAGGTTTAGATCCAAAGGTATTGGCCAAGACCCCAGGTGATCCAGTAGGTCTTTAAGGTTGCGTGATTTGGTTCCGATCAGGGGAAAAAGGACTAAGGAGCTATTAGGTCTAATAGGTGAGCTCGTATGGTGAGACACTAGAACTTAGTAAATAGTGAGTTCACTGTTACGAGTTGGAAACTTGGGAGTCTGGATAGCTAGATGCTATTGCAGTCCAACCTTGGTACGGGAATAGTTCCTGGTTGGGGGTTTTCTAGGTGCCATCATGGAGATGAGGCATTGAGGGTGTCTTGAGTTTGAGTCGATGAGAGGTGCTTTAAGATCTTGTGTTGAATAGTTTCTAGGGATCTCAAGTCCATGACTCGAGGGATCTTGAGTTGAATAGTTTCCAGGGATTTTCGAGTGATGGGGATCATGTGGATCTTGAGTGGAATAGTTTCCAGAGATTCAGACAGGTAAGATAATATGGGATCTGAGTGGAATAGTTTCCAGAGATTCAGATAGGTAAGATAATGTGGGATCTGAGTGGAATAGCTTCCAGGGATTCCAACATTGAGGAAAGTGTAATATTGTGTGGAATAGTTTCCAGGGATTAGGGGTAGTGAGGAGTTGCTCCCGCCGAATCATTTAGACTGGGTACTCAGAGATGTCTTGTGTGGAATAGTTTTAAGGGACTTTGAGTACAGTCAATGTTCCAATGATCAGAATAAGTATTCTTGTCTGGTGGACATGAATGCATTAACCTCTTTGAAGGCCAAGGAGGGGTTATGGTATAAGTGTACCATTGGAGAGGGTATATTGAGATCTCTTTTGGTATGAAGGGTTGAATTAGTCACTCCAGGAATCAGAGTGGCAGGTGTCAGGGTCTTGAATTGTTAGGATAGTTATATTAGAATGTGTAACATTGATCAAGGTGAACGATTAATAAGCTTAGGCCATGGTGGTAGGTCATGTTAAACTGGGTTAGGGTTGGAACCTAGGGTTTTGGGTTTGGACTATGAATCTAGCTAGTTAGTGAATTGTACACTAATGAGGTGTGGCTCATCATAGTTAAAATGCCAAAGTTAAATTAGAAACTAAGTTAAACACTAGCAAATTAGCATAAGAAATGGGTTGAGTGTGCGAATTAAGGAAAATGACCTAAAATATCAAAAGTGTGTTAAAAATGCATAGTTAGGTCACATTTGAGAGATTTTCTATTAATTATGTAAATGGATAATTGAAATGCCAAATTGAACACAAATTGAGCTTGAGTGAACATATCATGGGTTGGATTATTTTCTAATATGTTCAATTATTATGACATAAAAACTTTATTGTATTTTGACACCATTAGGGCCTTGGAATTAGTATTTTACATTTAGGTCCTTTCCTTAAGCCAAAAATTGCAAGGGGCCTTTTTATAAGCGTTTAGAGACCCTTTGGTAAACATTCCTATCACTTATGGGTTTTTGCCTAATTTTCCTACTGCTTCACCTAAGGGCCTTGTGCGTAATTATCACAAAAGACCTACAAGTGCCTCTCTTCCTCAGCTGTTCTTGCATGAAGAACACAACCTTTTGTAGTCGCCCATTCCATCTTCGTTGATCCAACGGTGGATTCTTGTCCAACCTGTAATCGTCGGTGAGCCCAGCTTCGCACCACTTTCTAGTTCACATCCAATGATTAGTATTTAACCTAATTGCATGCACACCTCCTAGCTACCATCTCGACCGTTCCTCCTTAACAATCTTCACCGTCAATTACCAATGACTCAAGCTCTCTTGACTATATAAGAAGCACCCATGAGCTCCTGCGAGCCTTTACCAGCTCCCTCCCCTTTGTGCTGATCCTTTCTTCCACCCCTCCAGTTCTTCTTCCCTTTCATCTATGGCTGGTGATAGTAGCCACCACCTTCTACCCCATTCAACCACGTCGAGCTGGATCACGTAACTCCAAAGGAGGTCCTCAAGCTCCTTCTATGGGCTTTAAATCACTGGAGATTTCTCCCATTTCATCATTGTAGTGACTAGTTGCAGCCCTGCGATCCCATTTGTCCTTAGAGTAGATTTACCGCTTTCATAGCTAGATTTAATTACTTTCTTAGATTAGAGTAGCTTAGTTTAGATAGTTAGATTTCAAATTCATTGCTTGATTGAGTTGAATTAAGAGTAGATTAGTGTAATGCCAATCCACCCTCTCTGATCAATTCTGATTAGAGAGGAAGATCCACTCACTCCTTTTATTCATCTAATCTTCCCCTTCACTTCAAGAATATGTTCATCTTCTTTGCTTGTTGTTTTTGATTGCCAGTCACTCCACCCATCAGAGTTGTTTTGGATCTGAAGCTCTCTAGCTTCTAGATCTAAATTTCATTACTTCCATTGAAGGGTCTTCTTACTCACTCTAGGAGATCACAAGGACCCTCCCTTTGATCTAATTTTTTTTTTTGACAAAGAGAAAGAATTACTACTGTTCACAGTAGTTGTCCTGCTTTATTCATAATTTAAAAGTAATAACAAAATGCCCAACCACAATTTGACACTCGACGCTACATCACCACATATATTCTCAACCCACACATTACCAAAATTAAAAATCGCATCATTCCTAGCATTCCACACGACCCAAAGAATAAAAGCCATATACACACGTGCTTGTCAACATATATGAACTAGACCATAAGACATCCCACGTCGGGAGGGAAAAATGGCAAAACCTGCTCCATACTACATTGGTCACCAAGCATGCACTGAAAAGGTGTCGAGTGTCATCCTTCTCATGGTCGCAAAGAGGACACTGGATTGCAGTAGCACCCAGAGTTCTCCTCCTATATGAACTTGTAATCAATCCCTCTCGCCTGGCTAACCATAGAAAGATCTGCACCTTCAGTGGAATCTTCAGCTTCCAAAGCTGGGAGCATATGTGTCGGTGCTCATCATTCCTCTGTACATCACATAGGATCTCATAGGTCTTGCTCGGTGCATAAACTCCCTTCTTCCATTCAAATCTATCAAGTCCTTCTCTTGGCTTGAAAGCTGCCAATGTCGTTGGGAGTCTACTCGTCTCCTCTCCTATTCTAGAAGGAGAGATTCCATGACTCTACATTCATCTGTCACATATCAACCACTGACGCATCTTTCATATCAGCTGAACCATACATACATGGAAAAGAATCTTTGAGTCATCCCATACCACACTTGTCATCCTCCTAAAAGTAGAAATGCTCCTCACTTCCAATCACTAGGGAAAATAGATGCAAGTGGTCCACCACAGTTTTAGATACCGAGTCCGAAAAGGGATAGGCTGAGGTAGGATGTAGTAAGTCCTTCACCCTACTTGTGCCACTTTATGAGTCTTTAACCACCTTCTGCCACAAACCATCATCTCCCCTCAAAATGATCACACCCCACTTAAGCAAAAGTGAGTCCCCAAACTCTTTTAGAGACCAAACACCCAAACCACCATGCTTCTTTGGGTTGCAAATGGTGCGCCACTTGATGGGATGCATGAAGTGTCCATAGTGTGATGACCCCTTCCAAAAGAATCTTTTTTGTAACACATCAAATTTCTTCAATATAGAACTAGGTAGCCTGAACATGGAGATGGAAAAAATCAGAATAGCAGATAACATCGAGTTCATTAAGATCAGTATCCTCCCTTTGGAAAGAAAGTGACCACACACCCAGCCATCCTCAGAGAGATCTGCTCAAACAGCTGCATCCAATCTTTTTTCTTCATCTTCTTGGTTTGGAGGGTAAGCCAAGATAACAGATTGGGGGGCTAACAACTGATGTTTGTAAAATTTGAGATAAGTCATCCTTCAATTTACAATCATCCCCAAAATGAATGAGAGAGGGCTTAGCACCAGTTATCTGCAATCCAGACACCTCACTAAACATGTCCACCACATACTTAAGGCTCTCTGCCTCTTGTAACCCCCCTTCATAAAGAAAACAGTGTTGTCAACAAATTGTAGAATAAGTGTCAATGCATGCTAAGACAAGAGAGTGTATCCATGCAACAAGCCACCTAAGCACGCTTTAAAAGCAAACCTAGCCAAAGTGTCAATCGCCATAATAAAAATGAGAAGGGCAATTGGACACCCCTAATAACTCCCTTCTGAGGCTATATCCAATGTCCTGTGGGCCGCTCATTACTCAAAGGTGAGAAAAATGAAGTGGTGACACATCTTTTTATCCATTGCACCCATGTCTCCGGAAAGCCTTGCCTCCTAAAGATTTCCCAAAGATACGCCCAAGAGACCGAGTCGTATGCTTTGGAAAAATCCATCTTCCACATGAAGGCCTTCTTCCTCTTCCTCCTTACCCACCTCGACACCATCTCTTGTGCCAAAATAAGACTCCTGTAATGACCTGCCCTTCAAAAAAGCCAACTACATTGGGCTTACAATAGTCTGCATAACCTCCCTCATGTGATTAGCCAGGACTCTCCCAATTATTAAATAAATAGAATTGGAAAGTGTTGTAGGACGAAAATAAAAAAGTGACTCTGGCCTCACCCTTTTGGATGGAGAAAAAGAAGAGACCTGTTAATCTTCTCCAACCCAAAATTCCCCCTTTGGAATTCCTCAATCACAGCCATGACATCTTCCTTAATCACTAGCTAAAATTCTTTGTAAAACAAAATAGAGAAGCCATCCGACCCTGGCGACCCTTCTGCCTTCAAACCCTTCATCGCTGAGACCACCTCCTCCTCCCCTATCACTTTGCATAACTGCAGGTTATCCTCCACTCCTAACCTTGGCATATCTAAATTTGATAGTCTACAGCCACCCCTTGGCCCTATGCATGTAGCATCCATAAAATAATTATTTTCCATGCTGCATATTTCTATTTGTGATGGAGCCACTTGATCCCCTTAGTGAAGAGATGAAATGAGATTGAATCTCCTTCTAGTAGTCGCCGCTGCCTGAAAAAAATTTGTATTTGAATCCCCCTCCTTAAGCCATAACTGACAGGAACGTTGGCATCAATCAATCTCCCTTTGTAGGTCCTCCTTTGCAATAATTGTTTGCAAAGCTTTCCTCCTCGCTATCTCCTACTCACTCAAAGTCATCCTATCCTCCTTCTCGTCCAGACACTTCACCCCCTCCATGGCCTCCTTCCTTTTCTGAGCCTTCATATATGCAAGGGTCTTCTTAAATTCAAATAGCATGAGATGCAGACCTCTTAGTATAGCTGCTAACCTCTATGTAGTAGAACCCTCTTCTCTACTGAAGACCCACCAAGATGAAACCATATCTCTAAATCCTTCTTCACTTAACCATGACTTTTGAAATTTAAAGTAGGAGCAGGCCTTCACCCCTTCTCCACTCTCCCACACGAGTGGGCTATGGTCAGAAAAAGGCCTACCTAGCGCCACCATAGAGGCCATTTGAAAGGACCCCATCAAGTCCACATTGCACAGAAAATGATTAATCTTCAACATTTGACCCCCACCATTTCTCTAAGTATACGTTGCACTCGATGAAGGAATATCTATCAACTCTAAATCTAACACCACACTCTGAAAACCAAAAGTAGAAGAATCTGCCTATCCATCCAGCCTATCATATGACATTAAAGTAGCATTAAAATCACCACCCCAAAGCCATGCTGCCCCTTAAACCTAGGCTGACATATCCCTCAATTCATCCCACAAAAGTGGTCTCTTACTTGGAGTACACGACCCATACACTAAAGTAACATGGAGATGAATATTGTCAATGACTCTGAAGAACCTACAAGTAATAGAGAAACAACCCATCTTAACATCCTACAACTGTAAAACACTAGGCTTCCACCACACGCATAATCCCTCAAATCTCCCACACGATGATATCCGCTTCAAATTAGCCTCCCTATTTGCTAGCAACAGATGCCATGCCCAAGTTCTCACCCTCAATATGGGCCTCCTGTAACAATGCAAAGTGAATCACCCACTCCCTATGTTATCTCACTAGAATGCCTCTTCTTGTGCGATCCATCAACCCACGTACATTCCATGTGAGAATCGTTAACATAGGTATACCTGGTTACCCCCCTTTGCACCCTCCGTGCGTGTCACAATTAATATACCTGCCACCTGATTGACATCCACATGCACCGGCTTCCTACTCTGAAGTTGTATCTCCCCTTGGAAGATGCCCCTGCTTGTTAAGAAGAGGAAGAACCTGCATTATATACCGTCCCTACCAAAGTTGAAGAAAACGGTGTCATCCCTAGACTTGTTACAGAGCTGAATGCATGGTAAAGTATCCACATCTTTGTTGGTTAAAGCCTTTCTCTCCCTACAATCCATCATCTTCTCATCTGCTGTATCCCCCACCTCCTTGCCATGTTCCAACTCTTTCCCTTCACTAACTTTTTGTTTCTTCTGATTGACACACACAGATGCCTACTCCTCTTGCACCTTATGCCATTACATGGGCCCCTCCTTCACACCTACATCAGCTTGCGGTACCTCTTCCTTATCCTTCCTCCTAGATGGAGCACAAACTTGCACACAAATGTCAAGGAGCCATGAATAACCCCCACATCTCAGCATTACCTTCTCATGGAAAGTACCCACGTGTTTGAGATTAACGTCATCCTTCACCACACTATCGTCCCCTTCCAATAGTCCCACCATCGATCCTTCCTTTAGTGAAGCAAAACCAGCCACTACACTACTCACCACAACATTGGAATGCAAGTGATGGTAACACCATCATTCACCATAACTAGCTTGAATTATTTGAAATCAAGAGACAAATGCTTCTGAATAATCGCCTGAGGACAGTAATTTCACTCAAATCAATTTTAAGAAGAAAATAATAATTAGGGTTAATTCTACAGTTTTAACATTACATCATGAATGCTGAGTAATCACGAGGTCACCTAGGGGTTAATTAAAGGTCAATTGAGCATTAAAGGCTAAAAAGTGGGTCAACACTGACAAAAATAGGGTTTCATGCATTTCGAGACTTGAAACGATACACAAAACCTTAATTTCTGACCCACTTAAATTGAAGAAATTTTGGTCAGGATAAAATTCATCTAAACCTCCTCAAATTCTTAGAAAAATATTTTAAGAGGTTTGGTACCCTTAGTTTGACCATCTAAACCCATTTTGACATAGAATAGAGTTTTATATGGGATTTTGCTCTAATTTGGGCTTATGTTCGAATTGCCCATTCAAATGTGGTCAAAACTTAAATTCAACTTCACCATTACATTCCTTGGGTCCAAATTAGGTTAAGGCCAAAATTTGGGCTCAATCAGAGTCTATCTTGACCTACTTTGCAATTTAATCCTTAAAATCTCTATTCTTCACATCCATGCCCCTAACTTTCGGATTTACTGCATTTTCTTCAAACAGGTCCCTACTGCCATTAAAGGTGTGAACCCAAACCTACCAACCTTCAATTAAAGATTTCTCCTTCAAATCAAATCCAAATCCTTCTAAATTTGAAGGGATTGATCTAGAGATCCTACTCGATCGTTTGAACCACCTTAGGGTTTCCAAAACCATTCCTAGAGCTCAGGCGAGCTCGAGGAAATTGAGGAACTCTTTCCTCTAAGACCATGACCAATTGAGTCTCTTTCTTCATTTAGAGCTCAAGTTTGAGCTCTATAAAAGCAACCCAAGCTCCCAACATCAAAACTAGTCTAGTCAGGCCCCAAAATCTTCTTCCTTCTCCCTCCAGCCGCCTCTACCGTGACTCTAGCGAGCTCCTCAAATCTCCTTCGTCGCCCTCTGTCACATACAATAGGCAGAGGGAACTTCTTCCTCAGCTCCTCGCCAGCCACAACAGGAGCTGCCTCGACCCCTTCTTCCTCATCGTTCTAATCACCAGAGGACTTCACCTTCCCCGACACCGGCCAATCAAAGCTAGCGCCAATCCTTCCTCCCTTTGTCCGTAACTAGGTCATTCTTCCTCCTCTCCTCCCTTAGGTTAGAATCAACTCCTTAGCTCCTCAATTCAGCGGCCGAATCGCTGCCTCCCCGTTCATCTTCTCCAACAACGGCAACGCCTCTAGCGAAGCCACCATGCCCCCACAAACCACCATACGCCACGCTTCCATGTCCATAAGCACTACCTCAACTCCACCTACAAAATCCCTCTCCTAATTTGGAGTTTCATGCTCTCCAACAATCCACCAAACGAACCCACCACCAAACTCGATCACCGACTTCTCCTGACCTCCACAGACCCCCAAACACCAAGACAGCACCGTCGTCACCCTCCTCGCCTCATGGCGATGCTCAAGAACCTCTTTTTTTTTTTGAAACAAAAAGGAAAGCTATCATTCTACGATAGAAATCTGGGAGATCATTTTATTCCTTGAAACTAAAGTAGGAACTTGCAATACAGATTCTCACATACGTATGAGGGACCAGCACACATTTACAATTTGTTCCACACAATCCAGCATCTCCTGAAACAAAAACTCATTTCTCACTCTCCAAACACACCACATCACTACCGCCATATGAATATGCGGCTTATCACGCATCAAAAAGTTATGCCACAGGATATCCCACATGGGGAGCGGTTCCTTACATACTCTTCTCCAAACCACATCAGTCACACACACGAGGAGAAAATGTGAGTAGAGCCGTCGGTGGGTAATCCACAAAGCAGGCAAGACTGTAAGGCAATACCCACCCTCCTATGTCTAAGATCCCCTGTAATCAATCCATCCCTCGCATAGCCACAGAAATATTTGGACTTTTAATGGGATCTTCAACAGCCATAGTTTCCATCCTATCAGATTTGCCTCATCAGAAATAGACCTCATCATGATCTTGTCATATGCCTGGGCTGGAGTGAAGATCCCATCCCATCGATAGCTATCTTCTAAACCAGCCATTGGTCTAAAGGCCATCAAATCCAGCTGTAGCCGTGACTTCTCCTCCCACATTCTGGTGCCTTCTCTGCTTGAGTCACCCCCATCAATCTGCCAAGAATCCTCCAACTCAGACCAAAATTTGCTAACTGGGTCCCATTTACTTGTCGCAGCTGCGTAGACTCTTGGATAAGCATCCTTCACTAGTCCTAAAGTCGACCATTCCTCCTACCAGAAACTGAAAGAGCAACCATCACCTAACATCGACTAAAACATCTACCAATTGTCCCTCATTGCTTGTACTACAGATTTCCAAAACCATTCCTAGAGCTCAGGCGAGCTCGAGGAAATTGAGGAACTCTTTCCTCTAAGACCATGACCAATTGAGTCTCTTTCTTCATTTAGAGCTCAAGTTTGAGCTCTATAAAAGCAACCCAAGCTCCCAACATCAAAACTAGTCTGGTGAGGCCCCAAAATCTTCTTCCTTCTCCCTCCAGCCGCCTCTACCGTGACTCTAGTGAGCTCCTCAAATCTCCTTCGTCGCCCTCTGTCACATACAATAGGCAGAGGGAACTTCTTCCTCAGCTCCTTGCTAGCCACAACAGGAGCTGCCTCGACCCCTTCTTCCTCATCGTTCTAATCACCAGAGGACTTCACCTTCCCCGACACCGGCCAATCAAAGCTAGCGCCAATCCTTCCTCCCTTTGTCTGTAACTAGGTCATTCTTCCTTCTCTCCTCCCTTAGGTTAGAATCAACTCCTTAGCTCCTCAATTCAGCGGCCGAACAGCTGCCTCCCCCTTCATCTTCAACAATGGCAATGCCTCTAGCGAAGCCACCATGCCCCCACAAACCACCATACGCTATGCTTCCACGTCCATAAGCACTATCTCAACTCCACCTACAAAAGCCCTCTCCTAATTTAGAGTTTCACGCTCTCCAACAATCCACCAAACGAACCCACCACCAAACTCCATCACCGACTTCGCCCGAACTCCACAGACCCCCAAACACCAAGACAACACAGTCGTCACCCTCCTCGCCTCATGGCAATGCTCAAGAACCTCTTTTTTTTTTGAAACAAAAAGGAAAGCTATCATTCTACGATAGAAATCTGGGTGATAATTTTATTCCTTGAAACTAAAGTAGGAACTTGCAATATAGATTCCCACATACGTATGAGGGACCAGCACACGTTTACAATTTGTTCCACACAAACCGGCCTCTCCTAAAACAAAAACTCATTTCTCACTCTCTAAACACACCACATCACTACCGCCATATGAATATGCGGCTTATCACGCATCAAAAAGTTATGCCACAGGATATCCCACATGGGGAGCGGTTCCTTACATACTCTTCTCCAAACCACGTCAGTCACACACACAAGGAGAAAATGTGAGTAGAGTCGTCGGTGGGTAATCCACAAAGCAGGCAAGACTGTAAGGCAATACCCACCCTCCTATGTCTGAGATCCCTTGTAATCAATCCATCCCTCCTGCATAGCCACAGAAATATTTGGACTTTTAATGGGATCTTCAACAGCCATAGTTTCCATCCTATTAGATTTGCCTCATCAGAAATAGACCTCATCACGATCTTGTCATATGCCTGGGCTGGAGTGAAGATCCCATCCCATCGATAGCTATCTTCTAAACAAGCCATTGGTCTAAAGGCCATCAAATCCAGCCGTAGCCGTGACTTCTCCTCCCGCGTTCTGGTGCTTTCTCTACTTGAGTTACCCCCATCAATCCGCCAAGCATCCTCCAACTCAAACCAAAATCTGCTAACTGGGGCCCATTTACCTGTCGCAGTTGCGTAGACTCTTGGATAAGCATCCTTCACTAGTCCCAAAGTCGACCATTCCTCCTACCAGAAACTGAAAGAGCAACCATCACCTAAGATTGACTAAAACATCTGCCAATTGTCCCTCATTGCTTGTACTACAGATTTCCAGAAAGGGGATGGTTTGATTGGTTGAAGTCGATTCAACGAGCTTTGAGAACTGCCATAATTTTCTTTAATTAGGACTACCCAATTCTTATTCTCATCATTAAGTAATTTGATGGCCCACTTAAGAAGTAATGCATCATTGAATTCTTTAAGGGATTTTATCCTCATTCCACCATGTTCTTTGGGCATACACAGTTTATCCCACTTCAAGGGTTATAAAAATTTACCTTCGTGGCTCAATCCCTTCCAAAAGAATCGCTTCCACATCACATCAATGCGCTTCCAAATGGATTTAGGTGCTTTAAACACAGAAAAGAAGACAAGGATGGAGGTAATCACAGAATTTAAGAGAATAAGCCTGCCTCCCTTGGATAAGTATCTGCTGCTCCAACCTTCCAATTTGATTGAGATTTTATCAAATAAGATATTCCAATCACTTTTTTTTTATTTGGTGCATTTCAGAGGTAAGCCCAAGTATCTGATTGGAAGAGTAACCAGTGGTGTACCCAAAATAGAGGATATGGTTGTTTGTTCATCACCAGAAAGCCCACAATAGACCAAAGATGATTTATCCCCATTCAATTTTAGACAGGATATCTCCCCAAAAATCTTGACCATGTGCAGCAGTGCTCATGCTTCTTGCTCTTGCCCCTCTACAAAAAAGACCGTGTCACCGGCATATTGTAATACAGGAGCCATGGCATTCCTATTAGAGATGGAATAGCCTCTGATCATACCAACCTCCGATAATCTGCAAGCATACCTCGCTAAGTGTCAACCTCAAGGTTGAAAACAAGTGGTGCAAGCAGGCATCCTTGCCTAACCCCGTATTGCGGTTGAATCCATGCCCCACATGGTCTACCATTTATAAAGCATGTGAAAGAGGCAATGGTGATGCATCTTTTTATCCATTGTAGCCATGTGGATGGAAAACCTCTTCTCTTGAAGACTTCCCATAAATAATGCCACGTCACCAAGTCATAAGCCTTTCGAAAGTCTACCTTCCAAAGAAACGCCTTACATTTTCTCCGGTGCCATCCCATCACCATTTCCTAAGCCATGATGAAAGACTCTTGTAATGACCTATTGGGGAGGAAAGTAGATTGGATTGGAAGAATCTGACCTTGTAATACACTCTGAAGTCTATTTGCTAGAACTTTACTCGCCACCAAGTATATAGAGTTAGAGAGTGCAATGGGCCTAAAATCCGAGAAGCTGTTCGCACCTTGTTTCTTCGGGAGTAAAAAGAGATATGATCGATTTATCTTATCGAAACCATAATTGCCCCTTTCAAACTCCATACCTACCTCCATCACCTCCCCTCTTAATACATTCCAAAATTCTTTGTAAAAAAAAACTTGCACTCCATCCGGACTCGGAGAGCCCTTATCGTTCAATTCACTAATGGCCTCCTGCACTTCTTTTTCAGATATAGAAGCCACCAGATTGCCAGCCTGGTCGTTGGAGATTGGTGGAAAAACTGACCCAGCCATCCTCCAGTCACCCCTGCCTACAGCCCGAGAGGTATTCTTGAAGTATCTGATGGCTACTACTCGAATCTCCTACAGAGAGGATGTTCTCTGATCTCCCACAACAATTGATGAAATATAATTATGTCTTCTACATGAACTGGCAGCCACATGAAAGTATTTAATGTTGGTGTCCCCCTCTTTTAGCCATAATTGTCTAGAGTGTTCACCCCAATCCATTCCCTCTTCAAATCTTCTTCAGCTATCACCTCCTGCCACTGTGTCCGTGTTTCCAGTTCATGTTCAGACAGAATGGAGGTCGATTCCTTTACATCTAGTTGCTGCACTTGCAAGAGGGCTTCATGGCGTTTCTGCTCTCTCTCCGCAGCAACAGCATATCCATATTCCTTTAACATTATTCATATAGAAGCGAGCTTTGAGGCCAATCTGATTGTAGCTATACCCTCCACCTATTTCGCTCGCCACCATGATGTAATCATTTCATGGAATCTCGGTTCTCTGAGCCATGAGCGTGTAAATTTGAAATAGGAACCAACCTGAGCATTCTCGCCACTATCCCAAACCAATGGTGTATGGTATGAGAAAGGACGTTCCAGACCAACCACAGATGATAGCTGGAATCTTTCCATCAGGTCTGCATTCCTAAAGAACCTATCTAATTTTGATTTCAAACCATTTCCATTTCTCCAAGTAAACTCCACACCCGTAGATGGGAACTCATTCAGACCTAAATTTTGCATAGTCAATTGAAATCCCAGCGATGAACTATCCATCAGGTCACTTGCTCTATCCATTCCTGTCAATGTGCAGTTGAAATCACCTCCTATCAGCTATGGGAGCCCCTGTGTATGAGTTGCAATCGCTGAAAGATCCTCCCATAATTCATACCGAGAGTTCGTAACACATGGTCCATACACCCCAGTAATTACACATTCCAACTCTCCCTAAACCATCTTGCACTTACAAGTGATCGCATGCCTAGATTTGAACATCTCAATCACTTCTAGACAAGCCTTCCTCCACCAAATGGCCTCCCCACCAGACCTCCCTTGCACATTCAAATTCACACAATTAGTACTACCAACCCTCTTCATTTCATTCCACATTGTACTATTATCATCCTCAATATGTGTTTCTTGGATAAGTGCACAGTCAATCTCCCATTCCCTTAAATATCTTGCAAGTGAGGCTCTTCGGACTCTGTCGCACAACTGACGCACATTCCATGAGAGGACTCTCATCTCCCCTCTTGAGAAACCCCCTTGTTTGCTTGCTAGGATCATTCCACTCTAAGCACTGCTGCTATAGAGTTTTCATCCATCCTTTTAGAATCAACATTCCTTCTTTGCCTTAGCTTGTATGGGGATCTACCCAGAGTAGATTTTGATGTAGCTCCAGCCCTAAACTTCAACCCTTTTGCAGCCTAAAAGGAAGGGTGTTGTCTCAGCGAATTAACTGGGATCTCTTGTAGAACCCCCACAGCTGAATTCTCTTCAGCTGCAGGTTGGTTACTCTTCATGTCAGACATCTCCTCCTCTTCCACCCCCGTGTGATGGTGATCCTTCCTCTTTTTTGGCTTAGGTGCTTCCTCTGGTGGGTCTCAGCCCAACTACTCCTGATTGAGTTCCTCCCTCACAGCATCTACATAAGTCTTCTTCCTATCTTGCTCCTAGACATCTGCCTCCACACATCCAAATCGCAGTCGTATTAGCCATGAACTGCCTCCACAGTGCAGTACAATCCTCTCTGGTACCGACCCACCTCTGAAGATATCAACATTAACACATAGTTGACGACCATCTCCTTCCCAAAAACCAACCTCCGCATCTTCAGCCAATTTTGCGAACCCTGTTATCATGGAGGCAATCACATATTTCGATCTCAGGTGCAATGGTAGGCCTCTGATTTCCAACCTCCTCGATCGAGACCCAGCTCTTTGAGGTGGTCATTCTGACAATGCACCATCAAAAGGTGACACCAATCTCCATAACACTGTTACATTCTCAAAAACACTTAATTGAAACCTAAGGTGTTCCACATCAATCATGCCCAATCCAAAAACCACAAACTGCGTGGGAGAAAGAGTGGCAATCTTCCAACTTTCAACAAATAGGGATAGGGATCTTTTTTTTTTCAGAAAGAAAGGAAAGCTATTGAATCACAATAGCAATCCGGAGGGGCAATTTATTCATCATCTAAAAAAAAACAGCAGGGAGCATTACAAAATAGATCCCCATAAATGTATGAGGGACCAGCACTCATTTACAATTTACAAAATGCACACCGATCTCTCCTGAAACAACCTCGCATTCTTCGCCCTCCACACACTCCACATTGTCGCCGCCATATGCACATGTGGTTTGTCATGCACCAAGAAATTCTGCCATAAAGTATCCCAAGTAGGAAGCGGCTCATGACAAGTTTTTCTCCATATCGCATCTGTAATCAAGCATGTGGAGAAAATATGCCCCAAGCTATCTACATGAGGCCCACATAAGGGACATTCATGTAGGTCAGCCCCCATCCTCCTGTGTCTCAACTCCCCAGTGATTAGGCCCTCCTTTCTACATAACCATATAAAAATTTGGACTTTTAATGGAACTTTCAGGAGCCAATTTTTTTTTCCAATTGGATCACCCTCCATAGCTCTGCTGGAGTCCAAAATCCTCTTATAGGCACGCGCTGCTGTACAGACAGCATTCCACGCATAGCTATCTTCCATTCCAACCCTCGGTCTGAAGCTTTGAAGATCTGAAATCAATCTCAACTTCTCACCTAAGCGAGTGCCTTCCCTATTTATTTAAGACCCTGAAATACGCCAGCCATCATCATGCTCAGACCAACAGCTGCGTATTGCACAGTTCTTATCCACAGCAACCATATAGGTTATCGGATATGCATCTTTCAAGATACCCAGGCAGGACCATTCCTCCTTCCAAAAGCTAAATGCACTGCCATCTCCTAGAACTGGCTGCAGCAAATGCAATTAGTCTTCAAGGCCTGAACAACAGAACGCTAGAAGGGGGACACTTGAGCTGAGCAGAGCCTCTTCAGTGCACTATTATAGCTGCCATATAACTTCCCTTCACCATTGAGGACTTTAATAGCCCACTTGAGTAGCAACGCCTCGTTAAACTATTTTAAAGCCTTAATACCCAGTATGCCATACTCCTTGGGTAGGCATAAGAGTTCCCATTTTAGCAGTTGCATAAAACTTTCCTCCATGGTGAGCCCCCTTCCAGAAGAACCGCTTCCGCTTCACATTAATATGCTTCCAAATAGACTTGAGGGCCTTGAACATGGAGAAGTAAAAAACTGGAATAGAAGTGATAACAAACTTTAATAAGATGAGTCTCCCACCCTTGGACAAGAACCGACTATTCCAGCTTTCTAACTTCACAGAAATTTTGTAAAAGAGAACATTCCAATCATTCTTCCGTAGTCTAGAACATCTCAATGGCAGCCCCAAATACTTGATTGGAAGTGTAATATGTGGAGTACCCAAAATAGAAGAGATAGCATGTTGTTCCTGATCAGTGAGCCCAAAGCAAACCAAAGAGGACTTTCCTCCATTCAACTTCAGACCAGAGATCTCCCCAAAGAGTTTCACCATATGTCCCAGAGCTTGAGCTTCAAATTCAGCCCCTTCCATGAAAATGACCGTATCATCAGCGTATTGGAGCATAGGAGCCAAGGCTCTCCTCATGGATAAAGAATAGCCTCTTATAATACCGGCTTCAAACAACATGCATGCATATCTATCAAGGTTGTCAACCGCAAGATTGAACACCAAGGGAGCAAGTGGACACCCTTGCCTGACTCAACATTGCAGTTGTATCCATGCCCCACAAGGCCTGCCATTAACCAGAGGAGTAAAAAAAGTGGTGGTAATGCACCTCTTCATCCGTTGAATCCAAGTACGAGGAAAGCCCCTTCTTTTAAACACTTCCCACAAGTATGGCCAAGCAACCAAATCACATGCCTTACAGAAGTTCACCTTCCACATGAAGGCTTTACACTTCCTCCTGTGCCAGCCACTCACCATCTCCTGGGCCATAATAAAGGACTCTTGTAGCAACCTATAAGGGAGGAACGCAGACTAGACTGGAAGAAGTTGATCAGGGAGGACCAACCGCAGTCTATTTGCCAATACTTTGCTTACCACCAAGTAAATGGAATTCGAGAGAGCTATAGGTCTGAAATCAGAGAACCTTTCAGCACCTTGCATCTTTGGTAATAGGAAAATGTACGATTGGTTTATCTTACCAAAACCATAATTCCCTCTCTTAAATTCCGAAATCACCTTCATCACTTCCTTACCAAGTAAACTCCACATCTCTTTGTAGAACAAGACTTGAACACCATTAGAACCAGGTGATCCTTCACTGTTCAGTTCATTTATAGCATCCACCACTTCTTTCTCAGAGATGCTTGCAATCATCCTGTTAGCTTGCTCATCTGAAATCCGAGGAGCCACATTGGCAGCAATTCTCCACATGCCCCATGTGCTACCTGTGAGGTCTCCTTGAAGTACTTAACAACTTCAGACCTGATTTCTTGCAAGGACGTTAATCTTTGCCCATCTTTGACAATAGAAGATATCAAATTATGTCTCCTACATGAACTTGCTGCATGGTGAAAGTATTTGGTGTTGGCATCCCCCTCTTTAAGCCATAGTTGCCTTGAACTTTCTCGCCAGCCAATCTCAAGTTTTAGGTCCTCCACTAGTACCACCTTCTGCCAGATCCTTCTTGCGTCAAGCTCCTGATCAGATAGAGGGGATGTGGCCTCCTTTGCATCTAAACAATGAAGTTCCATCAAAGCCTCATGTCACCTTTGATCTCTTAATGAAGAAATCATAGCCCCATACTCTTTAAGCATGGCGCGCATGGCAGCCAGTTTGGAGGCAAGTCTGATTGTAGCTAACCCCTCAACCTGTTTGGCCCCTATACAGATAGAAAAGGATTTTCGCGTGTTTTGAAAATTAAATGACTTTTGAAATCCTAAAAACAGACCTACTTAATTAACTGAGGTTTTAGTCAGAATAAAATTCACCTTAACCTTCTAAAATTCATAGAAAAATATTATTTAGGGTTTGGTATCTTCAATTTGACCATCAGAACCCATCTTGACCCAAAATAGTGTATCAAACAGACATTTGTCTTATTTAGGTTTTTACATAAATTACCCAGTCAAACGTGGTTAAAAACAAAATCCAACTTCACCATTGGATTCCTTAGGTCCAAATTAGGTTTGTACCAAAATTTGGGCCCAATCTGAGATTGTCTTGACCTAGTATGCAACTTGGTCCTATCTGATCACACCTATGCCCTTAACTTTCAAAATCCTTACACAAAGGCCCCTAATTTTGTTGTCATCTTTGAAAATAGGTCCTTAGTGCCATTAAAGGCAACTTTGAGCTTCACCGTTTAGATCGAGCGAGGATTTTTCACTCGATTCTCAATCAATTAGTCCCAAAATAGATACCTAGATTCTTGACGAAGTTGCCTTCTATTTGAGCCACATCTTGGGCTCCAAGTCTTGCCAAATCCTAATGTGAATCATTTGAAATTTGGGTTTCCAACTTCGGCGACCTTCTAAGCTTGCAAAGCTTGCTTCCCAAGCTCTAATCGCCCTCTGATGGCCTATAAAAAGACCTCCAGATCAGGTTGTTCTTCCCACGCACTCGAATTTGGCCTTGAACACCTCCAATTCTTCTCTTTCTTGGCCGAATTGCTCCTCGACGTCCGACAACCTCCCCCATCTCTATTCTTCCTCCGTTCACAATACCGGTGATAGAGCTATCTTCCCCATCTTCTTCCGCGTCGAGTCGTACCAGCCAATGCCCATTTCGCCATCTTCCTCGCCGTTTCCTACTCACTAGAGCAGCTTCCTTCTACGACGCTAGCCATACCGCAACCGACGCTATCTCCTCTCTCCTTCATCTGCTAACTCTCTCAACCGACTCAACTTCTCATCACACCAACATATCCAACACACCGCTTCGACCTCGCCAACGCCCTCCGCGACTCCATCTTCCATCTCTTCGGCAGACCTTCAAGCCCTAGCGGCTTCCACACACCGCCAACCCGGTCGCTCCCGCACTCCACACCTTCTTCTTGACCTCAGGAGCAAAAGCCCTAACTTTGTTAGGACGATTACTCCTTCGAATGCCTCACTGAACAAACCCACATCCAGCCACCCTCCGCGAGGTTGACTGACCTCATCACTCACGCACATGCCACGCCAACCCCCTCATCAAGTTTGTCATGCTCCGACGATCGTTCCTGAGCTTTCTGACACAGCTGAAAGGCCTTATTTGTGATTTCAGGTACCTATCCCCTCCGCCATTAAAGCCAAGCTTTGAGCAAGCTTCAAGTTTGCTCCAGGGTGCCTTCACTCCAGGTTTTAGCTCCAGGCTGCGCGGATTCGTCAATGCATATGCCCAGGTCTCCAATTGAAGGAGATACCCTCAACAACTGACCCAATTGAGGAAGAGTTCCACTGTAGCCATGTGCAAAGAGAAGGGGGACAACATAGTCCTACCTTGGAAGATTTGGAAGCGACGCTATTGCATAAATTGACTTTGTGATAGAGGCTTATCACCTCAAATCACAAGGGCTGAGGTCCCTCACACCCCTCACATGCGTCGTCCATGACAAGCTCCCCGCAGACTTGGTGCAGATCTGATAACCCGCCTAAGCCCTATACACTCCTTGGCTACGACCCACGCCCGCAGCCCTGGACCCAGGTGCACTTTAGGTCCGATTACCTGAATACCCGATACTATTGAACGCTCTGGGAGAGCGTGACCCAAGGAGAGAAAGAGAGGAGAATCTGCGTAGGGTAAGGGACGATTTTGCTCTCTAGGAAATTGGCTAACACTTAGCCAAATCTAAAGACCCTTCCCCTATGCTTGAAGAAGAGAAGATGGGCAGAAGAAGAAGGCTTGAAGAGAAGGAGGAGAGAGTAGAGAAAGAAAGAAGAGAAAGCAGAGAAGGAAGAGGAAGAGAAGAAGAACCGCAACAATAGAAGAGTCTGTGAAGGAGAAGGAAAGCAAGAGAAGAGAAGAAGAAATCAAGCAAAGAAGAACCACTATTCATCCATACGTTTAAGATGTCTGATTATTCAATCAGATGGCTGACTTGAGTTTATTTCGTTCATAGCTATTGAGTTTCATTTGATATTATTGTAGGAAGTAATTAGTGATTCAAATCACCATTTTACTCCATTCTTTTTGCAGTCTGACACTTGATATCATTGCTACATTATTTTGAATCAATTTCTGATTATAATTTCTTATCTCTATTGTTTTAACTTGCAATTTTGAGAATTGAATTCCTACTTGCTCCGAGCGAACGACCTCGGACTTTTCGAGTATAAATTTTATCTATTTTTTCACGAGATTTTGACTATACTGCAATGCAACGATTTGTTAGACCTAGGCCAACCACCCTTCTCACGACCCATGCCCGTCATCCTGTCTCTGGTTGTGGAATCTCCCCTCCGCTCTCTTCTCCTCCAAGCCCTAGACCTACAAGTCGTCCATCCTTCATCGCCATTGCTCCCCCTTACTGTCGCCATCAGGTCTCCTATATCACTCCAAACCCTCCTCTCTATCATAGGGATAGGAATCTTACCAATAGCTGGAGATGCTCTAGTAAGGGGTTTCCAGTCATCACTTCTCCGACCAGAGCACCTCTGAGCACTAGTTCAGAAACCCTAATATCTTCAGAGATTGGGACCTCCACATCAATGGAATAACCCATATATGCATCAGGTGTTGGAGGCAGGCCTTCTCTATTTACTGGCCTAAGGCGAAGAGCAACCCCCTCTCCAAATCTCCCTCTATTCCCTATGCAAATGTATCGCTTGTGACCATGGCCTCCGCATGCCAAGTAGACCAAAGGAGATCAACAAATCGCCGCCATGTGTCCTCGCCTTCGGCAGCGAAAACACACAATCTCCCTATTAACCCTTCTCCACTCCTCCTTTACTACCCTCCCTCTATCTACATGACTCCTTCCTCTTGAGGCAACCCCTCTCTAATCTCTCCTCCGCCATGCCCTTGACCGCCAGGTCAACCAACCCTCGTCGCTGACGTAGTTGCCATAGCCTCTCCCTTCCATCCTCCACCCAGGGTCAACGCTCAAGAACCTTTTAATTTGGGCTTATAGCTTGTATTTTGATATTTCAGGTGTCGCTAGCGAGCTCCACTTCTTTGCTTCCGTCCATCGTGCTTCAGTTGCCATCGTCACCAGCACCGCCCTCAGCTGGAGCAGAACACATTCGCGAAGCTACTTGTAGCTACAATTGAAGAGAAGAACAACAGCAGTAACCTCAATTGAGTGTAAGCATCATCTGCAATTGAATGAAGAAGAGGCAGACACTTTTAGTGCCACATCGTAGGCACATAAATTAGAAAGCCACATAAATGCAATTCATGCCATGAGCTTACTGCCTCTACACTGAGGGGTAAGGTCCCTCACACTCTCCTATCACTCCTCGCTCACCTTACATGCCCTGTGAGCCTAGACCTAACCCGTTTGCCAAATTAAGATCCTAAAGAGAGAGAAACAGATTTGAGGAGGGTAGGGGTAGGTTTTTCCTCGAGATTCATGCCCTGTGCTTTGGGATGCATGCATACACTTAGCATCTCTGAGGCTTGGCACCCTTATGCCTATTTTGAGGCTTTGTAAGTTAAGGCGTCTGGGGGTTAAACCAGACATCTAATTGTGGTTGATCTTGGTCACTATTGAAACATTGAGATGCTTATCTGATGTGGAATTTGAGAATAAGTGGTTCTCACCACTATAGCAAATTTTGAGTGGCTGATTTCCTTGAGATGTGTTCTTAATTATGGGATATAATTGGTGATTCAAATCACCATTTTTAGGTCCTAACTATTCTTTTTATTCCATTTATTTTTGAGAAACAATTTGGTTTATCTTTGAATATATTGTTCAAGTGAATTATTCATTGAATATCTTTTTATGCTTAATTGATTGTGCTCATTATTTCTAAATTCGATTAGTGTTGTGAATTCCAATTTACTCATTGAGAACGACCTCAGACTCACTTGTGATTTTCGAGTTTATAAATTTAAATGCTATAGTGATTTTCGTCCTATACTATGATGCTATACTTTAAATGACGATTCTCGCTCAACAACAGTAGGTGTAGAGGATGTCCCTGGATCTCCACCGAACCTTCTCTAACAAAAAACTCTCTGCGGAGGTCTATCACTTAATGCACCATCAAAGGGAGATACCAAACGCCAAATAATAGACATAGAATCAAAGCATGATGATCAAAACTTAAGGGAATCAACATCCACATCCAACAAGCCAAACACCAAGAACCTTGATGGGCTCAACATAGATGTCTTCCACATCGATGAGGAGAGGGAGAGAGATCTTACAAAACCTTGGAGATCATCCAAGGAAGATGTGCTAGCCATGACTTCCCCAATGAGGGCTCCACGAAGAAGAGATTCAGTGGTGAGGACCTCTCGAGAAAGGGGAACCTCTATATCTAGGGATGGAGCCAATGGTGGAGGAGGGGGTTGATTCCATGCATGACCACGTCAGTCCCTTGAACCTCCCTTTGACGTGGTCCCCTAGGGCCACCTTGCATGTCCTCCACCCGCCTATTAAGGTTTGGTGCACCTCCATGTAGCATTGAGGGCCCACTATTAGCCAGTTGTGATCTCTTCTTACACATGCTTCGCCTATGCCCCAATCCCCCACATTTAAGGCACACGAGAGCATTGCGGCACATGGCTGCCACATGCCATCCCTCCTTGCATCTATAGAACAGCATGCCTTCACCATTACCACGTCAACCCACTCCTTCCATGGAGCTCCAAACCCTGGAGCTCTTATCCTTACCACCACCAAGCCACCAGCCCCCCGACAGCCTCCCTCTTCCTCCTCCTCTCCTCCTCCTCTCAACCCTCTTCCACTTGCCCTCTCTCCTCATCTCTCCCCCCCTTCCCCTTTGATTTGAATTGATTTCATTTGGTGATTTGAATTAGACTTGAATATTGCATCCAATCGAATGATTTTTGGGGCAATTGCAGCTAATTGGGATTTAGTTGATGAAATTGAGTTTATCTGGTTTTACTTGGATGTATTGCAATCGCTTTGAACTCATTTGATTATATTTTTATTGCTTGGATTTTCCGCACCTAATTTCTAGCCCTGATACTATTTTCTGCATCTCCTGGGTAACATTGGCCAAGAAAATTAGCAGCACTGATTAGGGGTCTTCACGATGATCCAACTAGTTTTAGAGTGTCACCCAACCACCCTAAAACCAATCAATGGTGTGCAGGATAATGAGGTGATCAGATCACATTGGCGGACACACATCAAGAGCCCATGTAGGCAACACCAAGATTATTGTCCAAATTGATTTAATCTGGCTTTCAGGAGTTGAATGAGGTTTAAGATATTTGACTAAAGATCTAGGAATAGTTTTGAGTTGATTGCAATGCCTGATTTGATCCCTTATTTTCATGCTGTCTATAGCATAAGACGAGAATCAAATTAAGGTCTCTAATGTTCTTTGACCTGTACTATGACTTTCGTTGAGTTCTAACACCTTCAGAGATGAATTATGACGATTAAGATTAAGGTTTACTTGACTCAAGCATGATCTAGGATTTTCAAGTCATAATCTTCAGTTCCCTTGTCTATATGGGAGTTCTGAGAATTTTAGTCAGTTCTAATGATTTGCAAAAGCTTTCATAGAATTATACATGTTTACACAATATATTAGATTGATCTCAAAAGTGTTTGAGTGATGATTTTGATATGATTGGACTTTATCAGTATAAGCAGCTGTTCTATATGAACTGAAGTGAATGATGTTTTGATCATGGTTTCAAGATGAATTTTGATAATGTTAAGCCTACATAGATTTCTCTGGAAAAGAAATTTCTTGATTCTATATTCAAATCCATTGGAATGTAATTTGGAACACAAGTAACCCATCAAAATCTCCTGATTAAACAGTAGGAGCTATTTGAAGTACTAAAATCTGCTGTTGAGTGCTTTACTATGAGATTCATGATCTTGCTTAAGGTTCTAGCAATTGAGAGAGTTTATATTACATCTGAGTGTAAGAAAGCATTCATGTGTAGTTGTTCAATCTTAATTTCAATTTCAAAAACTTGTAAGTCATTTGAGAATTTCTGTCAAGAGCTATGATGTTTGAAATACTGTCCAAACTACATTTTCATACTGATTTCAATGTTTGTATTATGAATTGAGTTTGATTTTGTTTTCATTTGATGTCTAGATGTTTATAATGGACATATCATTATTTGAGCCTTTTCCAACATCTTGGTGAAGATTACCATGAAAAATACAAAAGCATTATAAATAAATAAAATAAATATGTAGTGAGGATTTGATGTTTTGAACATGTGTGTGTAGTTAGTTTTGAGTTCCTAGGTGTTTAGTTAGTAGAAAATACCTACAAAAGTTTTAGACTTCTCAGGTTTAGAAATAAAGAAATTAAAAACAAAAATCCAAAAAGACTTCTCTTCCCTTTTTCCTAGCTTTCTTCTCCTCTTTCTCTCTTCCCTTAAAAGACAAAAAAAAAATAAAAATACGAAAAATTACAAAAATCCTAAAAATCTACTATGTAAATAGTGTTTATATGTATATATATAGTAATATTATAAAGTAAAGTAAATTATATGTACATATGTATATAAACTAAGTATATAGATATATTATTTATATGTAAGTAAAGTATTATGTATATAACTTAAATGTAGCTTATCTTATTTATCAAATTATAATACCTATGAATTTATATATAAATGTATAATAAATATTGTATACACTACCTCTATATATATATATAGAATTATACTGAATGTATGTATATAAATTAATATACTGATTATAGTAATTATTATGTAAAATATCATATTTATGTTATTTATACTTAATTAAGTTAATAAGTACATTACCATAAGTTAATAATATATATTAGTAAATTAAATTAATTTAAGTTAGTAATTTACTTTATACTATATTCTTCTAATTTATATTTTAACTTAATTTATCTTATTTATAACCATATATTTATATGGTATAATAGTATGTACATAATGTATAAATGACTTGTACATAGTAAGTATAACGTGTATAATAGGTAATAAATAAAATAAAATTATTTAAATTCCTTAATTAAACATGTAAAAGTATAAATTAACTTAAGTAGACCATAATTAAGTAATATGTACAGTTATTTATAGTGTATATAAGTTTAATTTAAACATAAATTGTATATATCTACATCTACTGTAAATACATATTTATACATGTAATTTATCTAATCTAACTTATGTAATTAATAACCCTATATATTAATTTAATGTTTATATATTTATTTAATTTTTAATTAACATCCTTAATTAACCTCTAATTAGCCATTCTAATTACCTAATAAATCATTGCACAATGACGCTGAGCGTAGCTTATAAGGCCACTCCAGATAGTCCCTCATCGTGGGTGCATAGACCACTTTAGTGGTATAAAATGAATCTTCCCACGAAGGCTTATCACCCAAACCGAGGATGGGCTCCTGGGCAAGCACGCCTCTGGGCATGCTCTTTAATGATCTGACCATACGCTATGCACGTGACCTATAGTCTAGAAGTCCAGAATCCTAAATCCCTAGGTTAAGGCACTATGAGAGCGTAGCCCATTAGGGAAGGCCCATTGGGTGTGACCTGCGGGAGATTTCGAGCATATTGTGGCCTCGGCCCTCCCCCGTAGGGGCCAACCTAGTAGCGGTACCAATCCGATCCTTGGGCCGTTGATCTTGTGAAAAGTTGGCCCTATCATTTTAGCCTAAGTGTAGTGTGAGTTGAGCTATGAGTTAACTTAAAATAAACTAAGTTTTAAAGTTCTAAAGACTTAGATTTGTGCTATATATATATATATATATATATATATATATATATAAGTGTAGTGTGAGTTGAGCTATGAGTTAACTTAAAATAAACTAAGTTTTAAAGTTCTAAAGACTTAGATTTGTGCTATATATATATATATATATATATATATATATATATATATATATAGTAACACTTAGCAAGTATATATACACTTACTAAGAGTATATATGTATTGTGTGTATATATATAAGTTAAAGTATTATAGATTAAGTGTTATATGCATATATATAAGTTCTGTGTTTATAAATATATTAAGTATATATGTGTGCTATGTAGTATATATATATAGATGTATATACGTTATATATGTAAATGTATAAGTATGGTATATGGGTATAAATCTTGTCGTTTGTCTTATATTGTATATATGTTTTTAAGGTTCATATGTAAACATTTTGTTTATCCTTTTCAAATAAATTTGTATATAGGTAGTTAAGTGTAGATAAGTAGATAGTATATAAATATAAGTAATACTTAGTCTATTATTTCATCTTGTCTTTGTTTAGAGTTCCCTTTAAGATAAGATTTGTGTACGTAAACCTCTATTATTTGACTCATTTGTATATAGTTTAGTTTATATTTATTTTTGATGCCTTTGTAGTGTAAATATTCTTGAGGCATTAATATACTAACATCCATTCTTTTGTAAATAATTAACTCAGATTATTTCACTGCTTGATTGTATAGTTTCTAACTCATTCTTTTGTAAATAAAACTTAACATTTTTGGAATAAAAGATGATTTTGGATAATAGAGAGTGATATATATCAATAACTGACTCCCGGTGAACGATCTAAAATAAAACTAGTAAAAGTTTTATATAAATAAAATGACATTCATCTGGATTGTGACATTATAATGCTACAGCGATTAAATAAAATCCTAAAATTAACAAGCAATCCAGATGGCACATTATAAACTACCCTGCGTTTTTGTTGAGATACAGTAGTTGTTTGTTCCCTTTGAGCTGATTGGCTCATCCCTATTTTGTGACCTACTTACAGGTTGTTGCCATTATACGTCACCGACGGGCGGGATTGGTTGCTGTGCAGTGTTTGCTGGGTGTTGTTTGGCAGGTAACCTTTATGATTTAATTTAAGGTGAATTTCGTGTTTCATATGCCATCTTGGTGCATGTTTAGTTTTGTGCAGCTTTCTTCCATTTTGTTTACTAATAGAATTTTTGGTAGCTCGACTTTATTTTGAGCAACCTAAATTAAATAGACCAATGCCCGTTTTGTTGCCACCCTTGGAACACCAATTTTCTTTTAGGACCTAGTTTTTGGGGCGTGACAACCTTTGGTGGTATCAGAACTTGCACTTCACAGGAAGTGTGTACATTGTGGTTGGTATAGGGTTGTGATCGGATTCTATTTGAGGTCGAGCTGTAAATGCATATTTGATTTCTTTGATGTGTTGTAGTATGCCTCCTAGAAGAAAGCATACTCAGGGTGGTAAGCGAAATCCCATGGATCCTGTTGTAGCTATAAGCCAGCTGCAGGGTATAATGAGACAGACGCAGGGGATGATGTAGGGCTTGCTGGAGACCATGAATAGAATTGAATTGATTGCGAGAAGAAATGGAGCTAGCAGAAGTGGTGGAGGACAAAACAATCCCCCACTTAAGGGTGGAAGCGGCCAAGATCAATCGAATTCCTCAACAGTGATAAAAAGTGTAAAGTTCGAATAGTTCTGAAAGTTAAAGCCACCTACATTTTTAAGAGTTGGTGATCCATCTGTGGCAAAGGATTGGACCTTGAAGATTAAAAAGATTTTCAACATAAGGTGCGATTGCCTACGTTCCATCTCTAGGGTATTGCAAAGTGATGCTGGGCTACCATGTAGGTTTCTAAGCCATCGCCAGTGACTTGGGACAGGTTCTTGAAGCTGTTCAATGATCAGTTTTATTTGCAAGAGTGAAGGGCGTAGAAAAGGGATGAATTTATGAATATCCAACAAGGCGAGATGACTGTGGCATTGTACATTGTTAAGTTCATGGAACTACTTTGCTTCACCAGGAAAGCCTTCATGAATGGAGAAGAACAAGTTTAGAGATTTACTTGGGGTTTAAGGGATGACTTAAGAATGCAACTAGCTGGGATGCCAACGATTGGTTTAATTGAGACAGCTGAGTGGGCTATGGTAGTTGAAAGGACAATGATAGCAATCTAGTAGTGGAAACAAACCTACCAATCACTCCTTAAGTCAGGAGGACCTACTTGCAAGAGCATCTATCATCCTTAATGATACAACCTAATGACAACAAACTCTCAGAAGGTGAAGCAGAAGCTAATGGGACAAGTGGCAGCCTTGATTGTCGGATGCTAGGGTAGGGATGATGATGGATTGGGAGCCTTTGTGTTGGATGCACAAGAAATTCAAGCTACCCCTTTCGTAAACTAGGGCAAGGGAACTATTGCAGACAAAGGAAAGCAGGTGATGGGTTCCCCTATGGCAGACGACATTCCTGACGTTTGAGCCTGGTTGGTAGGCTAAGGATAGCTCTAGCTTTTGATGTATTGGTTTCATGTGAACTCCTTTTGTGTCCTTTTGTGACTTGAGGGAGGGTCTTCGATATGTTGTAATAATTGTGATTGTATGTAATGAATGCTATGTTGTGTTGTACTTGTGCCTAGTTCTCGTGGCTTGGGTTTGCATGGGAACATTTTTGGTTGCCATTTCAGAATTGTTTGCAACTATCTTTACTTTCACTCAATTACCTTAGTTGATTTCGAGGATGAAATCCTTTCTAACAAAGGTACCGTGTAAGGGTTTGGATTTTTTTTATGTGCTAAATGGGCTAACTAAAACCTTAATTGGTTGTTTAATAATAGGTTAAGGACATTGGTAAATGTGCAACCCTTTAATTGTTAACAAAAGTTTAAGTAATAAAAGCTAAGGGGTCATTTGCGAGGAAATTTAGCTTGGAAGCTTTCTTGAAACTCAAGAAAGGGAGTGGAGGGCCTTGGGTATAATTTTTAAACCCCTTATAAAAGTAAAGCTAAGTAAAAAATTAATGCAAAAACCCTATTTGGTTTCTTCTTAAAAAAGCCTCTTACCCCCTCTCCCACCAGTGGACCTCATCTCCATTTAGCTCCATCCGACCATCCAGCCACCTTCGTTGGCCAGCTGTCGCCGTCGGAGTTGCTACAGCTGCACCTGCTACTGCTGTAGCTGCTATGCGATCGCAGCTGCTGAAGTTGTTGCTGCTGCTATGTTGTTACTGCTGCTGCTGCCAAGGTTGTTGCCGCCGTAGTTGTTGCTGCTACTGGAGGAAGGAGAAGAGTTGTCGTAGCTACTGCGCTTGTCGCTGTAGCCATTGTTGTTGTTGCTGCTGTTGTTGCTACGTGTGCTGTGGAAAGGAGGAGATGTTGTTGTTGCGACCACTACAGCTACTACTACTGCACCTGATGCTGTTGTTTTTGCAGCTGCTGTTGCTGCAGCCATTATTGCCGAGGTTGCTGCCACTGCTGCTATTGTGTTGCTGCAGCTGTTGCTGCTGTTGAAGTTGCTGCTACTATTGTTCCTATAGCTGCTGCGAGAAGCTGCAATCTAGAGGTAGGGCTTTCCCTCTTGATTCCATTCTTTTGTTCCCTATGATTAAGCACTACAAATGGACGAATTTGGGTTGAAATCAGTATTTGCTTGTAGGGACTATTACGTTGCTTTGATTTAATTTCTCTTGTTTCCTATGATGTGGAATGCTTTCTATGAGCCAAAAGATGAGGTTGCATCATGATTTTGGGGGTTAGTGGCTGCATGATGGAATTATGCCATCCATATAGGTTTTGGGGGCAAATCAATGGTGTTGTTGCTAAAATGGGAATTAAGGGAGTTTTTGATAGATTGGATGCACTCCCTATGTTTTAATTAGATTTATATTGTTTAAACCTTACTTAGAAACTAAAGGAAGCCTTCATGATTAAAGGGCCTAATCTAAGGAGAACGAGGGGCTTGGAAGTACAAAGTAAATTTTGCAAGAGAACCCTAGATGGGTGTAGGATGTTTATACTTGAGTTTAAAGCTCTTTAAATGGATTAAAGCGACTCAAATTGGCTAAGTAATGACTAGAATGTCACATGATGACATGAGTGACTCGGTTAGAGTCTAATAGCAGGAAAGGTTTTGATTTGAAGGTCTTGGGCGCAACCCAGAAGATCTAGTAGGTCTCTAAGGTTGCTTGATTTGGTATCAATCAAGGGAAAAGGGATTGAGTGATTAGGTCAAATAGGTGAGCTCGTAAGGTAAGACATTCATTGGGACTTAGTGAACAGTGAGTTCACTATTACGGGTTGGAAACTCGGGAGTTTGGGTAGCTAGATGCTATCATAGTCTAACCTTGGAATAGGAATAGTTCCTAGTTGGGGGTTCGCCAGGTGCCCTCATGGAGATGAGGCACTAGGGGTGTCTTGAGTCTGAGTCGACGAGTGTCACTCTGAGACCTTGTGTGGAATAGTTTCAAGGGATCTTAGGTCTGTGACTCGAGGGATCTTGAGTGGAATAATTTCCAAGGATTCTCGAGTGACGGGGATCATACAGATCTTAAGTGGAATAGTTTCTAGAGATCTGGATGGGTAAGAGAATGTGGGATCTTGAGTGAAATAGCTTCTAGGGGTTCTGACATTGAGGAACGGGTGATCTGGGGTGGAATAGTTTCCAGGGATCACTGGCAGTAGGGATTTGCTCCCGCTAAATCATTTGGATCGGGCAGTCAGAGATGTCTTGTGTGGAATAGTTTGCAGGGACTTTGAGTTTAGTCAACGTTTAGGAGATTAAAATCGATATTCTTGTTTGCTGGACATGAGTGCTTTAATCTCTTCGAAGGCCAAGGAGGGGTTATGGTACAAGTGTACCATTAGAGAGGGTACATTGAGATCTCCTTCAGTATGAAGGGTTGATTTAGTCACCCTAGGAATCAGAGTGGTGGGTGTTAGGATCGTGAATCGTTAAGATAGTTACGTTAAAATGTGTATTACTGATCAAGGTGAATGATTAATGGGCTTGAACCATTGTGGTCGGTCAGGTTAAATTGGGTTAGGGTTGGAACTTGGGGTTTTGGGTTTGGGCTAAGGATCTAGCCATCTAGTGAAACTGTGCACTACTCTGCATTTTTGTTGAGATACAGTAGTTGCTTGTTCTCTATTGAGCCGATTCGTTCATCCTTATTTTGTAGCCTACTTTTAGGTTGTTGTTGTGCATCACCAATGATGAGATTAGTTGCCATGTAGTGTTTGTTGGGTGTTGTTTGGCAGGTAACCTTTATGATTTAATTTAAGGTGAATTCCTTGTTTCATATGCCAGCTTTGTGCATGTTTAATTTTGTGCCATTTTTTTTGCAGCTTTCATTCATTTTGTTTACCAATGGAATTTTTGGTAGCTCGACTTTATTTTGTGCAACCTAAATTAAATAATCTAGTGCATTTTCCGTTGCCACCTTCGGAAGCCTAACCTTCATTTAGGCACTTGGGTTTTGGGGCGTGACATGTCACTATCCTATATGCAACTAATATATAACAATTCAACTAGAGTAGGAATATAAATCTAGCATTTGAACCTTATAGGCCAAGGAGCACTTGTAAGGGTTTGGATTTTTCATACCTAATTTGAATCTAAATTAAACCCTTGATTACTCTATGATTGTGGAATTATCAACCTCTTGGGATTTATGCCTTGCAATAGCCTTAATAAACTAAGTTGGGGGATTTTTGAAAGGGATTCCATTTGGGTTGACCTTTATATAAGTAGGTGTGGGGGTGGGAGGACTTGGGTAAAATTTCACAACTTAAGTTGAGAAATGATCGGAGGATGCATGCCCCCCTCCCATTTGCATGAGAATTCCCCTTTATCTTGAGCGAGCAGCCCTCCCATTTCTCTCTTCCAACCCAAGATGCCCATTCCTCCTTAATTAGGAGTGCCCAATACCAATACTAAGTAGTGATTAGTATCAGTGTTGGCCAAACTTGAACAGTTTACAAATGAAAATTTGAAGGTGTTCAGTTATGAGTTTATTTTATTTGACTATTATTATATTTATAATTATTAGCATAAGCATCTTATTAGATAATAAATGTATATGAGTTAATTTATGTTTCATTCATTCACATCTTTTGTAGTGTATTATTTAGATTATGAATAAATAGTATTTGTGTATTTTTATATATTTTATAAATAATTTTGTAAATACAGGAAATAACTATCGAGATAGAGAAGGAAAGACACGGTCGATGGTTATTTTTGGGTGCAGTTTAACTGCAACGCTGAACAGGGGAGAGAGTAGAAATAATCCTACGCATGAGGGAGACTTTAAAAGAAAAGGGTCGCCCATCTCCATCTGCCATCACCTTCTCCCACCGTGGACCATGTGTGTATCGTGAACCCCATAGCGCTCACCGTGGACCTTTGTGAGCTTCTCCGCCATGCCATCGCGACCTCCACCTTCATCGACGCGGTGACAGCGAGTGACCACCCTATTGCATCCTTGCTTCCATCCCACCACTATCACCGCCCATCGCCGCACAGCCCCTCTTTGTCCTTGTCTTTTCTTTTCTTCTTATTCCTCTTCTCCTTCGTTTCCTTCTTCAACCTCCCCCTCTGTTGAGAAACCCAACACCATCTCCAATGGGAACCCAACCTCCTCCTAATCGCTCTCTCCCTGAGCACCGCACACCCTCCCTCCCCGCGCTCTCATCATACCGCCCTCAACCTCAACACACCCACGCACATCACCCACTGCTCCCCACCGCGAGCCACCACCGTGACTTCTTCCTCGTCAGCCTCTACAACTCCAACGAAACCCATGACCACCACATTCATTGCAGCCATCTCCAACTGTCGTCCTCACAGCCGACAGCACCAGCACGCTCACCGCGTGCTCGCCGTCGAAGCCCCGCCTCCACGTGCAGCCCACAGCTGTCCGTGACGACCCAAAGCCGCTAGTCTTGGGCCCTTCGACCTCTGATCTCGACGCCAAAACCACCATCACGGCAACCTCTCCCCAACGCCTCGTACCCTCTCTCCACGCCTCCGACCACTGCCACACGCAGCCGCACGAGCCGTCGACCTCCTTCCCCTGTTTCCCTATAGTAACTTGGGCATTAGTTTTATTGGGATTTACTGTTGAGGAAAAATTATTGGATTATTTGCAACATTACTTTATTATGTTTCAATTGCATGTTATGACCTCTAATTTTCTCTCCCTCTTTTGTTTTATCTCATGAAATGAATTGATTTGAATGAGAGGTTAACATTTGATTAAAAGTAAAAAAAAACACTTTCTCAAAGTATTTGTCTGAACCATGATTCCATGTGTGAAACATTTGTGAGTTCTTATTAGATTTGTTCCTCTTCGTGGATATGATCTACCTTACATATTATTTTTGTTGCTAGTATCTTCATGAAGAGAAAATCGATTTATCACCCAGTACCGTCCTGAGAATCTATACTCGAAGTGGCACTATCTAGTGACTTTGGGTAGTAGCCACCCACGACTAGTACTGAACACTAGTACCAGTATTGATGCCTTGGAATTTTACATTGAAACTCTGAATCTACCCTAATCCATAAGGAAAAATGGGGGAAAGCCTAACCTAATTCAAGGTATTAAGAATGTGAAGTCTAAAACATTAATTATCCCCAATGATCACCGACTAAGTGGAAAAGACACGGATTAAAAGCCAAAGTGTAACCGGCTAAATCTAAGGTGAAACTTGGAATATTGAATCCTGGCTATTCTGTCATGAGACTAAGAAAAAAATAGGAAGCTTGGATCCTAAGGTCTAAGATTTGACCCTAGGTGATCCACTAGGTCCCTAAGGTTTCGTTCTTAGTATAGAATCAAAACGAAATAAAAGATGAGTAGGTCGACTAGGTAAGCTTGTAGGGCTGCACCCACTGACTTTGTGAACCTCGGGTTCACTGTTTGGGTTAATGACCCAAGAATATGTGGTGGCTAGAGGCTACTGGCTATCTACCTCGAAACTCGGATGGTTCTCAGGTATGGCAACAAATTATGGGCTGTCACCAAGTTAACGTTCTTGGAAGTACCTATATCTGACTCGATGTTGAGGTACTCGTAGCTCTACGCTTAGTAGGCACTTGCATGCGTAGCGGAAGACACTCGGGGGTTTGGTACTCATAGGTAGAGGCTCTTTAGGTGCTCGCATGTGCAGAAGATGTCGGAGTACCATGAAGGGCTTAGTTAATATCTCATCCGATGATGATTTGAGAGGGTACACTTGGAGACTACGCTCCAAGCAGGAGCATTCGTGTAACTCGACAATTCTAACCAACCCTGCGATATATGATTTGGAATGATCCATGGGTGGAACTTGCGAGACACGAGTTGAAGTGGCTCTTCACCATCACAAGGCATTATCTTGGGTAGCCCCTAAGAGGTTCGACTTTTTAAACCAAGGTTAGCAACATTCTCAATATGTCGAGAACGGGTACGACTTTCACGAGTGTTATTATCTCTACTAGCCTCTCCCCTAACGAGGGAGAGACTACCAGGTTGGGATTCGAAGGAAAGATACGTCTCAATCTACTCTAGTAGAGAGGAATGATTCCCAAAATCTGACTTCTAAGGTGAGGGAATAAATATGTGATAATAAAATCGAATAGCCATGTAAATAAATCCTAGTAAACGAGGAAAAAGGCTTGTCGCTACCCTGTAGTGTTAATTAAACATGGGTTCTTTATGGAAAATGGGAAAGGGTTTCTGGTTGGCCTGTTGCGTAACTAAGGCATGACTAAAAGAGAAATGGTTGGGTAGTTAGCTTTTGGTGCAGAAACTTGTACACCAGCTCTTCTTGCTTCAGAATTACACGTAGTTTTGCCACTACTAAGCCGCTTGGCTCATACCTGCTTTATGACCTATTTTCAAATTTCTTGGTCGTAGGGTAGGCCCTCTTGACAAAGGATGCTTATAATGTAGTGAGTCACTTTTAGTCTTGTAGCAAGACAACTTTTGTTGTAAAAAGGGCATGTATAAAGACTTGTACTTAAATAATGGACTTTTGCAAATGAACTTATATATGATGATAGGTAGCTTGTTGTATGACAATGATGTAAACATGTATTATGTAAATGTCTATGGTGATGCATTGCGATATTTTGGCATTGTTTTCTCACTGTTTTGTCATGCTTTTACCGCTTTTGGATGTGGGGTGTGCTCGTTTGTGTTTTATCACTTTTATTTGCTCTGTAGTGTTAAATGTGGGGTGTCCCACCTTTATAACTTATGGTATGCATTCACATTTATAAGTTTTTTGTAAAATATTGAATAAACAAGGAAACTTTGCTGGATTTTTGGTAGGTTTCAACCCTACAATTTATTTAAAAATTGAGTTTCCTAAAACGAACCTAATTATCTGGACTACAATTTATAACCCAAACAACTTGGTAACTGAGACCCTAGTGCTTACACACCCGATGATCCACTCCTGATCCTCTAGGAGGATTATTGAGGTATGATAGCACTAATAATATTGTTAAACATAGATGGACTAGTATTTATGGACACGTAAGTATTTGCCTTTGTTAGTTTTGCTAATTATTCACCTAGAAAATTTTTCAAACTGTAATGAACTTGCTCTTTTTTTTTTTTTTGAAAATAAACATTTCATTAAAGGGGAAGAACCTGATACATGACGTTGCACCCTAGAGGAGAAAGGAGAGATGGAGAATCCTCACCCACGAAGGGGGAAATATGCCTCGTGGGTTAGGGGAACACAAAACATAAAAAATAAGACAAGAAACAAATGGAAAAGAAAAAGAAAGCATCCTAAGATTGGGAACTGGACGACCTCCTAGAGGGAGAGCGACCCTACGCTCGTTGATATGGCAAGCACCAACAAGAAAAATCTCGAAGATTGTGCATAATAAGAAAGTTGAAATAAAATGACCGAAGGTCAAATTTGACCACTGACTCACGTTAGAAACTCGACCGTATCAGCTCGAGGTCACACATGGTCCCCAACAAAACAAAACTAACCTAAAAAAAGAAAAAAAAGGACCAAACACATCCACACCAACAGGAACCTCCAACACCGACTGTTGACCATCATCCAGACACGCGGCCATGCCCCCAATCGTAGCAGCTTGTCGGGAAGCCGCTGCTTACCGATGATCGCACACCATGATCGGAGGATGCTGGCCATAGGTCTGCTCACCACTGCACGGTGAGAAGTGTGTAGAGTACGGACTAGAAGTGGAGTGCCGATCGCTGACGTCGACATGAGGAGATCGAACAGCGAGCACACCTGCACCACCTTACGATATGGCACGATGAACCATGCACATCAGCCCCTCGACGACCCCACGACAATCGCCGGATCACACTACCCCCTTACCACGCCACTGCTGCACGGACGCAAGGAGCAGTCGATCATCATGCATGTCGGCGAGGAAGCTCTATTGATGTCGAGGAGAGGTCCTATAAGAGTAGGAGGGAGATTCGGAGGTTGGGGGGAGGGGGGGGGGGGGTAATCGGCCACATACGATCAATCAACCTTGTATGGACAATCAAGGCCCATCAGAGAAGAAGGTTTCATTCTCTCTTTCTCTAGTATTTTGGGTGGAGCGAGCGTGGCCCACCGTTCTCCTATTGCAATGAACTTGCTCTTGAATTAGATCAATCACCATCTCCTATTCTGCAAATCCTTTTCACTTGGAAGAGTCTTTAGAGTAATCTTCTTTCAAGTCAAATAAAGAATAAAGCCAACTAGTCTTTTCACCATAACTTCCCTTCTAGGTTAATAGTTTGTTTAGATTCTCGATTTCAAACTAAAAGTCTTTTCAAATCAATCCCTCTATTCTTCTTTTTAGCCTTGGAATTTCCCTCCACCTCAGGACGACTGGAGTGCTTGAGGCAGTTGCAAGATTTGCTTGCCTTCGAGATGGAGAGAGGGTTGGCCTTGAGGAAGGGGATGCCCGTTTGATTGAGGTCATGGTGGAGAGGACATCGGGCTTGCCTTTGCCCCCTCCTTGGTTTTCCATTCAGGGGGTAGCTCGTGGCTGGTCAGATTGCGAAAGGTGGAGGATGTGGCCCCACTAGAGGAGGCTAGGTAGTGGGATCGCCATCGGTGTAGGCAGTGGTAGGTGTGCCGACCAAGGGAACATGTAGGGACCCATCATCACGTCGAGGAATAAGGCTTAGAGGGGGACGATGGTGAACCTGCATACATCGACGTAATGGCTAGTGGTGAGGGGCTGGAAGTTGTGTAGGTGGTTGGCGTGGTTAGAGATGATGCCATGGTGCTTAGCCATAGTGTTAGCGGCCAGGAGGAGGTGGCCACTGCATGCGATGATGTTGAGATGGTTGTGACCAGTGGTTGGTTGCAATGCCCCAGTTGTTGGGGTAGTTGTTTCAACCGAACCTGAAGTCATTGGAGTGCTAAACTCGACCGAGACCTTGTCGAGTCTTGCACTGGGTGATGTGGTTGCCTATTCTGATCTAGGGAACCAACCCGTCCTACGTAGAATGGGTTCCGTTTGCTAGAGGTCTCCTGCTACGACAACTCTTGCTTTTAGCTGTGGAGTTGGAGTTGACTTGGAGCCCGCGGCCGGGGGTGGCTCCGCCCTTAGTAAGTGGTCTGTAAGGGACAACTGTGGTAGATGACGTAGGTCTCGTGGTACTCTCGCTTTCATTCGACAATACTACTCCGTGGGGATCCTAAGGTCCTAAAGGTCAGTGATGGGTACTTGGCCCATGTCTTTTTGATGAGGTGTGACTCATCATAGTTAAAATGCATAAGTTAAGTTAGAAATTTAGTCAAAACACTAAAAATTAACTCAAGAAAAGGGTTAATTGGGGGATTTATGGAAAGTGACCTAAAAACCAAATCTGTGCTAAAAATGCAAAATTAGGTAAAAAATAAAGAGGTTTTGTATTAAGGTTATAAATGGCTGAATCAAGACAATTAAGCACCCAAATGAGCTTAAATTCACAATCTAACTATTTGAATAATTTCTAATAAGTTCAAATTGTATGCTATAAAAGATGCCTTTCATTTTGACATCATTTGGACCTTGAATTGTGTGAATTACATTTAAGTCCTTCCTATATAACAAGGCCTTCACATGTTCTTTACTCAAATGTTGTTGAGGATTGTTTCGCATGTTGCCAGGGATTTCTTTGTATAACATTTCTATCACTTATGGTCCCTTGTGCTACTCTTCCACCGTTTCACTTTGAGGGCCTGGTGCGGAAAAACACCAATACACCTGCACCTTCTCTTCACAAGCCTGAAGCATGAAGAATATAGACTTCCCTAGCCGTTCATTCCTTCTAGATCAAATCTAACGGTGGATTCTCAATCAATCGACTGGTGCCGGTGCTCACACTTTTGCGTCCTCACCCAAATCACATCTAACGGTCCTTGTTCAATCACTTGGCTCACGCACCCTCCAGGTCTCTTACGAGCCGCTGATCTTCAACAAACATTGCCGTCACTCTCCAATAGCCTAGAGCTCACTTGATCGATATATATAGACCACTTGGGTGAGCTCAAACCCCGATCAGCTTCGTCCCCCTTGAGTTGATCCTCTCTTCCCCTTCCAGCCCTTCTTCCCCTTTGTCTGCAACCTGTGACAAAGGTTGCTGCCTCGTCCATCATTTATCCACTTTGCTAAGGTTTGCATAATTCTCCTAGAGCTTCTCCTAGAGCTTTCCTCCATTGGAAGCTCCTTCCCCCTTCATCACCACAGCTACCTTCTGTGGATCTTGAGGTCCCATTTGTCCTTTAGATTAGGATTTATTGATT
This sequence comes from Thalassia testudinum, assembly GCA_037157565.1. Taxonomy (NCBI): domain Eukaryota; kingdom Viridiplantae; phylum Streptophyta; class Magnoliopsida; order Alismatales; family Hydrocharitaceae; genus Thalassia; species Thalassia testudinum. The sequence continues at coordinate 178,328,236 of JAZHRO010000063.1, forward strand.
TTCTAGCATAGATTAGATTAGATTAGATAGTTTAGAGTAGAATTTGATTGTTAATTGTGATATATTAGTTTAGATTAGTGTAAGAATTCATTTCTGCCATGAATCCACCTTCTTTGATCTATATAGATCAGAGAGGATGAATTCACACCCCCATTGATCCATTAATCTTCCTCATTCCATGACCGCCTTCATATGATTTCCTTATGTTTTTAATCACTAGACCACCCCATTTGTTAGAGCCACTTTAGATCTGAAGCTCCCTAGCTTCTAGATCTTAGGGTGCTTAATTCCACTTGAGGGTTCATCCATTCATTTTAGAGGATCACAAGGACCCTCCCCTTGGTTTGAATTGCATATCATTTGACAGATTGAAGTTGATTTGAATGTCGCGATTGATTAAAGAATTTCTGGAGAAAGTAAATTTAATTTGCATTTAATCAATTTTAATTGTAGAAATTGAGTCCATGTATATATAATTGGATCGATTGTGACAAATTTGAACTTGACTGATTGGATTTTCACTAAGTGGATTTATTGGGGTTGATAAGTATATGCCATTTCTTGATAAAATGCCTATTATGTAGGTTCTGTAACAATTTAAGTGCATCTAGCATTATAAATAATGCATAACATTCATCATCATGCATTTAGAATAATTTTTGAAAATTTTACATTAATTTACTGCTTCTGATGGCCAAGGCACGGGGCAATGCAAATATGAGCTTCAAACGATAAATCCAGCCATACGGATGGGATTAAGGTGACAATTGGAGTCCAATGCCTTTGAAATCGCTCTAATCGGACATCTATAGCATCATTTACGAAGGAAAGAAAATGGTCAGCCATAATGGTGCCACAATGGTGCCACGTGGCACCATCACAACTGCCTAACCAGCTTGCATCCCCTTTTTTCACTGTGCCATTAGTCTTTAGTTGTTGGATCTCCATCCAACGGTTGAGAACCAGTCGCATCGCCCGCTTGCATGCACCTCACAAGATGTGAAGGGGATGCTCACGTGCGTTACTAGTCGTTGGATTATCATCCAATGATTGGTGAGATGCCATGTAGCCGTTCCTCTGATCAGTCGAGATGTGATAGCGACCATTGGATGAAGATCCAACGGTTTGGATCAAGCACTCCCCACCTCAACGCATAGGCAACGCACACGTTTCTTAAACACGTGACGCACGATCAAGCCTCAATGCACGATCAATCCTCAGCATAGGCGCATCCAATTATGATCGCTCAATCGAGAGCGGATGGCGGAGATGAAACCACGTTGAGGCTACGCGTGATGAAGTGCAATTGAGGAGCATGATCGATGCCTGCGATAGTGCCACGTGCCAGCACAGCTGCTCACGATCGCAATGCACACGATTTGAGTGCGCGATGAACATGCGGTCCTTGTGTGTTCTTAGCCATCTGATGGAGATCTGACGGAACCATGCCTCCCTTGTGAAGCCAGTGCGCGATACGCTCGTGCTGCGCTGTGTGCTACTACGTGTGTGTGCGCCGGGCACGGAGAGTGGTCTACGTGCGATTTGGTCAAGTAATGCATGCACCTTATGCACGATTTGGCCGAGAGATGCCTCTCCCTCACCACTATATAAACCCTTTACACCTCCCTTTGGCCAATCATCACTTCCTATGCTTTCCTCTCCTACTCTTAAGCTCTAGAAGCCCACCAAAGCACCTAAGAGCCTATTCCCAAGCCTTTAGGTCACCTATTAGCCTAGGTAATCCTCTTCCCTCTACTCAAAAGTCATCCTACTCCTCACCAACTTTGTAGGAGACCTAAAGGTCGTCCTCCCACTTCCATTCAAGAAGCTAATCACCTCAATCTTCTCACCCCCACTCCCATAGCTTTACTAAGGGATGGAGAGTATCCTGTGGATCGCAACTAAATACTAGAGAGGAGGGAAATTAAGAGTCAAATTAAAAAATAAGACAACAAAGATACATGCATAGAGTACACTTGATTTATAGTGGAAACCCAATCCAGGTAAAAACCACTACCTAAGCCTCCCAACTTAGGATTTTTCCGACTAGTACAAGTTAGTCAATCCACTATTCGCACCACTTGAACTAGGGTGGCACAACCTCTTACAAACCCTTCTCTTTTATCCTGAAAAGAAAAAAAAACTACGGATCTTCCAAACAGACTTGGGATCCGTAAATCAAAAGCAACAAAATACAATAATAATAAAATGAATTCTATGGAACATCAATAAATGATCAAATCGATTTTTCGCAGAAGTTCGAGGCGTCGTGCTTTTGAAGAGCGTGAAGAACGAGATGTGAAAGCCTTTTGTAATAAGCATGAGAAGATCTGATTTTGAATGGTGTTTCTATTAAACGTTGTGTATGAATGGGCTGCATACATCCTCTATTTATACAAAAAGTTTTGCTTGAATAAGAAACAAAATTGGTCGATCAATTAAGGTTAATTAGTCGATCAAAAAGTAATTTGGTCGATCAAGGATGTTGGTCGATCATTTGTTGGTCAATCAAGAGAAATTTTCTCAACTTCCTAAAATGAACTGATTTGATCGGTCAAATGAGTAGGTTGGTCGATCAAAGTGTTTTGGTTGATCAATTAATAAGACTGGTCAATCAATAACCCTAAAATTTGGATTTGAAAAGATACACGAAAAAATCATTTTTGAGTTTTATTTAAGGTTCCTTACAATAAAGTCCTAGACTCAAATAAATGAAAAAGACGCACATCAACAACTATCTGAACTTGTGTCTCGAACAGAGGCTTCAATCCAAGGTAGTCCTGAAATGTTAGTTTTAACAATAAACATAATTTTGATGCATCAAAATAGAGGTGCTTACATTCTCCCCCTTTTTGATGACAGCAAAATTAAAATTATGAATAACTTTGCATAATATCTCCCCTTTTTTGTTTCAGCAAAAAGTAAACATACTGCTGGTTATTTCACAATTAACTCTCCCTTAAATAAATAATATAAGCATCAATATAAGATCATACATTTAGAGAGGTAATAATAAAAAACTGAAGGAGATAATATTCATGCAACATCATAACAAAATGTCTAGAAAAGATAACATATAAAAGAGTCTAGAAGATAAACTGATATATGACAAAAATAAACTGATACAAGCAAATATAACACCTAATCATCTAGTGATGCCATAAATGCATCCATGGTACTCTAGAGATCAGTATCTAGCTCAAGATCCAGTGAGTCTAATCTCTCAAAAGATGCAGGCTAACCAAGACAAAGGTGTCGTTGAGCTGACGAACGAGGTGTCGAATGTTTAGATGTCCTGCGAGGAGTGATCTGCTGGTCTGCTGGTGGTGTTGCTGGTGAAGCTCATGAAGTAGGAGTAGGAGGTGCTGTAGAAGGCATGGTAGTTGAACGACGAGGTCAAGGTCGGTGAAGCTGCTGCTGAATGCTATGAACAAACTCTCCAAGTTTGTCCAAAAACTAACTCTGAGCATTCAGGTATTCTGATACTTGATGCCTGTGCCTCATCATGACCATGTCTGTCTCCCTCTGCCTATGCATCATCAAAGAAATACCATCTGTCACATCCTGAATAATGACAAAGTCCCTGCCTGAAATCTGTCTGTCTAAGAGACTCCAGTCCTGGTCGTAGAAAGATGGTGATGATCTCACTAGAGGTGGACAAGTCGCAGTGAAGTGCTCATAAGGTGGGAACGGAGGAGGTACAGTGGTCTGTTGCTGCTCCTGTGGTGCATCCTCATAACGAGCTCCCTGTGCTTGCTCCATCTTTGCAAAAGTTAGTTTAACAAAAATGGAAACACGAGTGATAAACTATTTATGATTAACGTCCATCGGTACACTGAAATAAAGAAAGATATGAGACAAAAGTGTCCCGAACTAGGAACTGGTAGGTTGTTTACTCATGAGATAAAGAATCAAATGGTTCTAGGTGAACCGTTCTTCATGAAGGCATAGAGGGTGATCAACATAATACTAGGGCAATTTTCAAAAGATGTGGACTTAGAAATAAGGTTCCACAAGAAAACACGGTTCAGAAAGTGAGGCAAATGATGGAAAAAGGGTGACTTGGCAGGACGACCCAAGTCAAAATGAGAGGGAGTGAGTAGGGTCTCCTTAATAATGTTAGACTGAGTTTGTTGATGTAACTCAAGAAAAGTAGGTCCAACAGAAGGACAGCCAAGAATCCCATCAAAACATCCGCATTGACCAGAACTTCTATCCCGTAGATGTTCGAGGTCAACTCGATGTTGGAGCCTTCACCTATATCTTTAAGATTGGCATAAAATAGGTGATAGGCCATGGGATCCACATCAGGAATGCGGCTGTGTTTGGAACCCGCATAAAAGTTCCGCTCAAACAAATGTAAAATCTGATGGTATGCAAATTTCTCACGGATCCCAGGGAAAATAGACTCAAAATAAGTGAAATCAACGGATCTACCAACATGTGGAGAGAATTTTGCAAACAGCGAGAAACGATCATGAGTGGCCTCGGTAATGAAAAAGCGATCGAAAGTATCATCACGATGACTAGAAGAGCTACATAGATGTTTTGGTGCCATGATAAGGTGCTGGAAAACACGGTTGGTCGATCAAAAATTTTCACTGGTCGACCAAAAAGAATCGGATGTTTGATCGATCAACCAAGGGGTTTGGTCGACCAAAAGACTGCAGACTAGAAAAAAAAGGCTGTTTGATGAATGATAAACTCACGTATGCTACAAGATTTTGCAAGAAATAAATACAAAAATAAGATCAAACAAGTTAGAGTAAGTCAAAGCACATTTTAAACACAAGAAAAATCCAAAGGGATGGCTGTATTCAAAGTTTAGAATGTATCAAGATCAAACCGAAGTTGGTCGATCAAAAGGGAGGCCAGACGGAGGTCATGCGAGGAGGTTGAAGTTGTACGAGCACGGAGATGACGAAGTTGTGTGATGGAGGACGTGACGATTGGGCACGCTCTTGCGAGGTTCGTTGCACGAAGGACCTATGCACAGAGGAGGGTGTGAGCAAGGAGGTCGGAGCCGGCGGTGTTGGTTGATTAAAGAAGAGTTGAGGTTGTGGGGTAGAGTTTGAGAGAAGTGTAGACCATTTATGATGGTTAAAAAATGGGTTTAGGGGTAAAAACGAGGTGTTTTTAAAGAGAATGTGATTAGCAAAACAGGTAAATGCATTTAAGGTAACTAATCACATAGGTTATAAATGGTAAATGAAGATTACGATTGGAAAACGAGGAATTCTAATCACATGTGTTCGACCTGGAATTCTTCGCAAATCGAACTACAATGACAGGTTTTTCAAATCCAACTTCGATTGCGTAGTTTTCCATGTTCAACAATAAATATTGACCATTGGATGAAGATCTAATGGTCGTGAGCACTTCAACTTTAAAACCAAACCGATATACAAGCTTGACCTTAGTGCAGCGGTGAAGGAAGACGTTTGATCGAGAGGGCATTAGATCGAAGCCTCATGTGCCCCTCAATTTCTCCGCATGGAGGTGCGCATTCATTTGGCTTATCGATGAGTGATCTAACGGTGTGGAAGCAGCAACATGGCCACACGGATGGCCAGCAGCGTGGGCACGTGCGATCACGTGTGGTTAAATGCTCAATCATACGCGCTGACGTGGCATGATCTGATGGCACGATTTGCGGTCTCTCCTCAGCCATGTGATTTGAATCAAACGACTCTCCTTTGACGAAGCGCGATAGCTGTGGGCATATGAGTGCTAGCGTGCGTGAGCACACGCAGGTGTATGCGTTGGCTGGGGACCTTAAGCGACATTTGAGGTGGATCTTTAGCGATGATTTAAATGTCGCTGTTGACCCGTGATCCTATTTTGCCTCCTCTCCTCCACTATAAAAGGACCTACACCCCTCCATTCTTCTTCATCTCTTCCTTTCTCTCCTTTACCACCTTCAAAGCTCTAGAGAGAGCTTGTCCCAAGCCTGGGATGCCCCTCTAGAGTAGAAATCAAATATTTTTACCACCCTTCGTGGAGCATCCCATGGCTGTCCTATCACCACCTTCGGAAAGTAGATCCTTGCCGCGATGCCATCCCATCTCGTCCTTCCTTTGACGTTGTTCTCATTCGTCCAGCTTCTCACCACCTTCGTCTGGGGCGCCGTTAGAGCGAGTCGTCCTCCAAGTGACCGTCAAGGGGGATTCTTCTCACCTCTTTGTATCTTTTATCGCTTTCTAGTGTAGTTTTCCGCTTTTCTATCTATAGCAAACTCTATATTGAAAATATGTGTGATTGTTTCTCTCTCTCTTTTCAAGTAGATTAGTTAGATAAACTGATCTCTTGTCTATTAAAATATCAAAAAAATTGCAAAAGATAAAAACAACAAAAAGAAATAAAATCGAAGCATGGATTTCAAAATTAAATGTTCGCCTCCCTGTATTCGACCTGGGACTCACTTTGAGTTTCGATTATAAATTTTATCTTGTAGCGATATTTTGCGACTACGACGATAGGTTCTCCAAAACTCTGATTTTTCGTTGCGAAATACATGCTCATCAGGTCCCCTAAGCTTGATGGGTTCTAGGTCTTCTTTTATAAGGAGTTCTAGGCTTTGGTTCTCTCTAATGTTCTGGCTATCTTGATAGAAATTTAGAGAAGGCAATTTTGGTTTTGAAAGGCTCAATCGTTTATTCCTCTTTCTCTTGCTAAAGAAGCATGGTGCTGAGTCCCTGGGGGACTTTAGACCTATATATTGCCCTTTCAAATTTCTTCTACTTGTTGGTGGGAAATATTATGCTTAACCGCTTGAGGGAGGTTCTCCTGAGACTCATTTGCCCAGTGTAGTTCGCTTTCTTGAAGGGCCGGTCACTCTAGGCATCCTTTATCTTAGCATAGGAGATGGTGTCAGGCTGGACACGTACTAAGCAGAAGGCATTTTTATGGATGATGGACTTCTCCAAAGACTACGATTCTCTATCATGGTCTTGTGGGAAATCTTGCAATGTCGGGGTTTCCCTGAGCAGTGGGTGTTGACAGAGTGAGATCGGATTTTAAATCGTTGCGTTGTAGTATAACTGAAATCGCTTTGAAAACAAATACAATTTATTACTCGAATTTGAAGTCCAAGGTCGAACACAGGGAGCAAATAGGAATTCACACACTAATCTCAAATAAAATATAATTGAGCACAAAATTTAAGACAAATAAATTACTCAGAAATGATAATCAATGTTAGAACATGAGTATAACAAGAATTTGACATGATAAAAAGAGATCTATAACAAAATAATGGTGATTTATATCACCAATTATTTAGTATAGTTATATGTATGCTAAGGTAATCAATAATGCCACAGTAATTAGGACCAAATCAATCAAATATCCGCAATGCTACAGTAATCAGACATTTCCTTTGGAGATCAGACGCCTTAAATGTTCAACTGCTATAGTGCCTTCTTTGTTTCTTCTTCCACGGCCCTGTTCTTCCTTTAGTTCTTCTTTGTGCCTCTTCTTCTTCTTTGACTACTCTTGTCTTTCTCTTCCTTCTTATCTTCAAAACTTCTTCTGCCCGTCTTCTTTTCTTTACGCACAGAGGAAAGGGTTTTCAGATTTTGGCTACGTGTTAGCCAATCCTTCTCAGGGCAAATCCCCCTACCCCTCACTCTCTCTCTCTTTCTCTCTTTGGAATCTGCTCTCCCAGAGCCTTCCACAGTAACAGGTAATCGGGTATTCGAGTTAAGCGCGCACTCGGGTCTAGGCTCACTGGTAGTGGGTAGTGAGCGAGTGAGGGCTTAGGCGGGTCGGGTGAGTGAGGCCAATGGGACCTCACCCTGTGTTCTGAGGCAATAAGCCCAGAACACAAAAACAACTTATGCAGGCGCGGTTACTTTTTAGCTTCCTAGGTGGGACTAATCCCACCTCCGGTTCTTTGCGTGCGACTTCAGCTACTTCTTTGCATGATTGTGGTCAAAGGCTTAGTCAAAGAGCCAAATTGGTTCCTTGGTTGCACTCCTAGAGATGTTCTGCTACGCCTAGGACTTGTAGGTGCTGGAGCGAGGTTGAAGCTTTGCTTGAAGCTTCACTAATGGCGGTCGAGGCAGTGAAAACCTGAAAACAAGAATATGGCCTTGCGACCAAGTTAAAGAGGTTCAGGAGCTTCGCAAGGATGCGGCGAAGGTGTGGGTGGCAGTGGCATGCTTCGAAGGTGTGTATAGGTGGCTGGCGAAGACGTAATAGGTCGGAGATGATGGGTTTGTTCGGCGGGGAGTTCGGGTGGGCAGGAAGGCGAATAGAGATAGGGGTTTTGTGTGTGGAGGGACAGTGGTGCTTTTGGGAGTTGTGGCGAGGCGTGTGGATGAGTGTAGCATGCGGAGGACCTCGCTGGAGGTGCGGTCGGAGATGGGGAAGACGGAGGTGAGTGGTGGTGTCGAGGGCTATTTTTGAGGTTTTTGGGTATAAAACCAAACCTAAGAGCTAAGCTAACTAACCTAACTTAATCTAAATGGACGAACGGGGGAGAACAGCACCAGCGTTGGTAGGCCGGCGCTGGGGAAGAAGGTGCTTCGATGATGGGAACGACGACGACGACAGAGATAGAGGGGCTCCTGCTGGTATGGCCAAGAGCGGACAAGAGAGAGAGAGAATCCGGCCACTGGTTTTGTGAACGGATGACGAAGGAGGTTAGGAGGAGTCGTCGAAGCTTGTGGAGCTTTGCGGCTGAAAGAGGAAGGAGGAAAAGAGAGTTTCACGGTTGGAATCAAGCTTAAGAGACTCGGCGAGGTCTGGTGGTTCTTTATATATGCAGTAGAGGGCGGTTGAAGCTTGGAATCCAAGCTTTCAACCTTGGAAGGTTTGTCGGAGTAGGAAACCCAAATCTCTCATGCGTTTGTATGAGAGGTTGGGAATGTTATGGAGCTCATGGACAGATTCAAAGGGAAAAGGACTCAAAGAATCTCTCTTCCAATTTTGGAAGGGATTGATTGAACAGAGGAGTTCTCTTCAATCAAAGGTTGCTAGAGAAGGATTCCTCCATGATAATGGTGGAGGGACCTATTTGCAAAGACTGACGACAAAGATAGGGGTCTTTTTGTAAGGATTTCAAAAGTTAGAGGTATGTGTGTGAGAGAAAAGACTCAGGCTAAATCAAATTGCAAACTAGGTCGAGATGGTCTTAGATTGGGCCCAAATTTTGGTATAAACCTAATTTAGACCGAAGGAATCCAATGGTGAAGTTAGATTTTGGTTTTGAGCAAGTTTGACTAGATAATTTATGCAAAAACCTAAATTAGGGTAAATGTCAGCTTGAGACTCTATTTTGGGTCAAGATGAGTTCTGATGGTCAAATTGAGGATACCAAACCTAGAGAATATTTTTCTATGAATTTTAGAGGGTTTAGGTAAATTTTATCATAACCACAACCTTAGTTAATTAAGCAGGTTTGTTTTTAGGGTTTCAGAAGTTATTTAATTCTCAAAACACGCAAAAACCCATTTCTGACTGTTCTAACCCACTTGTTGGATATTTAAGGCCATTTAACCCTTAATTACCCCTTGAGAAAACCTGTGGTTGTACTGCATTCATAGTATGATGGTAAAATTGTAGTTTTAACCCTGGTTTCTTGTCTTTCCCTCAGAATGATTATGCAATGAATTACAATCCTCTGGCAGTTATGTATGGGCATTTAATGACTTAATCAGATCAAATTGAGCTAGTTATGACTCATGATGGTATTCCCATCATACCCCTATGCTTAGCATTTGCTAGTCCCTTAGCAAAATCTCAAGAAATTTAACTTAAATTCTAGAGCACATGTCTTTTTATGCTCAGAACTCTGATGTGTGCTTTCTTTTGTAGATTAGGTCAGAATGCTGATAGTAGGTCTAGAGGTACTCAAGTACCAACTAAGATCCAGATCTGACCAGCTTTAGCCTCAGTCTGCCGCGAAGGTTTCTAAGGTCCACAGGAACTAACCTAAGATTCATTGAACTCCGCGGTTAAAGCACCCGTACTTGTAACATGTTTAGTCTCGGTTCAGTTTGCAGTGCATTTTTGTAAGAGAGAAACAAAATATTTTTTTTATTTTTGGAGAGCTCTCTCTTTTCTTTCTTTATTTCTAGCTTCGGATTCGCTTTACAACACGGTTTGCATCGGATTCCTAGCTCCCACCATCAATCCTCACAAGGTCTCTGGCTTTCGATGCTTCGAGATAGCACAACCCATGGTAACCCCCAGAACTCTAGCTTTCGAGATTTCGGGATAATCCTGCTCATGGTGTTTTGTAGCTAAATTCAAGCCCTGGCAATCGACATTTCGGGATAATCCCACCCATGGCACCTGAACTAGCACAAGGTGCTTACATGCCCTCAGTAGGGTATGTAAATATCCTAGGAGATAAGCACCGAGGAGACGGTATGTTATTGCGCATCTTTGAAGGGAATTTCTTGCCTCTCCGCGCCTGGGAACTCTTCCAAATCAATTTGTGTTGATTAGACGCTCATAATCTAGGTAGCTTTTTCATAATAGATTTAACGTATTTGCGTGATTTTGATATTTAAACACACTGAACCAGACTGTGTCGATTGGGGTGCTTAGGTTACCGAGTCCTGCAAGCCAGAGGTTAGTTAATGAGGTCGAATAATCTCTGAGCCTTAGACCTAATACTTAAGCTTCGCACTTTCCCTAACCTCTTGAGGGTTATTCAGATCTTAACGAATACTTGAATTTTTAAGCCTAGAATCACAGCCCAAGAAGCCTAAGATCAACATTTATACTAAACTCTCTTAGCACTTTTTGTCTTTCATTTTCTTTTCTTTTTGATTTGGTCTAGAACTAAGTCGATTTCTTAATTTTTTATTAATGACTATCTCTTTTTTCTTTTCAAATTGTGCTCCTTTTTGACATTTATATCACCTCCTCAAAAATGATATGCAATTAATTCACTTAAAATTTCCACCCTTCTCCATTCTTTTGTTCTTTTTCAGTTTTCTATTTTTTTTTGGTTTTTTTTTGGAATATGTAATTTTTTTGTGAGAACCCTTCCGCACTTTGATCTTTGTATGTTTGCACTTTACTACCCCCATGCCTAAGTTTTGCAATGTCCTCATTGTAAACGGAGGGTGTGAAACAGTTATGGGTTCAGGAATTAGAACAGGATTTATTGGGTCAGCGAACGGGTCGAGAATGACAGTTGCGGACGATTTCAAGCTTTGATACAGGTACCAGAGGTGGGATCGATTGTTCTATAATCGAACTTAGGTTGCAATGGACGTGAAGTATAAAAGGATAATCAGAAGGATCTCGGATTTTAGGAATGACGGGTTGCCTCCTGTTAAGTGCTAAATTTAATACTTTCAGTCGAGCAGAACATGGTATGGAGGAGTGATGAAATTAGACGAATTTTGTAAAACAAACACCTTGATCAATAGCCTAGGTGGTCCAACCAGGTGCTTGTTCAGATCAACAGGCTGATGATGTAGCCCAAATCCCATTAATCTGGCGGGTTGATAAATGTAGATCAAAAGATGCGGGACCCACTAGATACTATGGAGCTCAAAAGGATATGGAAGTGAAAAGCTAGGGTTTGGCTGAGTCAGATCAGCCTGGTCAGAGTAGGGATCCTCAAATGAAAAAGAATCAGTGGAGGAAGTGAGAACCCTACGAGAGTGATCAGAGAAGGATGGGACTTGATCTGTAGTATGATCGATGTCCGAAACTCGATTGGAATGCAAAGGAGAATCATATTCTACCAGATCATCAAGAGGGAAGTCAGAGTAAAAATTGAGTCCGGTTACAGGTTTGGGTTGAAAATGGGTTCGGGAAGGCTCTGTATATGTTGGGGAAGAGGTGTTTTCTTTTAAATCATTGACCTCAGAATCAAAAGATGAGTCATAGTTGCCGAGGTCGTAAATTGGCTCATAGTCATCAGAAAACAACAGTTCTTTGAAATCAGAGTAAGATTCAAAATCATCGGAGAACTTGCGATAATCATGTCCTGAATCTGATTTGGGATTAGTGGTTCCACCATAGAATAAATCAAAAGATGTAGGATTAGCAACCTGACTTGGATTTAGCCTATTCTCATATTCTGAGCTAAAAAAGGTGTCCCTATTAGATTTAGGCTCGGGTTCTTGGCTTGTATGGAAGACCCAATCAAATCCCAAATTTTCTAACTTCTCGATTTCTGTATCGTAGATCGGTGTGACTTACAAAAAATTAATTTGTGTTTCTGAGGATGTTGGAGAGGTGCATTCATCAAATAAAGGCCCAGAATCATAATCCAGATTCAAAATCTGATTTTCATTATACGGGGCCTTGTAATACTCCTAAGAAGGCTTAGATTCAGATTCTAAGCTAAGGGTGTGGGTTGAATCATTAGAATCTAGGTTGAGCTCTACAAGGATGTCGGAATTGCCTTTGAGGGTCACCTTATCAGAATAAGGAGCGGAATTTACACCCTCGAGAGGTTCTGATTCCATCTCATTATCACAGGAGTCTAGGAAATCTAAGATTGGCGAACTAGGGTTTTGGTTTTCTAGGGCTGGCTCAAAATCGTGTTCTCTTGCAATTGCATCCCCCCAACCCATTTCAAGATTAGGAATGTTAATTCCTTCGTAATTTGAATCAGGTTTCATTTGGGTTGGGGGTCCATAACAAGCTCGATCATCAAACCCAGGATTTGGAAAATTGTGTTAATCACTAGTCTCACTCCAAGATGTTTTGTTAGTTTCCAACGGGTATTTTTGATCAATTGTTATATATAACTTATTAAGCAATTCTCCCCGTTTTTCTAAAAATTCATTGAATTTTTCTAGAAGTGAAGGATTTGACCAACATTGCAGACAATCATTGTGTAATTTCACAAATTCACTGTGTTCTACTAATAGGAGATCCTGGTTTGAACCGTATTTCATTTGTATCCATATTATCTCTACACATTTCGTGATGATCTCTGTTGTTTTTGAAAATCTTTCCTGAATGTCATTTGCATAATATTTTTCATAGTTTCTATATGCATTCTCAAGTATCTTTTCTTTTAAGCTCATTTGGGATTCAGGTTTCCTAAATAATCTTCCTATATAGTCAGGCTACATTTTGAATCAAATGGTGGAATCAAAATGTAGAATCAAAACTCAGGTTGGATTGAAGTTGATTAGATCTGAAAGAGATTCCCAAGAAAATATGTGTACTCTAATAGAAGGGATGAGGGACTGGATGTGATATTGACCCAATTAAGGGACCTAAAGATTTTTGATGACTAAGGCAATTTTGAGGTGGATGATATCTCTGAATTCGAAATTCGCATACCCGAGAACCTGGGCAGTCAGGAAGGGAGAGCCCCACAAAGACCCATACATGGTAGAGCGTCCCCACAGCTTACAAGGTTTCCCCCGCTCGACCTTCCTTGTCACTGAGGGTCCAGGTAGATCGAAATGTATGAACTTGAGTCCTTAAGTCTACCAATTTTTAGGTCTTAGTTTGTGCCTTGATTTTTCACTTGATTTAGAAGTTAATTTTAACTTATGACCTAATTTGAAGGTTGGTTGGCCTACTATGCAGACCAACTTTACTTGACTTGTCCTAAAGATGGTAGAATAAGATCTAGGTCAAGACCTAGAAATCACTCTAACTTGACTCCTAGGTTATTAGGTCCAAGGATTTTAAGGTTCAAGTAAATTTAGAGCCTAATTTTAGGATATTTGTGATTAGATCTTTTCAACTAAGGGCTTAGGTAACACACAAATGTAGGTAGGTTTGTTTCCTTTTATGCAGGCAAGTGTGAAGTAGCACTCCAAACCCTAAAAATTGAAACCCTAATTGGCTCTATTTCCAAGTCCAATTGATCTTGATATGTTCACCCTAGGTTTCAAGCAAGAAATGTGTTAGCCCAAAGTGATTAGAAATTAAGCGATGTCCCTAATAGGCACAGAAAATTTGGGGTAGGGCATTCTAAATAGAATCATTTCAAACTCCAATTAGATTTGAAAAATAATTTCACAAATTAGGAAACTTGCCTTTTAAATGATGATTACTATGAAAAGTAAGGTGTGTGATTCGTAATTGATTATTTCCTTTTTTTGTCTTCCTAAGATTATGAGGTTGATTAAGGAAGAATAGAGAAGTTACCTACCCTGGAGTAGCTGTTTTGCACGGAAGATCTTCTTGTGAAGTACCTCGCAAAATCATAAGAAAGCAAACAGGGTAAGTCAGTGCTCAAATATAATCAAATAATGCAGAGAATAGTGGTGAATTACACATTTCTCCCCGGCAATGGTGCCAAAATGTTGACAAAGCAAGATCAGGTTTTAAATCATTGCGTTGTAGTATAGCCGAAATCGCTTTGAAAACAAAGACAATTTATTACTCGAATTTGAAGTCCGAGGTCAAACACAGGGAGTAAATAGTAATTCACACACTAATTTCAAATAAAATGTAATTGAGCACAAAATTTAAGCCAAATAAATTACTCAAAAATGATAATAAATGTTAGAACATGAGTATAATAAGAATTTAACATGATAAAAATAAATCTATAACAAAATAATGGTGATTTAGATCACCAATTATTTAGTATAGTTATATTTATACTAAGGTAATCAATAATGCCACAGTAATCAGGACCAAATCAATCAAATATCCGCACAGTAGCCTGAATGTTACAGTAATCAGACGTCTCCTTTGGAGATCAGATGCCTTAAATGTTTAACTGCTACAGTGCCTTCTTTGTTTCTTCTTCCACGGCCTTGTTCTTCCTTTAGTTCTTCTTTGTGCCTCTTCTTCTTCCTTGACTACTCTTGTCTTTCTCTTCCTTCTTATCTTCAAACCTTCTTCTTCTGCCCATCTTCTTTTCTTTACGCATAGAGGAAAGGGTTTTCAGATTTTGGCTAAGTGTTAACCAATCCTTCTCAGAGCAAAACCCCCCTACCCTGCGCTCTCTCTCTTTCTCTCTCTGGGATCTGCTCTCCTAGAGCCTTCCACAGTAACAGGTAATCGGGTATTCAGGTCAAGTGCGCACCTGGGTCCAGGCTCACCAGCAGTGGGTAGTGAGTGAGGAGTGAGGGCTTAGGCAGGTCGGGTGAGGCTGATGGGACCTCACCCTGTGTTCTGAGGCAATAAGCCCAGAACACAAAAACAACTTATGCGGGTGCGGTTGCTTCTTAGCTTCTGAGGTGGGACTAATCCCACCTCCCTTTCTCTATGTGCGACTGCAGCTGCTTCTTCGCGTGATTATGGTCAAAGGCTCAGTCAAAGAGCCAAATTGGCTTCTTGGTTGCGCTCCTAGAGATGTTCCGCTGCGCTTGGGGCTTTGCCTAAAGCTTGTAGGTGCTGGAGCGAGGTTGAAGCTTTGCTTGAAGCTTCGCTAATGGCAGTTGAGGCAGTGAAAACCTGAAAACACGAATACGGCCTTACGGCTAAGTTAAAGAGGTTCAGGAGCTTTGTAAGGATGCGACGAAGGTGTGGGTGGTGGTGGCGTGCTGCGAAGGTGTGTATAGGTGGCTAGCGAAGACGGAATAGGTCGGAGATGATGGGTTTGCTCGGTGGGGAGTTCGGGTGGACAAGAGGGTGAATAGAGATTGTGGTTTTGTGCTTGGAGGGACGGCGGTACTTTTGGGAGTTGTGGGGAGGTGTGTGGATGAGTGTAGCGTGCGGAGGACCTCGTCGGAGGTGCGACCGGAGATGGGGAAGATGGAGGTGAGTGGTGGCGTCGAGGGCTATTTTTGACGTTTTTGGGTATAAAACTAAACTTAAGAGCTAAGCAAACTAATCTAACCTAATTTAAACGGACGAACGGGGGAGGACAACACTGGCGTTGGTAGGCCGGTGCTGGGGAAGAAGGTGCTCTGATGATGGGAACGGCGACGATGACAGAGATAGAGGGGCTCCTACTGGTACGACTAAGAGTGGACGAGAGAAAGAAAGAGAGAATCCAGCCACTGGTTTTGTGAACGGATGACGAAGGAGGTCAGGAGGAGTCATCGGAGCTTGTGGAGCTTTGCAGCCAGAAGAGGGAGGAGGAAAAGAGGGTTTCACTGTTGGAATCAGGATTAAGAGACTCGGCTAGGTCTGGTGGTTCTTTATATAGGCAGTAGAGGGTGGTTGAAAGTTGGATTCGTGAAACTTGGAATCCAACTTTCAACCTTGGAAGGTTCATCGGAGTAAGAAACCCAAATCTCCCATGCATTCGCATGAGAGATTGGGAAGGTTATGGAGCTCATGGACGAATTCAGAGGAAAAATAACTCCTTAAAGAATCTCCCTTCCAATTTTGGAAGGGATTGATTGAACAGAAAAGGAGTTCTCTCAATCAAAGGTCACCGGAGGATTCCTCCACGAAAATGGTGGAGGGACATATTTGAAAAGAGTGACGACAAAGATAGAGGCCTTTTTGTAAGGGTTTCAAAAGTTAGGGGCATGTGTGTGAGAGAAAAGACTCAGACTGGACCAAATTGCAAACTAGGGCAAGACGATCTCAGATTGGGTCCAAATTTTGCTACAAACCTAATTTGGACCCAAGGAATCCAATGGTGAAGTTAGATTTAGGTTTTGACCAAGTTTGATTGGGTAATTTATGTAAAAACCTAAATTAGGGCAAATGTCAACCTGAGACTATTTTGGGTCAGGACAGATTCTGATGATCAAATTGAGGATACCAAACTCTAGAGAATATTTTTCTATGAATTTTAGATGGTTTAGGTGAATTTTATCTTGACCAGAACTTCAGTTAATTAAGCAGGTCTGTTTTTAGGGTTTTAAAAGTCATTTAATTTTCAAAACATGCGAAAACCCATTTCAAATTGTTTTAACCCACTTGTTGGATATTTAAGGTCATTTGACCCTTAATTACCCCTTGAGAAAACCTGTGATTGTACTACATTCATGGTATGATGGTAAAATTACAGTTTTAACCTTAATTTCTTGTTTTTCCCTTAGAATGATTATGCAATGAATTATAGTCATCTGGCGGTTATGTAGAAGCATTTAATGACTTAATCAGATAAAATTGAGTTAGTTATGGCTTATGATGGTGTTCCCATCAGTGGGTTTAGAGGATGAAGAGATGTATCACTTCTTCCTTCTCCCCATTAGTGAATGGTAGATCGATGTGCCATTGGATCCAGCCTCAGAAAGGTGTCCAACAAGGATGCCTGATGGCTTCTGTTTTCTTTATCATTGCTATGGAAACTTTGGTGAGGTTGGCCTTTAAGGCCTCGGAGGGGGGCTTGATACATGGTTACTCCTTGTGTTTTAGATAGCGGGCTCTGACGCCTATATTGCAGTTCACCGATGATGCTATCTTCTTTGTGGAGGGTGGTGTGGCTCAGGCGGAGCTCATTTTCCTCCTCGTTAGTACCTTTGGTGATATTTCATGCCTTAGGGTCAATGGGGCCAAGTCTTCTCTGATTTTGCTTTAGCCTTGACCCTGGTGTTCGTGAGGCCTTGTCACTGACGTTGGAGTCCCCGGTGGTGGAGCTTCCCATTCGTTATTTGGGCCTTCCCCTACAGGCCAAGAGGACGAAGAATGTAGATTAGGGTGAGCTATTTGAAAAGCTTTCTACTTGCCTTTCGAGGTGGAGTGGGAAGTTACTCTCTAAGGGTGGTAGGCTGGTTCTTTTGAATTCTGTACTCTCTGCCATCCCGATTTTCTTCCTCTCCATGTTTAGGCCCACTAAGATGGTAGGGAAGAGTTTGGAGGTGATGCGAAAGCAATCCTTTTGGAAGGGGCCTCGGGCTGAAGGTCGTTTTATGCAATCAACTAGGTGGGATTTCATTTATCCTCCTTAGAAGGAGGGTAGTTTGGGGTTTCGTCGCTTGATCGAATTTGGTGACTCCCTCCTCAAGTGGGTGGACCACTTCATGCATGGAGAAAGGGGCTTGTAGCAGGATCTCATCCTTGACTCCTATGGAGGACCTTTGGCTGGTCTATGGGTCCCCAATGGGGTATCCTCCTTCTGGTGGTTGGTGGCTGCACCTTTGAGGGACAGTTGGAGCCAATTTGTTCTGGTGCTGGGTGATGGTGGCCTTTGCATTTCTAGTTGGATGATTGGGCGAGACAGGGACGTTTGGCTTCTTGCTTTCCGCGGTGCTTTGGTTTATCCTGGAATAAGAATACCTTGGTCATGGAGTATTGGGATACCGTAACTTCTACTTTGGTTCTTCCTACCCTAGATGGGCCTATTGTTGGACGATCGATGGAGGAGAGAGGACAGTTACTCCAAGTTCTTCAAAGCTTTAGCCTACTTCTGGACCGAATGGTTTCCAATGGAAACATGGCGGATATCAGCTTAAGAAGGCTTATGATAAGTTGCTTACTTTGCCTTCTAAAGTGGAGGTGGATGATGATTGTGTGAAACTTTGGACTATTCGTTCCCCTCTCAAGGTCAAGATTTTCCTTTGGTTGGATAGAAGAGGTAGTCTTATAATTGGGGGACTCAGACAGAGGCTGATGGGTACTCCTTGCCAGCAGTGTCCTCTTTGCTTGTCAGGTGAGGATGATGTCCAGCACTTTTTTTCTAGTGCCCTTTCATGAAGGAGGTTTGGGGAAATGTCTATTAGGAGCCTTTTCTAAGTTGGAGTGAGCTGTGGAGGATCGTTTGGAAAGCCTAACAACAACACCAGCATTTAGCTGCCCTCCTCTGGATTGTTTGGTGGGCAAGCAATGATATCTTTGGGAATGGTAGGGCTTGGAATCTTCCTTGTTGTCTAGCCCTTGGACACGTTTCTTGCCTTAGATTGTATTTTCCCTTTGCTTTGAAATAAATTTTTTTGGGTGGCTGTTGTTACCGATAGTCATCCTTTCTCCTTCAAAAAAAAAAATCATTTAAAATAGTTTCATGTTTAAGAAATAAGCTGTAGTTAAAAGCATTCACACCGATTCGTATGTTACTATAGGAACAAAGGTTTGAACAAAATCAATTCCTTATTCTCGATCGTAACGTTGTCAAACAAGTCTTGTCTTGTTTTTGAAAATGTTTTCGAACTCATCCAATTTCTTCTTGAAGATCCATATAGTACCAATAATGGTGTATTGTTTAGACTTAGGAACCAAATCCCAAACCTCATCTCTCGTGAATTGATTGAGTTCTTCCATGGCAAATCCAGGATTCATCATTGCATACTTTCTCAACATTCTTTGGTTCAAACTGTGAAACATATGCATTGTACATATAATTGTTTCTCAATTTTGATCTTGTTTCAACTCATTTTGAAGCAACTCCAATTATATTAATTCTTCTTAGAGATTATTCACATTATTATCTTGTACATCACTAACATCAATATATAAAGGCTCTTCATCTTTATCATCTCCAACTTCACCAAAGCTGATGTAAACAATTCATTGAATGACATATATTGTTTCTCCTACACTACCAATATAGGCTTGTTGAGTGCTCTATATGCCTTACTTCCGTTGGAATATTGCTTCATTTCCTGTACTTTAACCTTATCTAGATTATCTCGTGTATTCGATATAAATCATTTGCATCTAAATATTTTTAGTAAGAGATTTTGGGTACTCTTCCATAATGAATTTCGTGGGGGGTTTTCTCCAACATATGTTACGAGTTGGACCCCTACCAAAGTAGGAATCTAGATCTATGTCCCAATAATTCCCTAGGATTCATAGTCATCCAATAAATAACCATAAAACACATTCTTGCACAGCAAGTATAAACACACATCATGAACAAAGGAAGGATATAAACTAAAGCTAAGATAAAATTGAGTAGAAAGATCCATAATTAACCATTCATAGCCATCAATGAAGAATAAATAGGTACAATCCTTAAAAAAATAGTATTGAAATAATGTAGAGGGAAATAAATAAACTATGATTGGGTAGGTAGGTCCAATAGACTAACTACGGTATAGAACTTGGACTAGCATCATGCCTTCCTATAGCCGTAGAACCAGGTTATTGCTCATCAAAACTTAAGTATGGAGTCCAAATGGAAAAGTCAGCAAAAGCTACATAGAGTAACAAATATAGACTGCAAACTAGAGAAGCTAAAAGAATTAAAGAGGTTGATACCTATTCATATTAGTTTACGTAATTACTTGATTATTACTGTCACACCCCAAAATCCCATTCCTCAAACGAGGGTCGGATTACGGTGCTAGTTTATTTAATTTAAGTTACTAAACAACCATAGTCGAGCTACCATAAGAGTTTCATTGATCAACTAATGGAAAAATGTCACAAAAATGACACATAAATGATAGATTCTTAACACAATTTAAACATCAATCACAATAAGCTGGCATAAGATTATAATAATCCACCATAAACCAAAGTACAATGGTTACTAGCTACGCGTCAATCAAAGATTTTGTACGCTGGCGACAATCTCTCAAGTATCGAAGCACGGCTTGACAACTATTAAAAGTGAGTCACAAAACAAAGATGAGCCGAACGACCTAATAGGGACAAACAACTACTATTTTGAATAAAACAAGGTAGTGCATAGTTTCACTACCCAAACCCCAGGTTTCCACTCTCAACCTAGTTTAGCTTTACCAACCCCCAATGATTCCAACTCGTTAATCAATCCCATTGATTGATGCAAACCTTTAGCTAAACTACTATTATAAATCAATGATTCTATCACTCGCCACTCAGGTCCTCAGAGTAGGTAATTAACCCTTCATATTAAAGAACGTTATGCATCCTCTTCATTGGTACACTTGTACTAATAACTCCACCTTGGCCTTTAGAAAGATTAAGAAACTTATGTCCACCAAACAGGGATACCTGCTCCAAGATCTGAAACATCAACCACACTCAAGGTCCCTAGAATATATTTCATACAGGATTCCTTGAATACTAGTTTGATCAATTTTGAGGGCGTGACTCCCTACTTTACTCTCGTGATACCTGGAACACTATTCCACACTAGATCCTTCACAGTATCTATCCATTCAGATCCCTAGAAACTATTCCAAATAGGATCCTCCACACACTTTATCCATTCAAATCCTTAGAAACTATTGCAAACAAGATCCTTACGATTTTCGTTACTCAAGATCCTTGGAAAACTATTCCAAACAGGACCCTCTCATTCTCCATCACTTTAGATTCCTGGAAGACTATTCCATTCAAAATCACTTGATTTCCTCACGTCAAGTCGAATTCAGTTAATTGCGAGTGCCTCATTTCGATGACAACACGCAGTTTGCCTTTGCAACTCGGAACTATTCAAGTTCCAAGGTTGATTCTTGGTAACCTTTAACTACCTCAGATTCCCGATCCTTAACCTACAACGTTGAGTCCACAATTCACAAGGTTAAGTCGTTTAGCCTTGTGAGCTCACCTATTAAGACCTAGCCATTGTTTAGCCCTTGTCTTTGATACGTACTAGGATCAACAAGCCTTAAAGACCTATTGGATCACCTGGGGTCTTACTAAAGACCCTAGGATCCAAGCATTTCTCTTCTTAGGCTCTGGCTAGAGTGAACAAGATTCTGTATTTTGGGTTTTGCTCTTTGGTTGGCCAGTTTTACGCTGCTTTTAACTCGTATTTAGGGGATTCACAAACCCTTAATTCCCATGGTAATCATAAGGGAAATTAGTGGTTAGGAGTCCATTTTCCAAACACCTCGGATAAGGATTAGAAATCGCTTCATCTCCTTATCCAATTAGGGATAAAGTGGGGCCAACAAGACTGGACAAAATCACTAGTACTTGTACTAAATTGTAGCACCCATACTGGCCACTTAGTACCCAGATAGACCACCTGGAGGTGACAGTACCAATACTAACCTTCAGTATTGGTACTAGGTACTCCCAATTCTTAGTTTTCCGGTTGTTCAAGGCAAGGATGGTTACCTAGTACCAGTATTGAATCTTAGCATCAGTATTGGTCTTGGGTGTTTCCAGCATCTAGACCTAAATGCATTAGCCCTAACATGACTCCCGAAGAGCACTTCTTTGCTCCAACATATACTAAACCCAATTCTACACATTTATAAACATTTAAGAAGCACATGAAACTAGGGAAACCAAGAAAACATAAATCCCTTCAAGAAAACTCTAGTGCAACTAGAAACCCATCATCACTTTGAGATTCATTGACATGGAAAGGGGCTACCCACATGCAACCTCAAATCCCACATGTACACTCGGATTTCCATCTTTCCCTTTATGCATCTTAACCACAGGAAATCAAAAGAAGGATGATCAAAGAGGTTAATATCCCTAACTTGGTTGAGAATGGGGCCCCCTTCTTCTCCATGATACCGGCAATAGTAGTAGCAGCTACTACAACAACAGTAATAACAGTAATGGCGAGGACGATGATAGCGACGGCGACAATAGTGATTGGTGAGGAGGACTGGTGGTGCAGGGAATGTTGGGAGAGGGGTGAGCAGCTGTTGGTTGCAAATGAGGGACACTTTCTCTCATTTAACCCCTTCATCCAACATATAATTAGGGTGGAAAAATTGTGAGGATGTCATCCCACCACAACTCAACATTTTTAAACAGTCCAAATCAAAACTCCATGCAGGCAGTTCCTCATCTTTCATTTCTTAAACATTGTCCATAATTTGAATGGGTAGCTTAGCCCATTAAGTCCCAAAAATGTTAGTGAGCATAAGGGGTAGGTTTATCCTTAAAGCTACAATTACCATAGTTAGGCACCCAATACCATTTGTTCATCATTTGTCAAACGAAGTAGGATATTAATTAGCCTAATTAAGCATAGTAAAAATCGAAACCCTTGCAATTACTCCATTTCTTAGTTGTCCGTATCTTCTCATTTTATGGTTATCAATAACCCATAATTATTTCCTCAGAAGATGTGAGATGTCGTTGCGATATCTTGAGCAGCAAGATTGATACGAGATACTTGCTTGGCCAGGAGAATGGCCCACACCTATCTATAGCTTGATTAATAGCCTCGAGGTCTTTACCTAGGTAAAGTGGTGACTATGAGCTCATATGTTATGCATGTGGGGTGTTACTCTGCACTGACATACGGTTAGTCCTTCTCATTATTCGGTATGGAAATTGTTACCAAAATCATTTCACGTCAAGTAACATGTACCCAAAGCACCTAGTTATCTAGTTGGCTAAATAGTGTATCAAGAGACTCGTAGGGAGGCTAGCTCACTTTGTGAATCAATCTTGAGCTGCGATGTAATAGAAAACACAAGCTAAGGCCATAATTTGCAGGCATCAGGCTATTAGTTTGCTTGTGATTGAAAGAATCTCCCATAGTTACCATCCTTCTGGATCGTTGGTTATATCAAGGAGTTCGCCATATCTCTACTAATTCAGTTCATAATTTAATTTCAAAATGTAAATTTCCACATAAAGTTTTGTATTATGTTTCATAAGTCAATTATATTAGTAATAGATTCAACCATCCGGACAATTATTTAGCAACCATTTACTTTTCAGGAGAAATTGTGAATTATTTAATAGATCTTACCAACTTATGTTCCTATTATTGACTAACTTCAATCATTTGCATAAACAACTGAACTAATTATTAAGATAAATTGCAAGTATAGATTCAAATCTAGAGATAGGGGTTTTGTAGCAATTTAGGCTAAGACCAAGCCTCACCTAAAAAACTGATTTTGATACCTTCCAAGTTATTAGCTAGGTATTTGTTCTAATCATTATAATCATAAGAGTATGAGATATACAAAATTAATTGCAAAAGAAATATGTTTATATTTTAGGATTTATTTTATTATTTCTCCACCCAGTAAAAGCGATACATATAATTTTCATCCCCCGGAGATAATTAATCCATGTCCTACACACCATATGAACCATATAATATCAAGGTCTGGACAAATTAAATCTATGCACTTAGTTCCCAGAGCCTCTATATATCCAGGAACAAGGGAAGCATGCATGGTAGAGGAACATGTGTGCTCTAATATTAATTCAGCATTCTAGCTAGTTTACCTGTATTCATTGATTCCTCCCAAGTTCTCCCTGCTAATTAGTTGCAGTATTTGCGAGGTGTTAATTCGTCTGCAGAACTCATTCGGAAAAGGCCTCACCTCTATGGCTGATATAAAGGGAGTCCCTTGACCAATATTTACCAGACATAGAGTTACTGAATTGGATGTAGCAACGGGCACAATCTCATAGTGTATGTAGCTTGATACATTGAACATGGTGACTGTAGTCCAGTAATTGACCCCCAGATGGAGATCGAAACTTGGTAATTTATCCAGCCCATCATAGTTCCCGTACAAGAATTTAGCCCTCACGAGGTACTTCCTGCCTTTCTTGATAGGTTTCAAGCTGTAGCAGTTTCTGGTTCCATCAGGAAAGCTCCTCAAGTCACGAGAGTTCTCGCGATATCGTAGAGAACGATACTCCGGTGAGACGTTTCGAATCTCGCCTGTGTTTATATACCCAAAATCCGACGTGTAGGTTAATCCCACCTCCTTGTATGTAAAATTCTGAGGCTTGCCGCAGTCGATGTTTAGGAAATCTGCATGATTAACACATGACAACCATGAAGGGATTCTTAGAATTTATTGCTGAATTTTAGGTGAGTGAAGTTTATGTACCGAGTGATGATTGCGCGCGGACGTTGATGGTTGCTGATGCTAATATAGAAAAGCATAGGGCCATTGAGAGGAACCTGTGGCCATCCATGTTGCTTCACCTCAGCAGATGGTTGCTGCTGGGGAGACCATCAACCAATTGAGGAGAAGGATTAATTGTCAGGATTGGTACAATCTTTTGGCAAGGGAGATCAAAGAGGCCTAAATGACATTTATGTAATTTGGTCAACGTGCGGGCATGCATGGGCGCCCACTGCTTACATTAATATATTTAATATCATGCCACGCACGTTGGTTGGGTACTATATAATTACATCATGACAGTTGCTGTTATATCTGACAGGTTTAACTTTTTTTTTCTCTCCTTTTTTGGAAAATGATAGGATACTTTATACGAGCCGATGAATTAAAATTTCAAATCAGCTGGATTACTTGGATTTCCGAAGTTTAGCATTTGATTTTGTTTGATCCATTTAATTATGTCAGTAAAAGTTTCTATGGAAAATCTCTTACTGCAAATTTTGTAAACCTTCACATTATTTGCTTGACGTTTCGTTTCCGTACCATGCTGTCATGCATTGTTTTGCGCATTGCTTCTCTCTGCTTTGAGTTTTACCATTATTAATTTCATGATGCATAATGACAGAAGTGGAGAAGAAACCTTTTCACAAAAATGCCGGAAGAGGATCCCATAAGGATTGACAATTGTTAATGCAATCAAACTAAGAGCATCGAATAAGCTCAATTTTTTTTATCAATAAGATATTACCATTGGCTAACATGAAAAAAATCCTTGCCGAGCATTTAATTTGGAATCATATGCAAGTTATAAATATGGCATAGAATACTTGTGATTGATTCCAAGAAGTATTTGCAAGATTAAAATTTATTTGCACTTGACTTTGTGCTAAGGTCTTGATAACACTAATCAACAACAGCAAGACTAAATGCAAGTCAATTATTTGACTCAACTCAAACTTATTTGGATCTAGAGTCCAATTGTGGTCAAGATCCATTAAAAGGTCCAAATACTCAATATGCAATTCAAGTTTCCAACTATCGTAGCTGAAAATGGAACATTTCTTTTTTCAAAGAGTCAATTTGAAAGAGGAGGGGGAAGTAGACCAAAACCCACCAAGTTCAAGAAAGTAAAAGCAGACCACGACTAATAACCTAGCACGTAATCTCAAAAAAAGACAAAAGAAACAGAAGGCTCAGAAGGTTGACAAAACAAGATCACAAGGTTGCTTGGCAGAAGTGCAAAGCAAAAAAGAGAGTATAACCCATCATATATGCATGTAAGGCATCCCAATCTTGTCAAGGGCTATCATTCCACGAATGCTAGTAGGAAGCTAAACTATAACTTGGTAGTTGGTTGACTGATCAAGTTGACGATGTGTCGCAAAATTTGCCAACCTCCAAGGTAAGGAGTTGATGATAGGATGGACTAAAGTGAAGGGAAAAATGGAAGTATTAATCCATCTTATGTTCAATTTTCTCTTGAAATTTCAAGGAATGGAACTCTTCCCTATCCATCATGAGTAAGAAGGGAGGGATCGATCTCAACGTGAATGCTAGGAGGATGGTTGCCATAGGAGTGATGACCATGAATAATATTAGAAATAAGGAGATCTTCCATAGAATTACCCATGGTGGAGGTATTGCTAGCCAAAATGAAATCACTATAATAAAATACATCTTTGGTAACCACATTTTAAGGATGAATTTATTTTTGGTGACCAAAAAGCGATGGGTGGAAAAAAAAATCGTCTCAAAAAATCAATTACTATTTTTAAGACACATATTTGGTCACTAAAATTTGGTTACCATCCTTTTAACTTGCCATCCCCTCAAGACCCGCCTACCCAAATCTTTTGAAAAGTACCTACCATTTTCCCTCCCATGATTTTCATTTCCCACCGAAATCCCCACTTGAACGAACCCTACCCTTCCTTAAACCCTTTCACCATGCTTCCAATCTTCTCTACCATAAACCCAGATGCCACCGCTCCAATCCGCTACAACATTTCCTCTTTCTCACCAACTATGCCCCTCTCCTTCTTGCTATCTTCTACTTTTTACCCCCTACTCTCCATGATCATCGTTCCTCCTCCCCTTATTTCCCTCCAACTCTCCATTTACTTCTCCTGCAGTTGCCACCTCTCCCTCATCGATTAGGACCTCAACCACTGCCTCCTCCTTGCCACTCTCTACCATCTAAATCTTGCAAAATCCAATCCAAATGAGCCAGGTTGTAATGGTTATTGGTAGCCACACAGAGTTTAAACCTAGAAGGGGAAGGCTCCCTGTTTAGGTGTAAAGAGGAATTAGAATTCCTTTTAATTAACTCTTTAATATCAAAATTGATCCAAAGATAGTTCAATAAGGTAGGAATCACATGGAGGTGGAAATTATCATGTTTGAACTTATTACAGATCCACCAAATGGTATACAAGGCAAATGCATAGAGGATTCTTTTAAAGTTGGTCCCAAATTGGTTGGAAGAAAAGAAGACATGTATAGGATCCACCATGAAATTAGACAGCGGATATTTTTGGTGGATCCAATGGAAGACTAGATTGCCAATCTCACTTCTATGGAAAAGATGTTGAATTATTTCAACCCTAGGGGAGTTGGGGCAACTGGATCATTTAGTTGGTAAAGGAATGCCAAGTTTTTGAATGTTGTCATCCATTGGGAGCTTTCCACAAATAAGATGCCAAGTGAACAAAGCTATTCTAAGAGGCATGTAGCTAGACCAAAAATTTTTTGGTGTACACAACCGAATGGCGAACAAAAAAGGCCCACTTATAAGTAGAGGACATAATGAATAGGCCATTAGAGTTTGGTTTCTAGATAGGTTTATCCTGGCCAAAGTCAAAAGAAGTCCTACTCAATCTTCCCTGAAGCTAGGTGGGATAAAATGCAAGAGTTGTGAACAACTATTAGAATTAAGATCATTATAGACAGAGATGGTTAGAAAAAGGGTTCCTTCAGGGAGGATGGTCCTAAGGGGAGAATTACCAATCCAGTGGGATGTCCAAAAATCAATGGCTCCTTCATGTGTCTCCTAAGCAATGGCATTGGACATCCTAGAAAAATAGTTGCATAAAATATAGACTCGGGCTACGAGAGAATTACTTACATGGGTGCGATAAAGAGCTTTGAAAGGATGGAAGAGCCTTCATGCTAGACAAAAAACTTAATGAGATGAATCATCTTGAAGGAGAAGCCAAAGGAAGATAGAATTTAGTAAAGGACCTCCCAATTGACTATATCATAAGCTTCTTCCAAGTCGAGTTGGAAGATAATATTTGAGCCAAAGACTTTCCTATCAATTTTTTGAGAAAGCTCAAAGGTCAAGGCAATATAATCAAACATGGATCTACCCTTAATGAAGCCCACTTGCTCCTGAGATATAAACTTAGGGCAAGAGATGGGATATCTAGTTAGCCAAGATGTTAGAGGGGACCATATAGAGAGCATTAATGTAGATGCTAATTGGGAAATAATCACTCAAAGATAGAATTTAGGCTTTCCTAGGGATAAGAGAAATGAAGGTATTATGGAAGGCCCTAGGAGCAGTCTTAGAATGAAAGACATAGAAGATAGTAGCCACGATGTCAATCTAGGGGAGGACCTAAAAATGAATGAAGAATTCAACATTAAAGCCATCAAGGCTCGAGGTTTTATTAGGAAGCATGTTTGTGAGAATGTCATGGATCTCACATTCGGTGGGGGGAAGTAGTGAGACGAAAGGAATTGTTAGGTGTAATGACATGAGGGATAACACTACAGAGATTGAAGGAGGAAATAGGCTTAGCCGAAAGAAGGGAAGAGAAATAATTAGAAGTAGTGATAGCCTCCTCCCAAGAACCATGGCCAATAGTGTTAGTGAGGGAATTATGAACCTTTTTGACGAAACGACAATTGATTGTAGCATAAGAGAAACCTGTATTCCCCATACCTCAAAATCCAATTAATTTTGGCCTTTAGATTAAGGTAATCATAGAGTTTGTAGAGGGCATCACTTAATTAAATTTGGGTGTTAGTGAGATCAGTAGATGTGGAATCATATCAAATAGTTTGAAGCTATTTCTCAAGATTGTCATTGAGAGTTTGCTGGGGGGAAAATGGAGGGCCAGTGGAGGAGAGTTGTTGGGTGACGGAGGGGTGGCAGTCATGGGTGGTCGGCCGAATGAAGAGGGAAACGTGGAGAGATGGGGGGAGGCGTGAAGGTTTGGCATGGTAGGAGGGATGGGGATGGTGGTGTTTTGTGCTTTCATTGTAGGGAAAGAGGGCACATGGCCTTGGTGTGTCACAACACACTTGTGTGCCTTGTGTATGAAGGTTTGGGCCATCGAACAAGCACGTGTTAGAGGAGAGGGAGATCGGCCAAGAATAGCAACAGTGGAACCTTCCAATCACTTGAAGGGGGAGGGTCAAACCCTAATAAATGCATGAAGGACTTGCGTCAAGGCCATGGGGACACACAACAGAAGGTAGCACGTACATCTGAGGGACGTGGCCATGCATGGAGGCATCCACCCCCTCCTCCGCTTTCTGCCCCTACTCTCGATGTGGATGTTCCCCTCTGTTTAGAAGTTCTTGCGGAGGAGTCACACCTACGTGGTGCTCTCATCAGAGAGATAATGGCTGATGCCCCTTCCTTGGATGATCTCCAAGGGCTTGTAAGATCCCTCCCTTTCGTCCTCCCTCTAAAAGATCTGGTGTTGAACCCATCAAGGTTCTTGGTTTTTGGGTTGTCGAATGTGCATGTGGATCTTTTGAAGTTTCGCTCTTCAATATTTGGTGTGATTTCTGTGATTTGGCACTTGGTTTCTCCTTTTGATGGTGCTTTGAATGAATGATTGCTGCAACGGATTTTTGTTAATGATGGTATTGTGGAGATCTATGGATTTCCCCTTCATTTGCATTCTAATGTGGTGGTTAGTAGTGTCATTGCCGATTTTGCATCTCTGAAGGAGGATGAGGTTGTTGTTCTCTCTGAAGGAGATGGGAGTGTGGTGAAGGTTGGAGTGCACCTCAGGCATGGGGGACCTTTCAAGGAGAAGGTGGTTCTTAGATGTGGTGGCTCCTCTTGGCTACTCAACATAAGGGTGAGGGTGTGTCCCCTAGAGAGGAGAAAGGATGTGGAAGAGGATAAGTGTGTTCCTGAGGCTGAGAAGGGTGAAGCTATGTAGTGGTGTAAGGTTCTGAACGAGTAGGGTCCTGTAGGCATTGGGCAGAAGAAACACAAGGTTGTGGAGGATCCTACGTTGATGCATGAAGAGGGATTTGTTGGGAGTTTGTCAGGAGAGATGGATTGCGGTTATGATAGAGCCATAGTGGTCCATAAGGAGGTTGGAGATCCTCAGGTAAGTGCCAAGGCTGATGATGTTCCATTTATTTTCTCCACACTGGAGGGTGTGTTGTATAATGTTGGCTCCTCTTCATCTTCTAAGGGAGGAGGGTCAAGAAGAAGAAGATACAATCTTAGAAGTTATGGCCAGTTGCACATAGATGTTAACCAGGTGGCGAAGATCCTACAGGTATCACGTATCGAGAGTGAGAAGGAGGGGACTGTTGACTCCTTATGCTAAGGATCTTGATGTGGAATGTACGGGGGTTGAGAAACTGCATGAGAAGGGGTATTTTAGAAAAATACCACAGGGAGTGGGGAATTGATTGTGTGTTGTTGCAGGAAACACACATTGAAGGAGAGGAGGGAGTCTTGTGGCAGCCATTGTTGGCAAATGAGAAAGCTTCTTTGAGGTGTATTCCGACTTGTGGGAGAGCAAGTGGGCCGGGTCTGTGTGGTGGTGGTCTACAGTGCTTCAGTTGAAGGATGTGAAGGTGGGTCAATTCTCTGTCACGTGCAGGTTCTCCAGGGGTAAATGATAATGTTCATTTGTTTGTGACATTAGTTTATGTACCGTGCATTTAGGGGGAGAGGCCTTCTTTCTAGGAGGAGTTGCATGATATCTCTGTTTGGGTAGAAGCAGCAGCGCTACTTCTAGGAGGTGATTTCAACGCCACATTATCGACAGATGATCGACCTGACGGGAGAACGAATTCTTCTACTTTTGGCTTCTAATGAGAGACTCATCATGTCTCCTAATTAACGTAAATTAGCTAATTTACTTAGCTAATGACCTAAGAATACGTTAAATACATGTTAATTATAACTTAACGGCAAAATAGTAAGGACTAGTAAAATAAGCTAAAATAACATAATTAAAGCTCAATTAATATTAATATAAGTTTAATTAATAATTTTAAAATAACATAATTAAAGCTCAATTAATATTAATATAAGTTTAATTAATAATTTGGACTCAAATTCAATACTAATTAGCTATATAATAAGTATTTAGCTTAACTTAAATGAATTAAGGACCTAAGTACTCAATTAATTTAATTAATAATTTTAAAATAACATAATTAAAGCTCAATTAATATTAATATAAGTTTAATTAATAATTTGGACTCAAATTCAATACTAATTAGCTATATAATAAGTATTTAGCTTAACTTAAATGAATTAAGGACCTAAGTACTCAATTAATTTAATTAATCTTATCATTTAAATAAATATAGTTAAAAAGGGTAAAAGTGTAATTTCAAGGCATAAATATGTTATTTATATTATTTATAATCATATATAAAAATTTTAAAAAGAAATAAATTAATATAAGCCTTTAGATTCGCTGTTTACATTTAAGTCCTTAACTTTCATTTCACATGAGTCCTTTTTATTTCAAATAGGTCCTTCATTATTTGTGTATAGGTCCCTGTGAACACTACCTTCTTCAGCCTCTTCTTTCTTCTGAACGGCTAAGAGTCTTTGATTTCTGTACCTTCCGATCACCTCCCAACCGATGTCAGAAAGCCACCGCGATGGCTGCCATTGTTGAGCTCACCTCTAGCTTTTCATCCCACATACCAGATCACTCTCTAATCCTATTTAGCATAGGTTATTAGACGTTGATGGTTTCGATGCACCTAGACATCCATCCATCCACATTCTTCCCCCTTCACCTAGCTCACCACCTATAAATAGACCTTCCACCCTCCGATCTCTGTTAGCAACCCCTTACCCCCTTGTCCTACTGTGATTGTTCTTCGGCATCTTCTACCTCCATTTCTCAAGTGCTACTGCCGAGGAGCACTACCTATCCCACCCCCTCTTCCTCTCCTTCACCCTGCCAACGGCATTGGAGCACCTCTACAGCGATGAATCCTCGCTTCGCTCGGCTGAAGATTCTTCCCTCATCAACTTTGATTTCGCTCCCGTTCACTCCTTGCTAATGGTGAGATCCCTCACCTCCTTCATCAGGTAAGTAGTTTAGCTTCTTAGGAGTAGTTTTAGCTATCAATTAGGCTTGTAATCATAGGAGTAGGTGTAAGTAGTTTGAATTTTCCATTGACTTCTCTATCTCCAGCAAGGTCAAATCCAACCTCACTGGAATTCGATTCATGTTTTCAATCACAAGATCATTTTCTTTATCATCTCATGATCATTTCCCACCTTCTTTCCTCTCCAATTACTCACCTAAATGCCTCTATCCACTCCACCTTCATCGGATCTCCTCCGTTGTCTATGGCAGAGGTTTCTGATCTATATCACACTCGCTTGGGGCTCTCTGCCACCATCTCATCTCACAAGGGCCCCATTCCACTTCTCAATTTTATAAATAACTAACTATACAAGAAATGCCCAAATCACCACCAACCTTTTGAGCTCGTTGTCAATGACGGCTTAGGTGTTAGTTCACTAATTCCATGCACCTACACCATTGCTAGATCTTCTTAGGTGTTTACTTTTACTCAATTGAGTAGGAAATCACTTCTTGAGTTTGTTCGAACTCAAGATGTTCAATTACTAAATTTCTTGGTAAATCCTTGTGTTAGATCTTCAATTGCATTAATTATTGAGTTCTTGAGGTTTGTTACAACCTCATGAAGTTCTTCAAATAATTCTTAGTGTATTTCATGGAGATTTACTCTTTGAACATTAATATCAGCTTACATCAGAGCTCTGGCGAACTCAACCATGAGCTATAGAGTTTGAAACATCACACAAAGTTCAAATCTTTTCTTTATCTTGTTAAGATCAAATCCTGATGGTTAGATGCTTGGATGCTTAGAATGACCTTCATCGGTAGAGTTGGAGAGATGCAATCATTGGTGTTTAGAGCTTAGAATTAGGTCCTGAAGAAAGTGTAGGACCTGTAGAACCTATTCTAAGGCTTATTTGGGTCTAATAACTTCTGATTTGGTCTGTTGAGCAATTTACTATTTGAACCCAGGCAGCCATGTATGAGAGCATCTTTAGAGAGATCAAAACTTGGATTTGAGGATTTCAGTAGGTTCCTGAGGTTGAATTTAATCTACCTGGGTTTTCAATTTGACTTGAATTGTTATATTTTGTAAAGTCAACTTCTGAGGTTTAGAAGCCAACCTTAGGTCGATTTTGAGGTTTTAGAGTTTGAATCTCTGATTTAAAGGTTTGTTGGGGTTCCTGTGGGTGTTGTGAATCTTTTGGAATTAATTAAGATGATTTTTATTGAGATTTAAGGTGAATTACATCTTCTGAGCAATTTAGGTTCAAATTGGCACCCAATGAAATTTAAGGTCTTCTTGTTGAGATTTGAATCCAAATCTTTGCCCGATTCAGTTACTCTTACCTCATTGAATCCATTTTAATCACTTCTTGAGGCTTATAGCTATCTGCTGGACTGATTCACTCTGAAATTAGTGCTCTAAACACTGAGCTCGAGATCTAAGAAGCTTTTGAGCTTCTAAAAGCTCTTTAGATCCTCTTCTTCCATTTCTATAAGCATGGAATGCTTTTCTAAGCATTCTAGGTCTCTTAAATGATAGATCTAATGTCATTCTCAACTTATTTGACTTGAAAACTCTTCTCTGAGCACGGTTCTATACATGGCAAAAGTGCCAAGTTCATTGAATTCGTGGATCAGTTATGATTCAAAGTCCAAATTAAGCACAAAATTGGAAAATAGAACATTAAGCTTTAGATTGAGCTTTGGACCACCCTGAGTGGTGGTCTGTGCCAGCTGGAATCTCCATCCGAAGTTTGTCGGCTGAGAACATTGCATTGATGGAGAAGCATGTTTGATTGTCTGACATCGGGAGTTGAGGAGTGCTATACGCTAAACAAAACCAATCACGCACACTGCATTGCTAGTCGACAAGCACAGGGCGCTAAATGAGCATTAGATCTTCTGAGCGCATGCAGTGCACATGCATATGTGTGCTTGTGGGCACGTGTGGGCCTGGGTGGGCATGTGTGCAAGCATTTGCGGGGCCTATTCGACCTAGAATAGCACAAAATACACTAAAATCCATAATTAAATCAACTAGGATCTGGTTCAAGTAGGGTACTGACCCAGCCCAGTATTGGGTCATTGATCCTTGAAAGAACCAGGCCTGCCCATTAAAAACATTAATTTTTGGTTAAGAGGAAAGAGAGAAGATAAGTTAAAATTTGACTAAGTGTTGGAGAGTGAATTGAGAGTATAAGAGAGTAATGAAGGCTTGAGAGAATTAAATGATTAAGTGCTAAGGGTGAGATGAGAGAATTAAGTGATTAAGAGCTTGTAAGTGACCTGAAACAGACATCTGATATTAAGAAAAGAAGTTTGAAAATGAGATTTAAGATGTCTGATGGTCTGAAGAGATGCCTGATAAAGAGAAGGCTGAGAGTTGAGTTAAGTGAATGATTAAGTGTTTGAGCTTTATTGTAATAAAAACATTTATTTTGTAATGTAAACTCTTTTTAATGTCTTATTTTGTAAACACTTGATGTAAACATTCATTGCTTTGTTATTCAATGTATAATCATTCAGATACATTTTCTTTCATTAATGGAATAAGTGATATGTTTCAAGTCTAATTTTGTATGCAATTGTTCATGAGCTTAACATATATTGTAGTTATAGATTTAATTAGTAAAGTTATTAGTTGATTGTTAAGTTAGAATATCAATGGTGAATAAAATTAACGTGTATGCCTCCCAGTGAACGACCTGGACTCAACCAGTTAAAATGAATTAAATCTAAAATATAGGTTAGCTTGATCTTATACTTCAATTAACGATAATAATTTAACAATTCAAGTTAACCTAAGTTTCTTCTTTACGCGATGAATTAAGCCTAATAACCTTAATTAACTGTATTGAGAATTAAGCAATCAGCTCCTAGAGTGTTGTATCTGACTTGGAGTTGGTTGATCTTCCTTCTTCAAGGATAGTCACTTGGAGGAATGGCATTGGTTAAATGTCCATAATAGATCGCTTCTTATGCAATGATGAGTTGATGGGCTCTTTCCACATGGCCTCGGTAATTGCTTTGGGGCATTCCTTCTCTGATCACACCCCCTCGTTTGGGAGAGTGGGGAGGGTGTGAAGGCGCGAAGGTACTTTAAATTTCAGAAGTCCTAGCTCAATGAAGAGGGGTTCAAAGATATGGTCTCATCCTGGTGGGTGGCTCAAGAGGAAGTTGGGTCGGCTACAGAAAAGCTAACCTCTAAGTTCAGGGGTTTGCACCTTATGCTATTTGAGTACAAGATGACCCTGGTCTGTCAGAAATCTTAGAAGAGAAGGGATATAGTGGAGGGCGTGAAGGAGCTTGATGTGAAGGAGTCCTCGGGCTCGAGTGAGGAGGGGGTGTAGCGTAAGGAGTTGTTATCTATTATTGCTAAAGAAGACCTACAGAGAGAGATTGATTGGCATCAGAAATCATGGCATGTGGTTGAAGGAGGGGGATTCCAATGTAAAATTTTTCCATATGGCAACAAGTGCAAGGAGAAGATATAATATTATATCCTCTCTTAGATATAGAGACCATGTGGCCACTTCTCCCCTTTTCGTTTGTAACATTGCAAATAAATACTATACAGACACTACACGAGTTGGGCCAAGGGGTGGTTGGAGCTTAACTAGCACCGATATGCCGAGGCTTGGTGATGAGGACGGACAACACTTGTGCAGATTGATTGAGGAGAATGAGGTGGTGATAGCGCTGAAAGGCTTGAAGATCGAAGGATCTCTGGGACAAGATGGCTTCCCAGTGTTATTCTATAGAGAATTCTGGTTAGTTGTCAAAGCTGATGTGTTGCAGTGATTGAAGAATTTCAAAGGGGGAACTATGGTTTAGAAAGAATTAATTGATCTTTGCTTTTTCTTCTTCCAAAGAAACCAGGGGCAGAGACACTTTTTGACTTTAGATTGATTGCAATTTCCAATTCAATCTATTTGATTATTGGTAAAGTGCTAGCAAACAAGATGCGAGATGTTATGAATGATATTATTAGCCTTAATCAGTCAGCCTCTCTAAAAGGTTGATCCCTCCAGGAGTTGTTTATATTGGCACAAGAGATGATATTGGGATGGGTGAGGAGGAAGAAGAAGGCCTTCATGTAGAAGGTTGACTTTTCCAAAGCACACGACTCGGTCTCTTGGGTGTATCTTTAGGAAATCTTCAGGCAGAGGGGGCTTCCTAAGATGTGGGTACAATGGATCAAAAGGTGTATTACTACCTCATCCTTCTCTCCTCTTATCAATGGACAGCTTACAGGATAGTGGATGCAGTCATAGAATGGGGTCAGATAGGGGTGTCTTGTGGCTCCCCTCATTTTATTTAGGCAGTTGACACCTTAGCACATTTTGCATTCAAGGCTTGTTCAGATGGCCTTCTACATGGCTACACCCTTTCCTCCCAGAGGGTGTTGACCCTAATTTTGCAGTTTATCGATGATACAGTATTTTTTTTGAAGGAGGGGTCCATGAGGTTGAGGTCCTAAAACATGTGGTGGACATTTTTAGTGAGATTTCAGGCCTGTAGATCAACGGCCCCAAGTCCTCTATGGTTTGCTTTGGTGATACGTGCAGGTAGGAGTTGTCTTTGGTTTTGCAGATGCCAGTGGTTGCTTTC
The DNA here is from genome assembly GCA_037157565.1 of Thalassia testudinum. Taxonomy (NCBI): domain Eukaryota; kingdom Viridiplantae; phylum Streptophyta; class Magnoliopsida; order Alismatales; family Hydrocharitaceae; genus Thalassia; species Thalassia testudinum. Next base: position 178,364,687 of record JAZHRO010000063.1, read on the forward strand.
CTAGTGTGCTAGCTTGGCTTGCCTCTATAGGCCAAGAAGATGAAGAAAAAAGATTGGATGTAGCTTTTTGAGAAGATCACTTTGAAAATGGCAAGTTGGTGTGGCAGATTTTTATCTAAAGGAGGTAGATTAATTTTACTGAATTCTATACTTTCTGCTATCCATGTCTTCTTCCTATCCATGTTTAGGCCGCCTGGTTCCATCTTAAAAAAGATTGATGTTCTACGCAAGCATTTTTTCTGGAAGGGCCCTTCTCATAGTGGTCGTTTCATGGAGCCTGTTATGTGGCATATTGTATGTACCCCAAAGAAGTGGGGTAATTTGGGAGTGCATTCACTTAGAGAGTTCAGGGACTCTCTTTTGCTTAAGTGGGGTGTTATCATTCTATGGGGGTATGAAGGTATGTGGTAAACTACAATTAAAGATCTTATGGGGAAGGCAGGATGAGAGACTTGGTGCATCACATGTCCGCTTCTCCTTTTTGGGACTCTGTGTCTAAGGCATTGGTGGACCATTCCAATCTCTTCAATTCAGTGCTTAGGAGCAAGGAGAAGCTGAGTTTCTAGGAGGATGACTGGTGTGGCTTGGGTCGATTTATGGGTTCTTACTAGCATGTATATGGGGCTTCTGATGAGAAGCATGCTTCAGTGGTAGATATGAGGCATCCAGAGGTAGAGTGGAAGATTGCCCCTTCTAGTGATATGTACATCACTAGAACAAGAGAGGAAACAAGTAATCTGAGGATGACTTTGACGACTTTCAAACCAAGAGAGGGCATTGATAGGTTTGACTGGAGGAGAGGAGTATATGCACCGAGTAGTGCGTATGAGATTCTTACCCATGAGTAGAATATTGGCCACCACCAGCATGTGTGCTCTCAGTTATGGAGATTGAAATTCCTATTGAAGGTTTAGATATTCTTATGGTTGGCCAAGCATGAAGGCTTGATCACTAGGTCCTACAGGAGGACTTTAGGGGTGTTAGGGACTCCCTACCCTCTATGTGGTTTTGAAGAAGATTACACTCACCACCTCCTCAGTGCGTACTTGGTTGCAAATGATGTGTGGAGTAGGTTTTGCTCTTCTTCTTTTCCCACGTGGGATGTGCTATGGTTAAATTTTGTCTCTTGATAAGCCACGTGTGTCTATGGCTGTTATTTTCTAGGTAGTGTGGAGAGCTGATGGTTCAATTCTTAACACAGTTAATTAAGGTTATTAAGCTTAATTAATTATGTAATGAAAGACTTAGGTTAACTTGATTGGTTAAATTGTCATCTTTAATCATGGTATAGGGTCAAGCTAACCTATATTTTAGATTTAAATTCATTTAACTGGTTGAGTTCAGGTCATTTACTAGGAGGCATTTAAACTTAATCAATTCACCATTTTTTCTAAGTTATCAAATAGCTAATTACTATATTTATTATAAAATATGTTAAGCATACAAACAATTGCATATAAAATTAAGCTTGAAAATATGGTAATTATTTCATTAATAAAAGGAATGTACATGAAGGATTTTACAATGAATAACAAAAAAAAGAAATGTATACATCAAGTGTTAGTACAAAAGATAAAAGCATAAAAGAAAATTACATTATAGAACAAATGTCTTTATTATAATAAAGCTCAAACACTTATCTTTTATTTAACTCAACTCTCAACCTTCTTTTCAGATTTTTCTCCCATCAAACGTCTATTTTAATATATCTCTCACACATAACCATTTCTTAATTCTCTCCTTACTCTCATATTTCACCAACACTTAGCCATTTTCAAACCTCCTAAAGCCTAATTCTCTTTACACTTAACCAAAACTTTGGTTTAGTGGGTGAATCCGATCCGTTCGTAGGATCGACGGTCCATCACTGGACCAGATCTACCACCTGATGGTAATGCCATCATTCATCATAATTAACTTGAATTAGTCAGAATCAAGGGATAAATGCTCATAAATGATTGCTTGAGGACTGTAATTCCACTATGAATTGTTTTGAGAAGAAGACAAGAAAACGGGGTTAATTTTGTTGTTTTAACAACACATCACAAATACAGATTAACCATAGGATTACTTAGGGGTTAATTAAAGGTCAATTGAGCCTAAAGTCTAAAAGTGGGTATACACTGACTAAATCAGGGTTTCACGCATTTTGAGGGTGAAAATAGTACTAAAAACCCTAATTATCAACCCTAGTTAAATTGAAAAGGTTGTGGTCAGAATAAAATTAATCTAAACCTCATAAAAATTATAGAAAAACATTTTGAAAGGTTTGGTACCTTTGGTTTGACCATCGTAACCTATTGTGACCTAGAATAGAGTTTTAGATGGGAATTTGCCTTAATTTGGGCTTCTACGCAATGTACCTAGTCAAATATGGTCAAAACTCAAATCCAAGTTCACCATTATATTCATTGGGCCCAAATTAGGTTAAGACCAAAATTTCGATCCAATCAGAGTCAATCTTGACCTAGTTTGCATTTTAGTCCTTGAAAACTCTATTTCTCTCACTTAAACCCCTACGTTTCAAGTTTGTTACAAATAACCCCCTAACTTTCTATTCATCTTTGCATATGGGTCCCTTTTGTCGTTGAAGGTGTGAACAACACCTCAGATTAAACCTGTGATCATTCAATCATGGATTTCTCTCTGGTTTCTTGATCAAATTCCTTTAAACTTGAAGGGATTGATTGTTGGAGTGGAAAACGTACGCAAACGGGATTGAGTTTTGAAAACTCATTGTCATAGTATGATTTGTGAAGAAGTTTGTCGATAAATAATTTACCGAAACTCGAAAGAGTTTCAGGTCAAACACTGGGAGGATACATCGATCTAAAATCCGTGATTATATTTTTTTGGTATTTTTATTTTGAAAGTGAGATAATCACAATGAAATTGAAATTAATAGTAAGAGAGAGAGAGAGAATAGTCACTTTGTAACTGAATACTATTTTTGCAACTAGAAAGCAGGAAATGATTACAGCTAGAAAGTGGGAAATTCTATTCTAGAAAGTGATAAAGAAGGGAAAGAGATGTTATCCTCCTCAACGATTGCTTGGAGGACGAGCTGGACGGGGCGATGCCTGGAAGATAGAGGATGAAGATAGAAGAAGAAGAATGGAGCAAAAAGAATCGAGGGCGAGGCAGGGCGTCGTCGTCACGGGATCCACTTCCAAAATAGGGGAGAGAAAACTTCGATTTTGGCACTAGAGGAGCATCCCAGGTTTGGGACAAGCTTCTTTAGAGCTTTGGAGAGGGATAGAGGTGAAGGAAGGGATGAAGAAGTGGAGGACGTAGGTCCTTTTATAGGTGAGGTTTAAGGGGGCAAATGGGTCATTTTAACATTAAAACATTAATGTTAGGTCTTTAGTGATGGATAAAATCGTAACTAAAGACCAGATCATGGGAGACGTGCGCATGCGCCGCGCGCCTCTTCTCCTGTGCTTCAACGCATGCCCCACGAACATACGATCGGATGGCTTAAACGCACTGTGTTCGTGCTTCATCTCGCGCCTGTGCGTGTGATGGCACGTGCAGAAGCGCGTCATCACATGCACATGTGCTCTTCGCCCATCCATTGCGCCACGTCACCTACATCTGTGCCGTTCATGCTTCATCCAACGGTGGAATCGAGCCTCTGCCACGCGTGCTCCTTGATTTGAGGCATGTGGGGGCTTGAACTTGCAACCTCAGCTTCATAGAAGTGCCTTCGCCCAACGCGCTGCGTTCGCGTTTGAGGTGCATGGATGGTTTAATGCTCAGCCGATCTTGGCCATTGGATCATCATCCAACGGCCGAGATCTCTCATCACAAGAGCCTTCAGGAATTGAGCGGAGGGGTTAGGCCAGCTGTGGATGGTTGGGATGGTGCCATGTGGCACCATCCTGACCGTCCATCTTCTTTGTGTTGTAGATGGTGCCACGAATGTTGGATTGGACTGATTTTCATGCCGTTGGGCTGTGATCGTTGATCTAAACCCATCCGTGCGGTTGGATTTGCCATCTAAAGTGCATATTTATACCATCTTGGCCCTTGACCCATGATCTTTCTCGGATTGCATCTGATGTTACGGAAGGCCAATTAAGGCGATCTTGGAGTCGTTGAACTCCGATCGTCACCCTCATCCGATCCGTACGGTTGGATCTTCAGTCTGAGGCTCTGATTAAAAGTCACCTTGTCCCTGGCCACCAAAAAGAAGAAATTACTATACAATTTATACAATTTGACCTAAATACATGATGATACATGTTATGCAATATTTACAATGCATGATGCTAATATGATACTAAGAACATACATTCATAGACATTTTTTACTATTTAGATGTATGCACATCACACCTCCATGCCTATCTTTTACTAGTCCTAGCAAAAACTATATGCTATTTATAAAAGAATTAGGTCAGATTTCTTAGGCAAAAGTTATTCTTCGGCACTAGAAGATTTTTACTAAGAACCTGAACTACAAAGACACAACAGCGCCTAGGTGTCGACCAAAATGCAGACCGCCTCAAGCCCTCGCTTTATTCAAAGGAGGATCTTTTTCTTCTTTTCTTCCTTTTTTTTTTTATTTTTGAGTTTAGGGTTTCGGAGCAGCTTTCTTCGACCACTCAACCCACCTAAGACTCGAAGAGAACCTCATGTTCTAAGCATCTTTGTGTGAAATGTGATAGACTCACTGATTGGCGATTAGAACAGACTTCGGGTTTCTACGCCCTTAGGTGACCTTGAAAAGAAATTCTTCCTAAAGGTATATCTATTCGACCGGTAGTTTTCTCCCTACTTTTATTTTTATGGTGTTAACACAAGGAAAAATCTAGTGTATATCTCCCCAGCTTATTCTACTTCTTCGCTTCTTCCTAATTTTTTTGGAATTATACGTGCATTTCCTGAACTGGGTTCTGGACAGCCTACCAATGGGCTGTTACTCACAATAACTTGCCAGCCATACTCGTGCGGTGAAGTGTGGCTTATTTCTTTATTTTTTTTCTTTTCTCCTTTTCTATATTTTTTTCTTTTTTTTCCTTCTTTTCTTTAAGTAGGTGGCTTCCTTGATCTAAGATTTACCTAAAGGCAACAGGAAAAGAATGGTCGTGTGACTGGGCTTTGGACAACCTACTAATGGGCTGTTACCCACGATAACTTGCCAGCCATATCATCCTAGAAGGTTCATTAGCTACCCAATTTACGTAAAAATAGTCGAAAAGCGAGTCAGTGCAAATAGTGTGTAGATGCGTAAATTTAAAATCCCCTCAAATCAAAGGGCGAGTTGATAAGTCGTGTACTTATCACCCCAACTTATTTAACCAAATTGAAGTAAATTTAGAATGGCAAGGAGTCGATAAATAAATCCACATTTTAGTGGACACCCAGGCTGATTAAGCCCAAAGACCTGAAGGGTCTAAGTGTTCAGATCCTGCTGTATTATTTCCTAAGGTTGAAAAATCCTAATGCCCAACTATTCTTTCCTAATTCGTTTTTTTCTCATTTTTTTTAATAAAGAAAAAAAAAGTAGAATTTACAAGAATTCCACAAAGTTAACAAAATGATTCAGAAATGAATCCACCCTCCCCATGCCTAGCTGATGCAATGTCCTCATTGAAAAGAAAGGAAGAATGTAGAAGATATCACTTGAATATGATGCTCAGGTTAGCTCTGAGTCAGACTATACAAGTGCTGAGTTTAATGCCATCAACTAGGTGAAGTCCAGCCAAAGAAATCATGATATGATTAGAGCAACCGTGTCTGAGACGACTTCTGGAACAATACGATCAATAAGAGGCTTCAGACATTGATCGTTGACTTTAAAAGAATTACTCGTCTTTGGATCGGAGATCTGAACAACCCTATTTGGAAATATCTGATCGATGATGAACGGGCCAATCCATTTTGACCTAAGTTTGCTGGGAAAGAGCTTAAGTCGAGAATCAAAGAGCCAGACCTTTTGGTTTAGTTTAAAGCTCTTTCGGGATATCAATTGGTCATGAAGAGCTTTGGTCCGAGCCTTATAGATCTTGGCATTCTTGTATACGTCATTTCTAAGCTCCTCCAACTCAGATAGTTGGAGTTTCTTAGTCTTTCCAGCTAAACTCAAATCCATTGCTTGATTGCCAAAAATGCCCTATGTTCAATCTCTATGGGTAAATGGCATGCTTTTCCATACACCAGACAAAGCGGTGACATGCTGATAGGCATTTTGTATGCCATATGGTAGGCCCAAAGAGCGTCCTCAAGCTTTTGAGTCTAATCTTTACAATTAAGCCTAACCATTTTCTGTAGAATATTCTTTATTTCCTGATTAGAGATCTCGACCTGTCCATTCATCTAGGGGTGGTAAGGTGTGGAGATTCTGTGATTTACCTCGTATTTTGCCAGTAAACTACGGAACTGGGCATTAGTGAAATGAGTACCACCATCGCTGATGATGGTCCTCGGAATCCCGAATTGACTGAAGATGTTCTTCTTGACAAAATCAATGACAACCTTATGGTCATTGGTTCAGGTAGGAATGGCCTTAATCCACTTGGACACGTAACTAACAACGATGAGAATGTATTGGTGTCCAAATGAAGGGAGGAAGGGTCCCATGAAATCGATGCCCCAAACGTCGAAGATTTTGACGGGAAGAATCGGGTTTAAAGGCATCATATCTCTCTTGGTTATGCTCCCAAGTGACTGGCATCGGGAATACAACCTCGAGAATTCCTGGGCATCCTTGAATAAAGACAGCCAATAGAATCCAGATTGCAAAATTTTTGCAGCTATCTTTTTCCCAGAGAAATGTCCACCATACACAGATGCATGGCAGAACTCGAGTATACTTTGGAATTCATTCTCTGGAATACATTGGCGAATAATCTGATTAGAGTTGATGCAGTATAGTTTAGGGTCCTCCTAGAAGTAATAATTGGCCTCAGATTTGAGTCTATCTCATTGCTGGGTCCAATCCTGGGGGATTTGACTAACGACAAAATAATTTACAATGTCTGCAAACCACGGGGTTTGGACACCTGATACTGTAAGAATAGTTTTGTCCGGAAAAGTATCAGCAATTGGAATATCCGGATGAGAAGAATCACTTAGAAGTCTCGAAAGATGATCGGCTACCACATTCTGTGCCTCGGATTTATCTTTGATTTCAAGATCGAATTCTTGAAGCAGAAGAATCCATCGGATAAGCCGGGGTTTGGCATCCATTTTGGCCAAGAGATGTCTCAAGGCTGAGTGGTCGGTGTAAATTATGACGTGAAACCCTAAGAGATAAGTCCTAAATTTCTCCAAAGCAAATACTACAGCTATCAATTCCTTCTCAGTAACAGTGTAATTTCTCTGGGCCTCTTCTAGAGTTTTGCTAGTGTAGTAAATGACAGAGGGCATCCTGTCAATCTTTTGACCCAAAACAGCCTGACCGCGTAATCAGAAGCATCGGTCATGATCTCAAATGGGGCTGTCCAGATTGATGGTTGCAACACCGGAGCACAAGTGACTGCCATTTTAAGAAAATTGAATGCCTTATGGCATTGTTTATCGCACTTGATTAGGTTTTAAGAGTGTTGCATTGTAGTACAGCCAAAAAAATGTTTAAAACAAATACAATTTTATTACTCGAATTTAAAGTCCAAGGTCGAACACATGGAGCAAATGGATTCACGCACTAATCTCAATAATAAATGCAATTTAAACACATAATACTACTCAAAAGTTAATTAAAAATATAAAGCATGAGTATAGGAATAATTGTAGCTAAAAATAAATGGAGAGTTTATGAAGAATTGGACGTTTGATTACAAAATCAGACGTCTTAAAAATGATGTGCTATAGTGGCTCTCTTTCTTTGATTTCTTTCTTCTGCTTCTTCTCCTGTTCTTCTTTCTCTTTCTCTTTATCTTCCTTCTTCTCTATTCTCTAGCGTCTCCTTCCTTGTTCTTCTTCTGATTTTGGCTTCTCTCTTCTTCAGCTTTGCCTTTCCTTTAGCTTCCTCTGCCTTCAGTTTCTTCCTTCCCTTCTCTCTCTCTGATTCTCTGCAGGCTGCCTTTCTGCTTCTTCCTCTTCCTTGGATTCTTCTTCCTTCCTTCTTTGGCCTTTCTCTTCCTTAGCTTTCTTCCTCCTTCCTTCTTTCTTCTTCGCTGCCTGACCTTTTCTTCTTCTCTGTATTTGGCTAAGTGTGGAGCAAAGCTTTCCACAGCAAAACCCCCCTTCCCCTGCATAGCATTCCTCTCTTCTCTCTTCTCTATTTCAGTTCGCTCTCCCAGAGCCACATCCAATTCCAGTAATCGGACCTAACGGAGACAAAGGTCCAGGATCATCGACGTGGGTGGTGAGCGAGGAGTGAGTTGGTCGAGTAAACAAGTCGTGACCAAGTTCGCGTGGCCAGTGCCGCAGACGAGGCCGTGAGAGGGGGTGAGAGGGACCTCACCCCGTGAGTAGGAGGCGACAAGGCTAATGCACAAAATCAATTATGCGCATACACTCGCTCATCCAGTTCCGAGGTGGGACTAAACATCCCACCTCCTTTGCACGTGCCGCAGCAGAGATGTCTGGCTTAATTGGTGAGGTTGCTATGGCCTTTGACTCTAATTGGAAGCCTGGATGCATTCGTGCCTCAAATCCGCACCTCCTGGGACTCGTGCCTAGAGCACTAACACCTGGAGTGCATCAAGCAGCTTCAATTTTCTTCGTCCATGGTGGCCAGTGCTGAGCAAACCTGAAATCATGAGCACGGCCTTGCGGCCAAGTTAAAATGCTCAGAGAGCTTCGTCAAGGCACGGCGAATGTGTGGCGGTGGTTGGAGTGGTGTGGGGATGGCTGTGGTGGTGGATCTAGGGTGCACTGTGGCCGTGTGAGTGGGTGTGTTTGGTGGGATGTTAGGGTGGTTAATGGAGTGAATGAATTGGTGGGAGATGATCAGTGAGTTGAGGTGGAGTTTGTAGGGTGGTTGGCAAGGTGGATGGAGGTGCAGAGCGACGGGGGTGCCTCGCCGGAAGTGTGGCTGGAGGTGGAGGTGATGGTGATCGGTGGCCTCGAGGGGTGTTTTTGAGAAATAAAGAGGGGAAATAGGAGTAGAAGAGAGAGGGAAGCTAACAGACCTAATCTAAGGATGAAGGGGATAGGATAGGTGTCTGGGTTGGTACGGCTGATGCTGGAGATGAAGATCTCCGTAGATGAGGTGGCGGCGAAGACGAGGGCAGAGGTGGCTTCAGGGCTGGTATGGTCGATGTGGATGTATGAGAGGAAGGCAACCCAACCACTGGTATTATGGTTGGGCGATGAGAGAGAGAGGGAGGAGTCGTCGGAGCTTGCGGAGGTGTTGTGGCCGACGAGGAGAGAAGAATGTGGGGTGGACCAACCCAATTCCAAGCTGAGGAGATGCGGATGAATCAGGGGTTGCTTAAATAGGCCTCTGGGGACGGATTTGTGCTTGGAAGCCAAGCGTCCAAGTAAGGTATGTCCGCCGGAGATGGAAGCTTCAAAAAGACCCAAATCTTTCATGCGTTTGCATGAGAGATTAGGTACAAATTAGGGCTTAGTGATGGGTTCAGATTGAAGGAGATTACTTAAAGAATCTTCCTTCCAATTTTGGGAGGGATTCTCTAAGTAATCAAGGAGGAATCACCTCCTAAAGCTTGTCGGAGTAGGATTCCTCCGCTATAATGGCAGAGGGACATATTTGCAAGGATGATGAAGATAGGGGATTTCTGTAGAGGTTTTCAAAAGATAGGGGTAGAAATGTAATCAGGTTGGACTTATTTGAAAAGTAGGTCAAGATGAGTTCCCTTTAGGTCTAAATTTTGCTATAAACCTAATTTGGACCTAAGGAATCCAATGGTGAATTTGTATTTTTGGTTTGACTACGTTTGATTGGGTAATTTACGTAAAAACCTAATTTAAGGTAAATGTTTGTCTGAGACCCCATTCTAGGTCAAAATGGGTTCCAGTGGCCAAATTGAAAGTTATAAATCCTAGAGAATATTTTTCTATGATTTTTAGAGGGCTTAGGTGAATTTTATCTCTACTAGAACCTTATTTAATCAAGTGGTCTGTTTTAGGGTTACAAGAAGTCATTTAATTCCCAGAACTCACACGAACCCTTTTCTTTCTGATTCAACCCACTTTTTATCTTGTTAAGACCATTTGACCTGTGTTTAGCCCTTGAGAAAACCCGTGTTTGTACTGCAATGGTAAAATTACAGTTTTACCCCTTGTTTCTTTCTTTTATCTCAGAATGGTTATTCAATGAATTAGGACCTTCATTTGGTTATGTATGAGCTTTTATTCACTTCATTAGGTAACAATGACCTAGTTAGGACTCATGATGGTATTCCCATCAGGTATGATTTGTTAAAATCAAACGACAAATCTTTGGTGAGAAGGTTGCTTAGAGGGTGAGCAACCTTAAAGTAGTCCATGACGAACCTCCTATAGAATCTCACATGACCAAGAAATAATCGAATTTGTTTGACAGATGTGGGAGGAGGAAGTTTGGAGATAGTATCAACCTTAGCTTTATCAACTTCAATTCCCCATTCAGACATGACCCAAGACGATACCTTCTTGTGTCATGAAATGGCTCTTTCCCAGCTAAGGACCAATCATGTTTTGATGCATCTTTTAAAGATCATTTCAAGATTAGCTAGGAAAGAATCAAACGATTATCCGAAAATGGAGAAATCATCCATGAAGACTTTCATAAACTCTCCCACCATGTTAGAGAATATAGCTAGCATGCACCTTTGAAAAGTCGTAGGTGCATTGCATAAGCCAAATGGCATTCTATGGAAAGCAAAGGCTCCATAGGGATAGGTAAAAGTCATTTTTTCCTGATCCTTGGGATGAATAGGGACTTGATTGTATCCGGAGTAATCGTCTAGGAAACAGAAGTACTTTTGCTTGGCTAGTCTTTCAAGGATTTGATCGATGAAGGGCAAAGGGAAATGATCTTTTTTCGTCTTTATGTTCAGCTTCCTGTAATCGATACAGACCCTCCAAGAGGAAGCTGAACGAGTTGTGACTGATTCTCCTTTTTCATTAGTCACAACGGTAATCCTGGCTTTCTGGGGAACAATTTGCACAGGACTTACCCAAGGATTATCTAAGATCGGATAAATGATTCCTGCACCGAGTCACATAATTATTTCCTTCTTGACCACTTCTTGCATATTAGGGTTTAATCTCCTCTGCATCTGGCGAGAAGGGCAGGATCCATCTTCCTTGAATATTCTATGATTGCAGTAAGATGGCTCGATCCCCCTAAGGTCATGAATGGTTCAACCAATTGCCTCCTTGTGTTCCTTTAGGACCCTGATTAGTTTAATCTCCTGCTCTTTAGTTAATTTAGCACTAATAATCACAGGGAGCGTCTTTTAAGGTCCCAAAAACTAATATTTCAAATTCTCAGGCAATGATTTCAGTTTGAGCTGGGGCGGGTTTAGGATGGATGGTAAGGATGATGCTGATGAAGATTCATCAAGAGGAAGAGGTTGAAAGTAAACAAAATCAATAACCTCTTCAAAATGTGGTGGGTTTGCCACAGAGGGTTGCGGGTCAAATTCAAGGCAGGAGGAACTTTCAATTGTAGAAATCGCCATACATGTTTCAATATTCAAGTTATCTTCGTCAAGTTCCTCTATAAATCCACAATCCTCAAATTTGTTAATTGCCTTAAAAAAATCCAATATCAATTTTTGATCCCCAAAGGCGATTTCCATGCTATTGCTCTCACAGTTGATATTGACCTTAGAGGTAACCAAGAACGGACGCCCCAAAATGATGGGCATGTTCCTTAAATTCTCAAGTACATCCATGTCAAGGACAAGGAAATCTACAGGAAAATATAAATCATTAACCTTGACAATAACATCCTCAATAACACCTCTCGGATTGGTGACCGAACGGTCCGCTAACTGCAGCGTTGTTGAGGTCGGCCGAAGTTTACCTAATCTGAACTTCTCGTAAAGAGAAGTCGGAATTAGGTTAATGGATGCACCTAGATCCAAAAGAGCCCTATTAAAGGTGTAATCTCCAATGACACAAGAAATCAAAGGGGCACCTGGATCTCTCTTTTTCGGAGGAAGGTGATGCAGGATAATAGAACTAGCCTGCTCAGAGAGTACCATCTTCCTTGGAACAGATTCCCTTGACTTACGCTTCTATGTGCATAAATCTTTTAAAAATTTAGTGCAAGCCGGTATGTGTTTGATAGCGTCGAGGAGCAGGATATTGATTTCGGCATTCTTGAACATATTCAAGAGCTGCACGTTACTATCAACAGGCATCTTCTTCCTAGGTTTAATCAAGGCCTCAGGAAAAGGAACATGAGCCAGATCTTTGGAATCAGGTTCTTGAGCCTTGATTTCTTCTTCAGAGTTCTCCTTTCTCTCCTCAGGCTCTCCAGGATTTGGTAGACCAGAATAGGGTAGTTGTGGGTCCTGGGTTTGCCTTCCATTCCTTAAGGTAACAGAGTTAGCAGATGCATATGGGTTTGGGTCTTGGGGAGGGTTAGGAAAGATTGGAGGGGCTTCATTAGCCAGGAACCTCAGATTTGATGAAGCAGAAGAGGAAGGACCCTGCTCCACTACCTGAGCATGTGCGTGTAGGTCACTTTTATTCTTGTACCCTTGGGCTTGATTTCCTGGATTCTGTATATTATGCGAGTTGGGTACGGGTTGAGATGGCAGAGATCCGGGTTGATGGGAATTAGCAATGAACCCGGTTTGCAAGTTGTCTAAAGAGGTTTTCATTTGCTGCATGAGCTGGAGCATAGATCCTTGCATCTCTACCATTTGACGATTCAAATCAGCCTGTCTTATAGGTTGACGGGCATTCCAAGTTGGTTGATTGACCTGATTTGGGGGCAACTGAGTATAAACATGACCCTAACCCATTGGTCTTTGTGGAACATAGTTGATAGGTTAGAATTGGGTTTTCTGCCTTGGGTTTTTCCAGGAGAAGTTAGGGTGGTTCATCCAATTAGGATTATAAGCATTGGAGTAAGGGTTGGACTTAACGTTCTCCTGTACAGCATAGACATCCTCATAGGATGAGGATGGAGAAAAAGAAAGGGAGGGATCAGAGAAACTGGGATCAAAGGCCCTAGTTTAGAACCCGTGGGGTTCCGAACATTGCTGGCTCACAGATTGAGCTGCATCCAGTTGATTCATGAACTCCCGTCTAGAAGGAGCTCGTGAAGAATGGAATCCCGAATTCTGGGATTGAGTGGATCGAGAATTGTTTGCAGAGTTTTCCTCCATCCTTTTGTAATGTTTAGTTGCGTTGAATCAGGTTTTTAAAATCAATGCGTGTAGTATAGGTCAAATCAGTGCAAAAAATAAATAGAATTTATTACTTGAATGAAAGTTCAAGGTCGAACACAGGGAGCAATTGGCAAAAATAATTCTCAAGATTGCAATTCAACACAAATATATAAGTAATAGAATTCCAAGCAATAATGATATATGAATGAAAGCGTATGTCAAAGAGTGCAAAAAGAATTTGGTAAATGGTGATTTGAATCACCAATTACCCCTCACAATTATATCAAATAACTCAATAGTACTTAGCAAGTAAATGCCACGTAGGATAAGTGCTTCTGTTGAATCTCAGACATCAGCTCAGTCGGTCAGACGGCTTAAATCACTCAAAGGCACTGCTTTTCTTGCTTCAGCCCCTCTTCTCTTCTTCTTAAGTTTCTCTCTTCTCCTTCTCTGTGGCTTCTTCTCTTTTGCAGCCTCTCTTCTGGCCGTGCTTTCTTCTCCTTCTTCCTTTGGCTTCCTCTCCTTCCTTTTCACGCACAAGGGGAAGGCACTCTCAGATTTGGCGGCGGGGGGGGGGGGGGTCACAGGGGGAAAACGAAAGGCCTTTTCTGGTCCCCACGGCTCCGGGGGGGGAAGGGGGGGTGTGCCAAGACGAAACAAGGGAATGAAAGGTCGCTTTGAGGGGGAACTCGTCCCTTCCCACAATGACGGCTCTGTTGTCTTGGGGAGCGTTGAAGCTTGCTTCTTCTCCAGAATGGTCATCAATACTCTTTTTGGAGAGAACCGATCTGATTCTCTGAACAAGAGGAATTTCGTGCTTCTGTCGGATCCTCCCTATCTCCTGATCGAGCTTGTTTAGGTAGATGTTGCCTAATAGGGCCGATAGTAGCACACTGTGTGGGACGGAGTCAGGGCCCTTCTCACCTCCTACGAGTCGTCCGGCGGAAAACAATTTCTGAATGGGGTAAAAGAACTTGGGATCGTCGATCTCTTCCTTTAAGATTGGGATGAATCGATGTCGGTCGATGGTGTGAAAACACTTCCTGACCTCGAATTCCAAAAACCAGCGAGAGCTTCCCTACTCTTCTTTGATCCGTCTGAGGGTCGAGTGGCTGCCTCGACCCGAGTGGAAGTGTGATGTGTCTGGAAACTCGGGATCGTAAATGGATTCGAGTACCATTCTAATCGCCTCTTTCATGATCTTTTCTATAGGTAGAACTACTGTGAGCGGTCTAAACTTCGACCCTTATTTCTTTCAGGGGGGGCAAAGCCCGTTTTTTGCTCCCTCTATTGAGAGATCAGGGGCCCTCCAGCTGGCCGGAACGAAACGATCTTTCAGCAGGAAGGGGGACTACCACCAAAAGGACCGGCACCAACCAAGAGGAGGTGGGGCTCTCTCAAACCATTCCGAAGAGCCGAGATCTCTACAAGGTGCCAGAAAAAAAATGTGAATCAGTCAGTGAAGTCAGTGAGTGTCACAGAGAGCAAAACCCCCCTAACCCCCACGCGCTCTCTCCTTCTCTCTCTGGGATCCACCCTCCCAGGGCCTCGGGTTATCGAGTATTTGGGTAGAGTGCACCCAGGACTAGGCTCACTGGAAGTGGGTGGTGAGCGAGGTGTGGACAGAGCTTAGGCGGGTAATCGGATGTGCCAGACCCGTAGGTTAGGTGTCGCGAGTGACGTGCAGGTGAGGGTGTAATGAGACCTCACCCTGTGGTTGGAGGCGAAGAGCCTTAGGCAGAAAAACTATTTATGCGCCTCTACTTCACTGCCCACTTCTGAGGTGGGACTATCCCACTGCCTTCTTCTATGTGCAGCTGCAGTAGGTTTCCTTCACTGAATTGGAGCAATAGTAGTAGATGTTGGTGCCAATTGAAGACTTGGAGATTTGCTTGGGGCCTCTCTGCACAACCAGGGCGTAGCACCTGGGACTTGCGTGGCTGGAGAAGGATTGAAGCTTCGCTCGAAGCTTCAACAATGGCGGCGGAGGACCTGCTACCTGAAAATCAGAATACAGCCTCTTGGCCATGTTAAATAGGTTCAGGAGCTTCGTCGTAGGGTGGCGAGTATGGTGGTGGGTGCGGCGTGTCGTGAAGGTGGTTGGTGAGGCGTGTCGAAGGCGGAGATGAAGGTTTGGAGGTGGGTTGTTCGGTGAGGAGGTGGAGTGGGCAATAGGCCTGGAAAGGTTAGGATTTTTACTTTAGGGGCCACGGAGGAGGTTTTGGCGGTGTTGGCAAGGTATTTGGGACAGTGGAGTAGACGGAGGACCTCGCTGGAGGTCTGTTCGGAGCGGAGACGAAGGAGGTGAACTGCAGCATCGAGGGTCGAAATTGGGATATGGAGAGCGGGAAAGATAGTGTATACCTTACTAAACCTTACTAACCTAATCTAAACGGACGAAAGGGGGAAGAATCTGCACCGGGGGTATGTTGGCGACGAAGAAGACGAAGTGCTCCGGTGAGGGTTGGAATGGCGACAATGACGAGAAGGATGCTCCTACTGGTACGGCTAAGAGCGAACGAGAGAGAGGAAGGGAATCTGGCCACTGGTATTGTGGACGGACGACGGAGGTCAGGAGAAATCGCCGAAGCTTGCAGGGCTTCTCGACCGAAGCAAGAGAGGAAGGGAAGGGTTTCATGGCCGGAATCAAGCTTGAGAAGTTCGACCTGATCTGGGGTCCTTTTATAGACCTCTGGAGGGAGTTTTGGGCTTGGGAAGCAAGCTTCCCAAGCTAGGAAAGCTCGCTGGAGATAGGAATTCCAAGATAGACTAATCTCTCATGCATTCACATGAGAGATTGGGAAAGTTTTAGGGCTTAGGAATTGGCTCAAAAGGAAGGGAATTTCTTGACGAACTTCCCTTTCAAATATGAGAGGGATTCTTCAAGGAATCAAGGAGAACATGTCATTTTAAGGTTGCCAGAGTTTGTAGGATTAGGATTCATGGCAGCAGGGATCTTTTTGTGAAAACAATGATAAAGCTGGGTGGCTATCAGCAAGGATTTTGAAAGTTAAGGGCATGTGTGTGAGATAAAAGAATCAGACAAGATCAAATTGCAAACTAGGTTAAGACAATCTCATATTGGGCCCAAATTTTGGTACAAACCTAATTTGGACCTAAGGAATCCAATGGTGAAGTTGGATTTTGGTTTTGACCATATTTGACTAGGTAATTTATGTAAAAATCCAAATTAAGGCAAATGCCAGTCTGAGACTCTATTTTGGGTCATGACAGATTTTTATGGTCAAATTGAAGATACCAAACCCTAGAGAATATTTTTTCATGATTTTTAGAGGATTTAGGTGAATTTTATCCTGACCAGAACTTCAGTTAATTAAGTGGGTCTATTTTTAGGGTTTCAAATGTCCATTAATTCCTGTAACGCATGAAAAGGCACTTTTCTGTCTGTTCTAACCCACTTATTAGACTCTTAAGACCATTTGACCTTTATTCCACCCCCGAGAGAACCCGTGGTTATTATGTTTTTGTGAAAGAATGGTAATTTTGTAGAAATAACCTTGTATTCTTATTTTCTTCTCAAATCAATATTTTGTGCCTTTAAGGCCTTTTGATGGATATGTATGAGCTTTTATTTACTTAATCTGATCAAACTTAGCTAGTTATGGCTTATGATTGTGTTCCCATCATACCTTCATCCCTAGCTTTTGCTAGTCCCTTAGGAAAATCTTATGGAATTAACTCAAGTTCTAGACCATGCTCAGATTTCTGTTGTGTGTCTTTTTTTGTAGATTAGGTCAGATTGCCGATAGTAGGCCTAGAGGTATTCAAGTACCAACCAAGATCTGGACCTAACCAGCTCTAGCATTAGTCCGCTATGAAGGTTTCTAAGGCCCACAGGAACTAACCTAAGGTTCGTTGAACTCCGCGGTTAAAGTACCTGTGCTTAAAACATGTTTAAACTCGATTCAGTTTGCAGTGCATTTTTGTAAGAGAGAGGCAGAATATTTTTTTTATTTTTGGAGAGTTTCCTCTCTCTTTTCTTTCTTTATTTCTAGCTTCGGATTGGCTTTACAACATGATCTGTATCGGATTCCTACCTCCCACCATCAATCCTCGTAGGGTCCCTAGCAATCGATGCTTTAAGATAGCACCGCCCATAGCAACCCTCAGAACCATGGCTTTCACGATTTTAGGATAATCTCGCCCATGGAGTTCTGTAGCTAAATGTAGACCCTAGCAATTGACATTTCGTCATAGTGCTGCCCATGGCATCTGAACCAGCACAAGGTGTTTACATGTCCTCGGTAGGATATTTAGATATCCTACGAGACATGCACTGAGGAGACGGTATGTTATTGTGCATCTTCAAGGGAAATTTCCTGCCTCTCCGCACCAGGAACTCTTCCAAATCAACTTATGTTGATCAGCTGCTCCTAATCTAGGTAGCTTTTCAGAACAGAATTAACGTTTTCGCATGATTTTGATATTAAGTGCACTGAACCAGACTGTGTGTGGATTAGGATGCTTAGGTTACCGAGTCTTGCAAACTAGAGGTTAGTTAATGAGGCTGAATAATCCCTAAGTCTTAGACCTAATACTTAAGCTTCGCATTTTCCCCAACTTCTTGAGGACTATCCAGATCTTAACGAATACTTGAATTTTTAAGCCTAAACACAAGCCCAGGAGGCCTAAGATCAGCGTTCATACTAATCTCTTTTGACTCTTAGTACTTTTTGTCTTTTATATCTTTCTTTTGATATGGTCTAGAACTAAGTAGATTCCTTAATCTTTTACTAATAACTTTCCTTTTGTTTCAAACTATTTTCCATTTTGACATTTATATTACCTCCCCTTTTCCTCCTCCAGAATGATATGCAATTTTCAAGATTTCCTCCCTTCTCCATTTTTTTTGTTCTTTTTCAATTTTTTAATTTTTAAATTTTTTTTAATATGTATTTTTTTGATGAAACCTTGTAAAGTGATTCTCACGGCGTTTTGCATTTTAA
This sequence comes from Thalassia testudinum, assembly GCA_037157565.1. Taxonomy (NCBI): domain Eukaryota; kingdom Viridiplantae; phylum Streptophyta; class Magnoliopsida; order Alismatales; family Hydrocharitaceae; genus Thalassia; species Thalassia testudinum. The sequence continues at coordinate 178,382,900 of JAZHRO010000063.1, forward strand.
TATCCCCCATGCCTACGATTTGCAATGTCATTGTAAATTAGGTGGGTTCAAATTTACCATAGATCATATATTAGAACATGTTTTGGGTGTGTGGATGGGTCAGGATGACTGTTGAGGACGATTTCAAGCTCGAGTATGGGTACCAGAGGTGGAGTCGGCTATTCTAATGGATAAACCCTAAAGTGGAATATGAGTTCAGCACGGGATGTGTCAAGAAGGGTCTCAGGTTTTTCACAAGATGACGGGTTGCCTCCCGTTAAGCGCTGAGTTTAACGCCATCAGCCGGGCGCAATGAACTTAGGGAGAATGGAGATCAAAAGATACCTCAACCAAGTTTGTATTGGTAAGTTCAATGAACGACTTAAGTCGCTGGCCATCCATGATAAAAGGTTTGGAATCAAGGCTTGGTTAACTGATTTTAATGGCTCCATTTCCAAAAATCTGTCAGATAAGATATGGTCCAATCAATTTTGATCTGAGTTTTCCTGGGAACAGTTTGAGTTTAACATCAATGAGTAGGACTTTCTAACTAGGGTGAAAGATCTTTCTGGATATGTGCTTGTCGTGAAAGGCCTTAACTTGCGCTTTGTAAATTTATGAGTTATCGTACGCATCATTGCGTAGTTCATCGATCTCACTCATTTGAAGCTTTCTGTGGGTTCCTTCCTTAGAGAGATCTAGATTACACTTCCGTACAGCCCAATAGGCTTTGTGCTCCAACTCAACGGAGAGGTGACATGCCTTTCTATACACCAATCTGAAAGGAGACATGCCCAATTGGGTCTTGTAGGTGGTCCTATAAGCCCACAAGGCTTTTGGAAGTCGGGATGACCAATCTTTCCTGTCAAGTCGGACAGTGACTTGAAGGATTTTCTTGATCTCCCCATTCGATAGCTCAACTAGATCGTTGGTTTAGGGATGATAAGGAGTAGAGATTCGGTGCAGTACCCTGTACTTGGTCATCAGTGATTTGAACTGAGCATTCGTGAAATGGGTCCCTCCATCAGAGATATTGGCACGTGGAATCCTGAATCGAGAAAAGATGTTTTGATGAATGAATTTGATTACCACCTTATGATCGTTGGTTTGGGTCAGGATGGCTTCGATCCATTTGGACACGTAGTCAACAGTGAGAAGAATGTACTCGAAGCTGTCTGAGATAGGGAAGGGTCCCATGAAATCAATCCCGCATATATCGAAGATTTTGCATACGAAAATCAGCTGTAAAGGCATCATATCGCGGTGGCTCATGTTGCTCAAGGTTTGGCAATGAGTGCATGCCTTACAGTGATCGTATGCATCCTTGAAAATCATGGGCCACTAAAAGCCGCACTGGAGGACTTTTACTACGGTTTTTTGTCCGGAGAAGTCTCCGCCGCAGGCTTGGTCATGGCAGAAGGACAAAATGTCCTAAATTTTCGCTTCCGGGAAGCACCATCTGATGATCTAATCAGGACCAATGCAGAAGAGGTATAGGTCTTCCCAGATGTAGTACTTGGCATTGCAAAGCAATTTATCTTTCTTGGCCTTCAGCCGATCGGATGGGATCTGATGCGATGCCAAGTAGTTTACCAAATCAGCAAACCAAGGAAGTCCCGCATTAATAATCAAGAGGTGCTCATTAGGAAAGTGTTCTATGATGGGTTCGGAAGGGTCAATAATGTCAGAAGGAAGGCGGGATAAGTGGTTAGCTACCACGTTCTACTTTCCCACTTTATCATGAATCTCGAGATCAAATTCTTGCAACAGCAAGATCCAGAGGTTTAGTCGAGGCTTCGCATCCTTCTTTGAGAGGAGGTGCCTCACTGCAGTATGATCCAAGTATATGATAACACGAGAACCCAAAAGATACGATCAGAGTTTCTCTAGGGCAAATACTATGGCTAGCAGCCCTTTCTCAGTAACTATGTAGTTACGCTGAGCCTCGTCTAGTGTCTTGCTAGCGTAGTAGATGACCACGGGTTTCCTGTCTATCTTTTGCCCAAGTATCGCACCCACATCATAATCAGATGCATCGCACATGATCTCAAAGGGTTGAGACCAATCAGGAGATTATAAGATAGGTGTTTGGGTAACCCGATCACATAAGATCTCAAACACCTGAGTGCACTCGGTGATTTCGAAGGGGACATCCTTGGAGAGAAGAGTAGTCAGGGGGCACGCGATTTTTGAGAAATCAAGAATAAATCGATAGTAAAAATCAACGTGCCTCAGAAATGATCGGATGTCCTTGACTGAGCTAGGCATAAGGAGTGTGGAAATCAGATTCACCTTGGCTAGATCAACCGGGATGCCTTTTTTAGAGATGTGATGTCCCAGGACAATTCCCTCAGGTACCATGAAGTGGCTCTTTCCCAGGAAATAACCAAATCCACGTCGATGCACCGCCTGAGGATTTGGACTGTGCAGGAGGCAATCATCAAATGATTCCCTAAATACTGAGAAGTCATCCATGAAGACTTCAAGGTATTCACCTACCATATCTGATAATATGGCAAGCATGCATCGCTGAAAAGTAGTAGGTGCATTGTAGAGACCGAACGGCATCCTCTGGAATGCGTATGTTCCGAATGGGTAGGTGAAGGTAGTCTTCTCTTGGTCCTCAAGATGGATTGTGACCTAGTTATAACCAGAGTACTTGTCCAAAAAGTAGAAGAATCGATTTCCTGCTAGTTTCTCGAGTATCTGATAAATGAACGGTAGTGGAAAATGATCCTTCTTCATGGAGAAATTGAGTCTTCTGTAATCAATGCAGACTCTCCACGAGTTCGCTATATGGGTCGGTATAGTTTCCTCGATTTCAGTTGTGATCACGGTGAGTCTTACCTTCTTAGGCACAACTTGAATTGGGCTCACCCACCGACTGTCGGAGATCAGGTAGATGATCCCTTCATCCAACCACTTGATGATCTCCTTTTTCACGACATCCTGTAGATTTGGATTTAGGCATCTCTGCATTTCACGGGATAGTCGTGAGCCCTCTTCAGTATAGATGTGGTGTGTGGAGTATGAAGGGCTAATGCCAGTCAGATCATTGAGAGTCCACCCAATGGCTCTTCGATGTTGTTGGAGAACAGAAATCAGGAATGTTTCCTAATTAGGTGTGAGTCGAGAGTTGATAATCACAGGAAACGTCTGATTGGAACCCAAAAAGATGTATTTGAGAAAGTTAGGGAGGGGCTTCAATTCCATAATAGGATTATCAGCAGTAGCAGGTGGTTCAGGATGGGTGTCGGGAGCAAAGGTAGGAGCTATGGGTGTGTCTAGGTTATGTTCAAGCTACTCTAATTGCGGGTTTTGTTCTTCTTGTGGTTGATTAGAAATATTCGGGTTTTCCTCGATACATAGATCATCAATCATGGTCTTGATATCACAAATTTATTCTATAACCCGCAATTAATTCCTTGTTGGGCCTTAAAGATGTCGATCTTCAGTGTCTTGCTCCCAAATTTTAACTCAATTTAGCCCTCCTCACAATTAATATTGGCCCTAACTGTGGCTAGAAAAAGTCTCCCTAATATGATCGGTGTATTCTTCAAGTTCTCAGGAGCATCCATGTCTAAGACAATGAAATCCATGGGAAAATAGAAATCGTGTATCCTAACTATGACATCCTCGAGAATTCCTTTTTGTGACTTAATAGATCGATCGGCTAATTGCAAAGTCATCTTTGTCGGTTTAAGCTCAGATTCCTCAAAGTTGTCTAGTAGGGATGTAGGTATCAAATTGATGGAAGCTCCTAGATCCAATAAGGCTCAGTCAAATTGTATGTCATCGATAGCACAGAAAATCAGAGGGGTGCCAGGATCTTTTGCCTTAGGCGGGAGTTTGCTCAAAATGATGGAGCTGGTTTGCTTCGATAGTACGATTGGGTTCCCGCCTTTGGTTCGCAGCTTACACTTAGGTGTACACACATCTTTCAAGAATCGTGCGTGAGCCGGTACGTGGTGAATCGCATCCATCAAGGGGATGTTTATATGGACCTGCTCAAAGAGCTTGACCAGATCCTTCACAGGTGGCACGGGTTTGGTTGTCCTCTTTCCCTTGGTCAAGGCCTCAGGAAATGGAACCTTAGATGGTTCCTCTAGAATTGGCTCAGGCTCTTTATCAGCGATGGGTGTGTCCTAGATGACCAATCTAGGGTTAGGGTTTACGGTCTTAGGCATGTTGTGGCTAGGAAAGGGTGGGTCTTGTGTTGCTTTGCCACTACGGGTGGTTATAGAATTTAATCCTGCCTGATTTTGGTTTGGGTTGGGTAAAATAGGTGTTTGCTGCTGAAATCCCGAGTATGAAGTTGAAGCATCCATTCTGTCAGGTGATGGAGCAGAAGGGGCCTGATAAATAAAGTGAGCTTGGCCCTGATTTGGGTTCATAACGTGCCTCTGGTTTGGCACATTATTCAGGTTTGGAAGAGGATGAGAAGGAAGTGCACCAAGTTGGCAAGCACTTGCCAGTTGGGCCAATTGATTTCGTAACTCAGAGATCTCTTCTTTGTGTTGTTTTTGCATGTCAACCAAGGTCTGGAGAATCAAAGCTGTCGGATCTTCTTTAGGTGGTCCAGATTGGAAATTTTGATTAGGCCTTGGTTGAGTGGGTTGATATGGTCTTTGGTTTGGTGGTCAGGGTGGGAATTGGGATCTCAGATTTGGGTTATTTCTCAACCTCGCAAAGTTAAGATGATTCTGCCATCCAAGGTTGTAAGTATTGGAGAAAGGATTATTCTTGATGGTGTGGAGATCCTCGTAGGTCTGATGGGCTCTGAGATAATCAGGGTACGGGGGTTCAGAATTCCCCCAACTAAGGTGGGCTAACCCAGAGTTGCCTCCGAAGCCATAATCAGACGGGGGTGGATATGCATCCATCCCTAGGGAGTGGTAGATGTTGTGCGCAACCTCCCTTCCCATAGGTGGGTGTGTGTATGTGCTTTGAGGTGCAGGGGTGGATTTGTGTAGATGACGAGTGATGTCGTCCACCTTCTTCTCGATAATGGAGACCTTATCCAATTGACTGGCTACCAACTCTAGATCAACGGATGCGGAAGGGCCTCGAAATTCATGTAACCCCAATTATTTGTCAATGCGTGGGTGGACGTCCGATCGTACGCACCCAATGACTCATTATTCAGGGAGTTCTCGCACATGTTCTCAAGAATTTCCTAGATCGTGTCCTCATGTTGACCCATGATGCTACCACCACAAGTTACATTGACAAAGAACTTGATGTCTTCATGGAGTCTATGGTAAAAGGATTGGACTTGTTCTCACTTCGGAACTCCATGATGAGGGCACTTACGCATGAGATCCAGAAAACGATCCCATGCCTCATGTAGAGATTCTCCGCTCCTTGGGAGAAGTGCGTGATTTGGTGCCGCATCATGTTTGTACGACCAATGGGGTAGAATTTTTGCAGAAAGGCAGTTTGAAGTTCTCCCCATGTGTTGATCGTGTATGGTTGAGTCTGAAACTAGTGAGTGGCTTTGTCAGCCAGAGAGAATGAGAAGAGCTTTAAGAGTAATCCGTCCTGATTTTGCACATCTGCCCCAAAAGTGTGGGCCAGATGTTTTAGGTTTTTGATGTACTAGAAAGGATCCTCGGAGTTCAAGTCATGAAATTTTGGGGTCATATGAAGCATGCTAGGCTTGAGATCTACCTCGGGTCCTCCCACGGGAATGTTGATTCGAGGTTCGATCTCCACCGCTGCAGGATTATAGTGACCTCGCATTTGAGGATGTAGCAATGGGTTGATGATGGCATTGATTTAGTTTCAGAAATCATTTAATTGTTGCTCAATGTTAGGTTGATCTCCTTGGTGATCCATAGTTGATAAGGGGGAAGTACGTTCTGAATCAGAAGATATGTCAATGTGATCAGGTTGTTGCAAAAACATGGAAGTTGAGGCTCGACCTTGATGGGAGTAAATAGCTAATGGAGGCCTCAAGGATGGTCTTAAGGACCTCTTCCCAAACATGCACTGATGGAATAGATGAGAGATAGCAAGTGATGGACCCAATCAAGACACCTAAAAAATTTGGATGACTGTAGAGGCTTGGGGTGGATGATACCCCTTAGTCAGAAAGCTATCCACCTAAGAATTACCTGGACAGCCGGAGAGGGAGAGTCCCATGAAGACCCCTACATAGTAGAGCACCCCCATGAGTTCCTGGGTTTCCCCCACCCGACCTCTCTTGTCACTGAGGATCTAGGAAGACCAGAATGGGGACTTAACCTCTTAAGTCTACCAGTTTTAAGTTAACAGCAAATGTGCTTATGATTTCACTTGAACTTTAAGATTTTTTGTGTAAAGTGACCTAATTTGAAGATTAGTTAACCTAACAAAGTGGGTCAACTTCACATGTTTTGTCCTTGAAAAATTTAGGTCCCTCTTTTAGTGTTCAAATGAAATTAAGAGCCTGATTTTTGGGGTTTGCTTGAATAGATCAATTCAACTAAGGCTTAGGCATACACTGTTTGGGAAGGTTAATTCTTGATTAAGCAAGTCTAACTCTAAAACCTTAAACTGGAAACCCTAATTGGCTTTGATTGGTCCAATTCAATCCTTCCAAATGTGGTACCTAGGACTCAAGCAAGAAGATGATAGCCCTAGATACCTTAAGTCCTAAGTAGGTGCATAAATCAGGGTTTGGATGTTGTTTAAATAGAATGTATCAAATCAGGTTGATGATTAATCTAAGAATAGAATGCAAGTAGCCCTAATTGATTTTTTCCTTTTTTTTTAGCTTTTCAGAATCAAGGGCTTAGAAGAGGGTGGATGGAGTTTACCTGCCCTTGGAGTGGCTGATGTGCGGCTGATCTTCCTTCAATGAGTCCCCCAAAATAGATCACAGTCAAAAGAGATAGAGTAAGTTAGTACCAAATCAGATTTTACAATCTTGAGATCAAATTGCGTGTTGCTCCCTGGCAATGGAGCCAAAATGTTTAGTCGCTCTGAATCGGGTTTTTAAAGTCAATGCGTGTAGTATAGGTCGAATCAGCGTGAAAAACAAATAGAATTTATTACTCGAATGAAAGTTCGAGGCCGAACACAGTTCTCAAGATTGCAATTCAACACAAATATATAAGAAATAGAATTCCAAGCAATAAT